>CM050174.1:51095251-51695251 GCA_027410445.1 Discoglossus pictus
AAGTGAAGTTACAACTCCATTTAAGTCCAAATTCCCGAGTTCAGACACACGAAAAAGCAAGAGAAAAAATGGCCGCCAAAAAAACGAAAACGAGGCTCACAGCCCAGCCACGTACAAATTAGACAAGAAGGGATCCGAGATAAGCTCGGAAACCCGCATTAATCCAGGGGATCCGAGATAAGCTTGGAGCCCTGCATTAACCCCACATTAACC
This sequence comes from Discoglossus pictus, assembly GCA_027410445.1. NCBI lineage: Eukaryota > Metazoa > Chordata > Amphibia > Anura > Alytidae > Discoglossus > Discoglossus pictus. Next base: position 51,095,465 of record CM050174.1, read on the forward strand.
ATCGCAGTGGGGGTCCCAATTGCACGCGATCAGGGTCCCCCGCTGCAATCAAAATTCAAAATTACCGCGTTACAGGTTCTTAAAGGACTGTAAAGGTCCATAAAGAACCTGTTGTAAAAGAACAAAAATATACACTGTCACCCTGTCAATCATGGGGGTCAATACAGACCCCCATAAAACCCTCATTAACCCTGTCACTCATGGGGGTCAATATAGACCCCATAAGCCCTTCATTAACCCTTTCACTAATGGGGGTAAATACAGTCCCCCATAAACCCATCATTAACCATGTCTCTCATGGGGGTTAATAGAGACCCTCATAAGCCCTTCATTAAGCATGTCACTCATGGGGGGTCAATACAGACCCCTATAAGCCTCTATTTAACCCCATCAGTCCCATAAGGGTATATTAACACCATCATGGGCCTGTTACAACACTACATTAACCACATAAGTGCCATGATGGTCCTCAAGGACCATCATGACACTAAGTATAAACACTACACTGCACTATACCCCCCAATAAAACATTAAATATCAACGAAACACCCTCTACACTAACCTATTAACATCTACACTACCTACACCCCATTTAACCCCCACCACTCTAATTACAGAAAATAAAAAAGCCTGAAGTCACACAAAAAAAAATCTACATTACATGAAATAAATAACTAACTCACAAAAAAACTACATTACACAAAATAATAAAAGCAAAGTCCCAAAAAATAAAAAAAGGAACATTACAGAAAAAAAAAATTACAACCCCCCCACCTCACTACAGAAAAAAAAAATACACACCTGAAAAGGAAATACATATAATACAAATACATACAATACAAATACATACAATACAAATACATACAATTACAATTCAATTACATAAAATTACAATACAATTACAATACTATCTGATATACATTACACAATATATCTAAATAAATAGCATAATCTAATATACATCCTATCTATATAATAATACATTCCCAATCTATCTAAATAAATTCCATAATCTAATATACATCCTATCTATATAATAATACATGCCCAATCTATCTAAATAAATAGCATAATCTAATATACATCCTATCTATGTAATAATAATACATTCCCAATCTATATAAATAAATAACACAATTTAATATACAATCCATCCTATGCTATCTATATAAAACCCCTAGCTAACATACAATAAATGCTATCTACATATTAACTAATCTAAGTCTAAGCTAAAATAAAAAAATTAAGAAACACTTACCTTTGCAAATGTTCATTGCGATCAGCCACCTACGAAAAAAAAATTACAAAAAATTAGTAAACATTATAGACATTCTATACATTACAGACATTCTATACATTCTATACATTCTATATATTCTAAATATTTTACTCACGTTTCCGCCATGTCCCGTCCGGCATTCTTTCAATCCTTCTCCGGGACGGCACCTGTTAAAAAAAACACAACATTAATACACATACATCAAAATAAAATACACATAATCTACATTATACTTACCTACCCGCGATGTCTCCGGCCTCCTCCGGATCCTCTTCTGCCACGCCCTGTAAAAAAAAAAAAAAAAAAAATATATATATATATATATATATATATATATATATACTTACATCCGCACTCCCAGACATCCCCGACGCTAATGAGGCTCCAGGAGAATTTTCAGGAAGAAAATAAGCAATTGCGCCTTCTGATTGGTTGAAAACGCTGTCTATCAAATTCACTCAATCAGGAGGCGCCAATGTGTGAGTCAATCAGAAAGGGATAAACCCTAAAATCCCACTCTGATTGGATAATGAACCTATCAATCTTTATTTAAACCAATCACAAGGCGCAGATGCCTTCAGCCAATCACAATGGAATACACCCCCACAGGGTGATTGGTTGGAGCCTCTGCGCATTCTGATTGGTTGCACTGACAATAGCCAATCACAATGGAATACACCTTCACTTACTGATTGGTGAAGGATTTGCGCATTCTCATTGGCTACTGTTAAAATCAATCAATATTACAGCCAATGGGAAGGCGCAGATGTCTTCACCAATCACTACGTGGTGGTATATACCATTGTGATTGGCTGATGGCAATAAATCCTTAGGATTGGTTCAAATAAAGATTGAAAGGTGTGTTATCCAATCAGCGTTGTATTTTGGGGTATACTTTTTTCATTGGTTCACAAATGGAGTCGTCTCATTGGCTGAATTTGATAGACAGTCTTTTCAGCCAATCAGAAGCCGCCATTGCCAATTTTACTCTGGAACTCTCCATAGGAAGGTCATTAGCGTCGGACACATCCGCAAGGCGCGGATGCTTCCGTAGAAGACGAGGAGGCCGGAGACATCGCGGAAAGGTAAGTATAATGTAGATTGTGTTTATTTTACTTTGCTTTATGTTTACTAATGTAATGTTTTTTTTTGACAGGAGTAAAGATGGCAGACGGAACATGGCGGACGGAACATGGAGGACGTGACATGCTGGAACGGGACATGCTGGAAAGGTGAGTATAATATTTACAATATTTAGAATATTTAGAATGTTTACTATGTTAACCATGCTTAGAATGTTTAGGTATTTCATGTAAATGTGTTGTATTCATCATTTTTGGAATCTTTTTTACCGTAGGTTGCTGATCTGAAGAAATATCTCAAAGGTAAGTGGCCTTAATTATTTTATTGTAGCTTACAATTAGGGTAGCTATATATATATAGATAGCATGGATTGTATATTACATAGATAGGGGGATGTATTATTAGATAGTATTGTATATTACATAGTGGGGCTGGGATGTATATTACATTATATAGTGGCATATATATTACACAGTGACATTTACATTAGATAGTGGCATCTATATTAGATAGTGGCATGTATAGTAGATAGTGGCATGTATATTACATAGTGTTGTATTGTAGTTTATTTAATTGTATTGTATTTTAGTTTATTTAATTGTGTTGTATTTTAGTTTATTTAATTCTGTTGTATTGTATTATATGTATGTATTATATGTATTTAATTTTCAGGTGTGTAATTTAAAAAAAAAATTGTAGTGAGGGGGGTTGTAATGTATTTTGTTATTTTCTGTAATGTTCCTTTTTTTATTTTTTGTGACTTAGGTTTTTTTTTTTTTTCTGTAATGTACATTTTTTATTTTTGGTGATTTTAGTTTTTCTTATTTTATGTAATGTAGATTTCTGCTTTTTGAGGAATTTAGTTACTTGAGGCACACAGTACACTCACATTGTGTGACAAACAGCATTTCAACACTTTCTTTTATTGACCGTCATTTTTTGACGGGCAAGTCGCTAGTATATATATATATAATGTTATTGTTGACACCAGAGTGGGGCTTAGAGGGCAGCCACCTGGGGGGGGGGCCACCGCCACCAAGGGGGGGGGGGCAAATTTATTTTTTTGTACCGGGCCATCCATTCACTAGCTCTGCCACTGAGCACTACCTACTTCTCATATGTAGTTTGATTATTCTGGGTGTGCAGTGTATGATACTAACCAATCAGTGACCGATCTGCAACTGCTCCTAAGATCTTGCTAGCATACTACACTGCACACCCAGCCCTACAGGGTATGTGTCTGCATATCCAAGCAAAGAACATTGAACAGATCCAAGAAGACCATTTGTTTGAATTTAAGCAATAAAAAAAAAGCTTTTAAAATAAAATAAATAAAAGTAAATAGATACACAGTTATATTACATACCTAGTAACATTCAGAAACCTATAATATCCCTTTAAATTTGTGCTTCCATTTCCTGTTTCACAACACTATTGTGTGAAATATTAGATTTCAGTAAGTGCTGTTGGAAGCAATAGCATTTGTGTTTGTCACATTTTCCTTCTGTTCTGCACTCACTTACTGCTTTTTTTACTAACTTCTCGACACTTCAAGTGTTTTTGTACTTCATAATGAAGACTAAACTCGTTTTTGCAACAAACTTTTCTGTTTAAATGATCTTATGTGGGTGTTTGTACTACATTTATAAAAGTTAATGTTAATTGTGAATACAGAATTTCCACATCCACATTTGATTGTAGATCAGCAGAAACCAATTGTGTAGCCTCCACTGCAGGTGAACTATATATTATAGGTAATACATATATATTTCACATTATAGTTTAAAGTACTTTACATAGCATCTTGTAAAGTCTAAGAAAATAGAAAAATTGTTTAATAACTACAAAAAAATGGGAGCAGAAAATGATAAGGGTGGGAAACTTTTCATCTATGATTTTTCCCCATAAAGATTTATTAGCTTGTGCCCTCTAGTGGAGAGAGTAAGAGTAAACAGTTTGTGCCATCTGGTGACTAAGTAATAATAAACAGCTTGTGCCCTCTGGTGGAGAGAGTAATAAGAAATAGCTTGCTCCACCTAATAGAGATGACAATACATAGTTGTTGCCCTCTTACAAAGAGAGCAAAGTTAAATAGTCTCTGCTCTTTAGCGGAGGGAGTAAAAATAAACAGCTTGTTTCCCCTAGAGGGCACGAGAGTAATAATAAACAGTTTGTGCCCTCTAGTGAAGAGAGTATTAATAAATAAGCTTGTGCCCTCATATAGTACATATTTACATAGTAATTACGGTAAAAAAATACTGTCCTTTCCCTCTTCCCCTGCACAAAACATTGCAAAACATTGGCAGCTGCACTGTCGCCTCCAACTGCTAGATGACGCTGCCGATTTTCCGACAGTGCTGCACAATGTATATAAGGCGCACCGACAGAAGAGGCCTTGAGCTAGCAGAGGTGTGCCCTTGATGGCCTTGCTGTCGATTGGGTTACGCCATATCGGAGGAGGGAATCATTTTTGCCTTCCCTCAAACTGGATGGCGCCATCTCGCGGCTGCTTGATGGCACTGCAGCTGTCGGTGCTGTGCTTACACAACGGGATAGATCCAAAAATACTTTTTGTCTGTTAAGTTCAACTTTTTTAGATCTCCTCTGATCTGCAATATAGAGATGAATTGTTAATTGATCTAGAAACAGGCAAACAAAACAACATTGAAACATTGGCAATTGTCTCACAAGGAACTAAAACATGATACCTTGCTGTGACTAGATACTGGTGATCTGATTCCTCCTTGGATCAATACTCCCCCTCTATCGAGGATGACACTGAATGCCCTTTTTATTAAAAAAATATATCCAATCCCTTTTTAAAGTTATCTATTGGATCTACTGTCACTGTCTACTTTGGCAGAGAATTCCACAGATTGACCAACCTTACTGTGAAGAACCCTTTTCTTTCTTTAAGGTGGAATCTCTTTACTTCTCACCTAAAAGGATGTCCTCTTTTCAGCTGAAAACCTCTTGGCCAAAAGTTCACTTGACAAAGCCTTATATTAACCCTGGATATATTTATATAAGGTAATCATATCCCCTCTTAGATGCCTTTTTTCTAGAGAAAATTATTTCAATTTGTTTAGTATTTCTTCATAACTTAGCTCATCCATTCCACTTATTAGTTTTGTGGCCCCTAGTTCTTTTTCCAGCTCTAAAAAGTCCTTTTTAGGAAATGTTCCCCAAAATGCTACTCCATATTCCAAATGAGGGCGTACTAGGGATGTGCATAGTGGCAGAATTATATTTGCTTCCCTTGCTTCAATACCATACCCTTCTTAATACATGCTAATATTTTACTTGCCTTTGCAGATGCTGCTTGGCATTGAACTATGTTACCTAGATGGTTATCCACAAGTACTCCTAAATCCCTTTCAATACCTGAAACACCTAGATTTGCTCCATTAAGATTATATATTGCATGGCTATTTTTCCTTCCCAGATGCATAATTTTACATTTATTCATATTAGATCTCATCTGCAAGCTATTTGCCCATTTCTCTAATTTATGCAAATCCCTTTGGAGGGAAGGTGAATAATGTTCTGGAGACAATACTTTCCAGTCCTACTTCTAAGTCATTAATACATATGTTATAAAGGAGAGGACCTAATATTAAAGGATTAAATTACATAGTTACATAGGGCCTCATTCTATTATCGGCCGTAGGAGATGCGGGGCCGCAAGGACCGGCTGCAAGCTATTCGCCTATTCTATTCCCTTCCGGACGGGGATTCCGGCAGGCTTGCGGCCGGCGCCTTGCTATCCCTTGCGGCCGCACGCGCCGGAGGAAAGCCTTTGATCTTAAACGGCCGCAAGCGTTTCGGCCGCAAGAAAATCCTGGTTGCTATTCAATTGCTCCGGGAACCCTCTCTGCAAGGCTAAAACCGAGCCGCAGCTTACTTGCAGCAAAAAGGTCCAGCAGGCACACATTTAAGCACATTATAAAGCCATAATAAAGCCAGCCATAAAGTCTGAGGAGACTATAAAGTGATTGTAGGTGTTAGCATTAATAGCACAACATTCCCCTACACTCAAATCCGTAAATAATTTTTGTTTTTAAATTTATGTCACATATCCATGTAAAAAGTCCAGAGGGCTTTCAGCACCTCAGACCCGCCCACGCTGCGGCCGGAAAATAAACAGTTAATGTAATCTCGGATTTGGGCTGATGTGCAAGCTTGAGAGGGGGTTGCTATTAATCCTCATGTCCCCCATTATGATCCCTAGCATTTACAGAGCTTTACAGTGCCGTCTTGAATTTATTTTTGCATTTAAAGATTTCTGAGCTGTAAGGGGATAGCCTTGCGTATAATTGAATTGCAAGGTAACGGGAGCCCCGCAAGGAATCGCAGCTTTGCGGCCGATTTACGGCCGATAATAGAATGAGGGCCATAGTAATTAAGGTTGAAAAAAGACTTTCAGTCCATCAAATTCAACCTTTTAAGATCTCCTCTGATCTGCAATATCAAGATTAGTTATTAATTAAGTAGTTGTTAATTGTTAATTATTAATCAACTATTTCTTTATTTAAATTAGTAGTTAATCCAGAGGAAGGCAAACAGAAAAAAAAAACAAGTGAAACTTAGCCAATCGTCTCAAAGAGGAAAAAAAATAATAATCCTTCCTGACCCCAGATACTGGCTATTGGATTTCTCCCTGGATCAATACACTCTCTCTAATTATCCAGGCTAACCCTGAATTCCCTTCTTAATTAGAAAAAAATCCAGTCCCCTTTTAAAGTTATCAAATTCGCTGTTACCACCTTCCTTGGTAGAGAATTCCACAGATTAACCACCCTTACTGTGAAGAACCCTTTCCTTTCTTTAAAGTGGAATCTTTTTACTTCTAACCTCAAGGGATGTCCTCCAGTTGAAAACCTCTTGGTACAAAAAGCTCCCCTGACAATTATTTATACTAACCCTGGATATATTTATATAAGGTAATCATATCTCCTCTTAGACGCATTTTTTCTAGAGAAAAAAAAGTTTAATATGGTTAGTCTTTCTTCATAACTTAGCCATTCCCCTAATTAGTTTTGTTTCCCTCCTCTGTACCCTTTCCAGCTCTAAAATGTCCTTTTTATAAAGTGATACCCAAAATTGTATTCCATATTTCAAATGAGGGTGTACTAGAGATTTGTATAGTGGCAGAATTATATTTGCTTCACTTGCTTCTATACGCTTCCTAATACATGCTAACATTTTATTTGCCTTTGCAGCTGCTGCTTGGCTTTGAGCACTGTTACCTAGGTGGTTGGCCACAAGTACTCCCAAATCCCTTTCAATATCTAATACCCCTATATTTGCTCCATTAGGATTATAAATTGAATGGCTATTTTTCTTCCCAGATGCATAACTTTACATTTATTTGTATTAAATCTCATCTGCCATTTAGATGCCCATTCCTCAATTTTATGCATTTCCCTTTGAAGGTAAAGCACAACATTATCTGATTTAATTACATGAGTATGTTCCATTTACAACAACCCTTTGCTTCCTGTCTTTTAGCCAGCTCTCAATCCATGAGCAGATATTTTTCTGCAATTCCTGTATCCCTTAGTTTGCACAATAGTCTCCCATGTGGTACTGTATCAAAAGCCTTAGCAAAATCAAAATATACTATATCCACTGAGTTGACTTGATCCAGGTTCCTACTAACCTCATCAAAGAAACTAATTTGATTTGTTTAACATGACCTATCCCTCATAAATCCATGTTGGCTCCTACTTATAATCCTGTTCCAACAGACATATTCTCGCATTTAATCCCTTATTAACCCTTCTTAGTTACATAGTAACATAGTTACATAGTAATTAAGGTTGAAAAAAGACTTTCAGTCCATCAAGTTCAACCTGTTAAGATCTCCTCTGATCTGCAATATGCGGATTAGTTATTAATTAAATTATTGATTAAATAATTATTAATAGTATAGTATTGGAGAATTAATAAAGAGTTAGTCCATCAAGTTCAACCTTTTTAGATCTCTATTGATCTTTTTAATTTGGACTATTTATTATTATTGTTAATTGTTAATTATTGTTAATTGATCCAGAGGAAGGCAAACATAAAAAAAAACCCATTGAAACTTTGCCAATTGTCTCATAAGGAAAAAAAAAAAGCAAAATTCCTTCCTGACCCCAGAAACTGGCGATCAAATTTCTTCCTGGATCAATATTCCTTGCTAGTTATCTAGGATAGCCTTGAATGCCCTCTTTATTCAGAAATATATCTAACCCCTTTTTGAAGTTGTCTATCGAATTCGCTGTCACCACCTCCTTTGGTAGAGAATTCCACAGTTTAACCACCCTAACTGTGAAGAACCCTTTTCTTTGTTTAAGGTGAAATCTTTTTTCCTCTAACCTCAACGGATGTCCTCTTGTCAGTTTAAAATCTCTTGCTACAAAAAGTTCACTTGACAAAGCCTTATATTGACCCTGGATGTATTTAAATAACGTAATCATATCTCCTCTTAGACGCCTTTTTTCTAGCGAAAATAAGTTTAATTTTGCTAGTCTTTCTTCATAACTTAGCCCCTCCATTCCCCTTATTAGTTTTGTAGCCCTTCTCTGTACTTTTTCCAGCTCTAAAATGTCTTTTTTGTGAGGTGGTGCCCAAAATTGTACTCCATATTCCAAATGAGGGCGTACTAGAGATTTGTATAGTGGCAGAATTATATCTTCTTCCCTGGCTTCTATACCCTTCCTAATACATGCTAATATTTTATTTGCCTTTGCAGCCGCTGCTTGGCTTTGAGCGCTGTTACCTAGGTGGTTGTCCACTAGTACTCCCAAATCCCTTTCAATATCTGATACCCCTAGATTTGCTCCATTAAGATTATAGATTGCTTGGCTATTGTTCCTTCCCAAATGCATAACCTTACATTTATTTGTATTAAATCTCATCTGCCATTTAGCCGCCCATTTCTCTAATTTATGCAAATCCTTTTGTAGGGAAAGTACATCATTATCTGATTTTATTACCTTGCACAACTTAGTGTCATCAGCAAAAATGGAGACACTACATTTGAGTCCTACTTCAATGTCATTAATAAATATGTTAAAAAGGAGAGGACCCAATACTGAGCCCTGAGGAACCCCACTTATCACATTAGACCAATCGGAGTATGTTCCATTTACAACAACCCTTTGCTTCCTGTCTTTTAGCCAGCTCTCGATCCATGAGCAGATATTTACTGCAATTCCTGTATCCCTTAGTTTGCTCACTAGTCTTCCATGTGGCACTGTATCAAATGCCTTTGAAAAATCTAAAAAGACTACATCCACTGAGTTGCCCTGATCCAAGTTCCTACTAACCTCCTCATAAAAACTAATTATATTGGTCTGACACGACCTTTCCTTCATAAATCCATGTTGACTGCTACCTATGATCCTGTTCAAATAGACATATTCTTGTATTCTGTCCCTTATTAACCCTTCTAAAAGCTTCCCAACTACAGAAGTGAGGCTCACTGGTCTATAATTCCCCGGATTTGCTCTAGATCCCTTCTTAAATATAGGTATCACCTCTGCTTTTCTCCAGTCATCTGGTAGAGACCCTGTAGTGAGCGAGTCTTTAAAGATTAGATATAATGGTTTGGCTATTACAGAACCCAGCTCCCTCAGTACCCTTGGATGTATTCCATCAGGACCTGGGGCTTTATTAACATTTATTTTCTCCAACCTCTTTTGTATTTCTTCCTGCGTTAACCAATTATTTAGTAAAGGTAGTGTAGCCCCATTATGTTGCAGTGTCCCAACCACTGGTACCTCCCTTGTGTAAACCGACGAAAAGAACCTATTTAGCTCATCTGCCTTTTCCTGGTCACTAATTATCAGATGGCCTGTGTCACATTGTAATGGTCCTATCGATTCCTTCCTGGCCTTCTTCCCATTAATATATTTATAAAATATTTTAGGGTTAGTCTTACTTTCCATTGCAACTGACTTCTCATTTTCTATTTTAGCCAGTCTAATAGCCCTTTTGCAAGCCTTGTTGATTTCCTTATAGTCACATAAGGATGCCTCTGTTCCCTCCTTCTTGTATAATTTAAATGCATATTTCTTTTTCCTCATCATGATCTTTAAGTCATTGTTAAGCCACATGGGATGTGATTTACTCCTATTAATTTTATTTCCACATGGTACATGCTGATGAGTATGTTTATTTAGTAAGGATTTGAATGTTGTCCATTTATTTTCAGTATTCTTCCCTGTAAGTTCTTTGTCCCAGTCTATATGTTGTATTGCTGCCCGTAGCCCATTAAAGTTAGCCCTTTTAAAATTTAGAGTTTTTGTTGGCCCCTTACAACTCTGTTTTTTGTATTCAATCTCAAATGAGACTGTGTTGTGATCACTGTTCCCCAAGGGTTCCCCTATTTTTACATTTGATATTATATCAATATTACTTGTGATGACTAAATCCAAGATGGCCCCATTTCTAGTAGGTTCTTGTATTACCTGGGCTAGATAATGATCCCTGAGTGTACTCAAGAACCTGCTCCCCTTAGCTGAGCTGCTGGTCTCGTTTATCCAGTTTATATCAGGGTAATTAAAGTCTCCCATTATTAGAACTTGCCCATGCTTAGCTGCATTTCCAATCTGTAACAATAATTGTATTTCCTCACTTTCAGCTATATTTGGGGGTTTATAGCATACTCCCACCAATATGCATTTAGAATTAGCTCCTCCACTATTTAGCTCAACCCACAAGGATTCAATGATGCCGTTAGTGCCAGCATAAATATCTTCTCTAACTATAGGCTTAAATTCAGGCTTAACATAAAGACAGATCCCTCCTCCTCTTTTACCATTTCCCCTATCTTTCCTAAATAGGTTATAACCATCCAGATTAACAGTCCAGTCATGAGATTCATCCCACCATGTTTCCGTAATGCCTATTAAGCCCCATTTTTCTTGTACTGCTAATATTTCTAGCTCATCCATTTTCCCAGGCAAACTTCTTGCGTTTGCAATCATACACTTTATGTTGCTATGGCTCTGCTGATGTGAAGTGCCTGCCACTGTATTTGAGGCCCCTATTAATATCTCCCTACTTTCTATTGTAACCCTCCCCCCTTCTCCTCCCCCATGGGTAAATAATTCATCCCTTTCCCTCTCTACCCTATTTACCCCAATACTTCTATATAGTCCCTCCCCCCCACCTACAAGTTTAAAAACTCCCCCAGCCGTTCTACCATCCTATTCCCTAGCACAAAAGCGCCCTCATCATTAAGGTGCAATCCATCCCTGCTATAGAGATTGTACCCAAGTGAGAAGTCAGCCCAGTGCTCTAAAAACCCAAAACCCTCTGCACTGCACCACTTTTTTAGCCACGCATTAACCTCCCTAAGCTCCTTCTGCCTCCCTGGGCTAGCACGTGGCACTGGTAGTATCTCAGAAAATACTACCTTGGAGGTCCTTGCTTTAAGCTTATTCCCTAATTCTCTAAAATCATTCTTTAGGACGCTCCATCTTCCACTAACTTTGTCATTGGTACCAATGTGTACCAAGACCGCCGGTTCATTACCAGCCCCTCCCAATAATTTATCCACCCGATCCACAACATGCCGAACCCGAGCACCCGGGAGACAGCAAACTGTTCGATTGCTGGGATCTGGGTGACAAATTACCCTGTCTACCTTCCTAATAATAGAGTCCCCTACCACCAAAACATGTCTGTTGCTCTGCCTATTCTGCCCTCCCTCTTCTCCAGTAGAGCTGTTCGCCCGGCTGTTAGAGGGAACAGCTCTATCTGGCATTGCCATTCCTGAATGGACATCGCCAACAGTTTCACTCAATCTGGCAAATCTGTTGTTGTTTGCCAACTCAGAACTGGCCTGCCTCCTCCTGTACCCTCTGATTCCCCTTCTAACTGTAACCCAGCTACCTCCCTGGCCATCCTCACTAGCCCCAGCTCCTCCCTCCATACTAGGCCCAGCTAAACTGTGCTCCGTGAGCACCAACTCCCTTTCCAGTGGAGCATTATCACTAAGTGCTGCAATTCTCCTCTCCAGATCTTCAATTTGAGCTTCCAAAGAGGCAACATGCTCACACCTGTCACAGAGGTATGGACCCTGGATCATCTGTTCCAGTAGTGCATACATTTGACAGGATGTACACTGAATAAGGTTGCCACTGGACTGACTCATAATTATTATTATTGTCTACGAAATTTCAGTGGGAAAAATAAAGAATATAATATAATATATTTATATAAAGTTTTCCTCCTTTGCACTATAAATCTGCCCTCCCTTTTCTTTGAAGGCCCTCCTTTTATTTAAACTCCTAGGCTTTTACTAGAATTGCACTTGATACTGAAAATGTTCGCAAGCTCACAAGTTCCCCTTCTCCGGTTTCTATTAACTTCTGCCTTCTCGCCTGGGCACAATTAGTGCACTCTGCAATTTATCAGCCTTCTAAAAGCTTTCCCACTACAGAAGTGAGGCTCACTGGTCTATAATTCCCCGGATTTGCTCTTGCTCCCTTTTTAAATATAGGTATCACATCTGCTTTTCTCCAGTCATCTGTTAGAGACTGTGTGTTAAGTAAATATAGAAAAAATATATTTAATGGTTTGGCTATTACAGAACTCAGTTCCCTCAGTACCCTTGTGTGTATTCCATCAGGACCCGGGGCTTTATAAACATTTTGTCCAATTTCTTTTGGATTTCTTTCTGTGTTAACAAATTATTTGGTGAAGGTAGTGTAACCTCCATTATGTATACCAAATAAAATAACTTACTTAGCTCATCTGTCTTTTCCTGTTCACTAACTATTAGACAGCCAGTTTCACATTGTCGTGTTCCTATAGCTTCCTTCCTGGTCATCTTCGTATTAATATAGTTAAACAATATTTTAGGGTTAGTCTTACTCTCCTTTGCTATTAACCTTTCATTTTCTATTTTAGCCAGTCTAGTAGCTCTTTTACAAGCCTTGTTGATTTCCTTTAAATATGAATAGAGAAAGAATATACAGCTTGTGCCCTCTAGTGGACAGAGTAATAAAATGCAGCTTGTGTCCTCTAGTGATGGGGGTCCCCAACCCCCGGGTCGCGGACCACCAACTGGTCGGCTGCCTCTGTTCAGCTGGGCCGTATATGGTGTCTCCTCCCAGGGCAGGGGGCAGTAGCCGCCCCCAGCCCCCTTCAGCTCCCTCCTGTTACTTGTGCATGGTGATGCTGGGGGTGGGCGGCTGAATAGTGCTGTTGGGGGTGAATGGTGCTGCTGGGGGCTAAATGGGGCTGCTGGGGTGGAATGGAGCTGCAGGGGGGAGTTGAATGGAGCTATTGGGAGGTTAGGGGCTGCTGCCGGGGGTGAATGGTGCTGCTGGGGGGAGGGTGGGGGCTGAATGGAACTGCTGGGGGTGAATGGGGCTGCTGGGAGGGGGGGGGGGCAAGGTGTTGCTGGAGTAATTGTAGAGCTCAAGTGATGCTGCTGGTGGGAGTGAATGGTGCTACCGGGCGGTTGTGGCCTGAAAGGTGCTGCTGGGGCTATTGCAGGGTTCCACTGAACTACAGCAGAGGAACAAGGAAACCTAGTTTAAATAAATAAATAAATAAATATATATATATATATATATATATATATATATAAAAATATATATATATATAATGTATATATACATAATTGCTGGGGGGGTTGTGTGAATATATAGAATATTATATGTAACTAGCATCTTGCCCGTCAAAAATCACGGCAATAAAATGTGAATCCTGGCAATGCTGTTTGCCACACAATGGGAGCCTCTCCACTCTACTTTACTGGCCTTGTGATGAGTGCCTTTGGCGCTCATTGCGAGTTTCTCCCCCTGTCTACTTCCTCGCTTGTGTCTCATTTCCCCCCTCCCTCGTGTCTGTTCCCCCATTTCCCTCCCCTGTGTCTCTTCCCCCTCCTCTCACTCGTTTGTGTCTCCCTCCCACTTCTCACTCCCCTGTGTCTCTCCCCCCTCCTCTCCCTCCCCTGTGTGTCTACCCACCTCCTCTCCCACCCCTGTGTGTCTCCTCCCTCCCTTTGTCTCTTCCCCCTCCTCTCCCTCCCCTGTGTCTCTCCCCCCTCCTCTCACTACCCTTTGTCTCCCCACCCCTCACTCCTTTTTGTCTCTCCTTCCCCTCTAACTCCCCTGGGTCTCTCCCCCTCCTCTCACTCCGCTGCGTCTCCCCCCCCTGTGTCTCTCCCCCTCCTCCTCTGTGTCTCTCCCCTCCTCTCACTCCCTTGTGTCTCCCCCCTCCTCTCACTCCCCTGTGTCTCTCCCCCCTCCTGTGTCTCTCCCCCCTCCTCTGTGTCTCTCCTCCTCTCATTCCCCTGTGTCTTCCACCCTCCCCTGTGTCTCTTCCCCCCTCCTCTCCCTCTCCTGTGTCTCTCCCCCCCTCCTCTCACTCATTTTTGTCTCTCCTCCCCCTCTAACTCCCCTGTGTTTCTCCCCTCTCCTCTCACTCCCCTGTGTCTCTCCCCCCTTCTGTGTCTCTTCCCCCTCATCTGTGTCTCTCCTCCTCTCATTCCCCTGTGTCTTCCCCCTCCCCTGTGTGTCTACCAGCCCTCCTCTCCCACCCCTGTGTGTCTCCCCCCTCCCCTGTGTCTTCCCCCGACCTCTCCCTCTCCTGTGTCTCTCCCCCCTCCTCTCACTCCCTTGTGTCTCCCCCCTCCTCTCACTCCCCTGTGTTTCTCCCCCTCCTCTCACTCCCCTGTGTCTCACCCCCCTCTCACTTTCCTGTGTCTCCCCCCTCCTCTGTGTCTCTCCCCTGTGTGTCTACACCCCTCCTCTCCCTCCCCTGTGTGTCTACCCCCTCCTCTCCCAACCCTGTGTGTCTCCTCCCTCCCTTTGTCTCTTCCCCCTCCTCTTCCTCCCCTGTGTGTCTCCCCCTCCTCCCACGTGTCTCTCTCCCCTCCTCTCACTCCCCTGTGTCTCCCCACCCCTCACTCCTTTTTGTCTCTCCACCCCCTCTCACTCCCTCATGTCTTCCCCCCTCCTCTCACTCCCCTGTGTCTCTCCCACTCCTCTGCGTCTCTCCTCCTCTCATTCCCCTGTGTCTTCCACCCTCCCCTTTGTCTCTTCCCCCCTCCTCTCCCTCTCCTGTGTCTCCCCCCCTCCTCTCACTCATATTTGTATCCCCCCCTTAACTCCCCTGTTTCCCCCCCATCTCCTCTCACTCCCCTGTGTCTCTCCCCCTCCTGTGTCTCTCCCCCCTCCTCTGTGTCTCTCCTCCTCACATTCCCCTGTGTCTTCCCCCCTCCCCTGTGTGTCTACCAGCCCTCCTCTCCCACTCCTGTGTGTCACCCCCCCTCCCCTGTGTCTCTTCCCCCATCCTCTCCCGTGTCTCCCCCCTCCTCTCACTTCCTTGTGTCTCCCCCCTCCTCTCACTCCCCTGTGTCTCTCCCCGTCCTCTCACTCCCCTGTGTCTCTTCCCCTCTCTGCTGACTCCACTGTGTGTCTCTCCCCCCTCCTCTGTGTCTCTCCCCCATCTTCTGTGTCTCACCCCCCTCTCATTCCCTGTGTCTCCCCCCTCCTCTGTGTCTATCCCCCCATGTGTCTACACCCCTTCTCTCCCACCCCTGTGTGTCTCCCCCATCCCCTGTGTCTCCCCCCCCTCCTCTCCCTTCCCTGTTTCTCTCCCCGCTCTCACTCCCCTTTGTCTCTCTCCCCCTCCTCTGTGTCTCTCCCCAATCCCCTGTGTGTCTACCCCCTCCTCTCCCACCCCTGTGTGTCTCCCCATCCCCCTTGTCACTTCCCCCCTCCTCTCCCTTCCCTGTGTTTCTCCCCCCTCACTCCTTTGTGTCTCTCTCCCCCTCCTCTCACTCCCCTGTGTCTCTCCCCCTCCTCTCACTCCCCTGTGTCTCTCCCCCTCCTCTCACTCCTTTGTGTCTCCCCCCCACCTCTCACTCCACTGAGTCTCTCCCTCCTCCTCTCACTCCCATGTGTCTCTCCCCCTCCCCTGTGTGTCTACCAGCCCTCCTCTCCCACCCCTGTGTGTCTCCCCCCTCCCCTGTGTCTTCCCCCGACCTCTCCCTCTCCTGTGTCTCTCCCCCCTCCTCTCACTCCCTTGTATCTCCCCCCTCCTCTCACTCCCCTGTGTTTCTCCCCCTCCTCTCACTCCCCTGTGTCTCACCCCCCCCTCTCATTCCCTGTGTCTCCCCCCTCCTCTGTGTCTCTCCCCCGTGTGTCTACACCCCTCCTCTCCCTCCCCTGTGTGTCTACCCCCTCCTCTCCCAACCCTGTGTGTCTCCTCCCTCCCTTTGTCTCTTCCCCCTCCTCTTCCTCCCCTGTCTGTCTCCCCCTCCTACCACGTGTCTCTCTCCCCTCCTCTCACTTCCCTGTGTCTCCCCACCCCTCACTCCTTTTTGTCTCTCCACCCCCTCTCACTCCCTCGTGTCTTCCCCCCTCCTCTCACTCCCCTGTGTCTCTCCCACTCCTCTGTGTCTCTCCTCCTCTCATTCCCCTGTGTCTTCCACCCTCCCCTGTGTCTCTTCCTCCCTCCTCTCCCTCTCCTGTGTCTCCCCCCCTCCTCTCACTCATTTTTGTCTCCCCCCCCTCTAACTCCCCTGTTTCCCCCCCACCTCTTCTCACTCCCCTGTGTCTCTCCCCCTCCTGTGTCTCTCCCCCCCTCCTCTGTGTCTCTCCTCCTCACATTCCCCTGTGTCTTCCCCCCTCCCCTGTGTGTCTAACAGCCCTCCTCTCCCACTCCTGTGTGTCACCCCCCCCTCCCCTGTGTCTCTTCCCCCATCCTTTCCCGTGTCTCTCCCCCCTCCTCTCACTTCCTTGTGTCTCCCCCCTCCTCTCACTCCCCTGTGTCTCTCCCCCTCCTCTCACTCCCCTGTGTCTCTTCCCCTCTCTGCTGACTCCACTGTGTGTCTCTCCCCCCTCCTCTGTGTCTCTCCCCCATCTTCTGTGTCTCACCCCCCTCTCATTCCCTGTGTCTCCCCCCCTCCTCTGTGTCTATCCCCCCATGTGTCTACACCCCTTCTCTCCCACCCCTGTGTGTCTCCCCCATCCCCTGTGTCTCCCCCCCCTCCTCTCCCTTCCCTGTTTCTCTCCCCGCTCTCACTCCCCTGTGTCTCTCTCCCCCTCCTCTGTGTCTCTCCCCAATCCCCTGTGTGTCTACCCCCTCCTCTCCCACCCCTGTGTGTCTCTCCATCCCCCTTGTCTCTTCCCTCTCCTCTCCCTTCCCTGTGTTTCTCCCCCCTCACTCCTTTGTGTCTCTCTCCCCCTCCTCTCACTCCCCTGTGTCTCTCCCCCTCCTCTCACTCCCCTGTGTCTCTCCCCCTCCTCTCACTCCTTTGTGTCTCCCCCCCACCTCTCACTCCACTGAGTCTCTCCCTCCTCCTCTCACTCCCATGTGTCTCTCCCCCTTCCTGTGTATCTCCCCCTTCCTCTGTGTCTCTCCTCCTCTCATTCCCCTGTGTCTTCTCCCCTCCGCTGTGTGTCTACCAGCCCTCCTCTCCCACCCCTGTGTGTCTCCCCCCTCCCCTGTGTCTCTTTCCCACTCCTCTCCCTCCCCTGTGTCTCTCCCCCCTCCTCTCCCTGCCCTGTGTCTCTCCCCCCTCTCCTCTGTGTATTCCCCCTCCTTCCCTGTGTGTCTCCCCTCCTCCTCCTCTCTCTCTCCGGCGTGCAATGCGCATGCGTGGCCCATTGCACAATGTGCATGCGTACCCAATTTGAGGCAATCGTAGTTGTCAAACTGTGATTTGTCGCAAGCGTGACGCCGAATCGCAGTTTGACAACTATTAGATGGGATACTTGCGACTTGCCCGTCAAAAAATTATGGCAATAAAATTGTAAGGCAGGAAATGCTGTTTGGCGCTTATTGCAGTGTCTTCCCTTGTGTACTTTGTGTCCTATGAGCACCGTTGGGTGGTGCGCGGTTAATCTCATTGTCATTTATGGCGATATTGTGCTGTGTTTTTTCTTCCGTTTTCTGTATATTTTTTTTTAAATCCTAATTAATTAATTAATTAAATCATAAATTAATATACTTTCCCTTTTTGGAATTAATATATGCAGCATGGAATGTGCTGAAGAGCTAACAACCTGTTTTGATGTTCCTGCAGCATCCAATGTAGATTTGCGGTGTTGTTGAGCTGAGGTGTAAGTGTCAGCAATGTGTGCAGTCTGTAGTGTAAATAGGCTGTTTGCGCGAGGGGAAGCCGTTAGTGTAGCTGGGTACTTCCGCATTCTGTAAGTTAGTGTTGTAAAATGGCGGCGAATGTGTATGTGTTACGCGGGTGTGGATGATTTAACTTCCATGCTAATGGTGTATGTTGTACCTCGTACAGGATTTTGTAAAAGTCGTATGTGTTTGGCGGTGTTTTGCGGCTTTAGGGGTCTTGTAGCCTCGTTTTCGTTTTTTTCGGCAGCCATTTTTTATCTCGCTTAGGGATTTTTTGAGTGTCTAAACTTTTTAAATTGCACTGAAATCGAGGTGTAACCTGAGTTCCAGACGTCCTGGGTGTCCCAACTTGCTGTGGGTAAGGTTTTTATTTCAATTTTGTGTGTATCTTTTCTTTTTTTAATGTTTTTTTTGTGTTAGTCCGAATTTTTTTTTTCTAAGTCCCTTGTGTAAGTCCGTATTTAGTCATTGTGTGTTTTGTGTTTTTTTCAAAGTGCTGCTTCTGTGGACATTTGTAACCGCTTGTGAGGCGCCGTAGAGCCTCCACCTCCGCAAATGCGGCCCCTCGCTTTGGTGATGCAAGGGCCGCAGTTGCGGCAGGCTCGCTATGCGAGCCCGCAAGCATTAGCAATGATCCATATTGCTGAGAACTATATTTGTGATAATGCATGTATAATAGGTGTCTGCCTAAGTATAAATAAATATATATATATTTTATAAGTTGCTATCGCCAGACGGCCCGGGGGGGGGGGGGGGGGTTAGGGAGGTGTGGGAAAAAATTTTATTTCTGCCAAATTAAATTAGAAGATTGTATCTGCAACGTGAGACCTGCAACGGCTGCGAGCTTGAAGAGTTGCGGATTTAAGGTGCTATTAAATTAGAACAGGCTGCGAGTTACGTACGGCCTTGAGAAGCAAATCCGTAAACCATTTTTCGCTCGTCGGATGTGCAGCCATGGATGTGATCAATTAGTTTAATTTGTAGTTCCGAGTTCAGATGGAGCCAATGGCAAAAGAGGTTGTCACAATTACATCACTGAAAAATGGAGGTGGGATTTACAAAGTCTTACGGGGTTCAATTATGAGTTACGATAGGACTCACATTCCAGATGTAAAGCAATATTGATAAAGCCGTTAATATGATATTCTATCACATGCGAGTTAAAGTATATGTATTAAAACATTGATTACTTGGATTGATATAACACAAAATTTAGACATGAAATAAAGCATTTTTTGAGGCCGATTTGCGGGCTTGAGAATGTTGTACTATTAATCCTAAGACCTAACATCACTTTCCCTTTTAATATTAGTACAGTAGTGTGTTTTTATTTGAATTTCAAGTGCTACGTATTGGACTTTATCACCTTGCGGGTCCTCTCCAGCACTCGTTGGGCTTTGGGCTCTATTTGCGTGTTACGGGTTTGCTCGCGAGTGACTTTGTTGCAATTTAATAGCATGATTGGAAAAGTAGCAGTCATGGACTTGACAGATCCAAGGATTTACGGCTGCACAGTTCAACGTTGCTAATCCCCCAGGCTTTTTTTGGCCTTGCTGCGTCTTAAGCCGCAAGTCATCTGCGGGTTGCTTTAAGAGGCTAATTTATTAGCCTTAAGTTTTGCTAGCTACGTTATGAGCTACCTTTTAACACGTAGCCAAAATGTAATGCAGCTGCTTGTTTCATGCTCTAATTCTGAGAAATACAGCAATTACACTGCAGTCTATGAACCTGTGCAGGGACATGTAAATGTGTTCTATTTGAAAAGGATTATATGTAGGAGTCAACATGGATTTATGAGGGGTAGGTCATGTCAAACAAATCTAATGGAACATACTCCTATTGGACTAATGTGGTAAGTGGGGTTCCTCAGGGTTCAGTATTAGGTCCTCTCCTTTTTAACATATTTATTAATGACTTAGAGGTGGGACTGGAAAGTAGTGTCTCCATTTTCGCTGATGACACAAAGTTGTGCAAGGTAATTAAATCAGATAATGATGTTCTTTCCCTCCAAAGGGATTTACATAAAATTGAGAAATCGGCATCTAAATGGCAGATGAGATTTAATACAAATAAATGTAAAGTTGTGCATCTGGGAAGGAAACATAGCCATGCAATTTATAATCTTAATGGAGCAAATCTAGGTGTATCAGATATTGAAAGGGATTTGGGAGTGCTTGTGGACAACCACCTAGGTAACAGTGCTCAACGACAAGCAGCAGCTGCACAGGCAAATAAAATATTAGCATGTATTAAGATGGGTATAGAAGCAAGGGAAGCAAATATTATTCTTCCAGTATACAAATCTCTAGTACACCCTCATTTGGAATATGGAGTACAATTTTGGGCACTACTTCATAAAAAGGACATTTTACAACTGGAAAATGTACAGAGGAGGGCAACAAAACTAATAAGTGGAATGGAGGGACTAACAGCCTTATTAAATTTTGATTCTGCAAATTTAAAAGGGCTATATTTAAGCACACAACATATTCTTTTTACAGAAGTTTTTAGTTAGTGAACTTCTATCCAAAAGCAAGGTCTTCACTAACTAAAAACTTCTGTAAAAAAATATGCTGTGTGCTTAAATAGAGCCCTTTTAAATTTTCTGAATCAAAATTTAGAGCACCTTTCTTAGCTGATTTTCGAGTGCCGAAACTCCGCAAATTCGGCTTAAATTTGCGTGCAACCTTACCCCCAGACGTCCTGGCCTTTTTTTATAAGCTCTGCACCTCGCAATTTTTTTTTTCTAATTCCCTCGTTCCTCAACTGCTTGCAGCCTAAGGCAATCCGGCGTTTCCTAACTGCTTGGAGGCTCAGTCCCGCGTTTTCAGTGCCTCAACGGCTCGCAGCAGCGCCTTTGGTGCTCATTTCTGCCTAAGTCCTGCGTGTTTCAAGCTTTAACTGCTCGCCTCGCTTTGCAAGGTTCGCAGGCGATGAGCGTCTTTGGCACTCATCTCCTAAGTGCTCTGAGTTTTAATGCCTGAACTGATCACCTTGCAGCCGATGAGCGCTTTCGGCGATCATCAGTTAAGTGCTACGAGCTCGGAAGACTTCTGTGCTTTAACGTCTTGCCTTGCTATGCAAGGCTTGCAAACGTGACGGCGAATCGCAGTTTGACAACTATTACCGTATTGGTCCGAATATAAGCCGCACCTTTTACCGATTTTTGAGCTTGCGTAAAAAAAATCATTGCCGATTTGCGAACTTTGCTTGTTACGTGTGGCTTCTATTTGTGAAGGCAAAATTACTGCCGATTTGCGCGATTGCGAGTTAAGGTTGACGATTTTCTTACTTGAGACTGTGGTATTGAATAGCGATTTACGGTTTTAGTGATTCTAACATCCTGTAAAGCCTGTAACCTGCAAAAAAAGCTACAGTGCTAATTAGAAAGCCTGTTTCTTCAATGGCTGATCACTTTGAGAGTCTTTTTCTCTCCAATTTTACGGGTGCGGCTTATATTTGAGTACTATCTTTTTTCTATTTTTTCCCCTTGAACTTTACGGGTGCGGCTTATATGTGGGTGCGGCTTATAAGCAGACCAATACGGTATATGTGATTAGTATATTAAGTGTAACAATTCATTTTTCTACATTACATAAAAACTAGTGGTACATGAAACAGTCTTCCAGTTAAAGACTTCCTTGCATTCAAACTCGTAAACCGCAAATGGGGGCAAAAATCTTACGGCCTCCAAATAGGACCCGCAAAGGGTTTACAGACAAGTTCTCAACACTGTAAAAGACAATATAAACAACCCAGTGGACTTTAAAATATGGTGAAAGCATGGAAAGGAATTACAATTGCTTGCACAACGATCCCCAAATAAAAAAAAAGAGGCCTTAAAAAAATAATTGATTTCATTATATGTTGCATATGTCAATATGAAAAGCCATGCTGCAACATAAAACATTTAAAGGCACACTACCTGATTACATTGCAACACAAAAACATCAAACTGATGCCATATTAACGCTTTCTCACTCACAGAGGCTCTAATGTGGACCCTGGAAAATATATATGTCTAGGGAATTGCCCATCAAAAAATGATGGTCATAAAATTGTAAGGCAGGCAATACTGTTTGGCACACAAAGTAAGGCTTTTGTTGGTCCGATTGCCTTCGGCGATCATTGCGAGGCTCTTGGTTGGTGTATTTTTGGTCATCTGAGTTTGTTTGGCACTCATTGCAAGGTCCGGGCTGAGCGCCTTGGGCGCTGAATGCGAGCCTCTACCCTGGTGTACTGTTGCTCCTCTGAGCACTGTCGACGCTCCGTGTGAGTCGCGCGGTGAACGCTTTCTGCGTTTATCGCGGCCCTCTTTTTTTTCCGGTAGATGTATTTTTTAATGATAATTAATTAATGAAATCATAAAATGATATACTTTACCTATTTGTAATTAATATATGCAGCAAGCAATATCCTGAAGAGCTAACAATCTTTTTTTATTTTCATGCAGCAAACAATGTACATTTGCACTCTTGCTGAGCTGAGGTGTAAGTGTCAGCAATGTGTGAAGTGTGTAGTTTAAGTAGGCTGCGAGCGCAAACTGTTTGTTTAGGTGTGTAATTCAGCATTTTGGAATGATAATGTTATTAGTTTCAAGTTAGTGTTGTAAAAAGGTGACGATTGCGTATGTGTTACGTGGGTGTGGAGCATTTTGGGTCCTCCCTAATAGTGTATTTTATACCTTGTATGTTCCTGTGTAAAAGTCTTATGTGTCTGGCAGGTATTTGATTGTTTATTGGTGGTGTAGCCTCGTTTTTCATTTTTTTCGGGTGCCATTTTTTGTGTCGCCAAATTGTGGGTAAATAGTCGTGCAACCTCATTCCCAGATGTTGTGGCTGTCCCCCGTGCTGTGAGTGATGTTTTTTTCTATTTTTTATAATTTGGGTTCGGGCGTTAACTTCGGGCGTTAATTTCGTATTTTTTGGACCTTGTATTTAAAAAAAAAATCGAAGTGCTGCGGGTCGTATTTTTTTTGTGTGTCTCGCTTTCCTTTTTGCAAAGTGTTATGGGCCGTAATTTTTTCATGATATTTTTTTTTTAAAGTGCCATGGGTCTCGCATTCTGAATTGTGTAATTGAGCATTCTGATTTGTGTTGATGTGTAGTTCCGTGGGTCCTAGGGATGAGCACCTACAGCGCTCCTCTCCAGCAGCAAAGTGAGCGCCTTCGGTGCTCCCTGCCTGAGTCATGCGGAGTCGTAGGCATCAGCGCCTATGGCACTCATCTCCACCAGCGCAAGTAGTACCTTTGGTTTATCTCCACCAGCGTACTGAGCGCTTTCGATGCTCCCTGCCTAAGTCGTACGGGGTCGTAGGGATGAGCGCATATGGCGCTCATCTCCACCAGCGCAAGAAGCACCTTTGGCGCTCCTTGTCAGCAACTGCAACCCTCGCAAAGCGAGAGCCACAGTTGCAGCGGCCTCGCTGTGCTAGCCCACGACGTTAGCAACAACCCGTATTGCTTACAACTATATATGTGACTAGCAACTTCCCAGTCAAAAAATGACGGCAGTAAAATTGAAAGGCAGGTAATGTTGTTAGACATACAATGGAAGGCTTTTAGTCCTCTGAGAAGCTTCAGCGCTCATTGCGAGCCTCTCCCCTGGTTTACTTTTGGTCGTCTGAGCACCTTTGAGGCTCATTGCAAGCCCTGTGCTGAGCGACTTCGGCGCTCATTGCGAGCCTCTTCCTTAGTGTACATTTAATCTTCTGAGCACCCTGGGCGTTCATTGTTATCTCCGCGCTGAGCGCATTTGGCGAAGCGAGTCTCTGCTCTGCTCTGTTTTTTTAATATAAATATATATTTTTTATAATAATTCATTTATTAATTAAATAATAAATTAATATACTTTACCTATTTGTAATGAAAATATATACAGGAATCAATATGCTGAAGAGCTAACAATCGCTGTTGTTTTTCTGCAGCATACAATGTACATTTGAACTGTTCGTTACCTGAGGAGAAAGTGTCAGCAATGTGGCAAATGTGCAGTGTAAATAGGCTGCGTGCGCGAGGCTAAACCATTTGTTTAGTTGTGTAATGCGTTATTTTAGATTGGTAATGTTATTAGCATGTATTAAGAAGGGTATAGAAGCAAGGGAAGCAAATATAATTCTCCCACTATACAAATCCCTAGTATGCCCTCATTTGGAATATGGAGTACGATTTTGGGCACCACTACATAACATGGACATTTTAGAGCTGGAAAAAGTACAGAGAAGGGCAACAAAGCAAATAAAGGGAATGAAAGGGCTAAGTTATGAAGAAAGACTAACCAAATTAAACTTATTTACTCTAGAAAAAAGGTGTATACGAGGGGATATGATTACCTTATATAAATATACAGTGGATATAAAAAGTCTACACACTCCTGTTAAAATGTCAGGTTTCTGTGCTGTAAAACAATGAGACAAAGATAAATCATTTCAGAACTTTTTCCACCTTTAATGTGACCTATAAACTGTACAACTCAATTGAAAAACAAACTGAAATCTTTTAGGTGGAGGGAAGAAAAAAAGAAAGAAAAATAATGTAGTTGCATAAGTCTGAACACCCTCTTATAACTGGGGATGTAACTGTGTTCAGAATTAAGCAATCACATTCCAAATCGTGTTAAATAGTAGTCAGCATACACCTGCCATCATTTAAAGTGCCTCTGATTAACCCCAAATAAAGTTCAGCTGCTCTAGTTGGTCTTTCCTAAAATGTTCTTAGTCGCATGCCACAGCAAAAGCCATGGTCCACAGAGAGCTTCCAAAGCATCAGAGGGATCTCATTGTTAAAAGGTATCAGTCAGGAGAAGGGTACAAAATAATTTCCAATGCATTAGATATACCATGGAAAACAGTGAAGACAGTCATCATCAAGTGGAGAAAATATGGCACAACTGTGACATTGCCAAGAACTGGAGCTCCCTCTAAAATTGATGAAAAGACGAGAGGAAAACTGGTCTGGGAGGCTACCAAGAGACCTACAGCAACATTAAAGGAGCTGCAGGAATATCTGGCTGTGTGGTACATGTGACAACAATTTCCCATATTCTTCATATGTCTGGGCTATGGGGTAGAGTTGCAAGATGAAAGCCTTTTCTTATGAAGAAAAGCATCCAAGCCAGGCTACATTTTGCAAAAACACATCTGAAGTCTCCCAAAAGCATGTGGGAAAAGGTGTTATTGTCTGATGGAACCAAGGTTGAACTTTTTGGCCATAATTCCAAAAGATATGTTTGGCGCAAAAACAACACTACACATCACCAAAAGAACACCATACCCACAGTGTAGCATGGTGGTGGCAGCATCATGCGTTTGGGCTGTTTTTCTTCAGCTGGAACTGGGGCCTTAGTTAAGATAGAGGGAATTAGGAACAGTTCCAAATACCAGTCGATATTGGCACAAAACCTTCAGGCTTCTGCTAGAAAGCTCAACATGGAGGAACTTCATCTTTCAGCATGACAACGACCCAAAGCATACATCCAAATAAACAAAGGAATGGCTTCACCAGAAGAAGATTCAAGTTTTGGAATGGCCCAGCCAGAGCCCAGACCTGAATCCGATTGAAAATCTGTGGGGTGATCTGAAGAGTGCTGTGCACAGGAGATGCCCTCGCAATCTGATAGATTTGGAGTGTTTTTGCAAAGAAGAGTGGGCAAATCTTGCCAAATCAAAATGTGCCATGCTGATAGACTCATACCCAAAAAGGCTGAGTGCTGTAATAAAATCAAAAGGTGCTTCAACAAAGTATTAGTTTAAGGGTGTGCATATTTATGCAACCATATTATTTTATATTTCTTTTTTTTTTCTTCCCTCTACCTAAAAGATTTAAGTTTGTTTTTCAATTGAGTTGTACAGTTTATAGGTCACATTAAAGGTGAAAAAAAGTTCTGAAATGATTTATCTTTGTCTCATTTTTTTACAGCACAGAAACCTGACATTTTAACAGGGATGTGTAGACTTTTTATATCCACTTCATGCAGGGTCAATACAAGTATTTGTCAAGGGAACTTTTTGTGCCAAGAGGTTTCCCACTGACAAGGGGACATCCTTTGAGATAAGAAGTAAAAAGATTTCGCCTTAAAGAAAGAAAAGGGTTCTTCACAGTAAGGGTGGTTAATCTGTGGAATTCTTTACCAAAGGAGGTGGTGATTCAATAGATAACTTTAAAAAGGGATTGGATATAGTTTTAAATAAAAAGGGCATTAAGGACTATCCTGGATAAATAGAGAGGGAGTATTGATCCAGGGATGAATCTGATCGCCAGTATCTGGGGTCAGGAAGGAATTTTTAATTTTTTTCCCTGTTGAGACAATTGGCAAAGTTTCTCAGTTTTTTTTCTGTTTGCCTTCCTCTGGATCAATTAACAATAAATCTGCGTATTGCAGATCAGAGAAGATCTGGAAGGGTTGAACTTGATGGACTAAAGTCTTTTTTCAACCTAGATTACTATGTAACTTTGTAAGTTAGTGTTGTAAAATGGCAGCTATTGTCTATATGTTACGCGGGTCTCAAGCATAGTGTATTTTGAACCTCGTATGTTCCTGGGCAAAAAGTCATATGTGCCTGGCGGTGTTTTGCGTGTTTAGGGTTTGTGTAGTCTTGTTTTCTTTTTTTTCAGAGGCCATTTTTTCTCTCGCATCCGCAATTTTCCAGTGGCAAAACTCTGCAAATTAAAATTAAATTTGCAACCTCACTTCCAGACGTCCTGGCTGTCCCCTGTTCCGTATGTGATGTTTCTGGAATTTTTTTTTTACGTTTGTTGTGTTTTTTGTGTTTTTTACAGATTGTATTTTATTTTCTCTTGGCTGTGGTTTCTTTTTCAAAATGTTACGGGCCGTATTTTATTCAGGCAATTTTTTTCAGAGTGCTACAGGTCTTGCACTATGCATTGTGTATTTGAGTTTTCTGTTCTGTAGTGCCGCGGGTCGGGCGTAATTTTTTTTGTGATTTTTTTCAAAGTGCTACGGGTCTTACCCTGTGAATTGTGTATTTGAATTATCTGTTGTTCTGTAGTCCCACGGGTCGTAGGTATGATGCTGAACGCGTGCGGGGTCGTAGGGATGAGCGTCTACATCGCTCATTTCCACCAGCGCAGTGAGAGCCTTCTGCTAAGTGCCGCTTTCCTTTTTGCAAGTGTTGCGGGCTGTAATTATTCCACAGTTTTTTTTAAAAAACTGCTACGGGTTTCGCATTGTGAATTGTGTAATTGAGATTTCATTTTTAGTTCTGTGGGTCGTAGGGATGAGCACCGACGTCGCTCATCTCCACAAGCGCAGTGAACGCCTTTGGTGCTCCCTGCCAAAGTCGTATGGGGTCGTAGGGATGAGCACCTGTGGCGCTCATCACCACCAGTGCAAGTTGGCTTTGCGAGGGCCGCAGTTTTAACATTGCGATACCAAAATTTTTTGGCAATCCTGCGCTGCTGAGGACAATATATGTATTTGCCTGGCAAAGAGCTGCTGCATTTTGGCCAACATCTTCGTCTGTGCAGCTCGGCCTGATGTTGATGATGGAGGAAGTGGTGGTGCATGAGTGGGGAGGGTCTGGGGCCCGGGTGGAGTCTGAAGCAAAATAGGCTGTGGTGTTGTAGGGCCCAGTGTTGGAGGTGACGGCCAGTCCAGTGCATTGTTCTGGGGGGAAGGAACTGGTGGGTGGCTGGTGGGAGGCCCCTGACGATAGCCTCAGTCTCTGGAGTAGGTGGATAATCGTTTTTTTATCCTGTTCGTGTGGTCGGTGGTCCAGATGTTGACCCCATCAGCCATACTACATTTTCCTCTTCCGAACCAGGGCCCTCAGCTCCTCTCCTCTACTCCTCCCCCCTGCGCTGGTTCTTGCTAGGGCTTACTCCTCCACTTCCTGCTCCGATGGAGCTGAGGCCCCCGCCTCTGGCTTGCCAATGGACCCAGACCTCTTTGATGCTGAAAGAGAGAAAAGTAGATAAAGTGGTTTGGCTATTACAGAGCCCAGTTCCCTTAATACCCTCGGGTGTATTCCATCAGGACCTGGGGCTTTATTAACATTTATTTTTTCTAACCTCTTTTAAATTTCTTCCTGCGTTAACCAATTATTTGGTGAAGGTAGTGTAGCCCCATTATGTTGCAGTGCAGTCCCAACCACTGGTACCTCTCTTGTACATACCGAAGAAAATAACCTATTTAGCTCATCTGCATTTTCCTGATCACTAATTGTCCGATGGCCTGTGTCACATTGTAATGTTCCTATAGCTTCCTTCCTGGCCTTCTTCCAATTAATATACTTAATATACTATGATTTCTTAAATAAATTAACAGCGAGCAATAGGCTGAAGAGCTAACAATCTGTTTGTATTTTTTGTCTGCTTAGACTATACAGTTTGAGTGTTAGTGCCCTGCTTATAAAGTGTAATGAAAGTTTGAAGTGTGCATTGTAAATTGTCTGCGAGCGCGAGGTTAATTCGTTGGTTTATTGTGTAAAGCGGCATTGTATAGTCGTAATGTTATTAAGATGTTACGCGTCTCGTGAGTATTTTCCGGCTTTTGTAATAGTGTATTTTGTAGGTCGTAGTGTGATGTGCAAAGTGCTACGCATTTAGCAGTGTTTTGCGCCGTCCATGGTCATGTAGCCTCATTTTCATTTTTTTGGGCGGATATTTTTTTTCTCGCTTAGGCGATTTTCGAATGTCAAAAATTTTCTAAATCGAGTTAAATTCGCATTCCACCTCACTCCCAGACGTCCTGGATGTTGCCCCGAGCTGTCTGTGATGTTTTTGTAATTGTTTGGGGTGTATTTAGTGTGTTTTTATTGTTTTTTGATTTTTTTTTTGCATAAAAAGTTCAGGCTGTTAGTTGGTTTATTCAGATATCCAATGTCTTTTTATATTTCATTAGGGGGGAAATAGAAACATAGTACAGATTTGTGGTAATAAAGTGCCAGTGCTATCACTAACAGTGAAAAACAAAGTGCTGTGCAATAGGTGCTATAGAAAATCTGTACTATGTTTCTATTTCCCCCCTAAAGAAATATAAAAAGACATTGGATATCTGAATAAACCAACAGCCTGAACTTATTATAGGAGTATAAAAATTATAACAAGATTAGCACTTTCTATTTAAGGGCTCAGTCAGATCTATTACAAAAATCAGGAAGTAGCTTAATATGTGTCTATCCTTCTTTTAATTATGTCTTAATTATTTTTAAAGCATACATCAATAAAAAGTTATATATTTTTTCAAACTATTTCATTTCTCTTTTAAATTTAATTTACAGTGGAGTTATCTTTGGAAAAAAAGGGTGTCTTTTCTTTCTTCTGTCATAAAATCCATGTATTAATTACATCCTTCCAGATAAAGGCTCTTATTTAAAAATAATAAAGAAAAGGATATTATTCCTGATTAATAATTAACAGATTAAGCCTAAACATAAACTCCTAAAAACTGTTCTGCTTCCAAAAAGAGGTGTCGGAAACAAAAGTGTGTATTATGTGTAATTAATAACTGTTGGTGATGGGTTGTGGGGGATGGGATTGGGGGCAGTGTGTATGTTGTGACCTAGCTCTATATGTCTCTATGTGTGTTCTTTAAATTATGTGTATTGCAATTATGTGTAATCTGTAAATATGTGTAATCAAGGATTAAGTGTAAAATCGTAAATAGTATAATATAAATCAACAAAACCGCAGATTACTGCTCTCCAAATACTCCTGCTTTCTCTCTCTCAAAAACCTCCAACTCCGGGGCTTCGTCAGAAAATACAACGCAGTTAAGGCATGGGCGGGTGGAAAGTAAATTTATAATCTCCCTCTGTCAATCATCTGTGGCTAAAATGCTTTCTAATGGCTGAGAGGCCTGTGTCGCACTAAGTTATACTGTGATTGGATAGTAAGGCCAATCCCAGCTCAGGCAGCCTCTTAACAGCTTCCATGCGTGAAAAGGGTTTACAGGCTTACGTCTGCGGCCCGTATGTCGCTGCATGGTAGAATGTAATAGCTCTGTAACTCTACAGAATGCTAAACCTGCAAGCTTTGCGGGTGTGCCTTTGCCGCTAAGGGCTTGGAAAATAATGTGGCTGCCAGTCTCGTTGGAAGCCGTGACGCAAAACGTGCACGTCAGACCACGTTCTCCTCTCCTTGGATGATGACGTCAGGTGGCGCACTGGAGAGCAGAGGCTGAAACGTTTTACGAAACACTGATTTTCGATTTTCTTGAAAAATATTATTATGTTCATGGCTAAAGTTGCTACATATTGCACAAATGTGCAGTTTTTCTTGAACTACGGTGATTCTTTAAGTCACTGACCCCACTGCCAGTGAAAGGGTTAAGCCTAAGCTTTTTAGGCAAATGGAATGTTTTTTGTGATGTGTGCAATTTCATTTGATGCCACTAGATGGCAATGTTGATAACATTTAATCACCTAACTATTCCTTGTCAATGTATCACTATAACTATTGTATAATTATCATTGTTTGTGGCTTCCAGTAAAAATCAGCTTTTTATTAACTTACAGACTTTCCATTTACTAAAATGTGCACAAAAAGCATTTCTAAAAAAAATACAAAACATTGTAGCTTTCCACCGGTATTTGTTCTTCCAAATTGTTTGTTATGTTGATATTATGACAGCAGACATAGCAAATATACAGTTTCAGCTATAGATCTTCATTCTGGCTGGCTGTGATTGATTACCATTAGTAAAGAGTATCAGTATTTCCCTTATAAACACTAAATAGGAAGATATTTATTTATCCTTTGTCTTTGTATTATTTAGTTATTCATATTGGGCTATAATGGAAAGCAATAAAAAATAATTATTTACAGGAACCCTGCCCCCCCAAAATTAAGTTGTTTTGTTTAGGTTTTGTAAAAGAGCTACATGTTGTGTTCAACATTTTTTCTAAAGTGAATAAATCCTGAGAAATTCCATACTGTTGTTGCTGGATTTATATGTAAATTAGTGACTCATGCCTATTAATTAGTTGCTTTGATGTGCTAATTAGGATTACAGTCATTACAGTCTGCTTGTCAGTCTCTGTAGTGGCCAAAATAAAGACCTGCAATGTTATCAGGCAGTTAGATCCCTCTCTCACCCTTATCAAGCACTCCAAGCCACACACTACCATACAAAACACTGCCTCCGTTCTGTGATATCTCATGAACAGTAAAGTGAGTTTTGATACTTGTGCAGTGGTTAGTGGGCAGGTGAATAGAACCTAATAGAAACACGGGTAGGAGCAAACTTGTGAGCTTGCAAACACCTCTACTATAAGTGCAGTTCTAGTACAAGTGTAGGAGTTTAAATAAAAGGAGTAAGTTCAAAGAAAAGAGGAGCACATTGTAGTGCTTTATACATTATTTTCTCCCATTGTAATTATGAGTCAGTCCAGTGAAAACATCACTTAGTGTGCATCCTGCCACATGTATGAACTGTTGGAACAGCTGATCCAGAGTCCATACATCTGTGGCAGGTGTGAGTATGTTGCCTATCTGGAAGCTCAAATTGGAGAACTGGAGAGGAGAATTGCATCACTTTGTGATATTGCTCCACTGGAAAGGGTGTTGGTGCTCACTGAGCACAGTTTAGCTGGGCCTAGCATGGAGGGTGGAGCCGGAGCTAGAGAGGATGTCCAGGGAGATACCTGGGTTACAGTTAGAAGGGATGGCAGGGGGAACAGGAGGAAGCAGGCCAGTTCTGAGTTGGCACACACCAACAGATTTGCCAGATTGAGTGAAACTGTTGGGGATGTCCATTCAGGAATGGCAATGCTAGATAGAGCTGTTCCCTCTAACAGCTGGGAGGTCAGAATAGGTAGCGCAACAGGTGGGTTTTGGTGGTTGGGGACTCTATTATTAGAAAGGTAGACAGGGTGATTTGTCACCCAGATCCCAGCAATCGAACAGTTTGCTGTCTCCTGGGTGCTCAGCTTCAGCATGTTGTGGATCAGGTAGATAAATTATTGTAAGGAGCTGGAAATGAACCGGTGGTCTTGGTACATATTGGTACCAATGACAAAGTTAGTGGAAGATGGAGAGTCCTAAATAATGATTTTATAGAAGGCAAGGACCTCCAAGGTAGTATTTTTTGAGATCCTACCAGTGCCACGTGCTAGCCCAGGGAGACAAAGGGAGCTTAGTGCATGGCTAAAGATGTGGTGCACTACAGAGGGGTTTGGGTTTTTAGAGCACTGACTTCTCACTTGGGTACAATATCTATAGCAGGGATGGATTGCACCTAACTGATGAGGGAGCTTTTGTGCTAGGGGATAGGATGGTAGAACTTTGGAGGAGTTTTTAAACTAGTAGGAGGGGGAGGGACGAGGTAGAAGTAATGGGGTAGAAAGTGTAAAGGGGGTAAGAAACAAATTAACTAGTCAAGGGGGAGCAGATGGGGGAGGGTTAGTATAGTCAATAGGGAGGTATTGTTAAGTAACTCAAGTACAGTGGCAGGTACTTCAGAATTATAGACTCATAACATAAAGTGTATGTTTGCTAATGCCCTCAATCTTGCCAAACAACACTACTTCTCATCACTAATATCAAACCTGTCCTCCAACCCTAAACGTTTATTTGCTACATTCAACACCCTCCTCCGCCCACCCCCACCTCCTGCCCCTTCCTCTCTCACTGCTGATGACTTTGCCAGCCATTTTAAAAATAAAATCGATACCATCCGAAATGAGCTCTCCTCCCAGCTTGGCCCTACCCCACCACCCTCTCCCCAAACCGACAACACCCAGCCCTTACCCTTCCCCAATCCCACCTCCACTATGGACTCCTTTGACCCTGTAACCGAGGAGGAAGTATCTACTTTACTATCAACCTATCATCCCCTATCCACCACACTTATCCCAGCTCTCACACATCTATTCAACCTCTCCCTAAACACTGGCAAGTTTCCATCCTCCTTAAAACATGCCACAGTTACACCCATTCTAAAGAAGCCCTCTTCTGACCCAGCTTCTGCCTCCAAATATCGCCCTATCTCACTACTTCCCCTTGCTTCTAAACTCCTTGAGCGGCTTGTTTACAATCGCCTCACTCAATTTATTTCCTCCAATTCCCTACTTGACCCCTTCCAATCTGGCTTCCGGTCCCAACACTCTACAGAAACAGCCCTTACAAAAGTCACTAATGACTTGCTAACCGCCAAATCAAAGGGTCACTACTCTATTCTAATTCTCCTGGATCTCTCTGCTGCCTTCGATACAGTTGACCACCCTCTTCTAATCCAAACTCTCCGCTCTTTTGGCATCCAGGACACAGCTCTTTCATGGTTCACATCCTATCTTAAAGATCGTACATTTAGTGTCTGCTTCTCTGGCACCTCTTCTTCACCTCTCCCTCTGTCTGTTGGCGTTTCCCAAGGTTCTGTCCTAGGCCCCCTCCTCTTCTCCATCTACACCTCCTCCCTTGGCAACCTTATAAAATCCTTTGGATTTCAGTATCATCTCTATGCAGATGATACTCAAATCTACCTCTCTGCACCTGATCTATCCCCCTCTCTTTTAGCTCAAGTTTCCAGCTGCCTCTCTAGCATATCCTCCTGGATGTCCACCCGTCAACTCAAACTCAACATGTCTAAGACTGAACTTCTAATCTTTCCACCCTCTACTACAGCTTCCACACCTCAAATATCTCTCACTGTTGACAACACCATCATCGCCCCTACCTCCCAGGCCCGTTGTCTTGGGGTTCTACTGGATCCCGCCCTGTCTTTTATTCCTCACATCCAAGCAATAACAAAATCATGTCAGTTTCACCTAAAAAACATCTCCAAAATTCGTCATTATCTTACAGAAGACACAGCTAAAATTCTAATTCACTCTCTCATCATCTCTCGACTCGACTACTGCAATTCCCTCCTTGCTGGCCTCCCCATCTCTCGTCTGTCTCCCCTCCAATCCATAATGAACGCCTCTGCTAGACTCATCTTCAATACCAAACGATCAGTGTCTGCAGCTCCTCTCTGTCAATCACTCCACTGGCTTCCCATAGCTTCCCGAATCAAATTTAAACTCATGACCCTAACACATAAAGCCCTCAACAACAGTGCACCCCCTTATATCTCGGCTCTTGTTTCAAAATACTCTCCCAACCGGCCCCTTCATTCTGCTAACGACCTTCTTCTTTCCTCCTCTCTCATCACCTCCTCTCACTCTCGTCTTCAATACTTTTCTCGTGCTTCCCCATCTATTTGGAACTCCTTGCCCCGCTCCATTAGATTATCTTCCTGCCTCAAAACATTTAAGAAATTATTAAAAACACACCTGTTTAAAAAATCTTATCATCTTCTGCCTTAACATGTGCAACTGAACATTCCACAGCTTAATAAAACTCCCACCCACAATCTACAGTACAACACACAGACCCCTCCACTTTACTGAACCAATTGCTTTCAATTGTATTTGTCACCCTCTTGTATCACACCTAAACCCTTAGATTGTAAGTTTGCGAGTTTTCAATCTTGTGTCAGTGCCTTGGAAACAAGCTCTATGTACATTTGATTTTATGCTCAAAAACAGGGCCCTCCATTCTTTACAAGGTGTTTAATTTGTTTTCTGCTATGTACTCAACCCCTGTACAGCGCTACGGAATATGTTGGCGCGATATAAATAAAGATAATAATAATAATAATAATAATGCCAGAAGCTTGCCAGGAAAAATGGGAGAGTTAGAATTATTAGCTGTTAATGAGAAATGGGTTTTAATAGGCATTACCGAAATGTGGTGGGATGAATCTCATGACTGGACTGTTAATCTGGATGGTTATAACCTGTTTAGGAAAGATAGAGGCAATAGTAAAAGAGGAAAAGGGATTTGTTTGTATGTTAAGCCTGAATTTAAGCCTATAGTTAGAGAAGATATTTATGGTGGAACTAGCGATAATGTTGAATGTTTGTGGGTAGAGTTAAATAGCAGAGATGCAAATTCTAAAAGAATATTGGTGGGAGTATGCTATAAACCCCCAAATATAATTGAAAGTGAGGAACTGCTATTATTGTTACAGGTTGGAAATGTAGCTAAGCATGGGTAAATTCTAATAATGGGATATTTTAACTACTCTGAAATAAGCTGGTTAAATGAGACCAGCAGTTCATCTAAGGGGAGCAGGTTCTTGAGCACACTCAGGGATCATTATCTGCCCCAGGTTATACAAGAGCCTACAAGAAATGAGGCTATATTGGATTTAGTCATCACAAATAATATTGATATAGTATCAAATGTCGAAATAGGGCAACTTTTGCGAAACAGTGATCACAATACAGTCTCATTAAAGATTTAAAAAAACAAAACTGTAAGCGGACAACAAAAACTCTTAATTTTAAAAGGGCAGATTTTAACAGTCTAAGGGCAGAGATACAACATACAGACTGGGACAGAGGACTGGCAGGTAAAAATTCTGAACGTAAATGGACAACGTTCAAATCCTTACTACATATAGATATTTATTACCATGTGGAATACCATGTAGAAATACAAGTAGAAGGAGTAAATCACAACCCATGTGGCTTAACAATGACTTAAAGATGAAGACGAGGAATACAAAACAGGCATTTACATTATACAAAAAAAAGGGGACAGAGACTGCTTTAAATGAGTACAAAAATCAACAAGGCTTGCAAAAGGGCTATTATACTGGCTAAAATAGAAAACGAAAAGTGAGTTGCAAAGGAGAGTAAGACAAACCCTAAAATATTTTTTAAATATATGAATGGGAAGAAGGCCAGGAAGGAAGCTATAGGAGCATTACAATGTGACACAGGCCATCTGACAATTAGTGACCAGGAAAAGGCAGATGAGCTAAATAGGTTATTTTCTTCAGTATACACAAGCGAGGTAACAATGGTTGGGACACTGCAACATAATGGGGCTACACTACCCTTGCCGAATAATTGGTTAACCCAGGAAGAATTCCAAGAGGTTGAAAAAAATAAATGTTAATAAAGCCTCAGGTCCTGATGGAATACATCCAAGGGTACTGAGGGAACTGGGCTCTGTAATAGTCAAACCATTATATCTAATTTTTCTAGATTCCCTCAATATATTTCCTGGATTTGTTCTTGCTCCCTTATTAAATATATGTATTACCTCTGCTTTTCTTCAATCATCTCTACCAGATGACTGGAAAAAAGAAGAGACGAGGTGATACCTATATTTAAGAAGGGAACAAGAACAAATCCAGAAAATTATAGACCTGTAAGTCTCACTTCTGTAGTGGGAAAGCTTTTTGAAAGGTTAATAAGGGATAGTATACATGAATATGTCTATTTAAACAAGACTATTAGTAGGAATCAACATGGATTTATGATGGATATGTCATGTCAAAAAACGTAATTTGTTTCTATGAAGAGGTTTGTAGGAACTTGGAACAAGGCAACTCAGTGGATGTAGTCTTTTTGGATTTTGCACATGGAAGACTATTGAGCAAACTAAGGGATACAGGAATTGTAGTAAATATCTGCTCATGGACTCAGAGCTGGCTAAAAGACAGGAAGCAAAGGGTTGTTGCAAATGTAAAATACTCGATTGGACTAATGTGTTAAGTGGGGTTCTTCAGGGTTCAATATTAGGTCCTCTCCTTTGTAACATATTTATTAACGACTTAGAAGTATGACTAGAAAGTATTGTCTTCATTTTTGCTGATGACACTAAGTTGTGCAAGGTAATTAGTTCAGTATTAGGGTTCAGGGTTCAGTATTAGGTCCTCTCCTTTATAACATATTTATTAATGACTTAGAAGTAGGATTGGAAAGTAGTGTCTCCATTTTCATTGATGACACTAAGTTGTGCAAGGTTATTAAATCAGATAATGATGTGCTTTCCCTCCAAAAGGATTTGCATAAATTAGAGAAGCGGGCAACTAAATGGCATATGAGATTTAATAAGAATAAATGTAAAGTTATGCATCTGGGAAGAAAAAATATCCATGCAATTTATAATCTTAATGGAGCAAATATAGGGGTATCAGATATTGAAAGGGATTTGGGAGTGCTTGTGTACAACCACCTAGGTAACAGTGCTCAATGCCAAGCAGCAGCTGCAAAGGCAAATAAAATATTAGCATGTATTAAGAAGGGTATAGAAGCAAGGGAAGCAAATCTAATTCTTCCAGTATACAAATCACTAGTATGCCCTCATTTGGAATATGGAGTATAATTTTGGGCACCACTACATAAAAAGGACATTTTAGAGCTGGGAAAAGTACAGAGCTGGGCAACAAAAGTAGTTAGGGGAATGGGACTGAAATGAGACTAAAAGTCTTTTTTTCAACCTCAATTACTATGTAACTATGTAAGATACTGAGCTGCACATTAGCATAGAGAAGCTGCAAAATCAATGTTAAATATTTCAGAAATGATTTACTGTAGAGAAAAACTGCTAGTTTGCTTTTTTCCCCCTTGTGAGACAATTGGCAAATTTTCAATGTTTTCTTTCTGTTTTCTTTCCTCTGGATCAATTAACAATTATTAACAAAAAAATCCACATATTAAAAGGATCAGATGATATCTTAAAAGGTTGAACTTGATGGACTAAATGTCTTTATCCTACCTCAAATACTATGTAATTATGTAGTATAATCTGTAGGCAATTTTTAATGCTCTTTAAAATTAAATCAGCTTCCTGTTGGGGTGGATATCTTGCAAGTATATATCACCCACTGTTGGGAGTTATTTGGGTAATGAGGCACAATGCTGGACTGGCTTCCAACAGGCCAGGATTTAAATATCTATCTGCGCCATTGTATCAATATGAATAATTGAAACTGAGTAACTCACAGCTAAAGCAAAGAGAACCCTAATATACAATCCAGGGTGCACTAATGGAGATATTAATAATAAACATCTTGTGTCCTCTAGAGGAGAAAGAAATAATTTAGAGCTTGTGCCCTCTAGTGAAGAGCGCATGAATAAACAGCTTGCACCCTCTGGTGGAGAACGTAATAATACAGAGCTTGTACCCTTTAGTGGCGAGCATAATAATAAACAGCTTGCACCCTCTAGTGGAGAATTTAATAATACACATCTTATGCCCTCTACTGACGAGCATAATAGTAAAGCACTTGCATTCTCTAGAGGAGAGTGAGAATAAACAGCTTGTGCCCTCTAGTGGAGAAAGTAATAAAACACAGCTTGTGCCCTGTAATTATGAGCATAATAATAATGCTCAACACACATTTTGGTGCCTAAAATGTTAGACCTCTTTCTGGGTATATTTGACCTGCTGATTCCAAAAATGGAACCAGTTTCTGAGATACAGAACATATGCCATATACCACTCTTCACTCTGCTCGCCCATAAAAAATCAGGATATTTAAATGTAGTATTTGAATTAATATCTTTTAAGCATGAAGGAAATATAATGAAAATGTAAAAAAAAAGTGAACTACATGAAAATCTACTTTTTTTATACCAAAAGCACAGATTTATAATACACATTTTCTAGTCATTCAACACACAAGAAGCTCCTTTTGTAAGACTTCCGAGAGTGGGAAATGCCAGGACAATCCTGGATAAGATTCCAACAATAGTCTCTGATCATGTGTGCATCCCATTTTCTTTGTTATCTGGCTTCCATTGTTTTTATGTCTTGGTGAAATCTTCCACCTTGCTCTTCCACTTAAGTTCTTGGAAAGCCATCTAAGTGACTGTGCAGATGATGGACTTTAACACTCATGTTATAGCTAAGCCTGTTGAAATTAAAGTGCATATCCTCTACTAATTGTGTGTAGTTGTCTGCTTTCTTGTTACCAAGAAAGTGTTTCACAAGAACCAATGAAGACCAGGCACATGATTCGATTTAATTCATTGATGCTACGATATGTGGGTCATTTATAAGTTGTCTGATCTGTGAACCATCAAAAATTCCTGCCTTCATTTTTTTCATGGTAAGTCCAGGTAATTTATGCGCTATGTATCCAATGCACAAACCATCTTTATTAAAAGCCTTTACAAATTGTTTCATCCAGCCTAGCTTTATATGTACTGGTGGCAGTATGATTCTATCTCGTGCTACCAATGGTTCGTTGATTACATTTTGTCCCACAATCAGCACATATCCCTTGGAGGCCAATCTTTTCTTGCCTAATGTTCAAGTTTAAAGAGCTGACTAAAATTGTATACATTTTATAAATGTAACTATATCTTAGAAACTAGAGCTGATTCAGTCTATACAATTAGCTGTCCACTATGCCCATAGGGAAGATCTGGGACTGTGTCTGCTAGGATGCCCCATCTCTATCCAGGATCCAGGCCGCAGGATGGTTTTTGCACTGTAGAAATAACCCAATAACACTCCATATATCTTCTAAATTAACCCTGAGTCCCCAGCTTTCCTGCCCAGGATTGCATTTCAGGGAGTTTAATTGTCTGCCTAATGCAATGGTTTGTTGGATTCATGTCATCCAGTCGCAGAGCAACGCGCTGGGGCTTTACAGAATTATATATTGTACTGGCAGGAACTTTTAATAAAGCGCTGGCAAAAAATCCTGTACATGCTGCCAATTTATTACATCGCGCTGTAATCATGAATAATGTTTATCTGCCATATAATCCCCTCCT
The DNA here is from genome assembly GCA_027410445.1 of Discoglossus pictus. Taxonomy (NCBI): domain Eukaryota; kingdom Metazoa; phylum Chordata; class Amphibia; order Anura; family Alytidae; genus Discoglossus; species Discoglossus pictus. Next base: position 51,135,451 of record CM050174.1, read on the forward strand.
TATTCCTTATATATATTGCATTTAGCCTGAATGCAGAGACTGGCGTGCAAGACTTTTTTTTTATTATGTTTGACGGACAGTGTTTATGTCTGTGCAAAAATGCTTTCTTAATTGCAATAAAATTGTCTGCAAATGGGTTCCTGTATTTAAAGGGACAGTGTACTTGCACATTTTTTATCATGCTTTATTAATTTTAAAAGTTTGTTTATTGGATGACAAATAAACAAAAGAGCCCTAAGTGTTGAAGAAACGAATAGTACACAAATATATAAAAATGTAATAGGTTATTCAAATTTGAAAGGAGCAGTTAGATAACTGAGCTTGATTCATAAGAAGAGAATACACTTTGAAAAAGGCTTTGAAAAAGGCTTTGAAAAAGGAAAGACCTTGAAATAGGCTGGCAATGAGCGTCAAAGGCGCTCATTGCTAGGTCCACAATGAGCGCCAAAGGTGCTCATCACGAGGACCGCAAGTATTTGAAATGTCAAAATGACGGGGCCGAAATGAGCACTGAAGGTGCTCATCGTGAGCCCACATGACTTTAAAAAAAGCAGCCAATAAATGATGAAAGCGCTCATTGCCAGGCCTACGATGAGCATTATAGGCATTCATTACGTGGCCCACAAGACTTTGAAATTTAAAAATGAAGGGGGCTGCAATGAGTGCCGAAGGTGCTCATTGCAGGCCCTGTGATGAGCACCAAAAGCGTCCATAGCAAGGCCTGCAACACTTTGAAAAAGGCGCCCATTTTTTGCAATCCCGTAACTCTGAAGCCGTTCAGGGGTCTCCAAAAGACCCCAATTGATTACTAAATTACCTTACAACCTCACACACCACAGGGAGAGAGGCAGGGATCCTGTATGTGAGGTTGAAAGCTTATTTGCTATTCAATTGGCGTTTTTTGAAAAGTCAGAAAACGGCTATGCGAGAAAAATTAATTACTGATAAGACCCTGAGGCATTTGGTGCATTGCTTTTAATACAGTTGCCTGTACATTGGTACATCTCTATTTCTGACTAGGGGTCTATAGATTGATATGAATACCTCTTAATTTTTAACTCAGGGCCTATTGAGTGATATTAGTACTTCTCTATTTCTGACTGGTGGTCTATAGAATTTAATAGTATTGACCTTTATCTGCTCCTAATTCCTCTTTGGTTACTAACAATAAAAAGAGGTCATTTTTCTTAAGTATTTCATTTCTACAAAAAAAATATATCATAGTAATTAATTAATTACATAGTTACATAGGGCCTCATTCTATTACCGGCTGTAAATCAGCCGTAAGGCTGCGATTCCTTGCGGGGGTTCTGTTAACTCGCGATTCTATTATACGGCCCCGCAATGATCTCCCCTTACGGCCGGCCGCATATCTTGGAACCGGCCGTAAGCTCAGAAATCTAAAAACGCAAAAATAAATTCAAGCCTGCACTGTACAGCTCTGTAAATGCTAGGGATCATATTGGGGGACATGAGGATTAAAAGTAACCCACTCTCAAGCTTGCACATCTGCCCAAACCCGAGTTCAAATTAACTGTTTATTTTTCGGCTGTGGCGTGGGCGGGTCTGAGGTGCTCCAAGCCCTCTGGACTTTTTACATGTATATTTTACGGATATTAAAAAATATATATTTTACGGATTTGAATATAGGGTAATTATGTGCTATTTTTGCTAACACCGAATATCACTTTATAGACTCTGCAAAGTGCAGGATGGCTTTATTTGGGCTATTTTATGTGCTTAATTGGTGCTAGCGGGACCTCTTTCCTGCAAGTAAGCTGCGGCTCGCTTTTAGCCTTGCAGAGAGGGTTCCGGGAGCAATTGAATTGCAAATAGGAATTTCTTACGGCCGATTTCCTTGCGTCCGTTTAAGATCAAAGGATTTCCTCCGGCGCGAGCGGCCGCAAGAGATAGCAAGGCACCGGCCGCAAGCCTGACGGAATCCCCGGCCGGAGGGGAATAGAATAGCCGAATAGCTTGCGGCTGGTCCTTGCGGCCCCGCAACGGCTGAGGCCGCTAATAGAATGAGGCCCATAGTAATTAAGGTTAAAAAAAGACTTTCAGTCGATCAAGTTCAACCTGTTAAGATCTCCTCTGATCTGCAATATGCGGATTGGTTATTAATTAATTTGCTGATTAAATAATTATTAATAGTATAGTATTGGAGGATGAATAAAGAGTTAGTCCCTCAAGTTCAACCTTTTTAGATCTCTATTGATCTTTTTAATATGTGGACTATTAATTATTAATTGTTAATTGATCCAGAGAAAGGCAAACAGAAAAAAAAAAAACATTGAAACTTTGCCAATTGTCTCATAAGGAAAAAAAAAAGCAAAATTCCTTCCTGACCCCAGAAACTGGCAATCAAATTTCTCCCTGGATCAATATTCCTTCGCTAGTTATCTAGGATAACCTTGAATGCCCTCTTTATTCAAAAATATATCTAACCCCTTTTTGAAGTTGTCTATCGAATTCGCTGTTACCACCTCCTTTGGTAGATAATTCCACAGTTTAACCACCCTTACTGTGAAGAACCCTTTTCTTTGTTTAAGGTGAAATCTTTTTTCCTGTAACCTCAAAGGATGTCCTCTTGTCAGTTGAAAATCTCTTGCTACAAAAAGTTCACTTGACCAAGCCTTATATTGACCCTGGATGTATTTAAATAAGGTAATCATATCCCCTCGTAGACTCCTTTTTTCTAGCGAAAATAAGTTTAATTTGGTTAGTCTTTCTTCATAACTTAGCCCCTCCATTCCCCTTATTAGTTTTGTAACCCTTCTCTGTACTTTTTCCAGCTCTAAAATGTCCTTTTTATGAAAAGGTGCCCAAAATTGTACTCCATATTCCAAATGAGGGCGTACTAGAGATTTGTATAGTGGCAGAATTATATTTGCTTCACTTGCTTCTATACCCTTCTTAATACATGCTAATATTTTACTTGCCTTTGCAGCTGCTGCTTGGCATTGAGCACTGTTACCTAGGTGGTTGTCCACAAGTACCCCCAAATCCCTTTCAATATCTCATACCCCTAGATTTGCTCCATTAAGATTATAAATTGCATGGCTATTTTTCCTTCCCAAATGCATAACCTTACATTTATTTGTATTAAATCTCATCTGCCATTTAGCCGCCCATTTCTCTAATTTATGCAAATCCCTTTGTAAGGAAAGTACATCATTATCTGATTTTATTACCTTGCACAACTTCGTGTCATCAGCAAAAATAGAGACACTACTTTCGAGTGCTACTTCTACGTCACATATTATAATTGTCAAACTGTGATTCGTCATCACGCTTGCGACGAATCGCAGTTTGACAATGATCCAATCGCAAAGGCGATGGGATCGCGCGCATGCTCATTGCGTGGCATTAGCCGCACATGCGCATGCGCAATGTGCGTTGCGATCCACGCATGCGCATTGCGCAGCACTAGCCACGCATGCACAGAACTCGGCGTGTGCTGAGCATGCGCACAGTGCGCCGCGAGCCACGCATGCGCAATGCGCTGCGCGAGACGCGCAATGCGCATGCGCGGCACATAAGGAGAGAAGAGACAGAGAGGGAGAGGGGGAGAAGAGACACAGAGGGAGGGGGAGAAGAGACACAGAGGGAGGGGGAGAAGAGACACAGAGAGAGAGGGGGAAAAGGCACAGAGGGAGAGTGGGGAAGAGACACAGAGGGAGAGGGGGAAGAGACACAGAGGGAGAGGGGGAAGAGACACAGAGGAGGGAGAGACACGGGTGAGGGGGTAGGAGACACAGAGGGAGAGGGGGGAAGAGACACAGGGGGGGAAACTCAGAGGGTGAGAGGGAAAAGACACAGAGGGAGAGGGGGGAAGAGACACAGAGGGAGAGGGGGGAAGAGACACAGAGAGAGAGGGGGAAGAAGCACAGAGGGAGGGGGAAGAGGCACAGAGGGAGGGGGGAGAGACACAGAGAGAGGGGAGAAGAGACACAGAGGGAGAGGGGGGAAAGAGACATGGGGGAAGAGACATGGGGGAGATGGGGGAAGAGACACAGGAGGGGAGGGGGAAAAAGAGACACAGGAGGGAGAGGTGGGGAAGAGACACAGGGGAGGGAGAGGAGGGGGGGAAGAGACACAGGGGAGTGGGAGGAGGGGGGAAGAGACACAGGGGAGTGAGAGGAGGGGGAAAAGACACAGGGGAATGAGAGAAGAGGCAAGAGACACAAAGGAGGGAGGTGGGGGGGAAGAGACACAAGGAAGGGGGAACAGACACCGGGGGAAGGGGGAAAGAGACACAGGGAAGGGGGGAAAAGACACAGGGGAGGGAGGGAGGAAAGAGACACGGGGGGAAGAGACACAGAGGAGAGGGGGGAAGAGGCACAGAGGTAGAGGGGGGGAGACACAGAGGGAGAGGGGGGGAAGGCACAGAGGGAGAGGGGTGAAGAGGCACAGAGGGAGAGGGGGAAGAGACACAGAGGGGGGAAGAGACACAGAGGGGGGAGAGACACAGAGGTTGAGGGGGGAAGAGACACAGAGGGAAAGGGGTGAAGAGATACAGAGAGAGAGGGGGAAAGAGGCACAGAGGGGGAGACACATAGGAAGGGGTGGAGAGACACAGGGGGGAGAGACACAGAGAGAGGGGGAAGAGGCACAGAGGGAGGGGTGGAAGAGACACAGAGTGGGGAGACACAGAGGTTGATGGGGGAAGAGACATAGAGGGAGAGGGGGGGAAGAGAGAGAGAGGGAGGAAGAGGACAATAAAGAGGGGCCGGGAAGAGACACAGTGGAGGGAGAGGAGGGGGGAAGAGACACACAGGAGGGAGAGGTGGGGGGAAGAGACACAGTTAAGTTAGAGGAGGGGGGAAGAGACACAGGGGAGTGAGAGGAGGGGGGAGAGACACAGGGGAGAGAGTGCAGGGGGGAAGATACACAGGGGAGGGAGGGGGGAAAGAGACACAGGGGGGAAAGAGATGCATGGGAGGGAGAAGGGGGAAAGAGACACAGGAGGGAAAGGGACTCAGGGGAGGGGGTTAGAGACACGAGCGGGAGAGGGAGGTAAAAACACAGGGGGGGAGGAGATACAAGGGAGGGAGAGCAGGGGGAAGGAGACACAAGGTAGGGAGAGGAGGGGGAAGGAGACACAAGGGAGGGAGAGGAGGGGGGAAATGAGACACGAGGGAGGAAGTAGACAGGGGGGGAGACTCACAATGAGCTCCAAAGGGGCTCATTGCTAGGCCCGCGATGTGCGCCTTTGGCGCTCATTGCGAGGACAGAAAAGTAGACGGTGGGAGAGGTGGGAGGGAGGCTCGCAATGAGTGCCAAAGGTGCTCATCGCAAGGCCAGTAAAGTAGAGGGGGAGGCTCCCACTGTGTGGCAAACAGCATTGCCAGGCTTCACTTTTTATTGCCGTCATTTTTGACGGGCAAGTCGCTAGTAATAATATATTTGATACAGTATAGGGACGGTATATCACATGATACAGTATATAGACACAAAATATCACATGATATAATGTACAGTATTTAGACACAGTTAACCAAGTGTTACAATATACAGTCTATAGACATACTATATCAAATGATACAATATATATACTGTATATATATATATATATATATATATATATATATATATATATACACAATATACAGAAACAATATATCCCATGATACAATATACAGTATATAGACACGATATATCACATTATACAAGATACTGAATATAAACACAATATATCACACACTACAATACACAGTATATAAACACAATGAACCAAGTGTTCCCTTACACATCCAGGGTCATGGTACATGTTGTAAGTGGACGCCAGTGTCTGACAGACACAGCCTCCCATTCATGTAGTTGTATTTCACACCTTCACATGCACAAATCCCTGGCTCTTGTCAATGATGGTTTTGTCACTGGGGGAAATCCTTTAATCCTAGGTGTTTTAGCAGCAGTCAATCATACGATTACCAGCAATCCTCTGTGTTATACCTGGTATGTTACAAACTCTGGGGGGCGCTGGTGCTAATAAAGCTCTGCTGGTTACAGGGCCAATTGCATCCATTGTTTCTATATGATCTATTGATAAGGTGCACAATATCTTTTATAAAGCAAATATAAAACCCCGTATTTTAAATGTAACTTTTTTTTCATGTTTGGTATTGAAATGCTGCATTTTCTCCAGGGAGTTAAGTAAAGTGTATTACCAGGATCTTGGGGCAGAGGGGTCACCAGTAACAAGGTACTTGGTTGGTTGAAGGAGTCCAATACAGTGCGGGAAAAGCTGGCCATTGCCAGAGGACAGTGAACAGGTGTAAATGAGGAAGCAAGCTGGGGCACATGGAGGGTCACATACATCAGAGACTGCGTGTCTCCACTCCTGATCTGATTAGATATCCCCTGTAAAGCCAAGAACGAAGAGACAATTAGCCTGGGTAGTAAGTTAGGCTTCCGGACCAAGGGGGTGGTTAGGGGGTGACCTCAATTGATGGACAGGCCTCCACATGTGGTCAGGGTGGGGACTGGTGGGGATAGGTTGGACAGTGTTGTCAGTCTGGACTACATAACTGATGTGTAGGTTTCATTCTGAGGAAATACTAATCTTTAGTATTGGAATTATTGCTGCTGAACCTGCATTGGACTCTGTTACAATTGGTAGCATTTACTGGGTGGCTCTACTGATTATTGTGCTTTTTTGGGTGCTTTGGTGGCTTTAAGCAGAGTTTGTTCCTTTCCTGTTACCAGGAATATACAAAGAACCAGATGGTTTGAACTAGGTTATTATCAAGTCCAACAGAAGCAGTAGGTTGTCAAACCTTGATTCTCATAAGGTGGTTGTTAATTTTTAGTTGTCTAATAAAATTCACATTGTATTTTTTGTACGATTTTACAGACAATTATTGAGCACAAGGAAGACCAAGGCAAAATGAACCTCCAGAGTATAGCCTCTCTGGGTAAAAATGTAGGTGCTGGACTGCTTGGTGAAAGGTGAGCACCAAGTGGACATTGGAGCAGATTTAAAGTTGACAACCTCCACAAAGCGCACCATCCTGAAAAACAAGGAGAATAGCAAGTCTTCAGCAACCACCTGCACTGCCAAACTCCAGTTGTGACAGAAAGCTTCTTAGCCAGCAGAGATTGATTTGACTGGTTTAAGAAGAGGAACAACTTCTACAACATCAAGATCACGGGCGGATTGTCAAGCACTGACACTGAAGCTGCTTTGGCCTTTCTAGCCAATTTGAAGGAAATTGTGAAAAGAGGCAATTATCCAACGTTGATGAGACAAAATTGTTCTGGAAGAGAAAGCCGAGCCACACCTTCATTTACTGTGAGCAGAAGTGGCACCGGGATTTAAAGCAGCCAAAGACCGGCTAACCCTTGTTCTGGGTAGGAATGTCAGTGACTTCAAGATCAAGCCACTGCATGTGTGTTACGCATGCCAGCTTTGGGGGGAATACGCTCACCCCAATTCTCTCTATGGGTCGCAAGTTTTTGTTCAGAATTCGACACCAGCAGACACTTCAGATGACAGCATCATTTCTGAAGAGACAGGCACAAACAGACCCCTTTTCTTAGAATCTAAGAATCACACACCATGTACCACTGATTAGTACAAGAAGCCTCCGACACCACCTTTGTTTAGTGTGTCCAAAATCAGACTGGCACTTCTTTATTGTTACAGAGAGGGGTTTGGGTTTTTAGAGCACTGGGCTGACTTCTCACTTCGGTACAATATCTACAGAAGAGATGGATTGCACCTTAATGATGAGGGAGCTTTTGTACTAGGGGATAGAATGGTAGAAAGGCTGGAGGAGTTTTAAACTAGTAGGTGTGGGTGAGGGACTAGATATAAGTAATGGGGTAGAAAGTGTAGAGGGTATAAGGGATGAATTAACAACTCATAGGGGAGGAGATGGGGGGAGGGGTAGTATAGTCAATAGGGAGGTAGTACTAAGTAATTCAAGTACAATGGCAGGCACTTCAGAACTACAGACTCATAAAATAAGGTGTATGCTTGCTAATGCCAGAAGCTTGCCAGGAAAAATGGTTCGAATTATTAGCAATTAATGAAACATGGGATTTAATAGGCATTACCGAAACGTGGTGGGATAAATCTCATGACTGGACTGTTAATCTGGATGGTTAAAACATATTTAGGAAAGATAGAGGCAATGGTAAACGAGGAGGAGGGATATTTCTGTATGTTAAGCCTGAATTTAAGCCTATAGTCAGAGAAGATATTTATGGTGGACCTAGTTATAAAGTTGAATGTTTGTGGGTAGAGTTAAATAGAGGAGCAGAAAATTCCAAAAGAATATTAGTAGGAGTATGCTATAAACCCCCAAATATAGCTGAAAGTGAGGAAATACAATTATTGTTACAGATTGGAAATGCTGCTAAGCATGGGCAAGTTCTAATAAAGGGAGATTTTAATTACCCTGAAATAAACTGGATAAATGAGACCAGAAGTTCATCTAAGGGGAGCAGGTTCTTGAGTACACTCAGGGATCATTATCTGGCCCAGGTTATACAAGAGCCTACTAGAAATGAAGCTATCTTAGATTTAGTCATCACAAATAATATTGATATAGTATCAAATATTGGAATAGGGCAACCTTTGGGAAACAGTGATCACAACACAGTCTCATTTGAGATTGAATTAAAAAAACAAAATTTTAAGTAGCCAACGAAAACTCTTAATTTTAAAAGGGCAGATTTTACCAGTCTAAGGGCAGCAATACAAAGTATAGACTGGGACAGAGAACTGATAGGTAAAAACACTGAACATAAATGGACAACATTTAAATCCTTACTAAATATACATACACATCGGCATATACCGTGTGGGAATAAAAGTAAAATGAGTAAATCCCATCCAATGTGGCTTAACAATGAAAGATCAAGATACAGAGTAAAAAACAGGCATTTAAATTATACAAACAAGAGGGGACAGAGACAGCTTTACGGGAATACAAGGAAATCAACAAGGCTTGCAATAGCGCTATTAGACTAGCTAAAATTGAAAATTAAAAATGAATTGCAAAAGAGAGTAAGACTAATCCTAAAATATTTTTCAAGTATATTAATGGGAAGAAGGCGAGGAAGGAAGCTATAGGAACATTACAATGTGACACAGGCCATCTGTAAATTAGTGACCAGGAAAAGGCAGATGAGCTAAATAGGTTATTTTCTTCTGTTTACACAAGTGAGGTACCAGTGTTTGGGACACTGCAACATAATGGGGCTACACTACTTTGCCAAATAATTGGTTAACACAGCAAGTAATCCAAAAGAGGTTGGAAAAAATAAATGTTAAGAAAGCCCCGGGTCCTGATGGAATACATCCAAGGGTACTAAGGGAACTGAATTCTGTAAAAGCCGAACCATTATTTTTAATTTTTCAAGATTCATTCAACACATGGTCTCTACCAGATGACTGGAGAATAGCTGAAATAAAATGTGATACCTATATTTAAAAAGGGAGCAAGAGCCAATCTGGGGAATTATAGACCAGTGAGCCTCACTTCTGTAGTGGGGAAGCTTTTAGAAGGGTTAATAAGGGATAATATACACAAATATGTCTATTTGAACAGGATTATAAGTAGGCGTCAACATGGATTTATGAGGGATAGTTCATGTCAAACAAATCTAATTAGTTTCTATGAGGAGGTTAGTAGGATCAATAAATTTAAGGTTATGCATCTGGGAAGGAAAAATAGCAATGCAATTTATAATCTTAATGGAGCAAATCTAGGTGCATCAGATATTGAAAGGGATTTGGGAGTGCTTGTGGACAACCACCTAGGTAACAGTGCTCAAAGCCAAGCAGCAACTGCAAAGGCAAATAAAACATTAGCATGTATTAAGAAGGGTATAGAAGCCAGGGAAGCAAATATATTTCTGCTACTATACAAATCTCTAGTACGCCCTCATTTGGAATATGGAGTACAATTTTGGGCACCACTTCATGAAACGGACATTTTAGAGCTGGAAAAGTTACAGAGGAGGGCAACAAAACTAATAAGGGGAATGGAGGGCCTAAGTTATGAAGAAAGACTAACCAAATTAAACTTATTTTCTCTAGAAAAAAGACATCTAAGAGGAGATATGAGTACCTTATATAAATACATCCAGGGTCAGTATAAAGTATTTGTCAAGGGAGCTTTTTGTGCCAAGAGGTTTTCAACTGACAAGAAAACATCCCTTGAGGTTAGAAGTAAAAAGATTCCACCTTAAAGAAAAAAAAGGGTTCTTCACAGTAAGGGTGGTTAATCTGTGGAATTCTCTACTAGAGGAGGTGGTGACAGCGGATTCGATAGATAACTTTAAAAGGGGACTGGATTTATTTCTAATTAAAAAGGGAATTCAGGGTTATCATGGATAATTAGAGAGGCAGTACTGATCCAGGGAGAAGTCCGGTAGCCGGTGTCTGGGATTAGAAGGTAATTGATTTTTTTTTTATACAACTAATTAATTAAAAGTTAATCCACATATTGCAGATCAGAGGAGATCTTAAAAGGTTGACGGACTGAAAGTCTTTTTTCAACCTTAAATACTATGGCCCTCATTCTATTATCGTCCGTAAATCGGCCGCAAAGCTGCGATTCCTTGCGGGGCTCCCGTTACCTTGCAATTCAATTATACAGCGTATACGGATACACCCTTACGGCCGGCCGTATATCTTGCAATCGGCCGTAAGCTCAGAAATCTTTAAATGCAAAAATAAATTCAAGACGGCACTGTAAAGCTCTGTAAATGCTAGGGATTATTATGGGGGACATGAGGATTAATAGCAACCCCCTGTCAAGCTTGCACATCAGCCCAAATCCGAGATTACATTAACTGTTTATTTTCCGGCCCTCTGGACTTTTTACATGGATATGTGACATAAATTCAAAAACTAATTTATTTACGGATTTTAAGTGTAGGGGAATGTTGTGCTATTAATGCTAACACCTACAATCACTTTATAGTCGGTGTAATCTGCTTGTACTCTTGCAAAAATAACTGTCAAGAGCATTATTTATAGTTTATCTTAACAGAAATAACTGCCCAGAGCAAAACTTCCATTTGAAAATTAAACTCCTCACTTAAATCAAACTGATGAAAAAAAATCTTGCGCAAGCCAGGTCAAATGCTCCTTCCCCGTTTTGTCTCCAGGGGCTGCCTTTATCAGCATAAAAGCACATGCACATTATCACCAAGCAACTAGCCTCTCCATTCCTACCTTCAGTCAGCATCTCAAATCTTTGCATCAGCTATTTACTATGGGCCTCATTCTATTAGCGGCCGTAAATCGTCCGTAAGGCTGCGATTCCTTGCGGGGGTTCTGTTAACTCGCGATTCTATTATACGGCCCCGCAAGGATCTCCTCTTACGGCCGGCCGCATATCTTGGAACCGGCCGTAAGCTGTGGAATATAAAAACTCAAAAATAAATTCAAGCCTGCACTGTACAGCTCTGTACATGCTAGGGATCATATTGGGGGACATGAGGATTAAAAGGAACCCACTCTCAAGTTTGCACATCAGCCCAAACCCAAGTTCAAATTAACCGTTTATTTTCCGGCTGCGGCGTGGGCATGTCTGAGGTGCTCCAAGCACTCTGGACTTTTTACATGGATATTTTACGGATATTAAAAATAAAATATTTTACGGATTTGAGTATCGGATAATTATGTGCTATTTTTTCTAACACCTAAAATCCCTTTATAGTCTTCTCAAAGTGCAGGATGGCTTTATTTGAGCTATTTTATGTGCTTAATTGGTGCTAGCGGGACCTCTTTCCTGCAAGTAAGCAGCGGCTCGTTTTTAGCCTTGCAGAGAGGTTTCCCGGAGCAATTGAATTGCAAATAGGAATTTCTTACGGCCGAAACTCTTGCGGCCGTTTTAGATCAAAGGCTTTCCTCTGGCGCGAGCGTCCGCAAGAGATAGCAAGGCACCGGCCGCAAGCCTGCCGGAGCCTCCGGCCATAAGGGAATAGAATAGCCGAATAGCTTGCGGCCGGTCCTTGCGGCCCCGCAACAGCTGCGGCCGCAAATAGAATGAGGCCCTATGTATCTAGCCCATCACTGCCTCTGTACCTTCATATCCCTCGTACTACCTGCCTCTCCATTTCAAGCTATTCGCCTCCTTCCACATCAGTAAAACCATCTCTCTGCAATCCACTCCTTCTACTTTACATTACTGTATAACTATGGTTTGCACCAGAGGGTTCGCTACCCGTGATTATCCTATAGAAGTTATCTCATTATTTCCATTCATTCATCAGTCAGACTAACCATGCCTTTGCAACACTCCATACTTTCCCAACTCGCAAATCCTCCTCACAATAACCTCATCACTCATCCATAGAATTACCCATCGTCCTTACAACACAACCTTCACAATACAATTGCAAAGCATCCATCATTTTCATCTTAATGTCAGCATGAACAAAACCGTCCTCTCAACGTCATATTAATCATGACATATCATCTCGAATCATTGAAAACACAATTTCTGCCACTCAGAGAGTTGTTACAAATTTGTAGACTCTGTATCAGAGCATATAGCTCCAAGTCACTCAAACCATCATTCCGCATCTCAACATGCATTTTATCCCACAGGTTTCTCTTAGGAGATCTTGCTCACCTCTCCCTTGTCCTCTGCTCTCAAAGAGTTCATTCTTTTCTCCTCTTCCAACTCAAGCGGGGATCTCATTCTTGACTTTCTCTCTTTTTTGCCTCCCTACTCATGAAAGGATCCCACTCTCATGCCCTCGTTCATGTTGGGATCTCGCTTGTTACTCTCCCTCTCTTACCTGCCCAGATGAGGATACACTCTCATTTCTCTCTCTTGTCTCTCTGCTCTTTTTGGGAATCTTCTTTTCACCATTTCCCTCACCTCTCTGCTCACACGGGCATTTCTCTCTCCATTCCCTTTTGTCTCACTACAAGTGGGGATCACTACAAGTGGGGATCAGGAACTCACCCATTTTCTCTCTCTCTCATAACGCTCTTATTTGTGGATCATGCTCCATTCACCCCCCTCATCTTCCTAATCACACAGGGATCTCACTTGTTTTTCTTTCTCGACTCTCTGCCCATATGGATTTTCCCCTTTCTCTTTGTCTACATGCCCAAAATAGAGACTTTCTCCTTTTTATTGTTCATTTGGGTATCTTACTCTCCATACTATCTCATCTCCCGCTCATGAGGGAACCCCATTTTCCATTAGTTCTATCATCTTCCTTCTTTTGTGGGAATCTCACTCTCTATTTACCTTTGTCTCCTTGTTCTTACAAGGATCTCTCTCTCCATTCTCTCCCCTCTGCCGATCATGCTGGAATCTTGCTCTCCTTTTCCTCTCTCATCTTTCTGCTCTCTTGATGATTTCCCTCACCAATCTCTCCCATTTCCATATCATAAGAGGATCTCACTCATTTCCTCTTGTCTCCATATGCCTGCAGATTTCCCTCTCCTCCTCACTCGCTTGGAGATCTCATTCTCCGATCCCTGTCACACCTTTCTACCCATGAGAGAATCCTGCCCTCCGTTCTTTCTCTCACCTCTTAGAGGGGGCCAACCACAGATAACCTGGTTAATTACCTGAGATTGTGGAAAGGACAATCTTCCCCTCACCACTTAAAAGATTGTTACTTCCTCCTACCTCAGTACCCCTTCAATTAATCACCTGCCTCCCTTCATTTCAGACCATTCACTTGTCCTCGGACCTCTTAACAGGCCTGATATATATATATATATATATATATATATATACACAAAAGGATTTAGTTGATTTATTCCACATTGTTTTTAATTTATTTACTTCTATCTGTGAATATTAAATGTTTTCACCTGCAGGGGGCAGTTTATAATACCAAATAATGGAACTTACAGTGACTCAAGGCAGGGTAATTATTGGGGGGGCAGTTGTAGGTTTATAGAACCTGTCAGTCCCACAGTGGTGCAATTGAGCTGTAAATATAGGAATATATCTGAAATCAGTAATGATAACAACACTGTGTTGGAGTTCTCTGAATAAACCTCAACATTTGTCTAAGCAGTTTTTTTAAACTTTTGTGTCAATTGTTTTCAATGGAACGAAAAGTGTGTAATGTATGACTGGAAATCTGGGAGAACCTTGTCACTTAATGCTGAGTACTCACACCAGACTTTACACAAGGCTGATAAGTCATAACAAGCTTCATACAATCCTGAGTTTTTACACCAGGCTTTACATTATGTTGAATGTTGATATCTAGCTTTATAGGATGTGGAGTATTCTCACCGAGCAACAATCCATTCTGAATATTAATAACTAACTTGACACAATTCTGACTGTTCCCACTAAGCTTTACATATTTAAACACGGCTTTGCTCAATACTGTGCATTGAAACCAAGTTTCACGTAATGCTGAGTATTCATATGCAGATTTACACAGTGCCTAGTTATTAACACCTAGCTCCACTCAATACTGAATATTTACATCTAGCTGCATACAACGCATTTATACAGCGCTTCACATATTGTTGAATATTCACACCAAGTTTCACGGAATGCTGAATATTTACACAAAGCTTTACATAATGTTGAATATGCAAATCAAGCTGCACACAATGCTAAGTATTCACACCAAGCTTCACTCACTGCTGAATATTTCTATCAAGCTTCACACAATTCTGCACCAAGCTTCACATAGTGCTGAATAATTATACCGAACTTCACACAATGCTGAATATGTACACCAAATTTCACTTTATGTTAAATACTCACTAAGCTTCACATAATTATGCATATTTACGCCAAGTTTCACATTATGTTGAGTACCCACAAACATGGTGGTGACTGTTGGTGGGTGGTCTCTCAGTTATGAATCAAAACACAACCATGGATTCTATCATTAAAAGTCTACTAGAAAAGCTCCCTCCTTACTGCCGTCCCTTACATATTATCTCCCTAGGCCCAGTCTAAATAGTCTAGCCTAGTATAAATAAATCAATGCAACCCCCCCCCCCCCCCCCCCCCACACACACACACACACACACCATTTGTCTCACAGATGGTTCCTGTCTGTTTTGGCACTTGTACACATTTGCTCCAAGCCCATAATACAATCTTTTGTTTTTTTAATAAGTAAAATAGGATTATAAGGTGAGATCTGCAGGACAAACCAGGGTTTTATCTCAGTCCCTCTCTCTTGTTTGAGAGCGCAGAGTGATGGAGGATTAGAGACCAAGAGCTCTGCGGGAAGCTGTTGACAGGGAGCTTGTCCTGACACTATGCAGGGCTCCCCTGACCAGCAACTGGTGCTCTAGGATGGTCCCCAGTGGCCCTTTTAATGCTGACAGCAGACTTGCAGTGCGGGGCAGCCAGAAATACACTTAATGTTCTACCCCCAGCTCCCCCAATCCTTCCACACATACTGCCAGAAGCCTTACTGAAATAATATTAACCATTAAAAGTCAAGGATATTCTATCATACAGTATAAAACATAAAAAATATATTTTATTCCATGACAAATTAGTGATCTGAAGTACTAGAATCTTATTTTTTTAACATGAGGCAAACAGTGTCTATTCTCACTCGACAATTTTTAAAGATGTAGTTTACCTTTAAGGAAGTAATATCTATCTATCTATCTAGAAAATATTTTTATTATAAATAAACAACTAAATATTTTAATGCTTATCGTAGTAGAATCTATTTATTTATTTTTTTAGTACTCTAAATAAGCACATAACATATTTTTTTAAAGAAGTTTTTAGTTAGTGAAAACCTTGCTTTTGGATAGATGTTTACTAACTAAACACTTCTTTAAAAAAAATATGTTATGTGCTTATTTAGAGCCCTATTCAATTGGCCAAATCTCAATTGAATGAGGCCCATAGTAATTAAGGTTGAAAAAAGACTTTCAGTCCATCAAGTTCAACCTGTTAAGATCTCCTCTGATCTGCAATATGCGGATTAGTTATTAATTTGTTGTTAAATAATTATTAATACTATAGTATTGGAGGATGAATAAAGAGTTAGTCCATCAAGTTCAACCTTTTTAGATCTCTATTGATCTTTTTAATAAGTGGACTAGTTATTATTAATTGTTAATTGATCCAGAGGAAGGCAAACAGAAAAAAAAAATAACCAGTGTATAATTATAAATAACCAGTGTATAATTAAAACAACCAGCTCCACTTTTAAACTGTGTTATTTTAACAGGAGAAATTAAAACTGACATGCGTGTGTTCTCTTAATTTGGGGGGAAAACACAGCATTACTTCATTTAGTATAATTAGATTCTGAATGGCTATTATATTAATACTAGTAAATTGCCCATCAAAAATGACGGGAGTGAAATAGTAAGCCTGGCAATGGTGTTTGCCACATAATGCGAGGATACGGGCCCTCTGAGAAGTTTTTACGTCCTTGGGGCTAGTTTTGCGTCCTTGAGGCTAGTTTTACGTTCTTCGGCCTCGTTTTCGTTGTGTTGATTTTTTCGGCAACCATATTTTTTCTTGCTTAGGCGATTTTCGTTGGTGAAAAAATGCCAAATATGCTTCAAATTAAATTGCATCCTCACTTACAGGGTCCCTGGCTCTCCCACTGTGCTTTGTGTGAGTGTGTAAGTTAATTTGAGGCATATTTGTTGTATTTTTTAGATCTTTGGCTCATTGCAGCCTAAGGCCCGTGTGCCTCAACTGCTCGCCTTGCAGTGCAATGAGCGCATTCAGCGCTCATTGCAGCCTAAGTTCCGTGTGCCTCAACTGCTTGCCTTTCTCGCAGTCAACGCCCTACGGGCGGCAACAGTGTGACCAACATTGTAACGTGACGCACACTGACAACTATTATAGTGATGGTCATTTCTAATTAAGTTAAAGAATATAAAGGTTTATAATATACCTGTATATCTGTTTACTTTGATGTACTTTATTTGATTAAGAAGTACTTATGAGCTCTATTCTTACTAGTAAAAATTAAACAAATAATTATTGTATGGGTCTGTCCTCTGCTGCATCTGAAGACACAGACTCTGGTGTACTTGCTGTGCTGTGTCTATTACTAACCAACTAGTTACCCTCTCTCTGCAACATGCTGCTGAGATGAGGTCTCTGATAGGCTAGGATGCTACACTGCACAGCTAGTACTCCAGAGTCTGTGTCTGCTTATACTGCAGAGGGCAGACCCATACATTGATTATTTGTTTGATTTTAGGCAGTAAAACAGACCTTATAGGCAGTTCTTCAAAAAATAAGGTACATAAAAGTAAATTGACACACAGGCATATTATATACCTAGTAATACCAGGAAACTTCCATATCCCTTTAATTGTTTTTTTTGTTTTTTTTTAATGTGGAGGCATATACAGTTACCTAACACCACCTCATACAACCTACGGCCGGAATCTCTCTGCGATCAGAAGCTGGAAGCAGATATTTCTATTCCACCCCCTCAGATCAAGCCTAGGTGAACAGGACGTGCAGGCCCCCTGGGGTGGAGGCAGGATTTATTAACACACCTACACAACTCTCTGGCAGCCACATATTAGAAGGTAATTAAAGAGGTTTTATCATTAGAGGCCAACAAAGGCTTTGTTAATATCCTGAATTCATAATCATGCATGGTTTCCCACACAGAGGGGAGCCAACAATGTTTTTTTTTTTGTTTTTTTAAAGCATTTTAGCTGGTCAATATCTGCTAAGCTAAGTTTAAAGCATCACTGCACAATAAAAGGGTTATTGAAGGTTTCTGGATTTTACAAGGTAAATAATATGACTGTGTATCTATTTACTTGTCTGCATTGGCGGAGCTAGTGCATGGGGGGGCCCGGTGCAAAAAAGAAAGTTGGGGTCCTCCCTTCCCTCCACAGGAGGGGAGAATTCACAATGTTTCTTTTGCGCTTCCCGGACCCCTTCCAACATCAACTCACACAGTGTATCACATCATGGGATGAATCTCATGACTGGACTGTTAATCTGGATGGTTATAACCTATTTAGGAAAGATAGAGGCAATGGCAAACGAGGAGGAGGGATTTGTCTGTATGTTAAGCCTGAATTTAAGGCTTTAGTCAGAGAAGATATTTATGGTGGACCTAGTGATAAAGTTGAATGTTTGTGGGTAGAGTTAAATAGCGGAGCAGCAAATTCCAAAAGAATATTAGTAGGAGTATGCTATAAACCCCCAAATATAGCTGAAAGTGAGGAAATACAATTATTGTTACAGATTGGAAACGCAGCTAAGCAGGGGCAAGTTCTTTTAATGGGAGATTTTAATTACCCTGAAATAAACTGGATAAATGAGACCAGCAGTTCAGCTAAGGGGAGCATGTTCTTGAGTACACTCAGGGATCATTATCTAGCCCAGGTTATACAGGAGCCTACTAGAAATGAAGCTATCTTAGATTTACTCATCACAAATAATATTGATATTGTATCAAATGTTGAAATAGGGCAACCTTTGGGAAACAGTGATCACAACACAGTCTCATTTGAGATTGAATTAAAAAAACAACATTTTAAGGGGCCAACAAAAACTCTTAATTTTAAAAGGGCAGATTTTAACGGTCTATGGGCAGCAATACAAGGTATAGAATGGGACAGAGAACTGATAGGTAAAAACACTGAACATAAATGGACAACATTTAAATCCTTACTAAATATAAATACACATCGGCATATACTGTGTGGGAATAAAAGTAAAAGGAGTAAATCACAACTCATGTGGCTTAACAATGATTTAAAGATCAAGATACGGAGTAAAAAACAGGCATTTAAATTATACAAACAAGAGGGGACAGAGACTGCTTTACAGGAATACAAGGAAATCAATAAGGCTTGCAAAAGCGCGATTAGACTGGCTAAAATAGAAAATGAAAAATTTATTGCAAAAGAGAGTAAGACTAACCCTAAAATATTTTTTAAGTATATTAATGGGAAGAAGGCGAGGAAGGAAGCTATAGGAACATTAGAATGTGAAACAGGCTGTCTGAAAATTAATGACCAGGAAAAGGCAGATGAGCTAAATAGGTTCTTTTCTTCGGTATACACAAGGGAGGTACCAGTGGTTGGGACACTGCAACATAATGGGGCTGCACTACCTTTGCCAAATAATTGGTTAACACAGGAAGTAATCCAAAAGAGGTTGGAAAAAATAAATGTTAATAAAGCCCCGGGTCCTGATGGAATACATACAAGGGTACTAAGGGAACAGGGTTCTGTAATAGCCAAACCATTATATTTAATTTTTCAAGATTCACTCAACACAGGGTCTCTACCAGATGACTGGAGAAAAGCTGATGTGATACCTACATTTAAAAAAGGAGCAAGAGCAAATCCGGGGAATTATAGACCAGTGAGCCTCCCTTCTGTAGTGGGGAAGCTTTTAGAAGGGTTAATAAGGGATAATATACAAGAATATGTCTATCTGAACAGGATTATAAGTAGGAGTCAACATAGGTTTATGAGGGATAGGTCATGTCAAACAAATCTAATTAGTTTCTATGAGGAGGTTAGTAGGAACCTGGATCAAGGCAACTCAGTGGATGTAGTCTTTTTGGATTTTGCAAAGGCTTTTAATACAGTGCCACATGGGAGACTATTGGGCAAACTAAGGTATACAGGAATTGCAGTAAATATCTGTTCATGTATTGAGAGCTGGCTAAAAGACAGGAAGCAAAGGGTTGTTGTAAATGGAACATACTCCGATTGGACTAATATGGTAAGTGGGGTTCCTCAGGGTTCAGTATTAGGTACTCTCCTTTTTAACATATTTATTAATGACTTAGAGGTAGGATTGAAGTGTGGGGTCTCTATTTTCGCTGATGACACAAAGTTGTGCAAGGTAATTAAATCAGAAAATGATGTGCTTTCCCTCCAAGGGGACTTACATAAAATTGAGGAATGGGAATCTAAATGGCAGATGAGATTTAATACGAATAAATGTAAGGTTATGCATCTGGGAAGGAAAAATAGCCATGCAATTTATAATCTTAATGGAGCAAATCTAGGTGTATCAGATATTGAAAGGGATTTGGGAGTGCTTGTGGACAACCACCTAGGTAACAGTGCTCAAAGCCAAGCAGCAGCTGCAAAGGCAAATAAAATATTAGCATGTATTAAGAAGGGTACAGAAGCCAGGGAAGCAAATATAATTCTGCCACTATACAAATCTCTAGTACGCCCTCATTTGGAATATGGAGTACAATTTTGGGCACCACTTCATAAAAAGGACATTTTAGAGCTGGAAAAGGTACAGAGAAGGGCAACAAAACTAATAAGTGGAATGGAGGGGCAAAGTTATGAACAAAGACTAACCAAATTAAAAAAAAATTCTCTAGAAAAAAGGCGTCTAAGAAGAGATATGATTACCTTATATAAATACATCCAGGGTCAGTATAAAGATTTGTCAGGGGAGCTTTTTGTGCCAAGAGGTTTTCAACTGACAAGAGGACATCCCTTGAGGTTAGAAGTAAAAAGATTCCACCTCAAAGAAAGAAAAGGGTTCTTCACAGTAAGGGTGGTTAATCTGTGGAATTCTCTACCAGAGGAGGTGGTGACAGCGGATTCGATAGATAACTTTAAAAGGGGTCTAGATTTTTTTCTAATTAAAAAGAGTATTCAGGGTTATCATGAATAATTAGAGAGACAGTAATGATCCAAATTTTTTACATTTCCCCTTGAGACAATTGGCTAAGTCTCGCTTGTTTTTTTTTTTTTTTTCTATTTGCCTTCCTCTGGACTAATTAATAATAATAATTAAAAAAAAATTGATTAATAATTAATTAACAACTAATGAATTAATAGTTAATCCGCATATTGCAGATCAGAGGAGATCTTAAAATATTGAACTTGTTCGACTGAAAGTCTTTTTTCAGCCTTAAATACTATGGGCCTCATTCTATTATCGGCCGTTAAACGGCCGCAAGGCTGCGATTCCTTGCGGGGTTCTGTTACCTCGCAATTCTATTAAACAGCCCCGCAAGAATCTCCTCTTACGGCCGGCCGTATATCTTGCAACCGGCCGTAAGCTCAGAAATCTTTAAAGTCAAAAATAAATTCAAGACAGCACTGTAAAGCTCTGTAAATGCTAGGGATCATATTGGGGGACATGAGGATTACTAGTAACCCACTCTCAAGCTTGCACATCAGCCCAAATCCGAGTTTACATTAACTGTTTATTTTCCGGCCGCAGCGTGGCCGTGTCTGAGGTGCTCCAAGCACTCTGGACTTTTTACATGGATTTTTGACATAAATAAAAAAATATTTTTTTTACGGATTTGAGTGTAGGGGAATGTTGTGCTATTTTTGCTAACACCTACAATCACTTTATAGTCTCCTCAGAGTGCAGGATGGCTTTATTTCGGCTTTATAATGTGCTTAATTGGTGATAGCGGGACCTTTTTGGTGCAAGTAAGCTGCGGCTCGGTTTTAGCCTTGCAGAGAGGTTTCCCATAGCAATTGAAAAGCAACCGGGGCTTTCTAGCGGCCGAAACTCTTGCGGCCGTTTTAGATCAAAGGCTTTTCTCCGGCGCGAGCGGCCGCAAGGGATAGCAAGGCGGAGCCCCCGGCCGGAAGGGAATAGAATAGCCGAATAGCTTGCGGCTGGTCCTTGCGGCCCCGCATCTCCTACGGCCGTTAATAGAATGAGGCCCCTATGTAACTATGTAACTATGTAACATATATAGTTGTGAGCAATACAGGTTATTGCTAAGGTTGCGGGCTCGCGTACCGAGTCTGCTGCAACTGCGGCCCTCTCATAGTGTTGGTGGGAGTGTCATGGTCTGGGACTGCATGAGTGCTGCCGGCACTGGGGAGCTACAGTTTATTGAGGGAACCATGAATGCCAACATGTACTGTGACATCCCTTCAGAGACTGGGCCACAGGGCAGGATTCCAACATGATAACAACCCCAAACACACCTCCAGATGACCACTTCCTTGCTAAAGAAGCTGAAGGTAAAGGTGATGGACTGGCCAAGCATGTCAACAGACCTAAACCCTATTGAGCATCTGTGGGGCATCCTCAAACGGAAGGTGGGGGAGTGCAAGGTCTCTAACATCCACCAGCTCTGTGATGTCATCATAGAGGAGCGGAAGAGCACTCTGGTGAACTCCATGCCCATGAGGGTTAAGGCGGTGCTGGAAAATAATGGTGGCCACATAAAATATTGACACTGTGGGCCCAATTTGGACATTTCCACTTAGGGGTGTACTCACTTTTGGTTTAGACATTAATGGCTGTGTGTTGAGTTATTTTGAGGGGACAGCAAATTTACACTGTTTTACAGGCTGTACACTTACTACTTTACATTGTAGCAAAGTGTCATTTCTTCAGTGTTGTCACATGAAAAGATATAATAAAATATTTACAAAAATCTGAGGGGTGTATTCACTTTTTTTAGATACTGTATATACATCAATACACCTATATACATACTTCCTCACCTGCCCAATGCTGCACTCCATGTCCTGGGGTGAGGGGGACCATGGCAGGCCATTGGGGGCCGCAGAGGGCTGAGGGGAGCCACAGGGGACCCCAGAAGGCTGAGGGCCATAAGGGGCTGAGTGGGGCCACATGGGGCCATGGGGGGCTGAGGGGGGTGGCAGAGGTCTGCAGGGATCTGCAGGGACCTTAGGGGGCCACAGAGGGCCAAGAGGGCCATATGTGGACAAGAGGGCCACAGGTGGCTGCAATAGGCGCAAAGGCTGAGCGGTCCAACAGAAGGTAGCGGGGGCCACATGTGGCTGAAGGGGGCCACAGGAGCTAGCAGAGGGCTGCAAGAGCCACAGGAGGGTGACAGGGGGCCGTGGGATTGCCACGGCATGGTCACAGGTGGCTGCGGGAGGGCTGGTGACTGTGGGGGACTGCGGGAGGTCCGAGGGGGGCTGCAGAATGCCCTTAGAGGTCTTGGCCACTCCAATGCAGGGCCACGGTGCCTTGCAACGCTGGTAGCTTTGCCTCTGCTTGTATGTACTTTATTTTATTAAGTAGTGCTTATAGGCTCTTTTTTACTTTCTAAAATCAAATCAATAGTCCCTTTTAGGGTCTGCCCACCACAGCGTATGCAGACCCAGACTCTGTATTGTTTTAGCCTAATAGGTACCATGTCTCAGCAGCATGTTCTATAATGTTGCGGAGAGATTGTTACTGATTGGTTAGTATGAGACACAGCATAACAAGTACAGCGGAGTTGGTGTCTGCATATGCTGCAGAGGGCAGACCCATACAGGGACAATATGGTTAGGCAATAATTTCAGAGCTTATAATTGGTTGTTATGAACAGAAGGGCACAGTGGACTGTTTGGGGTTAATCAGTTATTATATGTGTGTTTAGAAGGTGCAAGCGGCTTGCTTAACAGTTATATCATGGGTGTAATGCATAGATGTAGTTATACCATGGATGTAATAAGTGCATATAGTCATTGATTAACATTAAAATAATGTATCTGTGCTAGAAGTAGGATAGTAGGCTATGCTTAGATAATATAAAGTTAATTTAGTCGTATCTGTGAAATACAAAGGGTTAAAGATTCTAAATAATTTATATGGCTTTGAGAGGCAGCCATTCATAGATCCCTGTATTGAATCTGGCAGGGGAAGTTTAGTTTTATAACCCTGTAAGCTGAGATATAGCAACTAAGAGATGGGGGGATGTATTATGCGGTAGACAACTCCCAGGTGGTGAGGGTGTAACAAGCTTTTGTCCACAGGAGGAGGTGTTAGGCATGTGGGGGGAGGTTTTGGCTGTGTTTTTGGTATATCTGTAAAAGGCAGGCAAGTATAAAGAGAGTCTGGTTGTACTAGTCAAAGGTACATGGTGTGTGATTCTTAGCTCCTACGAAAAGTGGTCTGATGGTGCCTGCCTCTTCAGAAATTATGCTGTCATCTGAATTGTCTGCTGGTGCCAAGATCTGAACAAAAAGTTGAGACCCATAGAGAGAGAGAGAATTGGGGTGAGCGTATTCCCCAAATCTGGCGGGCATAACCTTGGTACTGTTCAAAAACAGTAAAGCACAGAGCTTTAGACACAGCATAAATCCCAACTTATCTAGGGACGTCATTATTCGCTTCCTCCATCAGCAAACTAGAGACCAGATCCTATCTGCTTCAAGGAGGCTATCCAAAATAACGGGCCCAGATGGCTCTTCCAACTCAAGAGGCAGGCCTATAAGGCAATGGTCTGAAACCTGTACTTCAAAAAGACAAAAGCCTACTTCTAAAACCACCTCTAACACGAAGACACTCCAGAACCTCAGAATTAGGATTCTGAATAACAATTAATCTCCAGTTTGGTAACAATTACCTAACATAACAGAAACATTTATAGACTTTAACAGGGAAAATATAAATCCTACATTATATATGCTTGACAGGCATTTTAGATCTCTTATAGGGGGGTTAGACTTTAGTTTCATTCTTATGAATAATTATTGTCCTCATCAACACTAGGGCCTTACTCGCAAGGAAACTCTCCCTTACTCCCCTAGGCACTTTAGTGCAATGTTTAAAGTTTTGAGGATAGACCTCTATGTTAATGTTTATAACTTTGATTTGAATGTACAGTACTATGTTTTATGGTCAATCATTGTTTTATCATTGATTCCTTTTTTATAAGAATATTTCTGCAACAAATCTCATTATTACATCTTCTAGCCTAGTGCTGCTTTGCTCCTCAGATGCCTGGGTCCCCCTCACAGATCCTCCTTTCTGAACAACAAAAATTAAGGGACTGTCATGGGTCCCCAAGACACATTTATTTATATATGAATAACACAGACCTAGTCTTCTTGACACATAATGTCAAGGACCTTAATTCTCCCTACAAAAGATGTAAGGCTTTTATAACGTACAAAGACCATTATCCATCTGTAGCGCCATATTACTTTACAAGGATTTCCCATTCACTCTTGAGGAAAAATAATAGACTTAACAGGTAACTATATTATCCTCACGGGCAAAATTCTAGAAACCAAGTATACCTTAACCTCTCTATATGCTCCAGCACAAGCCCCTCACAACTGCTTAATTAACTACTTAAGCTACTAGGGCAAAAAGATTGTGGGAAAATTATTCTGGATGGGGGGCAAAACTTAATTCTAGATCTTCGAATGGATAGATCTAAAGAAGGCAAGGAATCTCACTTTCTAAAAAATTGAAACATATCAAATTTCTTCTGGCCAATTTAAATCGTGTTGATAGTTAGGAGGGAACAACACCCAAAAGAGAGAGAATATTCTTTTTACTCCTTCCCACATGGATCATATTCTAAATTAGACTATCTATTATTAGACTCTTCCTTATTAGACTAAGTGAAGCATTCTGATATTGTACCCTGCAGATGTTCTCACTAGACACCCAATCATCTTTTAGAACCCCTCCTACATAGAGAATCAATGATATGCTGTTGTCTAAACCAACCGTTAGGGACCTATTCACACAAGACCTAGAACTATGGGTCAATACAGATCTTGGCCAGGAAAGAGAGATGGGGTGGGTTTGGGCAGCCCACAAAGCCTTCATTAGGGGCTTTTGTAAGAAACTATAGGAAACAACGTAAATTACGTGAAACAGAATTAAATAAAGATTTAAAAAGTCTAGAACAAACCAACCAGATTAACCCCACAAAGCACAATTGAACACAAGTAGACAAAATTAGGGCAAAATAAGACCTACTTTTAAAAAAAAATGGAAAAAGCCCTGAGGTGGACGCAACAAAAATTTTGAATTCAATCCAAAATCTATCAAATTAAGATTTCATATGGGCAAATAGCAGCCAATCCCTCTAAAATCCAAGAACACCTTTTATACATTTTATGAAAAACTATACTCTACCCCCGACTAGATAATCATAAACTGCAAACCATCTAACTACTCTTTTCAACTCAATCCTAGCAGGTCACCCGATACACCCTGAACTCAATTTAGCTGAAATTGGATTCTTTCCCAAAGAAGACTGGGATCCATTAATAGCTATAAACTACAGGTACATTTCCCTACTAAATAGTAATAATACATTTTTGGCAAAAATAATGTTGAACAGAATTTCTGTCTTCCTCCCCAAACTTATACACAATGATTAATTGGATTTGTCCCAGCTAGACAGATGGGAGACAATATCAAAAAGGTCCTTAATTTGATTTATAATACTAGTAAAAACAAAACTCTAACTTCTTTACTATCCCTAGATATCGAAAAGTCCTTAGATTCTCTTGCATGGCCCTATCTCCAAGCTTTTCTTGCTAAATTTGGGTTCAAAGGCCAATTTATCCAACTAATTAATACTTATTATAATTCACCAAAAGCACTATTAAAAATTCTGGGCCGTAACAAACCAAGAATTAACATTAAAAAAGGAATGAGGTGGGGATGTTCCCTTTCACCCCTTCTATTTGCCAGAACTATGGACCCTATAGTGCAAGCAATGGGATCAAATATAGAAGTTTGAGGTTTACAAATAGGATTACAACACTTTAAATTATCACTATTTGCTGACAATCTACTTTGTACCCTCACAGAACCTTCTCTCTCCATTCTGGCTTTATGACAAATTCTAAATGATTTTAGCCAAATATCGAGCTTAAAAATAAACTTAGAGAAAACTGAGGCCTTGGCAATAGACATTAATCAGACTGAGAAAGAAACTCTTAGCAACAAGTTCAAGCTCAGGTGGTCGCCCAAGTAAGTGAAGTACTTAGGGATAAACTCAACTTTCAATTTAAAGGACCTATACAAAGCAAAAGACTCACCACTCTACACCACCTACTCGCTGACTTACATAAACGATCTAGGTTTCCCCTATCTTGGTTGGGGAGAATTAAGTCAGTAAAAATGAATATCCTCCCTAGACTAATAAATCTCTTCAGGGCTCTACCTATCACAATCAATATGAAAGAACTGTCTCACTTTCAAAGACCAATATTTAATCTGGAGAAATGGCCCCTCTCGAATCTCCAGACACATAATGTTTAGACATAAATCTAAAGGGGGCCTCTCTTGTCCAGACTTAAAACTATATTATAAAGCAGCCCAATGCCCCTTCCTTCCAATAGCCCACTCTAAGCAACATCAACCTGCCTGGATTATTGAAAATCATTCTATGTATCTGTATAAGTGGGACACACTCATTTGGCTAGACAAATTCCCCCTTCCATTACAAAATGTGTCAAACCCCATTATTAACGGCTCTCTGTTACACTACGCTATTTCCTAACTCATCTCAACTAACCTTCTTACTCACCCGCCCTCTAAACGCAATTGATATGTCAGTTATATCTCAACATTGGTTGAATTCAAACAACTTAAACTGTTTGGGATACTGGCTAAGAGATGGCCACCTCATTACATTAGAGGAACTCAGAGATGAATACGACCTACCCCTCCTGGAAAACTACAATTATTACAAACTTAGACATTTTGTCAACACACTGACCCGTACTAAAGGTATACCCAAGCATAACTGAATATCTAAAATTTGCAAGGACCTTCCTCTCACGAAGGGTATAATAGGAGTCATGTATGATGTATTTAACTTCACCGCTATGGAGATAAAAGATAAGTATTATACAAACAAGAGGGGACAGAGACTGCTTTACATGAATACAAGGAAATCAACAAGGCTTGCAAAAGGGCGATTAGACTGGCTAAAATAGAAAATGAAAAATTAATTGCAAAAGAGAGTAAGACTAACCCTAAAATATTTTTTAAGTATATTAATGGGAAGAAGGCGAGGAAGGAAGCTATAGGAACATTACAATGTGACACAGGCCATCTGATAATTAGTGACCAAGAAAAAGCAGATGAGCTAAATAGGTTATTTTCTTCGGTATACACAAGGGAGGTACCAGTGGTTGGGACACGATAACAAAATGGGACTACACTACCTTTGCACAATAATTGGTTAACACAGGAAGTAATCCAAAAGAGGTTGGAAAAAATAAATGTTAATAAAGCCCCGGGTCCGGATGGAATACATCCAAGGGTACTAAGGGAACTGGGTTCTGTAATAGCCAAACCATTATATTTAATTTTTCAAGATTAACTCAACACAGGGTCTCTACCAGATGACCGGAGAAAAGCTGATGTGATACCTATATTTAAAAAGGGAGCAAGAGCAAATCCGGGAAATTATAGACCAGTGAGCCTCACTTCTGTAGTGGGGAAGCTTTTAGAAGGGTTAATAAGGGATAATATACAAGAATATGTCTATTTGAACAGGATTATAAGTAGGAGTCAACATGGATTTATGAGGGATAGGTCATGTCAACCAAATCTAATTAGTTTCTATGAGGAGGTTAGTAGGAACCTGGATCAAGGCAACTCAGTGGGTGTAGTCTCTTTGGATTTTGCAAAGGCTTTTGATACAGTGCCACATGGGAGACTATTGTGCAAACTAAGAGATACAGGAGTTGCAGTAAATATCTGCTCATGGATTGAGAGCTGGCTAAAAGACAGGAAGCAAAGAGTTGTTGTAAATGGAACATACTCCAATTGGACTAATGTGGTAAGTGGGGTTCCTCAGGGTTCAGTATTATGTCCTCTCCTTTTTAACATATTTATTAATGACTTAGAGGTAGGATTGGAGTGTGGTTTCTACATTTTCACTGATGACACGGAGGAGGTGGTGACAGCGGATTCATAGTTACATAGTTACATAGTATTTAAGGTTGAAAAAAGACTTTCAGTCCATCAAGTTCAACCTTTTAAGATCTCCAATATGCGAATTAACTATTATTTAATTAGTTGTAAAAAAAAAACCCAATCAATTCCCTCCTGATCCCAGACACCTGCGACCTGACTTTTCCCTGGATCAATACTGCCTCTCTAATTATCCATGATAACCATGAATTCCCTTTTTAATTAAAAATAAATCCAGTCCCCTTTTAAAGTTATCTATCGAATCCGCTGTCACCACCTCCTCTGGTAGAGAATTCCACAGATTACCCCACCCTTACTGTGAAGAACCCTTTTCTTTCTTTAAGGTGGAATATTTTTACTTCTAACCTCAAGGGATGTCCTCTTGTCAGTTGAAAACCTCTTGGCACAAAAAGCTCCCTTGACAAATCTTTATACTGACCCTGGATGTATTTATATAAGGTAATCATATCTCATCTTAGACGCCTTTTTTATAGAGAAAATACGTTAAATTTGGTTAGTCTTTCTTCATAATTTAGCCCCTCCATTCCCCTTATTAGTTTTATTGCCCTCCTCTGTACCTTTTCCAGCTCTAAAATGTCCTTTTTATGAAGTGGTGCCCAAAATTGTACTCCATATTCCAAATGAGGGCATACAAGAGATTTGTATAGTGGCAGAATTATATTTGCTTCCCTGGCTTCTATACCCTTCTTAATACATGCTAATATTTTATTTGCCTTTGCAGCTGCTGCTTGGCTTTGAGCACTGTTACCTAGGTGGTTGTCCACAAGCACTCCCAAATCTTTTTCAATATCTGATACACCTAGATTTGCTCCATTAAGATTATAAATTGCATGGCTATTTTTCATTCCCAGATGCATAACTTTACATTTATTCGTATTAAATCTCATCTGCCATTTAGATGCCCATTCCTCAATTTTATGTAAATCCCTTTGGAGGGAAAGCACATCACTATCTGATTTAATTCAATAGATAACTTTAAAAGGGGATTGGATTTATTTCTAATTACAAAGGGAATTCAGGGTTATCATGGATAATTAGAGAGACAGTATTGATCCAGGGAGAAATCCGGTTGCCGGTGTCTGGGATCAGGAGGGAATTCATTTTTTTTTTTAATACAACTAATTAATTCATAGTTAATCTGCATATTGCAGATCAGAGGAGATCTTAAAAGGTTGAACTTGATGGACTGAAAGTCTTTTTTCAACCTTAAATACTATGTAACTATGTAACTATGTAACTATGATAGATTGGGAAACAGTCCTCAATCTACATTGGGATTTATCTGATTGGGAGAAATGTTTGTCTAACACAATTAGAGGTTCCCTCAATTATTCCATTCTAGAGAACTCCATTAAAGTTC
This sequence comes from Discoglossus pictus, assembly GCA_027410445.1. Lineage (NCBI taxonomy): Eukaryota > Metazoa > Chordata > Amphibia > Anura > Alytidae > Discoglossus > Discoglossus pictus. Next base: position 51,165,412 of record CM050174.1, read on the forward strand.
TCCACTGTGCCTACTTCACCCCTGTTTGACTAGCTAAATGGAGGAAATCAGAAAACATTAACTGTTTTAGAGGATGCCCGACAATAGGCTCTTTGGCCAATATTTGGTGGCACTGCCCAAAAGTGAAACAAATATGGAACGATATTAGTCAACTATAATCTGATTTGTTTCACTCGACTATTAACTTAACGGCAGAAATGTGTCTTTTGGAGATGCTTGTTATTACCCTTTCTACCCCTCCCAAAAAACTATTAACTACTTAACCCTTGCTACAAAAAGCCACATTGCCAGGAACTGGAAATCCGATAAGCTAGATTTCATTAATATCAAAGCCAAAATTCATTTTATAGCAGTTAATGGAAGGATAACTCATTCTCTAGCTGATACAATGCAAACAAATCTGGCTATTTGGGGTCCCTGGTTTGAATACACAGGCCTACATCCTTCGATTATCTAGCAATTTTCTTTACTACTTAGCAATAAAGTACACAAATAGTTAAGGAATGTCAAGACTGGTATAAGGCTATCCTGAGAATTAAGCCAAATATTTAGGTAGATAGAAAACAAAACAAACCCTTTCATCAGTCTCCAAGCAATCATTAAGTATTTAGGTCAGACAAGATGGAAATGTTCTATATGGAAACAGCCTTCAAAAATCTAAATTTTCTTAAAAAATAATTTTTTTGCTTCAGCTTTGGCTTAGGGTTATAGTAAATACATAGTTACATAGTAATTGAGGTTGAAAAAATACTTTCAGTCCATCAAGTTCAACCTTTTAAGATCTCCTCTGATCTGCAATTTGCAGATTAGTTGTTAATTAATTGAATCCAGAGGCAGACAAACAGGAAAAACCCAAGTGAAACAGCCAATCGTCTCAAAGGGAAAACATTTTTTAATACTGGCGATAGGATTCCTCCCTCTATCTCTCTCTCTCTAATTATCCAGGATACCCCTGAATTCTCTATTGGATTGGAATAAATCCAATCCTTTTTTACAGTTATCTATTGAATCTGCTGTCACCACCTCCTTTGGTAGAGAATTTCACAGATTATAGTCTGTTTTCTGTTTTTTTTTTCAGTTTTGGGTTAGGGTTATGGTCAGTTTTACCTTTTTGTTGAATTTTCATTAGGGTCAGTTTTAGGTTAGGGTTAGGATCAGTTCAGTTTAGGATCAGTTTTGGATTCGGGTTATGTTCAGTGTTTGGTTAGTGTTGGCCCCTTAAAATTTTGTTTTTCTTTATTTGATCTTAAATGAGAGTGTATTGTGATCACTGTTTCCCAATGGTTGCCCTATTTCAACATTTGATACTATATCAATATTATTTGTGATGACTAAATCTAAGATAGCTTCATTTCTAGTAGGCTCTTGTATATCCTGGGCCAGATAATGATCCCTGAGTGTACTCAAGAACCTGCTCCCCTTAGCTGAACTGCTGGTCTCATTTATCCAGTTTATTTTAGGGTAATTAAAGTCTCCCATTATTAGAACTTGACCATGCTTAGCTGCATTTCGAATCTGTAACAATAGTTGCAGTTCCTCACTTTCAATTATATTTGGGGGTTATAGCATACTCCAATATTCTTTTAGAATTTGCTCCTCCACTATTTAACTATTCCCACAAACATTCAACTTTATCACTAGTTCCACCATAAATATCTTCTCTTACTATAGCCTTAAATTCAGGCTTAACATACAGACAAATCCCTCCTCCTCTTTTACCATTGCCCCTATCTTTCCTAAATAGGTTCTAACCATCCAGAATAACAGTCCAGTCCTGAGATTCATATGTTTCGGTAATGCCCATTAAATCACATTTTTCATTATCTGCTAATAATTCTAACTCTCCCATTTTTATTGGCAAGCTTCTGGCATTAGCAAGCATACACCTTATGTTATGAGTCTGTAGTTCTGAAGTGCCTGCCACTGTACTTGAGTTACTTAGTACTACCTCCCTATTGACTATATTACCCCTCCCCCCATCTACTTCCCTTTGAGTTGTCAATTCATCCCTTATACCGTCTACACTTTCTACCCCATTACTTATATCTAGTCTCTCCCCCCCCCACCTACTAGTTTAAAAACTCCTCCAGCCTTTCTACCATCCTATCCCCTAGCACAAAAGCTCCTTCATCATTAAGGTGCAATCCATCCCTGCTGTAGAGATTGTACCCAAGTGAGAAGTCAGCCCAGTGCTCTAAAATCCCCAAACCCTCCTTAGTGCACCACATCTTTGAAGTTGCTGTTAGGTTTAAAGGACCTTTTACTTCACTGTAAGTGCTCTTTATAGTGTGAAAGAGCACAAGATTAAATGTTAAAATGATCGATTTTCTTTAATTACACTAAAAAGTTAAAAAAAACTAAAGCTTTAAGTCTGTTTACATAAATTGTATCCTGCCTTCTGACAGTTTTGTGATTAATAACAGACAGCCAGCACCTGTTGAAGACTGTGATTTATAGCAGGTTTTCCCTGAACTAAGGAATGCAGTAAAAAGTTAACCTAACACTGACCTATTTATGTAATTCCAGCATCCTTTTTCTCTGCACAGATAGATGAGGTAAGGTTTAAGGTCTGCTTTGCTCTTTTGCTCACTACACAGAGCTGCAGCCTGTGTCTGGCGTGAGTCAGTGATTCATGTACAGTAAAAACAGTTTTAATTTATTTGATTTCTTAGTGAAAAAATTTATGTATTTAAAAAATTCCAAAAGTATTCAACATGCTTTTAAGACATCTTTTCTGAGACGTGGTCCAATTTGTACTGAATTAAGCGGCTCTTTAAGTTTATTTATTTATTTTAGGATCAGGTTAGGGTTTAGAAATTGAACTTTTAGCAGGTTTTGTTGTTAGAGTTAAGATTGGACTGAGAGATATGGTTGGCAGGAGGGAGAGGGTGATAGTTAGTTTTGGGTTTACGATCATTGTTTAGGTTGTTGTTACACCTAGCCATTGAGTTAAGTTGCAGGTTATGGATATTTATTACATTTACTATTGTGTTGGGGTTAGGTACAGGATATTGATGTGTATTATGATTTGGGTTAGGGCTGGAATTAGGACTTGGTTTATGGCTAGAGTTACTTCCAGACATAAAGTTAAGGTCAGAGTTTGAGGTAGTGTTAGAGCTCGTAATAGTGTTAGGTTTTGGGATATTGTTGTGTATTAGGGTTACTATTATATTCAAGGAGGTGGTTGGATTAGTTTGTGAATTATGGATAAGGGTTACTATTGGGATGGAATTAGGACTGGTTTGATATGTGAGTGTAAGAATTGATTTTACAATCAACTCTTTGTCACAACCCTCCAGAACTATCGGGGATCTGGGGCTGGCAAACAGGCCCCTTTATAGCAGAGTTGACCAGGTGGACTAAAGAATATTGTAATGGCCACATATACTGTATATGTCTAATAAAGGACTGTATCACTGTATTATTAATATAGGAATAGAATGTGAATGTTTATATTATCTAATGTTTCCCCAAGCCTCTGGCTTTATGCCCCTGACACCCAAAAACTATTTCCACAAGGTCTCCCAAACCCAGATTGTACTGGGTCAATTTTACATTTTTTGGACAATTATTTTATGTGTAACATAAGTTTATGGTATTACATAGGGCCCAAAAAATATTTTTAGGGTAGTATCACTTTATGGGCAACCAGTAGTCACTTCCAGTAGTAAGCCACAATAATCATGTATTTCCCAGTCCCTGGGAAGGGCTAGGTAGATTCAAACTTACTGTAATGGTAAGGGAGGCTCCATAGACTTCTATAGGGAGATCCACAGATCTGATTAAGCTATCAAGTGTAGGTAACTAGTTTGTCAGACAACAATTGAAACACTTTGTTTTACTAGATAAGGGTCAAGTCATGTCAAGTGCTTTGCACGTGAAATACCTATATTCCATTGCCTTGTGATTAACCAGTAATTGGTATATACATGACCGTAGCCATCCCTTATCTTCCAAACAATCTAATAGGGAGCTTGAATTGTTAGAAATATTATGGTAGCCCTGGTTGGTCCCCAAAAGTGAATTCAGCCCAGATCCTTTCTGACTCAATAAAGATATCTCTACCTGAGAGGAGATTGGTTAGGGAACAGGTACACACAACCTCCATCGAACACAAGGCGCAATGAATACACCCACCTCCCAACAGAGCACCCTGGGTCCGCTAACCAGAACACTTCACTCTCCCCAGGACCTAACTCTGTCTACCAAAATACATGGTTCCCCTCTTAGGTTATACCCTAATCTCCATTGTTCACTTGCACAGACACTGACTGGAGGTATCAGATGTATCTGATAGTTGGAGCTGTAGAAACCTCAGTACCTAGATGATGAGATAGATGGGAAGATAGACAGACTGGTGCCATTCTCCTAGTACAAGGCCCTAGCCCATGTGGGGCAATAAGAAAGTGTAGAGGGTATAAGAGATGAATTAACAACTCATAGGGGAGGCTATGGGGGAGGGGTAGTATAGTCAATAGGGAGGTATTACTAAGTAACTCAAGTACAGTGGCAGGCACCTCAAAACTACAAATTCATAACATAAGATGTATGCTTGCTAATGCCAGAAGCTTGCCAGGAAAAATGGGAGAGTTAGAATTATTAGCAATGAATGAAAAATGGGATTTATTAAGCATCACCGAAACGTGGTGGGATGAATCTCATGACTGGACTGTTAATCTGGATGGTTATAACCTATTAAGGAATGATAGGGGCAATGGTAAAAAGGGAGGAGGGATTTCTCTGTATGTTAAGCTTGAATTTAAGCCTATAGTTAGAGAAGATATTTATGGCGGAACTAGTGATAATGTTGAATGTTTGTGGGCAGAGTTAAATAGCAGAGCAACAAATTTCCGAAAGAATATTGGTAGGAGTATGCTATAAACCCCCAAATATAGCTGACAGTGAGGAAATACAATTATTGTTACAGCTTGGAAATGCAGCTAAGCAGGGGCAAGTTCTAATAATGGGATGTTTTAATGACCCTGAAATAAACTGGATAAATGAGACCAGCAGTTCAGCTAAGGGGAACAGGTTCTTAAGTACACTCAGGGATCATTATCTGGCCCAGGTTATACAAGAGCCTATTAGAAATGATGTTATCTTAGATTTAGTCATCACAAATAATATTGATATAGTATCAAATATTGAAATAGGGTAGCCTTTGGGAAACAGTGATCACCACACAGTCTCATTTGAGATTGAATAAAAAAAAACAAAATTTTAAGGGGCCAAAAAAATCTAGATAGTATAGACTGAGAACTGATAGGTAAAAATACTGAACATAAATGGACAACATGTAAATACTTACTAAATATACATATTTAGCTCCATTTACCAAGTGGGAAAAAAAAGGGGGAATACAAGTAAATATACATATTTAGCACCATTTACCAAGTGGGAATAAAAAGTAAATCACTGTTAAGGCACATCCAATGTGCCTTAACAGTGATTTAAATATCAAGATACAGAGTAAAAAAAGGCATTTAAATTATACAAAAAAGAGGGGACAGAGACTGCTTTACGAGAGTACAAGGAAATCAACAAGGCTTGCAAAAGGGCTATTAGAATGGCTAAAATAGAAAATAAAAAATGAATGGCAAAAGAGAGTAAGACTAACCTTAAAATATTTTTTAAGTATATTAATGGGATGAAGGCCAGGAAGGAAGCTATAGGAACATTACAATGTGACACAGGCCGTCTGAAAATTAGTGACCAGGAAAAGGCAGATGAGCTAAATAGGTTCTATTCATCAGTACATACAAGGGAGGTACTAGTGGTTACGACACTGCAACATAATGGGGCTACAATACCTTCACGAATAATTGGTTAACACAGGAAGTAATTTAAAAGGGGTTGGAAAAAATGAATGTTAATAAAGCCCCGGGTCCTGATGGAATACATCCAAGGGTACTGAGGGAACTGGGTTCTGTAATAGCCAAACCATTATATTTAATTTTTCAAGATTCACTCAACACAGGGTCTCTACCAGATGACTGGAGAAAAGCAGATGTGATACCTATATTTAAAAATGGAGCAAGAGCAAGTCTGGGGAATTATAGACCAGTGAGCCTCACTTCTGTAGTGGGGAAACATTTAGAAGGATTAATAAGGGAATAAGGGAATATACAAGAATATGTCTATTTGAACAGGATTATAAGTAGGAGTTAAAGGCTTTTGATACAGTGCCACATGGGAGCCTATTGTGCAAACTAAGAGATACAGGAATTGCAGTAAATACTGCTCATGGATTGAGAGCTGGCTAAAAGACAGGAAGCAAAGGTTTGTTGTCAATAGAACATACTCCGATTGGACTAATGTGGTAAGTGGGGTTCCTCTGGGTTCAGTATTAGGTCTTCTTCTTTTTAACATATTTATTAATGACTTAGAGGTGGGACTGGAAAGTAGTGTCTCCATTTTCGCTGAAGACACAAAGTTGTTCAAGGTAAATAAATCAGATAATGATGTACTTTCCCTCCAAAGGGATTTACATAAAATTGAGGAATGGGCATCTAAATGGCAAATGAGATTTAATACGAATAAATGTGAAGTTATGCATCTGGGAAGGATAAATAGCCATGCAATTTATAATCTTAATACAGCAAATACAGGGATTTTGGAGTGCTTGTGGACAACCACTTGTAACAGTGCTCAAAGCCAAGCAGCAGCTGCAAAGGCAAGTAAAATATTAGCATGTATTCAGAAGGGAAAAAATGAATGTTAATAAAGCCCCGGGTCCTGATGGAATACATCCAAGGGAAGCAAATATAATTCTGCCACTATACAAATCCCTAGTACGCCCTAATTTGGAATATGGAGTACAATTTTGGGCACCACTTCATAAAAAGGACATTTTAGTACTGGAAAAGGTACAGAGAAGGGCAGCAATACTAATAAGGGGAATGGAGGTGCTAAGTTATGAAGAAAGACTAACCAAATTAAGCTTATTTTTCTAGAAAAAAGGTGTTTAAGGAGATATGATTACTATATATAAATATATCCAGAGTCAGTATAAAAATTTGTCAAGGGAGATTTTTGTGCCAAGAGGTTTTTAACTGACAAGAAAACATCCCTTGTGGTTAGAAGTAAAACGATTCCACCTTAAAGAAAGAAAAGGGTCCTTCACAGTAAGGGTGGTTAATCTGTGGAATTCTATACCAGATGAGGTGGTGACAGCGGATTTGATAGATAACTTTAAAAAGGAACTGGATTTATTTCTAATTAAAAAGGGAATTCAGGGTTATCCTGGATAATTAGAAAGAGAATATTGATCCAGGGAGAAATCCGATTGCCAATATCTGGGGTCAGGAAGGAATTCATTTTTTTTCCCTTTGAGACGATTGGCTTAGTTTTGCTTGTTTTTTTTTTTTCTGTTTGCCTTCCTCCGGATCAATTAATTATTAATTTACTAAAAAATGTGATTAATAATTAATCAACAATTAATTAACAACTAATTAATGAATAACTAATCTGCATATTGCAGATCAGAGGAGATCTTAAAAGGTTGAACTTGATGGACTGAAAGTCTTTTTTCAACCTCAATTACTATGTAACTATGTAACTATGCTCTGTTAAGGACATATACACATGACCCCCCATTCATTTGCAAGCCCTTAATTACCTTCATACAGTGGGTTAGAAATCTGTTACAATTCTGTCTGTATTCAATTGACTGAAGCCTGCAATTACAGGGCTAAAGCCTAAAGCTGTAAACCACGAATCCCTAAGTAGCAATTCAGGGCATGATCATAATCAAGTAAGCAAGCCAGTAAGTTACAATGTATATAGAGCCAATAGTAAATGAGACCGTCATCATGACATCAGTAAAATATGGAGTTTAAACTACAAGCAATTAGTGTTTAGAAGTCCGATATGCAATCATACTTGCAATCCAGCAATGTAGAAATCAATAACAATTAATTAATAGACTGTGCTAGTTCATGTGGGTGTCCTGATATGTTTTAATTCCTTGATTCCCAGGATTGATATAACAAAGAAATGAAATGTAAAAAAAATTTTTTATTGCAGATTTGGGAGTTTGAGACTGTTGTGCAATTTATTCTTATGCCTTTCCTTGCTTTCCCGTTATTTTAAAGTACATTGGTGTTTTTATATTTGGTTTTACAGTGTTACGAACAGGTGTTTAACCCACTTGCGAGTCCTATCTAGTACTTCTAGAATTTTTTTATACATTTACCATTTATTGGTTTAAAGGAAATTGCTTGCTTGTTGAATTGTTGTAATTGAATATGGATTTACACTGGTAACACTTGTGGGCTTGAAACATCAAAGGACTAGATAGAATGGTGTAACGTTTTTTACAACCGCAGCGATTTTAAGCCTGTAACTCGCAATTGGATTGCAAATAGCAAAATGAAGCCAATTGGATATCAGTAACTTCTACGGGATCCATTACGGGCTCCAGTAATTACAATTTGGCCAATTGAATGGGGGCCATGATGTATTTCATTTAAAGGGAAAAAAAATGTATTTTATTTTTATTATTGTTTTTATATGAAATTAATTTCTGCAACTTATCGCAAGACCCGCTAACTTGGCCTGAGAATCTGCAACTTGTCCTTGAATCCTGATACCTGTCCTGTACTGATTCAACCTGGGGAGTAGGATCGGTCAATTTACCTTTTCAAGACGAATGAAGAGCAGGTTGTGACAAAGTTAAGGACAGATTTTAGGTTTGGGCTGGAGATAAGGATTTATTAGGGTTTCAGTCCTGGTTAAGTATCAAGCTTGCCGTTAGGGTTGGGGAAAAATGTGAAGTGAGGGTAGGGCTAGGCTTTTTAGTAAGTGTGAATTTGTGTTCAGGTTAGGCGTTAAGCTTTGGAGTTAGGTGTAGGAGTTTGGGTTAGTATTAGGTTTAAGGTGTTGGCTGGGGCAAGGATCACGATTCAGGTGAGAGTTAGGATTTAGGGTGAGTGTTTGAGGTAATGATGAAGTTAAGACCCGGGGTGAGAGATTAGGATAATGGTTACTGTTAAATTTTTATTTTAGGTTTACAGTGAGGGCTTAGACTAGGGTCAGGATTCAGGTTGGAGTGAGGGGTGGAGTTATATTTGGTTTATGGTTAGATATTAGAGTTATAGATTACTTTAGTGTTAGGGCTGGTTTTAAGGATTGGGATTATGGCCAGGATTAGTGTGAGGACAGCATAGTGTATGGAAATATGTAACTCACATAAATAATAATTGACTAGTTTGACGTATTTCTGTCAACACCTGACCATCACTCATATTATTTCTGAATGTGTTTTATGAAGACTCAGCAAGACCAGCCACTCCTCAGAGATTACTTCTATGTTGAGCAAATGCCAGGAATGAGTTTACTTAAAACTACTGTAACTCACAGAAGCATTTAGAAAAACAGACATGTGTGAGCAGATTTCAACAGCTATGGAAGGTTTATTCTGGCAAAGTCCGGTATTTCAGTTGTTGCTTTTCAAGCCACTTCAGTATCCAGTTGAATGGTGTAACTACAACATCCTGAGGGACGGGCTCTGAAAATGTCTTCAGGATAGATGGACTAACTTATGTAATATTATCCCAAAATCAATGTGACATAAATAACAGAGGGCCCCTCCATTCAGGGGTATTAGGAAGTCTCTGCTATAAAAAAAAATCTGCAGCTGAAAATCAGTGCAGCACTTTCAGTAGAGATCTGCTTGTACGCAGTAGGGGTTCTGGATTAGCACCCAGGTTTCGGAACCCCCATGCACAGCCTGCTCCATCCTATCTTTTTCACCATTTGCACAATTTCTGGTGTCAATTTTCTAAATCAATTTACTAATTACTAGCCTGCTACAAACATGAACAGCCTTATTAAATTGCGATTGGGCCAATTGAAAAAGGCTCTATGGCCCTCATTCAACTGCGATTTGGCCAATTGAATAGGGGTCTAAATAAGCACATAACATATTTTTTTAAATAAGTTTTTAGTTAGTAAGCATCTATCCAAAAGCAAGGTTTTCACTAACTAAAAACGTATTTAAAAAAAATATGTTATGTGCTTATTTAGACCCCTATTCAATTGGCGAAATCGCAATTGAATGGGGGCCTATATAAGCACCAAGCATATTTTTTTATAGAAGTTTTTAGTTAGTGAAGACATTGCTTTTGGATAGAAGTTCACTAACTAAAAACTTCAGTAATAAAATATGCTATGTGCTTATAGAGAGCCCTATTCAATTGGTCAAATCGCAATTTAATAAGGCTGGAAATATGCAAGAGCATATTTGCTTTAACTGCAGTTGCTACCCTATTTGCTCAAAACTCTGTAATGTGCTAAAGTTTATAGTTAAATAAACAACTTGTATTAATATATACAGTTTTCTTGTTGAAGTCTCTTTTGTAAAATAAATGTATTTATTTTTGTATTTGCTCCTTCCAAAGCTTGTATCAGTGTCACACAGTGTAAATTTATTGGCACTGTGTAATAAAATTCCTAGTCTAGTTTGAATTGACATTTTATTAAAAGTTGTGTGATTGTTAAAAGGTTGAACTTGATGGACTTAAAGTTTTTTCAACCTTAAATACTATGGGCCTCATTCAATTGCGATTTGGCCAATTGAATAGGGCTCTAAATAAGCCCATAGCATTTTTTTTTCAAGATGTTTTTAGTTGGTGAAAACCTTGCTTTTGGATAGATGTTACTAACTAAAAACTTCTTTAAAAAATATATGCTATGTGCTTATTTAGAGCCCTATTCAATTGGCCAAATTGCAATTGAATGAGGGCCTATGTAACTATGTAACTATATGTTCTGTTTTAATTTTAGAATTCTATTTTAGAATATTGCTAGGGCTAAAGCATAAAGTCCACCTTGAATATGTTCTCTGAGACAAGCTTTCACTTTCAGGGTGGATTTTACTAGGAAAATAGCATAAAAAAAAAAAGAAAAAAAAAAAGAATATTGAAAATTGCAAAGATGTTTGCCATACAGTGGCCCTCATTCAATTGCGATTTGGCCAATTGAATAGAGCCCTAATTAAGCACATAGCATATTTTTTTTAAAGAAGTTTTTAGTTAGTGAAAACCTTGCTTTTGGATAGATTCTCACTAACTAAAACCTTCTTTAAAAAAATTATGTTATGTGCTTATTTTCGGCCCTATTCAATTGGCCAAATTGCAATTGAATGAGGGCCTGTGTACTTTAGAGTAGGCAGGGTAAACTCCAGTCCTTGGCAGCCCTAACAAGGGCTATCCCGTATTTGCACTATGCCTTAAAGAAATAGACTTGGCAAAATGTTTTTTTTAATAAAAAAAAATACACTTCTTAATATGGGCCTCATTCAAATTTGATTTGGCCAATTGAATAGGGCTCTATATAAGCACATAACATATTTTTTATACAGAACTTTTTAGTTACTGAACTTCTATCCAAAATCAAGGTCTTCACTAACTAAAAACTTCGGTCAAAAAATATGTTATGTGCTTATATAGAGCCCTCTTCAATTGGCAAAACTGCAATTGAATGAGGACCATAGCTTTTATTTTACAGAAGTTTTTAGTTACCGAAGACCTTGTTTTTGGATAGAAGTTCACTAACTAAAAATGTATGTAAAACATTATGCTATTTGCTTATATAGAGCTCTATTCAATTGGCCAAATAGAATTTGAATGAGGCCCTATATGTGCAATTATGCAGCAGTGAGAGACTCTATTTTTGTTTGTGTCTATTAGCTTTTACATGTGGAGCAGAGGTGACATTTCAGCTTCTCCAATTGAAATAGAAATTGGCATTCCTCACTGCCAGTGCTTTCAGTACAACACATTCAGAACTGATCGGTCTATGTGGTGCTTCAGTGCTGAGAAAGCAGCTCAAACACAACATCAAACTTGTAAAGTGAAAAAGACATTACCAGCCAAGCCAACAGGGTTAAACTTGAACACAAATAGAGAAGGCATATGTGGAAAACACTGGCAGATCTAGCTGTCACATTCCCATTGTTCAGATACATGATTAATATATAAAATAAAGTTAGAAGAAACCAGAATGATGGACTACACTGCAGCAAATCTTAATTACCTTTTACATTCTAAATTCGTTTGACCGATTTTCATGTAGTTAGATTTTACATATAGGAATAAAACTGACCTCCTTTTGCAAGTCTTGTTAAACATGTTATGAAGTTTTATAGAAACATTAATTAAAAAAATATTAAATAATGAAACCCACACAGTTCTATCAGCTGAGTGTAATGAATATCTGTAAATTATGTATCAGCTTTACCCTAATACACAAAGCTCTCTATATACGGATATGTATAATTCCTTCCCAGCAGTATGTGGAATTAGACAGATTATTATACTATCAGTAAACTCTTTTGTCTATGAAATAAATCTGTCCTTGAGCAAATAGCAATAATATGACCCAGCTAAGTAACTATTTTGGTTTCCTCTGAGTTAAACTTGGGATTTGAAATGTCAGATTTGTGTGATAGTTTCTGAAGTGCCCGAGGTGAGATATATATGTGTGTGTGTATATCTTATCTCTGCTTTAAAGAATAGTCCTAATGGCAGTGACATATTTATTGGCTCAGATTGTGGGTAGAAAATGTTCAGTTTTAATCAGTTTTATTGTTTCATTTTAGCACAATGGAAATGTATTTTTAGAACATTCTCATCAGTACTGTGCCTACAGCCCTGATCTACAGAGGGGAAAATAGAATATATATATATATATATATATATATATATATATATATATATATATATATATATATATATATATATATATATATATATAATAATTGAAAAGTCAAGCAGTCATGAATGTCCAGTAATCTAATAATTTAGTCATTTGTAATCTATATATAGATTATTAATGAGGATTGAGGTATATTATGATACCTTTTGTATTGGACAAATGCTTATTTATATTGACAACCTTTATGTCCTGTCTGAAGCAATACATTTGTCTCCATAGTGCATACAGAACCTTCAAAGCCTCTTCCCACTTCAATGGTAGATTCCACTGCAACATTTTTGCATATAAAAATATAGAGGCTGTACTATTATTATTATTTTTTACATGCTAAGATTTTTTTTATGTTTTAAGTACAGTAATTAAAATAATATATATTAAACAGATGACTGCAAAATTACAGTATATATGTCTATAATGCGGAGGGGTCAGTCAGTGGCCGGTTGCGAGGCCACCAAATCAGCTACCTGTGGCTCTGTTTCCATCAAGCCTGCTGGACGCAGGGGGTGTATTTGTACAGCTGCGGCTCTCCCTGTTTCCAGTGGAAAAAGGATGTGTAGAGGGGTCATTAATCACATAATCCCTGAAAGAGGTAAATAGCAGTAGCAGGGGGGGATGTCAGCTCCTGTGACCCTCCCTGCATGAAGTCACATGAACTTTTCACTGGTAGAATTTACACTGCAATGTTATATTCCACAGTGGATACATAGATTAGCTCCATAGCAGAGGTGGTAGTGCATTATATAGTAAGAGATTTCAGTTGTCATATTAAAGAACCAGTGTAAGATCTTATCATACTAAATGTATTTTTTTGTTCAGCAGCAAAGCAATGCTTTAGACAGAATATATATTTTAAAAATACAGTTTACCGTTTTAATGGCTGCTACTGTACTTCTCCCCACCTCTCATTGTCTAGAGAACTAATTAAAAAGGACAAATATTTAAACTGATAAAACATTATTTAGGCAGGTGAGTAACCTGGAGGATGCTCATTTTATGGGATTGTAACTACAGCCCCCTTTTCTTACAGAGTATGCTCCTGGGTGGTAACCCAAATTAATTACAGTTACTTATAGCCACATTCAATTCCAAGCCCGTAACTCGCTCGCCGGTGGCCTCATGTCATGAGTTGTGGGCTCCCATTCCCCTCCGAATCCGAGGCTATTCAATTGGCCAAGGACAAAACTCACTGCCCAAGATCCGAAATCGGAAACCCTGGTATCCAAAGTAAGCAGAGCCGCGCTTGCACATGCAAGCCTGTAGCTACTGCTTACAATGAGCCAATAGGAAATGAGACTGTCATCATGCAGCAGGACGTTGGGACATTGATGGAGGGGCATTTAAGACAGGTAAGTTGACTATTAACTCTATTTATATTACAGGTTGTAATTATATTTTTATTTCATGTAATGTTTCTTTATTTCAGGTGTGACAGGATGTCGGGACATTGATGGAGGGGCATTTTCATTGTAGATTTTTGCTGGAGGGTTATTTTGGACCGGTAAGTGGAATTATTAACCCTTTCTTTTTTACAGGTTTAATTTATTTTTTATTTTAATAGTATTTTTTTACGTAATTTTTAAAAAAATGTTAATGTAAGTTTTTTTTATGTAACGTAGTTTTTTATGTGATTTAGGTTTTTTGGTAATTTTTTTTAGTGGGGATAGTATTTATTTCATTAGTGGGAGGTTAGGTATTTATTTAGCTGGGCTGAGGTAGGTAATTAGGAAGGGTTAGTTAGTTAGGTAGGAGGGGTTAATTAGTTAACTAGAAGGGGTTACTTAGTAAATTAGAATGGGTTAGGAGTGGTTAGTTAATTTAATTTAATTAGTTAATGGGGTATTAGGTAGATAATTAGGGGGTTAATTATATAGTTGGAGGTCCTTTTTATTTATTAGTTTGTTTGGGGGTAGAATAGTGTGGTATAGCGCTTTTTCTTAGTGTCATGAGGGTCCTGGTGGACCCGCATGGCACTTATAGTGTTAGTGTTAGAACAAGAGGGTCTTTATAGACTCCCATGGTATGTGAGGGGTTAATTATTGTTCCACAGGGGTCTATATTGACCACTATGTAAAATAGTGGGTTAATGAGGGGCTCATGGGGGTCTGTATAGACCCCCATGTGTTATAGGGTATAGTCTTAGGTGGTAGTTTATTGGTAGTGTGAGTCTTTTAAAGATTTGTGCAGTAGGAAATTACTTTTTTTAAGGATTCAATGTTTTAGGCACTGTAGGGGTCTCTATCGGGGATGGGAAAATAGCATAGCTAGGTAGGATTTACTGTGCTGCTAGGGCACTCATAATTGATTTTTCAGGGATTTACATAGGGCCCTATGCTGTTCATCAGACTCCAACTATTATTTCATTATACAGTGGACCTTTAATCACATGTAATAGTTGTCAAACTACGAATCGTCGTTACGCAAAGCGAGGGACGCAGTTTGGTCTGCAAATGCGGACACTCGTGAAGCGAGGGGCCGCATTTGCGGAAGGTGGAGGCTCCAACGACGGCTGCAATGCGAGAGGCCGCATTTGCTGAGCTGGAGGCTCTACGGCGCCTCACACGCTGTTACAAACACCCACACAAGCGGCACTACCAAAATGTACGGACTTAGCAGACAAATCACCACCAAGCACATAAGGATTTTCCAAAAAGCCATAGGAGCTAAAGATACACTTTTAGTAAGGACGGAAAATCATACACACCAGCGTACCACATACACATTTGCGCCATTTCACAACACTAACTTACACAATGCAGAAGTACACAGCTACCCTAACGGCTTTTCCTCGCGCACGCAGCATATTTACACTACACACTGCACAGATTGCTGACACTTACACCTCAGCTCCAGAACCGTGCAAACCTACATTGGATGCTGCAGGAACATAGAAACAGATTGTCAGCTCTTCAGCACAATGCTTCTTGCATATATTACTTAGAAATGGGTAAAGTATATTAATGTATTAATTTATTTATTATTTCATTGGCATACAAGAATACATATACACAAAAAAATTTTTTTAAAAGGCGCTCAGAGCAAGCCTCGCAAAGAGCGCCGAAGGTCCTCACGGTAAAAACTGTTTTACATTATGTCTAAAACAGCATTCCCTGGCTTACAATTTCATGCCCGTCATTTTTTGACAGGCAATTCGCTATTATATAAAATAAATTGTATTTTAAAATATATATGCGTATTGTATATTTATCCAGTAACTGGTGTCTTTAATGTGTCCTTTCAATCTCAACTTTTGTTGAGGCTATTCCTAAAAATGTTTTATTTATGGCCATCCCACCAACATTAGAATGGAAAAACTAGGGGGGGCTCAGAGGGTCAGTCAAAAAAATGGCTGTGTGAGATTGATATGTCTGGGCCACATTGTTTAAATTGGCTACCCCCTCTCCTGTAACTGAGAGCACATGACAATGCAAGGCACTGATATATAGAACCTTATGTGCTGAGTATCTGCTTAGGATTTATTGGGGGACAAAGCTAGGTAGGTAGATAGATAGATAGATAGATAGATAGATAGATAGATAGATAGATAGATAGATAGATAGAGAAAAAGAAAGATAGATAGATAGATAGATAGATAGATAGATAGATAGATAGATAGATAGATAGATAGATAGATAGATAGATAGATAGACTATCAGGGGAAACATCTCAGCAGCATGTTGGTCAATGTTTGGGTGGTAAGAGGCACAGCAAGTACAGCAGAGTCTGTTTTATGCAGTAAATGCAGAGCACATAAGCACTTCTTAATAAAATAAAGTACATAAAAGTAAATAAATACACAAGTATATTATATGCCTAGTAAAATCCAGCGACCTTTCATATCCCTGTGATATTAAATGGCCATTGTATTTGTATCATGTATTTAAAGGGATATGGTAATAAATTACAGGAAAATAAATAGATACATACATATATTCCTAGTAAAATTCAGAAAATCTTTGATATTCCTTTAACAAAGTCAAACTTTTAGGTAGATAGAATGGGCAGATTTGATAGGGATTTTGCTTCTTATCTGCCATTAAATCTATATTGGGTATCTCAGTGGGAATATTATCTTTTGACCTGCATTTGGTATATAGCTTTGCTCCAAACTCCATTTATTTCCTTGCTGTGTTACAGTGAAGGGTTTTGTTCAGCTTGCCCTAATATATTTATGTATCCGTTTACCCTAAAGATTAGCAAGTGACTTAAAGAAATTATATTTTGTAAAAACACGTCTGACCACATCCTTTGGCTGGCTCAGTGTCACTGGCGGTAAATGCTTCAATCCCAAGGGGGGATTGAAGCTGTTATGTGGACACCTGCCGGCCAGAGGGACAGGTCTCACCATATGGAAAACCAATCAAGTCCCCTAGGGTTTCTCCTGTCCTTTGAAATATCCTGGAGTGTTTGTGTTAGTGCGGGTTCTTGGTTTATGACCATGTTTATGGGAAGACTTGGTATATGGTGTGTTCCTTAAATTCTTTGTATGATGAAACAATATTTGTTTGGAAAATGCAATTTACTTTGATACTTTGTTACTAGCAAATAGATAAAAAAAAATATTGTGTTTATTTATTTGATACATTCTAAAATTATTTTGAATGTTATCAAAACAGTATATATATATTGTTAAAATATACTACAGGGGTGGGATATGATTAAAGACATAAACCAGGCATGCTTAACTTCCTTTACATCATTTGCCCCTACAGCATTCATTAGAAGGCTATGCCACTTATCAACTACTCTTTCTTTAAAGTAATACGTTCACACAGTTCCCTTAAATTTCCCACCATCTTACTTGAAACAAAGACCTATTGTTCTTGTTCATCTTTTTCTAGAAGATAATTTCCCCCAAAAAACATTAAATCCGATGATATATTTGCAGGTTTGTCTCACATCTCCATCTCACTTCTCCCTTCTAATCTATACATATTACAGACAGGCAGTCCCCTCTAGTCAATACATATTAATATCATGGAGTACCCTCTAATCTATACATATTACTGTCACAGACACCCCTCTAATATATACATATTAATGTCATGGAGTCCCCTTTAATGTATGCATATTAATGTCATGGAGTCTCATCTAATCTATACAGATTAATGACATGGAGCCCCCCACTAACTAATATTATTATTATCTTATATTTATAATGCACCAACATATTCCATAGTGCCATACATAGGAAGTGTACAAGGCAAAAACATTTTCAATACAAATTAAACAGAGGGCTTTGTCTTTGAGATTAGAATCTTGCATATAAGGTGTTTTTTTCAAACCCTCTGTGATTAAAAACTTGCAAACTTACAATCAAAGTACAAATTTGTTTTTAGCTAGGTTTTAAAAGACTAGTGGAGCGAGGTAAGGATTTCTAAAGAATAGGGGCAATACAAGAAAAGTCCTGATGGTGGAAGTGAGAGGAGGTGATAAGAGAGGAGGAAGAAGAAGGTTATTAGCAGAATGGGAAGACAGGGTGGAGGAGTATTTTGAGGTGACATCAGAGATATAAGGGGATGCATTATTGTTGTAGGCTTTACATGTTAGGGTCATGATTTTAAACGTTATTCTGGAGGTTATGGGAAGCCAGTGGAGTTTACATTGAGTGATGAGTATGATAGATGAGTTGAGTGTGGGCGTTCTTTATGTATTGGAATGGTGACAAGCAGGAGGTGGGGAGGCCTGCAAGGAGTGAGTTGCAGTAGTCGAGGAAAGATATGATGAGAGAATATATTAGAATTTTAGTTGTATCTTGTGTTATATAGTGACTTATTTTAGAGATATTTTTAGGCGACAAAACAAGATTATGTTAGTGAATATAATGTATATGAAGATTGAAAGAGACAACAGGTTAGGGGGAGTGGGTGATATTGCATTTGCATATTGCATTGTCAACAGTGAAATATATTTGAGGAGTGGAGGGAATATAATGAGCTCAATTTTTGAAATGCTGAGTTTGAGATGGCAGATATGCTAGAGAGACAGTTGTAAACACATATTAGAATAGAGGGAGATAGATCTGGTGTGGAGAGGTAAATTTGGGTGTTGTCTGCATAGAGATGATATGGATATCCAAAAGATTTTATTAAGGTTTCAAGTGAGGAAGTACAGATGGAGAAGAGGAGAGAATCTAGGACTGAACCTTGGGGTAGGCCAACTGACAGAGGGTGAGGTGAAGAAGTGGTGCCAAAAATTAGAAATGAAATGTTCGGCCTCGTCGGTATGATGTGAGCAATGAAAGATCAGAGTCAGGGATGCCAAGAGAGTAGAGAATCTGGATTAGAAGAGGGTGATCAACTGTGTCAAAGGCAGCAGAGAGATCTAGGAGAATTATAGCAAGTCATTAGTGACTTTCGTGAGAGCTTTCTCTAATCTATACATATTAATGTCATAAAGTCTCCTTATAAGTTGTATCTTGTAGACACTGCACCATTGTAGTCACCTCTTTTAATTGCTTCTAATTTATTAATATCCTTTTGGAGATCAAGAACTGGACACATTACCTACTGGGGGAAGGAGGTGTTTGACTGGGGTCTCTAGAGTGATGTCAGTTTTTTTCTCTATTTCTGACTGGGGGTATTTTAGAATGACATTAGTATCTCTCTATTTGACTGGGGGTCTTAAGAGTGACATTAGGACCTCTCTATTTCTGACTGGAGTTTATATAGTGTCATTAGTACCGCTCTATTTTTAACTAGGAATCTTTAAAGTGACATTGGTACCTTTCTATTCCTGACTGGGGATCTATAGTGTAATTAGTACCTCTCCATTTCTCACTAGAGGTCTATAGAGTGACATTAGTCCCTCTCTATTTCTGACTGGGGGTCTATAGAGTTACATAGTTACATAGTAATTGAGGTTGAAAAATACTTTTAGTCCATTAAAGTCCAACCTTTTAAGATCTCCTCTGATATGCAGTACTCCGTTTAATTATCAATTGATCCAGAGGAAGAAAAAACGCAAACAGAAAGAAAAAAAAAAGTGAAACTTTGCCACTTGTCTCAACAGGCAAAAAAAAAATTCCTTCCTGACCCCAGATACTGGCAATCGGACTCCTCACTCGATCAATATTCTCAAATTAACCAAGAAACCTCTGAATGCCCTTTTTATTTCGACAAATATCCAATCCATTTTTAAAGTTATCTATCAAATCCACTGTCACAACCTTTCTTTGGTAAAGAATAGCACAGTTTAACCACCCTTACTGTGAAGAAACCTTTTAAGGTGAAATATTTTTACTCCTCCTGTCAGTTGAAAACCGCTTGGCCCCAAAAGTTTGCTTGACAAAGTCTTATATTGACCATGGATGATTATATATAAGGTAATCATATCCCCTTTTAGACGCCTTTTATCCAGAGAAAATTCATAACTTAGCCCCTCCATTCACCTTATTAGTTTTGTTGTCCTTCTCTGTCCTTTTTATGAAGTGGTGCCCAAAACTGTACTCCATATTCCAAAGGATGGCGTACTAGGGATTTGTATAGTGGCAGATTTATATTTGCTTCCCTTGCTTCTATACCCTTCTTAAAACATGCTAATATTTTATTTGCGTTTGCAGCTGCTGCTTGACTTTGAGCACTCTTACCTCGTGGTTGTCCGCAAGTACTCCCAAATCCCTTTCAATATCTGATACACCTAGATTTGCTCCATTAAGATTATAAATCGCATGGCTATCTTTCTTTCCTAAAAGCATAACTTTACATAGTTACATAGTAATTGAGGTTGAAAAAAAAACTTTTAGTCTCTCAAGTTCAACCTTTTTAGATCTCCTCTGATCTGCAATATGCGGATTAATTATCAATTGTTAATTGATCCAGAGGAAGGCAAAAAGAAAAAAAAGTAAAAAAAATAAATAAAATTCCTTCCTGATTGGAGTCCTCCCTGGATGAATACTCCCTCTCTAATTATCTAGGATAACCCTGAATGCTCTTTTTATTTACAAATATATCCAATCCCTTTTTAAAATTATCTATCGAATCCGGAGTCACCACCTCCTTTGGTAGAGAATTCCACAGATTAACCATTCTTACTGTGAAGAACCCTTTTCTTTCTTCTTTTCTTTTTCTTTCTAATCTTTTTACTTCTGATCTCAAAGGATGTCCTTGTCAGTTGAAAACCTCTTAGAACAAAAAGCTCACTTGACAAATCCTTGTATTGACCTTAGATATATTTATACTAGCAACTTGCCCGTCAAAATTGACTGCAATAAAATGTGAATCATGGAATTGCTGTTTGCCACACAATGGGAGCCTCTCCCCCTCTACTTTACTGGGCTCGCGATGAGCGCCTTCGGCGCTCATTGCAAGTCTCTCCCTCTGTCTACTTCCTTCCTTTTGTCTCATTTCCTCACTCCTCTCCCTCCCTTGTTTCTCCCCCATGTGTTTTTACCCCCTCTCCCCCTATGTCTTTCTCCACTGCCCCCCGTGTCTCTTTCCCCATCTCTCCCTCCCCTGTGTCTCTTGCCTCCCCCCTCCCTCCCCTGTGTCTCTTGCACCCTCTCCCTCCCCTGTGTCTCTTCCCCCTGCTGTGTCTCTTTCACTCATGTCTCTTCCCCCCTCCCTCGTGACTGTTCCCCCATTTCCCTCCCCTGTGTCTCTTCCCCCTCCTCTGCCTCCCCTGTGTCTCCCCTCCTCCTCTCCCTCCCCTGTGTGTCTACCCCCTCCTCTCCCACCCTGTGTGTCTCACCCCTCCCCTTTGTCTCTTCCCCCTCCTCTCCCTTCCCTGTGTCTCTCCCCCTCACTCCTTT
The DNA here is from genome assembly GCA_027410445.1 of Discoglossus pictus. Classification (NCBI taxonomy): domain Eukaryota; kingdom Metazoa; phylum Chordata; class Amphibia; order Anura; family Alytidae; genus Discoglossus; species Discoglossus pictus. The sequence goes on from CM050174.1 coordinate 51,186,875, forward strand.
GTGTCTCTCCCCCCCCTCTCACTCCCATGTGTCTCTCCCCCCGCCACACAATGGGAGCCTCTCCCCCTCTACTTTACTGGCCTACATCCACCTCCTCTCAAAAATGTGTCTCTCCTCCCCCCTCCTCTCTCTCACCTGTGTCTCTCCTACCTCCTCTGTGTCTCTCCCCCTCTCATTCCCCTGTGTCTCTTCCCCTCCTCCTCTGTGTCTCTCCCCCCCTCCCCTGTGTGTCTACCCCCCCACCTCTCCCACCCCTGTGTGTCTCCCCTCTACCCTGTGTCTCTTCTGCCCTCCTCTCCCTGCCCTTTGTCTCTCCCCATTCCTCTCCCTGCCCTGTGTCTCTCCACCTCTCCTCTGTGTCTTCCCTCTCCTTCCCTGTGTGTCTCCCCTCCTCCTCGTCTCTGTCTCAAGTGCTATGCGCATGTGCAGCCGGTTGTGCAATGCGCATGTGCGGCTAATGCCGCGCTATGTGCATGCATGGCCCGTTGCGCAATGCGTAGTTGTCAAACTACGATTTGTCACAAGCGTGACAATGAATCGTAGTTTGACAACTATTATATGTGATAAGGTAATCGTCTCCCCTCTTAGACACCTTTTTTCTAGAGAAAATAAGTTTAATTTGGTTAGTCTTTCTTCATAACTTAGGCTGTCCATTCCCCTTATTAGTTTTGTTGCCCTTCTCTTTACTTTTTCCAGCTCTAAAATGTCCTTTTTATGTAGTGGTGCCCAAAATTGTACTCGATATTCCAAATGAGGACGTACTTGGGATTTGTATAGTGGCAGAATTATATTTGCTTCCCATGCTTCTATACCCTTCTTAATACATGCTAATCATTTACTTGCCTTTGCAGATGCTGCTTGGCATTAAGGACTGTTACCTAGGTGGTACTCCCAAATCCCTTTCAATAACTAATACCCCTAGATTTGATCCATTAAGGATATAGGGCCCTATTAAATTCCAGCCTTTTAAGTCCAACGTGTAGCACGGAAGGGCTGCGTGCTTCAAACATGCCCTACTTACGTTGCTATTAAATTAGAAAGTGCTGCGAGCTGCGTGCGCGAGAGGCTATCTAGTAAACCAGTTTGCGGCCGCTGGCGTTGCGTGCTCGGTCACAAACAATTAAGCAATCTCGTAGTTACTGGTTCAAGTGGAGCCAATGGAAAGAGAGATTGTAAGCGTTACGTCACAAAAAAAGGGGAGGGTAGATTTCGTGATCCTTCGTGCTTTAAATATAGTTTGCGATCGATCGAACAGGCCAGATATAGTGCAATATTAATAAAACAGTAAATATGATATTCTATTACATGCGAGTTATAGTATATGTCGTAACAAATTGATTGCAGGGATCGATATAACACAAAATATAATCATGAAAAAGTATTTTTCTGCGCTGATTTGCGGGCTTGAGAATGTTGTGCTATTAATTCCTAACCTCACTTTCCCTTATAATAAATGTACAGTAGAGTTTATTTGCATTACAAGTGCTACGTATTGTACTTTACCACCCTTGCGGGTGCTCCAGAGCACACAGAGGCATTGGGCTCCATTTGCGTGTTACATGCTTGCTCGCGAGTGACCACGTTGCAATTTAATAGTTGAAATAAACAATTAGGGGTTACTGGCATGACAGATCAAAGGATTTACGTGCATGAAGTTCCACGTAGCCTATTCTCAGCCATCCTGCGTGTTACCACGCAAAGTCCGCTGCGAGCAACGTTATGAGGCATCTTAGCACGAAATTAGCCCTAAGATGAAAGTTACGGACTACGTGTTAACATGTAGTCCCAATTTAATAGGGCTCATACATTTCTTGGCTATTTTTCCTTTCCAGATGCCTAACTTTACATTTCTTCCTAATAAATCTCATCTGCCATTTAGTCGCCCCTTTTCTCTAATTTATGCAAATCCCTTTATCTGATTTAATAACCTTGCACAACTTAGTGTCATCAGCAAAAATGGAGACTATACTTTCCAATCCTACTTCTAAGTCATTAATAAATTTGCTGAAAGAGAGGACCTAATACTGAACCCTGAAAAACCCACTTACCACATTAGTCCAATCTGAGTATGTTCCATTTACAACAACCCTTTGCTTCCTGTCTTTTAGATAGCTAGTATCCCTTAGTTTGCTCAATAGTCTCCCATGTGGCACTGTATCAAAAGCCTTTGCAAAATCTAAAAAGACTACATCCACTGAGTTGCCTTGATCCAAGTTCCTATTAACCTCCTCATTAAAACTAATTAGATTTGTTTGACATTACCTATCCCTCATAAATCCATGTTATATACAGTATATATTACATAGTTACATAGTTACATAGTAATTAAGGTTGAAAAAAGACTTTCAGTCCATCAAGTTCAACCTGTTAAGATCTCCTCTGATCTGCAATATGCGGATTAGTTATTAATTAAATTATTGATTAAATAATTATTAATAGTATAGTATTGGAGAATGAATAAAGAGTTAGTCCATCAAGTTCAACCTTTTTAGATCTCTATGGATCTTTTTAATTTGGACTATTTATTATTATTGTTAATTGTTAATTGTTAATATTCTTGTATATTATCCCTTATTAACCCTTCTAAAAGCTTTCCCACTACAGAAGTGAGGCTCACTGGTCTATAATTCCCTGGATTTGCTCTTGCCCCCTTCTTGAATATAGGTATCACCTATGCTTTTTGCCAGTCATCTTTTAGCGACCCTGTGTTGAGTGAATCTTAAAAAAATTAAATATAATGGTTTGGCTATTACAGAACCCAGTTTCCTCAGTACCCTCGGATGTATTCCAACAGGACCGGGGGCTTTATTAACATTTATTTTTTTCAACCTCCTTTGGATTTCGTCCTGCGTTAACCAATTATTTGTTGAAGGTAGTGTAGCCCCATTTTGTTTCAACCACTCTTAGCTCCCTTGTGTATACTGAAGAAAAGAACCTATTTAGCTCATCTGCCTCCACTGGTCACTAATTATCAGATTCCCTGTTTCACAAGGCGTCTAAGAGGAGATATGATTACCTTATATAAATACATCCAGGGTCAGTATAAAGATTTGTCAAGGGAGCTTTTTGTGCCAAGAGGTTTTCAACTGACAAGAGGACATCCCTTGAGGTTAGAAGTAAAAAGATTCCACCTTAAAGAAAGAAAAGGGTTCTTCACAGTAAGGGTGGTTAATCTGTGGAATTCTCTACCAGAGGAGGTGGTGACAGCAGATTCGATAGATAACTTTAAAAGGGGACTGGATTTATTTCTAACTAAAAAGGGAATTCAGGGTTATCATGGATAATTGGAGAGGCAGTATTGATCCAGGGAAAAGTCCGGTCGCCTGTGTCTGGGATCAGGAGGAAATTGATTATTTTAGTTTTTTTTATACAACTTATTAATTAATAATTAATCTGCATATTGTAGCTCAGAGGAGATCTTAAAAGGTTGAACTTGATGGACTGAAAGTCTTTTTACAACCTTAAATACTATGGCCCTCATTCAATTATCGGCCGTAAAACGGCCGCAAAGCTGCGATTCCTTGCGGCCATCTTACGGCCCCATGTAGAGCTACCTTTACCTTGCAATTCAAATAGACGGCGCCGCAAGGATATCCCCCTTCCGGCCGGCCGCATATCATGCAAACGTCCGGAAGTATTTTTCCAGCGCCCGTAAATCTTGTTTTCCGGCCGCAAAGTCAGAAAACTGTAAATGCAAATATAAATTCAAGATGGCACTGTAAAGCTCCGTAAATGCTAGGCATCTTAATGGTGGACATGAGGATTAATAGCAACACCCTCTCAAGCCTGCACATCAGCCCAAATCCGATATATCGTTTACGGTATACTTTCCGTCCCGTAGTCCCGCGGGCTTGTCCTTGTTAAAACCTGTACGGGTTCGGAGGTGGTGGGCCGCATACAAAGCATTGTAGAAGCCAATATATATTCAATCCAGCACTGCAAAGCACTGTAAATGATGGGGAACATAATGGGGGGGCATGAGGATTAATAGCAAAACATTCTCAAGCTTGCACATCGCCAAATTGTACTTTGATTTTAAAATCTGTCCAAGTCCCACGGACTTCAATGATCAAGCCCGTAGCTTCTTATTCAAGCATGTGCGGGCTTGGAGGGCGCATGTCCTCCAAGCCCGTAGCTCGTTCTTAAAGCCCGTACATGCTTGGAGGTTGAAGGTATCCATTTTGTTACGTTTTTTGCAGTCTGCATGGTTTAAGCCTGTAACCCTAAAATAGAGGCCCAAGCATTACAGCCTCCAAATTAATAATTGTTAAAATTAGTTTAATATTCCTCATATGTTTGATTGGTCAACACACATACAGGTTCCATTGTAGCCTCTAAAACAGCCCTATAATAGAATATGTCACCCCAACATTGGCGCGCACAGCAAATGTGTTTTGACAACATGTAGCTGACATGAGCGGTCCCACATCATTGCGCAGTTCTAATGTTTTTGACTACTGCGTGTCGATGAAAGGGCGCAAGTGATATGACCTAATGCCATAAACCCTTCTAACCCTTGTAGCCGCAGCCTAATCCTAACCCTTACACCCCACAGCCTAATCCTAATCATTAGATCCGCTAGCCTCCTGTCAGGCCTGCTGTTGTTGATGTGTCGCAGATGACAGCGCACATTCGATGCACGTTATATAGTTGATCAATGATAGAATACACATCTCGCTCATCACATCCACATTAGAGAATACAAATAGTGGCCAAATCAGACCACCACTTGGCATATATCAAGTACCAGGGGAATATTTCAATATATGTGGTTACGTTCTTCAGTTGTGTCTGACTCTCTGTGACCCTATGGACTGCAGCACATTCAGCTAGGTCTCTGCCTGTGCTGTTCTCCAAAGTTTGAAGGCCAAAGAGATTGGAGTGGGTTGTCAGTTCCTCCTCTAGTGGATTGGGATTTGCCTGATCTCTCTGCTATGACCTGCCCACCTACAGTAGCTCACAGCTTCATTCAGGTACACAAGCTGCTTCACCACCACCACCACTTAGCAACCCTCACCCATGTCACCAAATGGGAATAACTAGACACCTGGCACGTGGCTCCCACCAGGATGGGCGTAGCAGAGATTATGCCTGATGGCGGTGAGTTTGCTGTCGATCCCAGAGCCTCTGGACTGTCTCCCTGTGTGCTTGCGGCCCTTCCTGATGGGTCAGAGTAGATATGTGTGGTGTATGTTCCCCTGGTCCCCTTCAGCATTGCTAAGTGGTGTGAAGGGGCTTGTGTACCTGAATGAAGCTGTGAGCTATAACATGTAGGGCCACTGTAGGTGGGCACATCATAGCAGAGAGATCAGACAAGGTGCAATCCACTTGAGAAGGAACTGACAAACCACACCAGTATATTTAGCATGCAAACCGTGGATAACAACACAGGCAGAGACCTAGCTAAATGTGCTGCAGCTCCTAGGGTCACAGAGAGTCAGACACAACTGAAGAACTGAACAACATACATTACAATGTTTCCCTGCTACTTGATATAGGCCATGTGGCGGTGTAATTAGCAAAATAATTGTGTTACCAAATGTAGATGTGATGAGCGAGATGTATATGCAATTAGATAGAGATTTAAGGGATCACAATAGAGCTCATGTGCGTGGCAAATGGCTCATATGACCTAACTCATGTGTTACTCTTGCTATTGAATTGGGTAGTGTGGCTTTAATCATATTATGCATGTTGCAGCATGGTTTGTCATATTGGCATGTGCATGACCATTACAACATATGATAACCAAAGGATATTTAGCCAATGCATGTTCATTATTGGGCAACTAACTGTATTCATACATATGCTAAGTGATGTTGGTGAAGGGATTTGTGTACTTCAATGAAGCTGTGAGCTATACTACATAGGGCCAGTGTAGGGGGGTACGTCTTATCAGAGAGGTCAGACTAATCCCAATCAACTAGAGAAGGAACTGGAAAACCACTCCAGTGTCACCTGTCCTATTCATTGTAGGCCGTCAGGGGAATGTTCCTACTCCACAGTATTGCTAATCAGACTTGTCATGGGTATTAACACTATATTAGTAGTAGATATGATATTTGGGATCATATGATATTTAAAGCTATTCTGACTTCTCAACAGTTTTATATGTATTGATCTATTGCATGTTAACTATGGCTCATCAGTTTACATTTATAGGAATGTGACACTAATGTAATGCATGTGGATTTCACAGAACCAAACATATTCATAACACACGGGCGCAGTCAGAAAGGTCTAACAAAGCTTTATTTTTTACACAGACCACAATCAGCAGTGGTCAAGAGTGTGCATTCACATAACAGTATAACAAAGCTTTATTTGCTAGACAGACCACAAATAGCAGTGGTCAAGATTGTGCATTCACATAACAGTATAACAAAGCTTTATTTGCTAGACAGACCACAATCAGCAGTGGTTAAAACTGCATTAATATCATGGGTGTGGTGTGGGCGGGTCCTTGAAGAGCAAGAGGCTGGAAAAAAGGGGAAACCTACAGGGGTCAATCTAATAGTCTAGAATAAGCATGATGCATAGCACCTACCAGGGTCACATGCTGCAACCGGAACCAGAAATCTCTCCATTTAACTGAAGAAACCATTTTTGTGCATAGCACTTACAACTTGTAACTAGATCTGCTCAATGAAACAGATGATTCAACCTTTGGACTGTGTAATCCAATTCAGTTTCACACATACAGTGTGTTGACCAAACAAAAATCTGAAATAAGTGGTCAAATAAAAAAAGGCGGAGGAGGATCCAAATTTTTTTTATAATCACAATGTATGTACAGTACTGTTCTAAATATTGTACCAATATACCAACTCACCTGATTCCCATCTGCAAGCATTACTACCTATTAGCTAGGTCTGTGGATAATCAGAAATATGGGCAAATAGCCATTATTATGGAGAGGACACAAAGGTCAGCAGCCAGATTAAATGTTACTTACATCAGACCCAAAGATCTGTTCTCAGACTGATATTGAGGTCAGGATCACATGCTTCACTACTGCATATATTATTGCTGGCTGTCATTAACATGCCATTGTGAGACTTTGCAAGTCCACCGCCATAGCGGTATTAGTCTACATTTAAGCTAACAACAATCATGTCTGAGATATCTGGCAATATGATAGCTGTAAGATTGTGGGAGCTACATGTTAAGGGGGCTGCCATTGAAGGCATGTCTACCTGAGAGGCACTGGGAAAACCTTACACCTCATATAATTCCTCCACAATGCTTGCAGATGCAGGAGATGCCTTCATGGACCTAAAAAAAACAAAAAGAAAGAAGCAAAAAAAGACAAAACCTAAGAAATAAGGCCTGAAAACATCATAGGGCCTGCAGCATCTCTTCTCAACAGCACTCCTTAGTGAAAATTTATTGGTCACACTACTAATTAACAGCCTTATTAAATTGCTATGTAACAAATTGAATAGGGCTCTATATAAGCACACAGCATATTTTTTTAAAGAAGTTTTTAGTTAGGGAACTTCTATGCAAAAGACAGGTCTTCACTAACTAAAAACTTCTGTAAAAAAATATCCTATGTGCTTATATAGAGCCCTATTCAATTGACCAAATCACATTTTAATGAGGCCCTTTGTGTTCTGTTTAACCTGTCACCAATTGATGGTCACTGAGGAGTGCTGTTGAGAAGGCAAAAACATGTCTGCAGACCCTATGGGCGTCATTCAATTGCGATTTGGCCAATTGAAAAGGGCTCTATAGAAGCACAGAGCATATATTTAGTTACAGACGTTTGTTAGTGAAGACTTTGCTTTTGGATAGAAGTTCACTAACTACAAACATCTGTAAAAAATATGCTCTGTGCTAAAATTGAGCCCTTAGCAATCGGCCACATTGCAATTGAATGAGGCCCTATGTCCTCCTTGCTTGAGCCCAGGACCCACCTCACCTGTGCCCATCCTCCGTCTCCCCTCTGGTGGTGATGGGGGGGGGGGGGCGGGCGGTGCCAGGCAGGGGTGGTCTGGCCAGTGGCGGACACGTGGGAGGAGAGGAGGGGCCAGGCTGCTCATGACTGGGGGATTGGGAGATCCCCGTTGATGTCGGGCTGGGGACCATCTCCTGTCTGAGCAGCCTGACCTGAAGGTGTTCTGCTGTCATGTGGTGCCTCCTCACCTCCCTGGACAGCCTGGCCAGGCTGTGGGTCATATGCGACCGGAGACCAGAGATGCTGGCCTCCATTCAGAGCTGGCTGGCCTCGATCCTTTGTGAGCTTGCCAGCTGCTCCTTCATGATGGCCAGCATCTCCACCAGCACAGCCTGGCTCTGCGGCGACGACACCCCTGGGTGGGCCTGGTGAGGTGTAGTGGGGAGGTCCACAGCTGGAGCCTGGGGTGACAATGCGCCCGGAGGTGACCAGGCCAGCACACTGTGTGGGGAAGGAGGTGCTGTCCAAAGGGCGTGGGAGGGCCCCAGAGCAAGTCTTTGGAGGATGGGCATAGTCCCAGGGCTTGTAGCAGTTGAGCTTTCGAGGTCAACGACCAGCCCATCCTCTGACCCAGGGCCCTCCGATCTTCCTTCCTCCTCCCCCTGTGCTGGAAGATCCTGGTACGGGGCCGATGGCCCCGCCTCCTCTGCCTGGTCACAGGACCCAGAGCTCCTCCTGGATGCTGAGAGATAGAGAAGAAAGGTACATGTCATTAGTATGTTGATTAGCGCATTGATATGTGTTCATTTCTAATTATCTGACATCTAGCCTTGAATATGGATGATTCTCCTCTTTGCAACTCTGATTAGCTTATACTAGCTGTTATCTATTCTTAGGTTTCTGTTCTTGATGGTTCTCGGCTCACAACGCTATCTGTATTACGGCTGCTGTCTGTAACTGCATAGGCTGAACGGGCACACCAATACATGGGCCCTCATTCAATTGCAATTTGCCCAATTGAATAGGGCCCTAAATAACCACATTACATATATTTTTTAAATAAGTTTTTTGTTAGCAAGAATCTATCCAAAAGAAAGGTTTTCACTAACTAAAAACTTCTTTAAAAAATATATGTTATGTGCTTATTTAGGGTCCAATTCAATTGGGCAAATTGCAATTGAATGAGGCCCATGGACTCTCTATTACAGGGGTGCCCAAACTCTTTTCTGGATTGGAAGATATCCTTTCTGTGCACAGGTGAGTCAATCAGGATGACTGAAGAAGCGATTGACTCACCTGTGCGCAGCAGGGTTATCAAATCCAGGCATGTGTGTGGCCCACCAGGACCGAGTTTGGACACACCTGCTCTATTGCTTGATTACTCTTGTGGTGACCAGGAATGACAGTGATTTGTCAGCTTCATGAATTTAATGATGCATCCATCTATCCCTTGTTAATTTCATGGAGCGTGTCATGTCCATGTGTAGTGTGTGTGATGCACATGTGGTGGCATGTTGCTGTATGTCATATACACCTGCCATGGAGGCTGGGTCCTGCTGCTCCACCGGGCCTGAAGCTCCAGCTGCGGCGGAGGGTGCAAGTATGGCCCTTGCAATTACTTCATGTCCCAGGTACTTGACCCTCCACCCCTCGGCCTCCTGCGCCATCTTCTTCCTCACCGAGGCCCTGATGTCGTCAAACCGGTGCTTAATGGACCGCAGACTCCATCCACGGCCCGCCACACCATTGACCAGATCGACCACCTGCTGCCAAGCATTAGCCCTGGGCCCAGCCTTGACTTCCCTACCCCCCGAGGTGATGACAGGGCGGGAACGGATGGCCTCCAGGAGGACCATGTTCTCCTCCCGGCTATAATTGTGGGCCCTGGACCTGCCGCCAGCCTCTTGCTCTCCAGACTGGGGTTGAGGACCCTCTCCACTCTCCTCCTCCCTCCTCTCCTCCCTCCTCCTCCTCCTTCCTCCTCCTACTCTCCTCTCCCTCCTCCCTCCTCTCCTCCCTCCTCTCCTCCCTCCTACCTCTACTCTCCTCCCTCCTTCCTCTACTCTCCTCCCTCCTTCGTCTACTCTCCTCCCTCCTCCCTCCTACTCTCCTCTCTCCTTCCTCTCCTCTCCTCCCTCCTTCCTCCTTCCCTCCTCTCCTCCCTCCTTACTCTCCTCTCCTCGCTCCTTTTGCTCCTCTCCTCCCTCCTCCTCTCCTCCATCCTTCCTCCTCCTCTCCCTTCCTCCTCCTCCTCTCTCTTCTCCTCTCCTCCCTCCTCCTCTCCTTCCTCCTCCTCCCCTCCCTCCTCCTCCTCTCCTCCCTCCTCCTCCTCAACTACCTCCCCCTCCTCAACTACAACCTCCTCCTCCTCACTCCTCCCCTCCTCTTCCCCACCTCCACGCCCGGGACTCCCTGCCACTCCTCTCTTGTCTGCTCCTCTCCCTCCATCACCACCTGAAAAGAAAAGAAAGAGAAATTAAGAAATGTTTTAGTGGGTTTGCCTGCTCCCCCTCGTCCCCCATTACTCTCCTCTCCTCGCTCCTTTTCCTCCTCTCCTCCCTCCTCCTCTCCTCCATCCTTCCTCCTCCTCTCCCTTCCTCCTCCTCCTCTCTCTTCTCCTCTCCTCCCTCCTCCTCTCCTTCCTCCTCCTCCCCTCCCTCCTCTCCTCCCTCCTCCTCCTCTCCTCCCTCCTCTTCCTCAACTACCTCCCCCTCCTCAACTACAACCTCCTCCTCCTCACTCCTCCCCTCCTCTTCCCCACCTCCACGTCCGGGACTCCCTGCCACTCCTCTCCCGTCTGCTCCTCTCCCTCCATCACCACCTGAAAAGAAAAGAAAGAGAAATTAAGAAATGTTTTAGTGGGTTTGCCTGCTCCCCCTCGTCCCCCATTCTGATCGCCTATAACACTATTTCTGCTTGGATATCAATGGTGTAACTAACTGCAGTAATCAACCTTAAGTGGACAGAGCCTGTGACAGCAGTGGGAGGGGTGTACAGCACCTCTCACTCTGGACCTGAGTGGCGCTGATGAAACACGCTAGATCAATACTTTCCTAAACAATGTGGAAGGGTCAGTTACATTTTGCATATATACAAGGTATGGGGCTATTTACTCTGTGCTTCTATCATGTGTGGGGAGTGGCCACTAATATCCTATCTGCATTATACTCTGCACATATTCCTGGACGTGGTACCTATCCTGAAGCCATCTTCTGTACCAGAGGTAGTAGGAACTACATGGTCCTGCTGGACTAGGCTGAAAATAAGTTCTTGTCAAGCCTCATTGAAGAAGCAGTTTGGAACACCTATGTGTATTGCAAATAGGTGTAGAAATCTCAATCAAACTCAATCAAACTCAATCAAACTCAAACTCAATCAAACTCAATCAAACTCAAACTCAATCAAACTCAAACTCAATTAAACTCAAACTCAATCAAACTCAATCAAACTCAAACTCAAACTCAATCAAACTCAATCAAACTCAAACTCAAACTCAATCAAACTCAAACTCAATCAAACTCAAACTCAAACTCAATCAAACTCAAACTCAATCAAACTCAAACTCAATCAGACTCAAACTCAAACAAACTCAAACTCAATCAAACTCAATCAAACTCAAACTCAATCAAACTCAATCAAACTCAATCAAACTCAAACTCAATCAAACTCAAACTCAATCAAACTCAAACTCAATCAAACTCAATCAAACTCAATCAAACTCAAACTCAATCAATCTCAAACTCAATCAAACTCAAACTCAATCAAACTCAATCAAACTCAAACTCAATCAAACTCAAACTCAATCAAACTCAAACTCAAACAAACTCAAACTCAATCAAACTCAATCAAACTCAAACTCAATCAAACTCAAACTCAATTAAACTCAATCAAACTCAAACTCAATCAAACTCAATCAAACTCAATCAAAATCAATCAAACTCTCTCACTCTCAATCTCTCACACTCAATCTCTCGCTCTCAATCTCTCGCTCTCAATCTCTCGCTCTCAATCCCTCGCTCTCAATCCCTCGCTCTCAATCACTTGCTCTCAATCCCTTGCTCTCAATCTCTCACTCTCAATCTCTCGCTCTCAATCTCTCTCTCAATCCCTCTCTCTCAATCCCTCTCTCTCAATCCCTCGCTCTCAATCCCTCACTCTCAATCCCTCGCTCTCAATCCCTCGCTCTCAATCCCTCTCTCTCAATCCCTCTCTCTCAATCTCTCTCTCTCTCAATCTCTCTCTCTCTCTCAATCTCTCTCTCTCTCTCTCAATCTCTCTCTCTCTCGCTCTCAATCTCTCTCTCTCAATCTCTCTCTCTCAATATATATATATATATATATATATATATATATAGAGAGAGAGAGAGAGAGAGATATCCAGATATAATACGAAACATAAAAAAAAAGAATCACTTACCTCCCTCCACCAAACTCCTCTCCCCACACAAAAAAACTCTCCAAACCTATAAGCCAACCCAAAAAAAAACATATAGAAATTGTCAAAACATAAAAATAAAATACAGCTTGATAGGATGAAAAGCATGTACAATGCAACTTACCTCCCTCCAAACTACGTTGTGCCGGACAAAATCCAAAAACACTACAAACACCTATAAACAAGAAAAAAAGACAATTGGACTTCTCGCCAGTTTATTCAGTAAATATAGAAATTGGCAAAACCAAAAAATAAAATACAGCTTGATAGGATGAAAAGCATGTACAATGCAACTTACCTCCCTCCAAATTACGTTGTGCCGGACAAAATCCAAAAACACTACAAACACCTATAAACAAGAAAAAAAGACAATTTTACTTCTCGCCAGTGTATTCAGTAAATATAGAAATTGTCAAAACCTAAAAATAAAATACAGCTTGATAGGATGAAAAGCATGTACAATGCAACTTACCTCCCTCCAAACTCCTTTGTGCTGGACAAAATACCCAAACTCTCAAGAAACCTATAAACAAGAAAAAGAACGCAATTGTACTTCTTTACATCGTAATCCGTAAATGTAGTAACGTATTTCCTTAAAAAAAACATAAAACGCAACTTGATAATAAAGCAACTTACCTCCTCTCACCCACCAAGCTCCGGGAACTGCGTGCTACTTCGGACGAAATCGCAACACAGTCGAGGCGTGGGCGAGTGTCATTCCTATTTATTCACTCCCACTGTCAATCAAATGGTCTATCCCGTAAGTGATTGACTGTGAGACCTGTGGCGCGATGCGTGATTCCGCTATTGGATGGTTTGTGCCGGGCACAGCTAGTCCGTCCCCCTTCCAGCTTGCGTGCGAGCCTAAACGTCACGGCCTTCCTCCATTCTGTAGGCCGCGATTCGCGCCTGGCTATATTAAATTTACGGCCGCATCGTTGAAGTCCACACGATGCACTTACGGCATTGGAATGAAACCGGGCTGAAAGGGCCCTAAAAGTATAAATGAAGCAATAAAAGGCATTCAAATTACTGGCAAAACAATCCCCAATTATCAAATATGTAAATAAAAGATATATTTTTATTGTCATGTACATCCTCAATATGGCGGCCATATTAACCCTTTAGCACTCACAAAGGCTAGAATGTGTCCCCTAAACATATCAACATTATCTGATTTACATCTCTCTCATCACATCTACTTTTTGGAACACAAATATTGGCTATATTTCAACGCCACATTACATAGATCATGTAGCATGGGCCCAAATTCAAATGTGGGCCAGAATATTAGGGGTTACAAATTAAAATGGCTAAACCAATCCATAATCAGGGAACTTCATAACATGATGAAGCTTAGATACACCAGTGAGCTTTTCCATTTGTGAAATCCACCAGGATAATCACAGCTGTGGTAATTAGCAAGCTATAAAACCACATCATCAGCCAGGAATTAGCAAATCTGAACCATCATAGAGGGTTTTGGCCCATTAGGCAATAGATTCTACAACTTGCGCTCTTTGATCGACGCACATTTTGCCACACAATTTTCAACAGTGAGCTACTGTCGCCGGCTTCTGTCAGCGCCGTATTGTCCACGCTCATTTGCCGTGCGCCCTAAAGAAGGTGTGCCGACTGAGCCATTGCATCGTAGCTTGTTGCTGTGCCTAACCCGATGTGACCTGGTCATAGGAGTAGGAAGTTCCAACCCAGAGATCCCTAAACTAACGTCACATTAATCATTGTGTATATTTACAGATGCTTTAACGAGCAGCACAACCTCACATTCATATCTACATCTCCCATTTTTGTTTCCTTCAGGTGATGCAGGATATAGGTGTTTGCCGTGGTTGTTGACCCCTGTGAACAATCCACGCACAGAGGGGGAGGAGAGGTACAATGCGGCCCATGCCAGAACCCGGAATGTAATAGAGCGCACCTTTGGCCTCCTGAAGATGCACTTCAGATGTTTACATTCCACTGGCGGGGTGCTACAGTATACACCAGTGAAGGTTTGTCACATCATCCTGGCCTGCTGTTGTCTGCACAATATAGCAGTACAGGCAAACTGTATGGGGAACATTGATGATGCTCCGCTTGAACCGGCGAAGCTTCCAGTACCTCCCCCTGGTGAGGATAACGTTCTGGGGTCATGACTACGTGCCCACGTCATTCGGGAGTACTTCCCATGTAAGTATGAAACTAATAACAACCAACTATAATGTACCTTGAATATGGTTACTAATACATCTCTTTTCTCCTTCCCCATTGTCATACAGAATATACAACAGTCCACAGTAGAGGATAGCTTTGTGATGTAACATATGTCTTGTGACACATTCTTAATACTGGATCAAATACAGCCTGCTCTGATATCCGTTAATGGTAAGTATGCGCACATTCCCATACACATCATATATATTGATATCTGCCAACCTCCAGAAGCTAAGCTAAATGGTCTAATGTATTCCACAATGTCAATGGATATAGGCCTCACAATCGTATTTGAAAACATCTTCACAGAACAGTAATGTTCCCATTGTCTGATCATGCTATTCCACATCCCATGGAGGTCAATGCAATTCATAGCAATCTGGATATATGAACATACCAGCATATTGTAAACCATAATAAATGTACCTCATGGGATGCAAAGAGGGGATCCCTCCTGTTCTTTGTCAGCGAATGCTGGTAAAAGCATTCTCAGTCAGATAACAGGAATAGTCTCAAGGATGTGTTAACTAGGAATCATTGTGCAATATATCATATGGATTGTGTGACTCATATAATCCTATTGCCATTACAGAACTGCTGCCGTGTGTCAACACATTGTTTACCCACACAGACATGGGAAACGACCTGTACAGCAACAGAACATCAGCTACATCAAAGTCGTCTACATTGTAAGTGAGTATTTGCGGGAAACATGTGCATGTATGCATGAGAGGAAATGATTAATAACTCCATTAATGTAGGCCTAACTTTCTTTTCCCCAAGACATCCCCTATGTATTGCTGAAGCGGTCAGAAACGTTTATCGGACCATGCAGACGTGTCCTAGGGGAACAGATCTCTTAGTTGAATACTCCACTTGATCTATCCAAGGTAGAGAACCACATGTGGATGTCCGAACATGTATCAATGTGTGATAGTTGGGATCTTCCATTTCTATTACAGGCTGCACTGGTCTCTCTGTCTCTCTCTGTCTCTCTGTCTGTCTGTCTGTCTCTCTCCTCATCCCACCCACCCCTGTTTATCCTTAATTTATTGAGTCACACAAGTCTTCGACACCTGAACAATTAGCAAATTCTGCTAACTATCCTAATTAACCCTTTACACTATGTTTTCTCTTGTCTTCTTCCTCACATCCCCTGCCTTTTCCTCAGACTCTTCTTTACTTCTCCCCTTTTTGTCTCCAACATTTTAATTTCAACTCTCATGCCCACCTCTCTCCTTTTATTCGCCCATCAGCTAATCTTACTCAAGCTGTGGTTAAACTATGTGTCTCCTGACTGTCCCATCTGCAGATTACATTATCTGTCCACATGGGGCAGATACCTTATTACATAATAGTGCATCGCACTTTACATCTGATCCCTTTCCTCTCTGACTAATGCATAACTTTCTACTTGACACAACTTCCTTCCTATGTATCTCTCACTTACTTATTAACCTTGCTATTCCTTATCTACTCTTCCCCATGTCCATTACCTTTAGCTTGGAAGTGGTGATTTTCGAATCTTGTGGGGGCCTTTGGGAAGAAATCAGTTATCAACAGACTTTACGCTCAAAACAGGGCCCTCCATTTTCTGGCGTTGGCAATATTACATACTGTATATTTTCGTGTTCTTCTCCCCTGTACAGCGCCACGGAATATGTTTGCACAATACAAATAAATGATAATTAGACTAATAATATTCCCACATCCGGACAAATTAGTCTGGGCCATCATTATCATCTGACAGATGGTTAGCTTGTACGAGATCCCAATGCATAACATGTGTGCCGACATACCTGCATCTGTTGGTGGCTGCTCATATGGCATATGTAAGGTTTCCACTAATATATTATTTGTGTGTTTGTATTTCAGATCACGGTCAGAACAAGGCATGACGATAAACATCATGACATTCTATGGCCATGTCAATGTCCTCATGTATGTGCATGTGTCCGTTTCATTGCTTTGTTGGATCCAGTTTGATATCTGATTACCTTGACTGATTAGCTAATATGTGTAACGAGACACTTTCACTATACAATGCAGATGTGACATCTGTCAGCTGATGTTCCTGGTATATCCACAGCATGTGTATGCTCATATAGTCTACCTCGATTCATATGTACCTATTGGTTTAGACATTCTATCCTCTCCTCTACTTGGACTGTTGTGAAGCCTGCAGCACAAACCCTTCCAGATCTTTTCTTCAGTGCTGATGTGACCCTCCCTGTGCATATGGGGAAGAGTAAATCCAGGCTTGGGACTTAACAGTTAATGAGGTTCCGTTAATCTTCAGTTATGCATATGCAACAACAGTGAGTATAGATGCTCAATCAGAGAACAAACTACCATTGATATTGCCTAGTTTGTTGTGAGTTCTCTGGAATAAGTAACATCTGACTGATATGGTCCTGGTCAGGTCCCTATCTTTTTGACCAAGGTTATCTATGTGCTGCTTATTGTTGCGTGAGAACTTACCTCATGGGCTCATAGCATTCACTGATTGAATACTTATACTTCTGATGTTGCATCAGAGTGTCCGTTTAACACACAAGCATACATTTTGCTCTCCCCATATGTATATCACCTTATTCTGGATTATTGTGGTCTTTCCTTATTGACTGTTATATATATGTAGTAACAATAATGAGATCTATTATATTGCCTAATGTTGGGTGATACACTGTAAATCCCATGATCATCTATATCAATGTAATTTCCCTTGCCTGCATTCTGCTCTCATATCCCTATTTCCCTGTGTTACTTGAATTTTGTATCCTACCCCCCTCCACCATGATCCTTTGCTTACCTGTGATGATTAGTCAACCTGTGGCTTTGTGGCAAGCTTGCTTTGTTAATTTCTGTAAATAGTAAATATGATTTATCCGAGATGTTGTTTGTGTCTGCCTCATCAAGGTTGATACCATAGCATTTCTGTAACTTAAATGAAAGGACCTTTAGACTCCACATCTGTGCTCTGCACCATCAGTTAGGAGTGTCAACAGAATTCTCACAGTGTGTTTGCATTACTGATTTCAACCATGAGGGAAGGTTGGTATTAACAATCTATATGACACAGAGACAGACAAATGAGACAGTTGTCCTTAAGTGGCTCACATCCTAATAGTGAACATACAGGGCCTCATTCAATTGCGATTTGGCCAATTGAATACGGCTCTAAATAAGCACATAACATATATTTTTTTTTAAAGTTTTTAGTTAGTGAAAACCTTGCTTTTGGATAGATGTTTACTAACTAAAAAATTATTTCAAAAATATATGTTATGTGCTTATCTCAATTGAATGAGGGCCACAGTATCTAACAGAAGTGAGTACACCCGTCACATTGTTGTTAATATTTTAGTATATCTTTTCATGTGACAACACTGAAGAAATGACACTCTGCTACAATGTAAAGTAAGTTTGCTGACTCATCAATAACTCAATACACAGCCATTAATGTCTAAACCATTGGCAACAAAAGTGAGTACACCCCTAATTTGAAATGTCCAAATTGGCACTAAATGTCAATTATGTGTGGCCACCATTATTTGCCAGAACTGCCTTAACCCTCATGGCCAGGGAGTTCACTCGAGCTTCCCAGGTTGCCACTGGAGTCCTCTTCCACTCCTTAATGATACATAAGAGCTGGTTGATGCTAGAGACCTTGCACTCCCCCACCGTCAGTTTGAGGATGCCCCACAGATGCTCAATATGGTTTAGGTCTGGCGACCAGCTTGGCCAGTCCATCACCTTTACCTTCTCTAGCAACGCAGTGTCTTCTTGGCGGTGTGTTTAGGGTCGTTATGTTATGTTGCCCTGCAGCCCAGTCTCCCAAGGGAGGGGATCATGTTCTGCTTCAGTATGTCACAGTACATGGTTGCATTCATGGTTCCCTCAATGAACTGTAGCTCCCCAGTGCTCCCCAGTGCCGGAGGCAGTCACGCAGGCCCCGATCATGACACTCCCACCACCAAAAGTATACATCTATACTGAGCAAAAGTAGTTGAAATAATACCTAAATTACAGATAAATGGATAAGTCACAACGAACACAAAAACATTGATATGAGATGAAACCCTCATTTTGAACCTAAACAGTGATGCAGAGAGAGGGGAGGCAGCATCTGACATCATTAGGTAAATGCATATAGGGGGAATCCACACAACATATTATATAAAACATATATAGACATGCATATATGTTTGGTCGGAGCCTGCATGCATGCTGCCAGTACTGAGGAGCTACAGTTCTTTGAGGGAGCCCATGAATGCCAACATGTACTGTGACATACTGAAGCAGAGCATGATCCCTCCCTTCGGAGACTGGGCCGCATGCCAGTATTCCAACATGATAACGACCCCAAACACACCTCCAAGCCGACCACTGCCTGGCTAAAGAAGCTGAAGGTAAAAAGTTGATGGACTGGCCAAGTAGGTCACCAGACCTAAACCCTATCGAGCATCTGTGGGGGCATCCTCAAATGGAAGGTGGGGAGTGCAAGGTCTCTAACATCCACCAGCTCCATGATATCATCATGAAGGAGTGGAAGACGACTCCAGTGGCAACCTGTGAAGCTCTGGTGAACTCCATTCTCATGAGGGTTAAGTCAGTGCATGAAAATATTTACACTTTCACTTAGGGGTGTACTCACTTTTGATATTTACCCTGAATGAATATCTCTATGTGTCAGAAACAAGAATATCATGCATCGCGTTACTGGAATCAAACTCAGGAATATTACCTCCACCCTCAGCTTCACTAGTGGCTGTTACCCAAACCCTACATTAACACAGGGCTGGTATATTGAAGGAAGATGTATGTACTAATACAATAACGTTGTTGTGTAGCATTCATCTGGTGTTTAACAATCATGGTACAGCACAAACGAAAACAAACAATGATAATGTGAGCAATACATAATATTTATTCTTATGTTTGCAAAATATAGAAACAAAAAAAGAAAATTGGAGGCAAACATTCCGTCTGTCGATTTGAACCTAAAGAGATAAGAGCAAGACATCAATTAGAACAATATACGCATTGACTGCAACACCTCAACGTCAATAGATCTTGGACATCAATTGCTTCTATATGCAACATGAACATGTTCTCACCTATTTCCGCTTTCGCTTGTGTTGTTCATGACTCTCCTGGCCTTTGCCAACCGTTGCCCTAGGCCGGCCATGACCTCTTCGATGGGTTGGCGGCTCCTCTGCCCTGGATGCTGGGGGCAAGGTCTGGGAGGTTGAGGAGGTACCCTGTTCTTGTGGATGGCCTTCTCTCTCCATTACGGCCCTTCGTGCATATTCCTCCATTACCCGGTGATGCCGCCTTAACTCCTGCAACGCCTGGTCATTTTGCTGGCCCATCTCCATGACCTGGTGATGCCGCCTTAACTTTTCAAACACCCGGTCATTATGCCGTCTCATCTCCAGCATGAACTCTTGCGGGGTCTGCAGGGCCTGTGGGGCCAGAGTGGGCAGCGGGGCCTGTGGGGCCAGAGTAGCCTGCGGGGCCTGTGGGAGCCACATGCCCTGCTGGGGGCCCATGCTCCAGGGCACCATTTCTTGTGGCTCCATACTGTGGGCCCAACTGGGATGGGACCTCATTGGATGTCCCCACATTTGGCCAGCCCACATTGACTGTGAGCCAGGCGGCGCCATTATCCTGGCTGGAGGGGCCATTGCTGGAGGCAATGGCTGGCATCTTGTGGAGGGCCAAGGTGGACTTTCTGATGGTGGTCCTGCTGCAGGTGGTCTTGCTGCAGGTGGTCCTGCATCCTGGCATGGTGCAGGGCCCGCTATTTCAGGGCCCTGAGGAGGCAGGGTACGCCTGGCTGGTACTGAAATGAGACAAGATTTGTATTTGATTATTGTTCTGAAAATTGATTGATGAGTGTTTCCATATCTCTGAGATCATAGTGACTTGGAATTGGCTATGAATGTTTGATGCAAATAAAAATTGATCTGCATCATTAGTATTGTGGATCCTGCCTGTTATTTGACAGTGACTGTTGGCAGCAGCAGTTGGACCAAGGGGCTGATAGATGGCGCTGCCGCTGTTATATACATAATTTTCCCCTTACACACAAAAGCACTAGCCCTCACCCTAATCCGAAACCCTTACCTTAACACTACCATAACCCACTAAATCTGCATGATTATATAATCTCCAGGAAAATGCTGTGACATGTAGAGGCTGCTCACTGCTGCTACCAGCAGTCACAGTCAGATAACAGGAAAGGGCCCATGGCTCATATGACTATATGTAATGCTGGTGCGGTGTGCCAACTGCAGTTAATTAGGACACGTGCTCATCTGAATCTGTTGGCCAGTGTGTGAGACAGACCAATCTGTGACCAATCCTCAGCAATGTGAGTTAACATGTTAATGTAACATGGTCCAGATTAGGCTGTTACACGACACAAACTTGCAGTCCATCAGAGTCTGTATCCGCATATGCTGCAGTGTGCACATCCATACATGTAGTCTCATGGGGATGTACCAGCTATACCGGAGCTATCCTGTTGTATGTGCGCATCTCTGGAAGTGTTTAACCCCTCCTGCCATAAAAATGGGCATGTATATGATCATATTGAAAAAGAAGGATGGAATTGATATGTTAAAATATAACTTTTATTTACAAAAAAATAATAAAAATTGTATATACAATATGAATAGGAAATGATCCAATTGATTATATAATGGCTTCTGTCAATAAGTAATTTGTTAAATCAATAGTCATATGAATTGCTGACAGATATTGCCAAATATATATAACTCATTGTGGGTGCCAAATATATCATTTAGGTAGCCAAAAAATGTCTATACATATATACATAAATAATCAAATAAATTGTATAGTGGCATCTATCATTAAATAGGTTGCTGAATCAATAGTTGACAGATATTGCCAAATATACATAATATGAAGGTACCAAATATATCATTAAGATAGCCAAACAAAGTCTATACATATAAGTATATTGAGAGGGCTGAAGTGGAGACAGAGGGGACAAAAATAAATTACTGTGGCCCTATCTAACACTTATAGTGGAAGGCCCTGAAGAGAAATCTATGGGGACCCACTATTTATCCCCTATCCCTCACAGAAATCTAAGTCCTACACTACAGATAGCTAGGACTAGTCCCCTCTGCTCCACTTACCTTATAGCCCAAGTAACAGACTTGCACAACAAGGCACAATGAAAAAAGGCTCAGAGACAGCGTGCACACGCTGTTAGTGACATCATCACCAGGCAACCCACAATGCAGCTGATCGACGCATGCGTTTCGCGAACTTCCGCTTCCTCCAGGGACTGATATGTATAGACTTTGTTTGGCTATCTTAATGATATATTTGGTACCTTCATATTATGTATATTTGGCAATATCTGTCAACTATTGATTCAGCAACCTATTTAATGATAGATGCCACTATACAATTTATTTGATTATTTATGTATATATGTATAGACATTTTTTGGCTACCTAAATGATATATTTGGCACCCACAATGAGTTATATATATTTGGCAATATCTGTCAGCAATTCATATGACTATTGATTTAACAAATTACTTATTGACAGAAGCCATTATATAATCAATTGGATCATTTCCTATTCATATTGTATATACAATTTTTATTATTTTTTTGTAAATAAAAGTTATATTTTAACATATCAATTCCATCCTTCTTTTTCAATATGATCATATACATGCCCATTTTTATGGCAGGAGGGGTTAATTGCTTGTGAGTAGAATTTAAAGGTGTCTGTTCTTTTCTCTATGTATTTATCTATATTATACACTGCTGATCACATTAGTTATTCCTTATGTTTATAAATTTATGGATATTGAAGCTATATATTAGCCATCCCTAATTTACATGAGGAGACCCCTATTATTGTTGTTCACCTAAATCCTTTTTTCATCTCTGGAAGTGTACCGCCACCGACTCTAGCTACGCCAGTCCAGCAGGCCAGGTAAGTGGTTATGGGTTTTGGGTTCTGGCTACAGTTAGGGGGTATGGGTTAGAGTTAGAAAGTGGGGTTTAGGGGGTTAGGGTTAGAGGGTTAGGGGCTTTGGGTGTACCAACTATTTTTGACGGCTACATGGGGACGCAAGCGCAGCCGCATCCCTAGAGTCGGCGGCGGCACTCTTCCAGCATATACTGAAATGCCCACATAAAACAGGATACATCCGTTATACCTAGTTTCAAGATGTACATGGGTTCTAAGCAGTAGGAGTGTTAAGCCAAACAGCTATGAATGGGCCAGTTTAACATGGAGTAGAGTGTGACAGGGGAACTCATGACAATAAACAAACAATTGCAATGGAGTTGTCATGTATGCTTTATATGCACTCTGAACCAACAGCAAACATAACAGTAACATCAATAGATTTGCAAAACGGCATCATAATCAGTTGTGGGAGGAGGTATTGGACATATATTTCATTGCTAACAATTCTGACAAGTATATTCCTTTACACTGGATTTACATAATTTTTGCTGCCTCATATATCTGTAGTTACAACCAGATATCTTACAGTGCAATTCAACGTCAGTTATCTATCTGTGTGGGGTACATGTGCGTACATATGAGGGTGTTAAGGTGTACATGGTACTCACATTGAAGGCTTTCTGCCCCACCCGTGTCCACCAGGCCAAGGAGGCCCACGACTGCTGCTGGCTGGATCATGTCGTGCACTGTGGCCTCCCAACCGGGGTATGTAAATGTTTCTGGAGGCCCACCACCGGTTCCAAGTGCCGCATTGGCCTCATTCGCCATTTTCTTTTTTACCTCAATGCGGCAGTCTTGGTACCGGTGCTGGACAGACTGCCAGGTACGATTTGCATAACCCAGTCCACTTGCACAGCATACAACACAGTCACAGATTTACGAATTTCCCTCACTTTTAAACTATTTGTGGCCTTGATTGTCATCTTCCTATTGGTTAATTGATTTCAGGTTAATTGATTGCAGGATTACGGGCTTGAGACTTCTGGCCGTAACGCACGACCGTAGCTTCTTGGTGAAGCACGTACGGGTTTGGCAGATGATTGCCCTCCAAGCCCGTAGCTCGTTATTCAAACCCGTGCGGGCTTGCATGATAGATAAAACACGAAGATTGAACATGAAGTTAAATATCTTTATTTGCGGATTTGAGAGTAGGGGAATGTTGAGCTATTAATTCTAAAACCAAACATCACTTTCACTTCTAATAAAAGTACAGGATGGCTTTTCAATGCTACGACTTGTAAGTAAGCCCTTTACGACCCGTAGGTCTATTTTACCCATTTACGGACTTGACAGAGGCTAATCCCGCAGCCTTTGCGGGTCTGAGGTGCTCCAAGCCCTCTGGACTTTGTCCATGGATATTTGACATGAATTAAAATAAAAATTATTTACGGATTTGAGTGTAGGGGAATGTTGTGCTATGAATGCTAACACCTACAATCACTTTATCGTCTCCTCAGAGTGCAGGATGGCTTTATTATGTGCTTAATTGTGTGCTTGCGGGACCTTTTTGCTGCAAGTAAGCTGCGTCTCGGTTTTAGCCTTGCAGAGAGGGTTCCCGGAGCAATTGAATAGCAACCGTGATTTTCTTGCGGCCGAAACTCTTGCGGACGTTTAAGATCAAAGGCTTTCCTCCGGCGCGTGCGGCCGCAAGGGATAACAAGGCGCCGGCCGCAAACCTGCCGGAGTCCCCGGCCGGAAGGGAATAGAATAGGCAAATAGCTTGCGGACGGTTCTTGCGGCCCCGCATCTCCTATGACCGATAATAGAATGAGGGCCTATGTAACTGTGTAACATTGTAATGTTCTTATAGCTTCTTCCTGGCCTTTTTCCCATTCATATATTTAAAAAATAATTTAGGTTTATTCTTACTCACGTTTGCAACTAACCTTTTTATTTTCTATTTTAGCCAGTCTAATAGCCCTTTTGCAAGCCTTTATTTTCTTGGACTCACTTATTTGTATAATCTAAATGCCTGTTATTAACTCCGTATCTTGATCTTTAACTCATTGTTATGCCTCATTGGATGTGGTTTACTCCTTCTGCTTTTATTTCCACATGGTATATGGTAAGTATGTATATTTAGTAAGGATTTGAACGTTGTCCATTTATGTTCCATATTTTTACCTGTCAGTTCTTTTTCCCAGTTAATATGTTGTATTGCTGTCGTAAAAATCTGCTCGTTTAAAATGAAGAGTTTTTGTTGGCCCCTTACAGTTTTGTTTTTTTAATTCAATCTCAAATTAGATTGTGTTGTGATCACTGTTTTCCAAAGGTTGCCCTATTTCAACATTTGATACCAAATCAATATTATTTGTGATGATTAAATCCAAAATAGCCTTATTTCTAGTTTGTTCTTGTATAACCTGGGCCATATAATGATCTCTGAGTGTACTCAAGAACCTCCTCCCTTAGCTGAACTGCTTGTCTCATACATCCAGTTTATTTCAGGGTAGTTAAAATCTCCCATTAATAAAACTTGACCATGCTTAGCTGCATTTCCAATCTGTAACAATAACTGCATTTCCTCATTTTTAATAATATTTGGGGGTTTATAGCATACTCCTGTTTGCACTAAACTTACCTTCATTCATGACCTCTTCATTTCCAACTCCCTCAATTTACTGGCTATCATAGAAACCCGTCTCACACCATCTGACTCTGCCTCCCCTGCTGCACTCTCTCATGGTGGTCTACACTTCTAGACCTGGGAACATACAAGGTGGAGGAGTGGGCATACTACTATCCTCTCGCTGCACTTTTCACTGCATACCCCCTGTTCTCTTCCTCCAATTCTCATCCTTTGAAGTCCACACAATCCGCATCTTCTCTCCCATCCCTCTGCGAGTAGCTGTGATCTATCGCCCGCCTGGATCACCCTCTCAATTTCTGGACAACTTTGCCGCCTGGCTCCCTCCCTTTCTCTCCTCAATATACCTTCACTCATTCTTGGCGATTTCAGCATAGCCACTGACACACCCACCTCCCCAACAACTGCAAAATTATTTGCACTTAGCTCTTCCCTTGTCCTCTCACAATGGACAGATTCCGCAACTCACAGTGGTGGACACTCCATTGACCTTATTTTTACTAATCTCTGTACTATCTCCAACCTTGACATCTCCTCACTTCCCCTATCTGACCACCACCTGCTAACTTGCAACCTTACCTCAACTTCCGCTCACCACCCTTCTTCAAATCCTGCCACCAGAACACGCAGAAACCTGCAAGCATTCAACCCACAACAATTTTCAAATGTACTAAAACCCCTTCTCAGCCCCCTCACCACCCTTGCCTGCCCTAACATCGCCACTTCACAGTACAACGCTACTCTAACCTCCACCCTTGACTCTCTTACCCCCATAATCACAAGCAAACACCCTCGCTCTCATCCACAACCATGGCACACTACACAAACACACTATCTACAGAGATGCTCACGCACTGCAGAACGACTATGGAGGAAATCTCGCACTTCAGCAGACTTTCCCCACTACAAGTTTACCTTGTGCTCCTACTTCTCTGCCCTCAATCTTGCCAAACAACACTACTTCTCATTACTAATATCAAACCTGTCCTCCAACCCTAAACGTTTATTTGCTACATTCAACACCCTCCTTTGCCCACCCCCACCTTCAGCCCCTTCCTGTATAACTGCTGATGACTTTGCCAGCCACTATAAAATTAAAATTGAAACCAGCCGAAATGAGCTCTCCTCCCAGCTTGGCCCTATCCCACCATCCTTTCCACAAACCGACAACACCCAACCCTTACCCTTCCCCAATCCTTTCTCCACTATGGATTCCTTTGACCCTGTAACCGAGGATGAAGTATCTACGTTATTTTTAACCTCTCACCTTACAACATGTAAACATGATCCTATTCCTTCACAGCTAATCCCTCCCCTATCCACCGCACTTATCCCAGCTCTCACACATCTATTCAACCTCTTCCTAAACACTGGCAGGTTTCCATCCTCCTTAAAACACGCCATAATTACACCCATTCTCAAGAATCCCTCATCTGACCCAGCTTCTGCCTCCAACTACCGCCCTATCTCACTACTTCCCCTGGCTTCTAAACTGCTTGAGTGGCTTGTTTACAATCGCCTCACTCGATTTATTTCTTCCAATTCCCTTCTTGACCCCTTCCAATCTGGTTTCCGTGCCCAACACTCAACAGAAACAGCCCTCACAAAAGTAACCAATGACTTGCTAACTGCCAAATCAAAGGGTCACTTCTCCATTCTAATTCTCCTGGATCTCTCTGCTGCCTTCGACACAGTTGACCACCCTCTTCTAATCCAAACTCTCCGCTCATTTGGCATCCAGGGCACTGCTCTTTCATGGTTCGCATCCTATCTAAAAGATCGTACATTTAGCGTTTCCTTCTCTGGCACCTCTTCTTCACCTCTCCCTCTGTCTGTTGGCGTTCCCCAAGGTTCTGTCCTAGGCCCCCTCCTCATCTCCATCTACACCTCCTCCCTTGGCACCCTCATAAAATCCTTAGTATCAACTCTATGCAGATGATACTCAAATCTACCTCTCTGTACCCGATCTATCCCCCTCTCTTCTAGCTCATGTTTCCAACTGCCTCTCTAGCATATCCTCCTGGATGTCTACCCGTCAACTCAAACTCAACATGTCTAAGACTGAACTCCTAATCTTTCCACCCTCTACTACAGCTTCCACTCCTCAAATATCTCTCACTGTTGACAACACCATCATCACTCCCACCTCCCAGGCCCGTTGTCTTGGGGTCTACTGGATCCCGCCCTCTCTTTTATTCCTCATATCCAATCGATAACAAAATGTTGTCAGTTTCACCTAAAAAACATCTCCAAAATTCGTCATTATCTTACAGAAGACAGAGCTAAAATTCTAAAACACTCTTTCATCATATCTCGACTCGACTACTGCAATTCACTCCTTGCTGGCCTACCCTACCCATTTCTTGTCTGTCTCCCCTCCAATCCATAATGAACGCCTCCGCTAGACTCATCTTTAATACCAAACGATAAGTGTCTGCAGCTCCTCTCTGTCAATCACTCCACTGGCTTCCCATAGCTTCCCGAATCACATTTAAAATCATATAACATATAAAGCCCTCAACAACAATGCACCCCCTTATATTTCTGCTCTTGTTTCAAAATACTCTCCCAACCGACCCCTTCGTTCTGCTAACGACCTTCTTCTTTCCTCCTCTCTCATCACCTCCTCTCACTCCCGTCTTCAAGTCTTTTCTTGTGCTGCCCCAATATTTGGAACTCCTTGCCTTGCTCCATTAGATTATCTTCCTGCCTCAAAACCTTTAAAAAATTACTAAAACACAGCTGTTTAAAAAATATTATCACCTTCAGCCTTTATAATTACAACTGCACACTCCACAGCTTAATAACACTCCCACCCGCAATCTACAGTACAACACACAGGCCCCTCCAATCGACTAAACAAATTGCATTCACGTTGCCATTTTGGATTTGTCACCCTATTGTATCACACCTAAACCCTTAGGGCCTCATTCAATTGCGATTTGGCCAATTGAATAGCGCTCTAAATAAGCACAGAACATATTTTTTTTAAAGAAGTTTTTAGTTAGTGAAGACCTTGCTTTTGGATAGATGTTTACTAACCAAAAACATGTTTAAAAAAATATGTTATGTGCTTATTTAGAGCCTTATTCAATTGGCAGAATTGCAATTGAATGAGGGCCTTAGATTGTAAGTTTGCGAGTTTTCAATCGTATGTCCGTACCTTGGAAACAAGCACTATGTACATTTGATTATAAGCTCAAAAACAAGGCCCTCCATTCTTTATAAGGTGTTAAGTTTTTTTTTTTTTGCCATGTACTAAACCCCTGTACAGCGCTACGGAATATGTTGGCGCGATATAAAAAAAGATAATAATAATAATAATAATACTCCTACCAATATTAGTCCCTCTCTATTTCTGACTGTGGTCTATTATGACATTAGCATCTCTCTATTTCTGAGATCTATAGAGTGACATCAGTACCTCACTATTTCTGACTAAATTTTCCAGGTTTATTAAAGTATTCAGCTGATTCATCAACAATAATCTATTTTATTAAATAAACTCTGTATTAAACTGACATTATTCCAATACACCTCCATATACGTTGCTGTTTTTTGTTAATCCTTTTTTTCCTGCTCTATAAACCTTAAATAAAAAGCACAGGGGTTTGCACAGAATAAAACATCAGAATGTTATGAAATTGCACGGAACACCAATTTAAAATTGTATTTCTTTGTAAATTCTTGAGGAACTTGGCATTTTCTTGCTACACTCTATTCCCCTCCCTAGTTTTTCTCCTGTAATTCCCAATGGTGCTATATCTTCTGCCTCAATGTATGGTTCTTACCAATGAAAATAATGTCAGGATGCGGTTACTGTAATGTAATTCAACATACGGAGCAATTGATCCCACATGGCTGTGATTCTGGAGCAGATACTCTGTCTATAAAAATTGGAGAGAAGCTTCTAAATAATAATAAAAAAAGAAATAAGTGAACAATGTGATGTAAATGACTAAATCATTGACTTTTCCAAAACCCTGCACTACCATACTCTCCCTCTTAATTTCCACTACCCCTACTTTCTTTTCTCATATCCATTACCCTCACTTCTCTATCCCTCTTTATATCCACTCACCTCTGTTCACTTACCTCCACCGTCTTTCTCTCTCCATATCCACTCACCTTCACTTTCTCCATATCCATCACCTCCATCTTCTTTCTCTCAACATCCACACACCTCCACCAAATCCCCTGCATTCTCTCTCTCCATATCAACTCATCTCCACCACTCTCTCTCCATATCTATTCACCCCTACCGACTCACATCCACCTTCTCTCTCTCTCCAAATCCACTCCCCTTTATCCACTCTCTCTCCATATTTACTTTCCTCTACCCTCTCTCTCCCTCCCCATGGGTATGGAGAGAAAGAGAGGGTGGAGGTGAGTGGATATAGAGAGAGATAAGGTG
Source organism: Discoglossus pictus (assembly GCA_027410445.1). Lineage (NCBI taxonomy): Eukaryota > Metazoa > Chordata > Amphibia > Anura > Alytidae > Discoglossus > Discoglossus pictus. Next base: position 51,216,454 of record CM050174.1, read on the forward strand.
GAGGTGAGTGGATATGGAGGGAGAGTGGGTAGAGGTGAGTGGAAATGGAGAGAAAGACAATAGAGGCCGTAGCCTAGCTAATAGGGGGCGGCAGGGGCAGACCGCCCCGGGCGTCACTGCTTTGGGGACGGCAAAATGCCCCCACCTGCCTCCATGGTCAGATCTCTCCCCTACAGGTGCTCCTCAGTTAAAAAAAAATAAGCTTTTAATTAAAAAAAATAAATGTGCCGAGGCCCAGCCCTAGCTCCGCCCCTCCCGTTTCCTACTTCCTGGAGGAAGTCTGATACTGCATATGTGCAGTAATAGCAGTGTGGGAACCAGCTTGTTAAACTCAGGGGTAGCCCCGGGCGGCAAAAGCTCTAGCTATGCCACTGGAGGTGAGAGGATGTGGAGAGAGAGAGTGGAGGTGAGTGGATATGGAAAAATATGTGAAGGTGAGAGGATATGGAGAGAGAGGGTGGAGGTAAGTGGGCACGGAGAGAAAGAGAGGGTGGAGGTGAGTGGATATGGAAAAAGAGGTGGAGGAGCATGGCTATAGAGAGAGAGGGTGGAGGTGAGTGGATATGGAGGGAGAGTGGGTGGAGGTGAGTGGATATGGAGAGAAAAAGAGGGTGGAGGCAAATAACTATGGAGAGAAAGAGTATGGAGGTGAGAGGGTGGAGGTGAGTGGATTTGAGAAGATAAAAGAGGGTGGAGGTCAGTGGATATAAAGAGAAAGAGGATGGAGGTGAGTGGATATCGAAAGAGGATGTGGACAGAGAGGGTGGAGGTGAGTGGATATGGAGAGAAAAAGAGAGTAGAGGCAAGTAGATATGAAGAGAAAGTAGATGGCGGTGAGAGGATATGGAGAGAGAGAGTGGAGGTAAGTGGATATGGAAAAAGAGGTTGAGGAGCATGGCTATAGAGAGAGAGGGTGGAGGTGAGTGGATATGTAGGGAGAGTGGGTGGAGGTGAGTGGATATGAAGAGAAAAAGAGGGTGGAGGCAAATAAATATGGAGAGAGCATATGGAGGTGAGTAGATATGGAGAGAGAGGGTGGAGGTGAGTGGATTTGAGAAGATAAAAGAGGGTGGAGGTCAGTGGATATGGAAAGAGGATGTGGACAGAGAGGGAGGAGATGAGTGGATATGGAGAGAAAAAGAGAGTAGAGGCAAGTAGACATGGAGAAAAAGTAGATGGCGGTGAATGGAAAGGGAGAGAGAGGGTGAAGGTAAGTGCATATGGAGAGAAAGGGGATGGAGGTGAGAGGATATGGAGAGAGAGGGTGGAGGTAAGTGGGTACGGAGAGAGAGAGGGTGGCGGTGAGTGAATATGGAAAGAGAGGTGGTGGTGCATGGATATAGAGAGAGAGGGTGGAGGTGAGTGAATATGGAGAGAAAAAGAGGGTGGATGCAAATGGATATGGAGAGATAGAGTATGGAGGTGAGTGGATATAGAGAGAGAAGGTGGAGGTGAGTGGATATGTAGAGAAGAAATAGGGTGGATGTGATTGAATATGGAGAGAAAGAAGATGGAGGTGAATGAATATGGAAAGAGAGGTGATGGTGCATGGATATAGAGAGAGAGAGGGTGGAGGTGAGTGAATATGGAGAGAAAAAGAGGGTGGATGCAAATGGATATGGAGAGATAGAGTATGGAGGTGAGTGGATATGGAGAGAGAAGGTGGAGGTGAGTGGATATGGAGAGAAGAAATGAATTAGTGCACCTGAGGACTGTGTGAAACATGATTACATACCATTTTTGGATATCACAGAAACTAATAATTTTAATTTACATGCTGTGCCACTAATTAGCACACTGTGACACTAATTACCACACAGTATCACTAAATAACTTAGCATGAAAAAAGAAAACATGCTGAACATCTCAAAAGGATTTTGTTTCTAAAACTTTTTTTTTAAACCCCTCAAAGAAGCTTTACACTAAATAAAAGTGGAGGTGGGAAGCTCCTTGGAATGGAAATGTGGTGGCTACAACTAGCATTAATGCAACAAATTCTAATGGAAAGTTCAAATTACAAGAGAACACCCTCCTGAGAATGTATTACACAAGACAAGGTTATAAGAGAAAATATAATGTGTCCTTGTAATCTAATGAGTTTTCCATTACTCATACTAAAAGTGCTAGCAGTTTTAGCTGCCATATTCTTATTGTGCAGATACAAACTTTGTGTGCTTTTATACTATCCTCTCACCTCAATAAATTAATCAGTAAAACTCAAAATTATAGATTCCATTACAGCATAATTGCATGCCTGGGATAAGCTTAAAGTTTTAGTTAGATAGAATAGACAGACTAGATGGGCATTTTCCTGTCGAATCTATAATTTCCTTGCACCGGTTTGGAGGGGCTATAAATGCAACTATTATATTAGTTTAATAAAAAACCCTGCTTCGTGCCTCACTCGTAAAGTTTCCGAGAAAATATTAAATAAGGAAATGAAAAGTAAATTGAATTAATGTATATATGTTTGACTTAGGTTCTCTAAATATAGACCCGTAATCTGTATTGAGATGTTGATCTAAGATACTTAACATAAAGAGATTTGACTGCATCTTGGGTGTCAAAGTTCACAATTTGAGTCCTACCAATTTGGGAATGAAGTCAATTTTATTTTTTTGGTGATGGAAAAAATGGTTGACGCTTTTCCTCAGTGACTCCTCCTAACACGAGCCAGCTGAGGGAACAAAAACAAGGTGCTGGACTAGTCACAAACCCTGGTTTCCTCTGAAATTTCCAGGGCTCTTTTTTCCTGTTGAATTCCAGACAGATGAGATTTTCCTGGCTCACTCGCCTATTGTTGGCAAAACCTTTCATCTGAAAGGATGTAAATCACTGAGACATGGCGGGTTTTATAGATGACTGACAACCCAAATGGACCTAATATACATGTATTTATACAGTATATTGAGTAGAGTTTCTGCAGGTGCTGAGAGGTCCCGTCCGGAGTAACCTGGCCTCTGCTGCTGTTGACCTTGGGCCAAGCAGAGACACTTGTTCAAGATCATAACAGCTTTGAAACCACTTCAGTGCCATTATCAAGACTTTGATGCTCAGGAACTTAAACTGTTGCAAAAATAAACAGTTTACATATAAGTAAAAGTTACTGAGAAGACCAACAAAATTAAAGGGACATGGAAGTTTTCTTTATTTCACTTGAAATATAATATATCTGTGTGTATCTCTTTAATTTTATGTACTTTATTTTATTAAGAAGTGATTACAATCCTTTTTGTTTTTGATATTTTACAAATAGTTCCTAATTGGTTTCTCCCTTTGCAGTTCATGAAGACAGTGCACTTCTAAGAACAGGGTGTGCAGTGTCTGATAATAACCAATCAGTAGCAACATGCTGTTTGAGAGGGGTCATTGACATGCTAACTTGAAAGAGTCTGTGTATTCATGAGCTGCATGAGAGGGAAGACCCAAACACATACAAATGGTGTGATTTTAGGTAGAAAAAATGAGCTTCCTCCTTCCACATCCATTTAAACATGTAGATAAAGTAATTTGAAGAAATGCAGGATCTTTCCAGATCATTTATGTGCAAAACATCTCAATATTAAGCTCAATTATCTAATGCCTCCACTAATTTGTTTTCAATAAGAGTAACCTGTTTGTACCTGTATATTTTTAAAGCACATTTTTAATAAAAAAACAAACAAGTGGAAGGCAGGGGAATCAAGCCCATCACCTAGCACTGAAATACATCTATAAAACATATTGCTTACCACTGTACCATCATACTTTGTTTGCAAATATGGTGTAAATCCATAATTCAATATATAAAAGTAACAGACTCTAGCTTCAGTATTTATGCAGTTTCTTGGGGGATGACTCCAAGGACTAAGCTAAAATGATATCTAAGTCAATTCTTGATCAATTTTAAAAATTTGTAAACACATTTTTCACATGAGTTTTAACCCTCTAACTGATGGTGTAGAGCACATATGACAACTTTTGTGGTCCTTTAATACATTTTTTTTACCATTTTTATTTAGTTACAAAACAGGAAATATTTAAACTTATACATAGTAGATACTGACAGACTGGAAATCAGTTGGCTTCAAGCTCCACTCACAGCTCATGCAAGTAGTCTGCTTCATTTTTGTACTTTAAAGCAGTTCTGCATAAAGAGAAATTTAGTAGAATATTTTATTTATTCTGTGAGATAATCATAAATGTTCTGAATATAAACTATAATAATTGTGGTAAGTGTGTAACACTCCATAGGAGCGTACACACTTACCATTACATCCTAAGTTACTTAGTGCTCGCACATGCGCAGGTCGCTGTTGCCATGTGTGTGTGCATTGCGCAGCAGAGCGACACATAGTGCACGCGCATGCGCAGTCGCCATCTGCGCGAGCATTGAATGGCAGAGCTCGCGGCAACAGAAGCGAGCTACAGAGGAGGCGGGGGGAGGAAGACACAGGGGAGGGGAGGAAGAAAGTGACACAGGGGAGAGAAGGGGGAGAGACACAGGGGAGAGGAGGGGGAGGGAGAAAGTGACACAGGGGAGAGAAGGGGGAGAGACACAGGGGAGGGAAGGGGGGAGAGACACAGGAGAGGGAAGGGGGGAAGAGACACAGGGGATGGGGGAGACATGGGGGAGGGAGAAAGTGACACAGGGGAGAGAAGGGGGAGAGACACAGAGGAGGGGGAGGGAGAAAGTGACACAGGGGAGAGAAGGGGGAGAGACACAGGGGAGGGAAGGGGGGAGAGACACAGGAGAGGGAAGGGGGGAAGAGACACAGGGGAGGGGGGAGACATGGGGGGGAGATTCACGGAAGGGGGGGGAGAGTCACAGGGGAGGGAGAGAGGGGGAGGGAGAGAAAAATGAACCATTATACCGTTATTTTTGCCTGGCAATTTACTAATAATTAAAATAATTAATATAGCATTATATTCGCAACAGGATTCTTTCTTTTAAAAAAAAGTAGGAGAGTAAAATAAAAACCTCACAACTTCTATCATAATAGGAATTATGCAGTGAATAGCAAATCTAACGCAGTATCAAAGTAACACTAATAACAAGGTAATGGACCTAAAAGAATATTCAGAGAAAATCATAATTTTAGCAGATTATGCCACTGCATGGAAGATGCCACGACAGTAACACTTCCTTTTCAAGACACAAGGGGGAAGTTACTGATCATGGCAAGGAAGATTTTTAAGTTTACTTGCATGCTGCCTCTACTGAGCCTATGGGAATGAGGGAGAAGGTGTCCAATGCCGAAACCTTATTTAGTTTATTGAGGACCTGAACAAATGTGCCTGTAATCTATTTAATCTTATTGTATCTCATTGTGCAGTGACTCAAGGTCAGGTTAAATCAGCAGTTTGAGTGCTGTAAAAAGCAATAATGGTACTATTATCAACAAGGTTATTAAGCTTTTGTTATTAACAGGGAGGGGCGGAGACACAGGTGTGGGGAGAGACACGGGAGGGGAGAGGTGGGGGGGAAGAGACACAGGGGAGGGGGGGAGACATAGGGGAGGGGGAAGAGACACAAGGGAAGGGAGAGTTGTGTGGAAGATGCATGGGAAGGGAGAGGTAGGGGGAAGAGACATATTAGAGAGGGGGGAAGAGACACAGGGGAGGGGGAGAGACACAGGGGAAATGGGGAAGAGACACAGGGGAAGGGAGAGGGGGTACATGGGAGAGGGTAGAAGAGACACAGGGGAGATGGGGAGGGACACAGGCAAGGTGAAGAGACACAGGGGAGGGGGCAGAGACAAAGGGGAGGGGGGAAGAGAAACAGGGGAGGGGAGAGGGAGAAAGTGACACAGGGGAGGGAAGGGGGAGAGACACAGGGGAGGTAAGGGGGAGAGACAGACAAAGGGAAGGGAAGGGGGGAGAGACACAGGGGAGTGGGAAACACAGGAGCGGGGGGAAACACAAGGGAGGGAGGGGGAGAGAGACAACAGACAATTTTGACTTGCAATTTACTAGTAATTAAAAAATTAATATAGCATTATATTACAAACATGATTCTTGCTTTAAAAAAAAGTAAAATAACAACCTCGCAACTTCTATCATAATAGGAATTATGCAGTGAATAGCAAATCTAACGCAGTATCAAAGGAGCACTAATAACAAAGTAATGGACCTAAAAGAATATTCAGAGAAAATAAGCATTTTAGCAGATTCTGCCAGTGCATGGAAGCTGCCACGACAGTAACAATTCCTTTTCAAGACACAAGGGGAAGTTACTGATCATGGCAAGCAAGATGTTTAAGTTTACTTGCAAGCTGCCTCTACTGAGCCTATGGGAATGAGGGAGAAGGTGTCCAATGCCGAAACCTTATTTGGTTTATTGAGGACCTGAACAAATGTGCCTGTAATCTATACAATCTTATTGTATCTCATGGCGCAGTGACTCAAGGTCAGGTTTACAGCTTGAGTGCTGTAAAAAGCAATAATGTTACTATTATCAACAAGGTTTTGTTATTAAAAGCTCTACATATTAACTGCTCATATATATATACTGTGTGTATATATATATATATATATATATATATATATATATCCTTATTCTGTATATCAAAATATCCACCTATTTTTCATGAGTAGATAATAAAATGTAGGAAAACACTCCCACTCAGTCTCCAAGCCAGCAGGATGTGTGGAAGACCCAAACATCGCATCCTTCAGGCACAAGCAGTGTCTTCTAAAATATAGATTGTATCTATAAATGCTTTTATGCTCACACAGTTACCACTGTTGGAAATATAATTTCAAACTGGTCCTTTAATTATATTCATAGCATTTATTCATCTCTGAAAGAAGTTGGTGTAACTGCATCAGAGACCCCCACGCTCCCCATACAAACAGACCCCCCCCCCGCATACAAACAGCAGCAGCAGTTAGTAGAATGTCTGTCGGTAGTAGAAGAGATTGAGTTGTAGGAAAAATCTAAAAAAAAAACATTTTTTCTTCCTGTTTCATTAATAAAATCCTTCCAGATGTCTCGCCAGCAGCAGCAGGATGCCCCCCGTCCACCTCCGTGCAGACCCCACTGGAATGACTTAGGCTGATGATGTCAGTCTGTCTGTGTCTGTCACCCAGTAACTAATGCAATGAGCAGACCTCACAGTGATGGCGCTAGATTATGGCAGTGAAGAGTTACTGTGCAGTGTACGAGTGGATGGTTTTTATTTTGCTTGTAGTAAAGTTCCACTTTCATCATATAATAGATGCCATGGAATGTCTCCAGACGTTTAGAATTACATGTGTCTGGTTTAAAGGAGCATTTAGACGTTCGGCAGCTCATTTAAAGCGCTCATTACAAGCGGATTTATTTAAAAACAACTATTCTTTCAATAAAGTACTTAGGGGTTGTAGACTAACAGCCTTATTAAATTGCGATTCAGCAAATATAAGAGGGCTCTATTTAAGCACATAGCATATTTTGTTTACAGAAGTTTTTAGTTATTGAAGACCTTGCTTTTGGATAGAAATTCACTAACGAAAAACTTCTGTAAGAAAAATATGCTATGTGCTTAAATAGAGTCCTTTTAAATTTGCCGAATCACAATTTAATAAGGCTGTAAAAGGTTTGAAGGGAAAGCAGTAGGATCCAGCCCTCTTATACGGTTTGTAAGAAGTTACAGAATAAGGAATGCAGAGAAAGCAGTGACATCCAGCCCTCCTACACACCGTGACTGCGTGACACATTACAGACTAAGGGCCTCATGTAAGTCTCAGGAAAAAAAACCATTGTGAGTGCCCTAATTGAAGAGTAAATCCTACTTAGCTATGATAATCACCCACCCCTAAAACATTGCCGAGACAATTGCTAAGAATCACTGCGGCAAGCCGCAATTTACAATTATGGATAACTTTTCCATTGACTTTTCACACTGCTCATAGATTACGAGTTACTCTGAGGGACCATCCCCCCCAACACACATGCTAATCAAAAATTTAGGATAGATCACAAATAAGAGCAGAGCCGTAACGGTGAAAAAATTAACAAATTATTACTTGTAACTAACAAAACTTGCAGTGGCTTTGACAAACATGGGGGACAGCAGCAGAACCTCTTAAAGGGCCCGGACAACACTAGAAAACAATGTAAAATATGCTAAATCATCACAAAATGAGGATTTCACATTGCCATTTGGCACATAGGAGCAATTTAACCATAAATAATAACATGTGTGACCCAATTGATATGGAGGCACAGGCTAACAGTGAGGATGGCAATGATGTGAGTGTACACCCTGATAGTGGGCAAGGACACAATGAACAGCCAGCTGCTATTCACCTCGTAAAGATCAAGAAGCGGGAATCTCAAACAGTATCATTCCATCAATATACAAGCTGTTTGTGGTGCAAACATGTGCATACAAAGTGTGGTTGCAGTGTTCCCTGGAAGTGCTCACGATGCACACATTCTGCGTCAATCGGCAATTTATAGGATGTTCCAGGCCGGTGACCTACCATGCGGTTGGCTACTGGGTGATTACACATACTTCTCTCTGGTAACCACACACTATCAATCTGTCATCCATCACTTATCAATTCTGCATATCTGAAACAAAACATCTGGAAAATGCAGAAATGCAACAATACCTGCTCATATCATTGAACATGATTAACTATGTTAACACACACATCCAATGAAACTTGTAACCATATCCCAGCTATAATTTTCATGCACAATGTCCCATCCAAACGAAAGCCAATGTTATGTTAAGTTTCATACCCATCATAGGTAGTGATTTATAAAAGCAACTGTAAGATTGATATGGAAATGGCCAGGATTGAACATAACACAATCACCCATAGTTCAGGAAAGACATTAGGATATGCTATCTATAATGCATGCATGTATGCTGTGAATATCATCCAATACAATGCTTAATAACAGGCTTACCTTTCATACCATACAGACATTCTGTGATGAAATTGTTCATGAACAGTAACAGCCACTGCAGCCGTGTTCTCTGGGAACATCCCTTTCTATGGATATCATCATGACCATGTTCAAGGTAATCAGAATATGTTGCTCCCAATATATATTGGAATGTGTAAAGGTTGATTATTGAGATGTTGCGTGAATGTTCACATATCTCTCCACATTGTTCTAGATATGATTCAAGTTTGGGATATCCATGAAGCATGCATGTAAAATACATACGTGTATGGGTTGGTAGATGTAGATTGCTGTGCTAGGTGTCCATTTATGTGCAATCTCCATTAATCCATGTAATGTTTGTTACAAATCCCCAGGATTTGTCATTATGAACAACGTCAGAACAGGTCAAGATTCAAATAAGGATGTCAATCCATGGACATGCTGTTGTCACATTGCATCATTTATGTGCATGTCCATTACTCACCTTAATGTTATGGAATACAGTATCATTATGGTTCATTGCTCGTGACCACATACTTGCTTCATAAGCTTATTGTCAGATTACTTTGTCTATGTAATGTTACATATGTCAGCTATTGATCCTTGCAGACTGTCAGCAAATGTGTTTACTCTGCATTACATAAACTGAACCTGCTGGTTTCTAGTTTTGCTCCTCTCCTCTACCTGGCCGATGTGGATGTCTGCGCTATACTTACTGCAAGATCTCTTTTCTACTGCTATTGTGTCTCTTCCTATGCATATGGGGAACAAGAACAGTAGGCTCAGAACATAACTGCTATTGAGATTATGTTACAATGGAAATAGTTAATCTATGCAACAACACAAAAAGAGGTGCTCAATCAAGGCCTAAAAGCAATATCAATTAGCATGTTGTGTATGGACTGGGTCAGTCCATAGACTGAGACCATATTCACATCATACATGAGATTTATACCTGTGATGAGTGAACCAGCTGATCCCACACTGGATCATCGTGGCCATTTCCCACACATATCAATAGATAAATGTGAGCACTGATTCAGCACCTGTTACTTGGTTGTTGCACAGGAGTCTGTTGTGGATACATACCCCTCTGTTAGTGTCATCCCCATATGTACATCAAATGTTTGTTTGGGGGGTTGCACTTCCTAAACCCCCTCCAACAACTCACACAGTACATACATGCAAATGGGCTTATTAATGTATTGTTTTCTGTACTCTGTACGGTGGAGAGCTCTTCTCACTCTTGTGCTCACCATACACTAAATGATTGTTGTGGAATACCCAATACTACAAAATCTATTGTACAAACCAGAACCTACCTCATACTGATGATAGCCAAAAGCTTGAAACAGGCCTGTATATGAGTGATTCTTGGTTTGTGTAAAATCCAACCCGGTGCTTTGCTTAAAAGCTGTTTAATACTGCGGGCATATGCTTTGAGGGAGCAATGTATAAAGTTGCTGTTTTTGGATTAAAGGGGTGAGGTACATTGTATTCTCATTTGCATGTCCCCGCCTTTTAGACATGCAAATGGTCTTATTAATGTATTATTTGTTTTATATATATATATATATATATATATAAATATATATATATATATATATATATATATATATGTAGTTGTGGGTGTATATACACACACACATATATATATATATATATATATATATATATATATGTGTGTGTGTATATACACCCACAACTACATATATATATATATATATATATATATATATATATATATATATATATCACATATTATAATTGTCAAACTGTGAGTTGTTTTCACGCTTGCAAGCCTCTCAGTTGAGGCATTGAAGCCTTCCGAGCTCGCAGGACTTAGGCAATGAGCGCCTTCAGTTGAGGCATTGAAGCACGCAGGACTTAGGCTGAAATGAGCAATTAAGCAGCCGCACAGCACAGGCTGCCAAGAGTGCCGAAGGCGCTCATTGCAGCCAGCGGCCCCGTCACACATGCAAGCTCAGGAGAGAAAAAATATGACCTCGGAAAAATATAAATTTACCGACCAGCGGAAATCGAAATGCAAGAAAATAATTTAAAATAAATAAAAACACATTCACACACAGCACAGGGGAGAGCCAGGAAGCATGGGAGTGAGGTTGCTAGCAATTTTGAGCCTTATTTGACGTGTTTTGTCACTCGAAAATCGGCTAAGCGAGAAAAAAATGGAGGACGAAAAACGTAAACATTTCTGAAACTGGTTGAAAACGAGTCTGAGCAAAGCCAGGCACGCGGGACTTAGAAAATACATGACGGCAAAGACAGTAACAGTAACACGAACAACGCCAGTCACGCAGGTCTGTGAAAATAAAACAAACATCAGTCAGCGTCCCCGATACAAACAGTCAGCAGACACACAGAAGTGAAACATACTGGGAAGGAACAGGGGAGAGATGCTGGAAAGAGACACATGGCATTCCCAAGCACAAAACTTGCAGGTTAATGAACCCTGCAAGGAGCGACCCGTACAGAAGGCGGGAGGGAAGGTTCGTAATGAGTGCCGAAGGTGCTCAGAGAAGCAAAAGCCTCACATTGTATGGCAAACCGCATTGTCTGGCATACAATTTTATGCCTGTCATTTTTTGACGGTCAATTTGCTAGTATATATATATATATATATATATATATATATATATATACATATACGATATACATGTTATACATTTACACATGCATTTATAAATATATATATATATATATAAATCACATATATAGTTGTGGATCTTGCGATGTTGGTGATGTTTGCAATGATGGTAACGTGAAGCGAGGCAAGCCAGCGTTGCCGTCACACATGCGAGCCACGCAGCACTTAGGCTGCAATGAGCGCCAAAGGCACTCATTGCAGTCAGCGATGCCATTGTAGCCAGTGGTGCAGTACTTAGGCGAGTCTCACGAAGCGAGGCTCACAAGCGGCACAGCACTGTTCAAGCGCATAACTCAAACCCCCCCCAAAAAAAAAACATGTGCAAAAAATGATAACATACTCACTCACAGCACAAGGGGAGAACAGGAAGCCTGGGAGTGACGTTGCAAGTGAATTACACCCATATTTGGAAAAAAATGGCGGACGAAAAACGCAAAATTTCAGAAACAGCCTGAAAACGAGGCTCAGCAACACCAGGCTCACAAAACTTACAAAAACACAAGACGCTGAAGACACTAACACTTACATGAACAACGCCAGGCACTCAGGACTTAGAAAATACACCACACTGAACACACTAACACTTACAACAACAATGGCAGGCATTCAGGACTTTGAAAATAAAACCAACGGCAGTCACCGTGTGCCACGCAAACATTCAGCAGACACACAGAGGAGAAAGACACAGAGAAGGGACAGGGGGAAGATGCTGGAAAGAGACACATGACATTCCCAAGCACTAAACTTGCAGGTTAACGAACTCTGCAATGAGCGACCCGTACAGTAGGCGAGAGGAAAGGCTCGCAATAAGGCAATAATTGCGAGCCACGCGATGAGCACCAAAGGCGCTCATCGCGGGGCTCACGATGAGCACTGCGAGCGGGAGAGGCTTGCAATGAGAGCCAAAGGTGCTCAGCGTGGGGGTTCAAATGTGTGCCGAAGGTGATCAGTGCAAAGCAGGAAACTTGAAGTACACAGGAGGAGAGGCTCGCAATGAGCATCGAAGGCGCTCAGAGCAGGGCTTGCAAACAGCACCAAAGGTGCTCAGAGGACCAAAAGCCTCACATTGTGCGGCAAACAGCATTGCCAGCCTTACAATTTTAATCCAGTCATTTTTGACGGGCAAGTTCCTAGTATATATATATATATATATATATATATCACATATTATAATTGTCCTGCTACGAATCGTCGTCACGCTGTTTGCGTGGTCCATACGATTTAGCAGGCTTAGCGAGCCGTTAAACCGTAGTACTTTAGAGCACTTAGCGATGCGCGCCATAGGCACTCATCGCCCAGCGAGCCTCGCGCAGCGAGGTGAGCCGTTAAACTGTAGTACTTTGGCAATGAGCGCCGCAGGTGCTCATTGCAGGCGAGCCTCGCATAGCGAGGCAAGCCATTAAACCCTAGCACTTTGACAATGAGCACCGCAGGCGCTCATTGCAGGCGAGCCTCGCATAGCGAGGCGAGCCGTTAAACCGTAGCAAAAAAATACGTCCGCAACTCGCGGACATGAAAAAAAATACATACACAATAAATACACACAGCACATACATAAAAAGCTTACCGACAGCAAGAGGGAGCATCCACGACCTCAAAAAACCAAGTTACACCTTCATTTAGCTCAAAATAAAAGAGTTTAGACATTAAAAAATTCTCGAAGCGACAGAAAAAATGGCGGCCGAACAAAACGAAAACGAGGCTACAGCACTCTAACCACGGATAACACTTACGGATAATTCGCTAAGACTCATACCACACATTACGACATCGCAAAAATCGGACGCAACACGCGGACAGGAATAAAGCAAAAACACAATAAATACACACAGCACATACATAAAAAGCTTACCGACAGCAAGAGGGAGCATCCACGACCTCAAAAAAACAAGTTACACCTTCATTTAGCTCAAAATAAAAGAGTTTAGACATTAAAAAATTCTCGAAGCGACAGAAAAAATGGCGGCAGAACAAAACGAAAACGAGGCTAACCACGGAAAACACGTACGGATAATCCGCTAAGACGCATACCACACATTACCCGCCATTTTACGATAATGTGGAAGTACACAGCTACGCTAACGGTTTCGGCTCGCGCACGCACACTATTACACTGCACATATTCAGCACGCTTACACAGCAGCTCCACAGCACTAATGCTGCAGCAACATCAACACAGATTGCCAGCTCTTCAACACAATGCATAAAAATAGGTAAAGTATATTCATTTATTAATTTGAATTATATATTTCAGTAGTACACACAAAACAACATTAGCTACCTTACAATTCCATATGTATATTAATAACTAAACAACTTTCGAAACATACACATCTCATTGCCGTCATTTTTTGACGGATGTATACAGTATATATATATATATATATATATATATATATATGGAAACACACATAAATACTTTCTTACCTGACCAATGCTGCATTCCACTTCCTGAGGTGAGGAGGGGCCCACGGCAGACCAGAGGGCCGAAGGGGGCCACAGAGCTCCGAGGGTGCCGCAAGGGTCCACAGGGGAGTACAAGGGGGCAACACAAGGGGGGGGGGGGGCTGGGGGAGATCTCAGAGGTCTGTGAGGGGCCACAGGTCCTGCAGTTGACACATGGGCCCATCAGGGGCCACAGGGAACCCACAGGAGGTCCATGGGGGCCAAAAGGAGCCCTGGGGACCACTGGGACCACAGGGCAGTCAAAAAGGACCCATGGGGGGCAAATGTGAACCAGCAGGGACCACAGGGACCCACATGGATCACAGGGGTCCCGTGGGGGACATAGCAGACCCACAGCAGACACAGAGGATCTGTGTGTGCCACAGGGCCCCTCGGGGGGCCACACAAGATCTGTGGATGCCTGCAGGGGGCCATGGGGGCCACAGAGGACCTGCGGTGGCCACAGAGGACCCACGGGAGGTCCATAGTAGCCACACGCGGTTTGCAGGAGCACCTCTGCATCATGTAGCCTCATGTTGGATGATACACTGTCCCCGCCCCCACATATATATATTTAATTGTCATCCTTACTGTTAGCATTGTGTTTCCAGATCCCTCTTCCTCTGTGTGATTAAACTATAATCCTCACATGCGCATACCATGATACAGATAATGACTGAATTCATGGAATATCTGCATTGTTGGTTCTGTCACATGTATATATGTATATAGTTTGTTTTGGTGGGTAAAGTTTGAAACATTGCTCTTGTGTTCATAGGTCATGATTAATATATTATCATGACCTATCAATTAATAAATAGAACATTTTCAGTATGTTTGTTGTTCATTTACTCCAGACATATTGTGAAATAGTTGTTCCTAAATAGAATCTAATGTTTGTTAGCATAACCTTATTGATTAACCTAATATTAATGAAAAATCAAAAGTATTAATCATGGGTAACAATGTTACTGCTTGAACATTCAACATTAGTCTGCTATCGTCAGGGGGTAGCCAAGTATACTGCCCCAAATATGGCTAAATTAATGCATATGTTTAGTGTTATGTGCACCAATATGTGTTTAGGTGTTAAATAATGATATCAACAATACGTCTCAATGGGGAAATATTGATATAGAGTCAAAACATGAACAGTGTAGTACAGTCATAATATGCATGAATACCTCGTTATCAACTAATGTGTGTAATAAACTGTAGATTATTTTTTTTTTAACACATATGTAATAATTACATACATGCATATGAGCACTACATTCTATGAATATACGTATCCACCATAGCCTAACACAGAATGTGTACAGTGAGGGTAGGGCTATGTATCTTGTGATAAATGTTCATGTCCCAAATCATTATAAACAACAATACAGAAACATAGTTGAAAGTATAAACAAACCAAAGTTTATTACATACACGTATTGCAGTAATTTAACAGTGCACTGATAATATGTGTATTTGTATCAACTTCCAAGAGGGCAAGAGGCTGTTCTGATAATGGGACTGATGGAAAGCTGAAAAATGTGACAAGACTATAAAAAATTATGCATAGCATCTACTAGAGTCACATGTGGACATTATACCACAATAGGCATATTAACATATATCATCTGTCCTCACCTCATGAAATACAGTTAAGTATTAATGCGTATAGGACATATATTTTGTCATCATCTGCTCAGTTACGCAGATGCTTGAATTCATGGATTTGGTTACCCAATTCAATCATACACATGAAGTGTATTAATAGATGTAGAACTTGAGATATTCAAAAGATATGGTTAGAAGCTAAAAATTGAGCAAGAGACATTTATGAAACTATCTGGATGTAGATTACCTTTAATCGTACTGTAAAAGTAAAACGCTGGCGGATATTCATATCCAAGTAATAGTAACTAGACATGACAAAATTTCATTATGGAGCCTTTCTCATTGATGGCTTAGCTATGAACACATTGAGTGTGGCAATTGATATATCACTACCTCTGATGTTGATGAGCCACAGTGATGTAGCATTTAATAGTTATACAGGTGTTATCATCGAATACTTGGTAATGATGATATCAGGACATGTAAATATATACACATTAAAATTGTTTGTAAAAAGGGGTCATCATCCTCAATACCTACAAATTAAAGAGACTAATAAATGTTCAAGCAGATTGCTTAGAGGATGCCATGTTTCAGAAATGCATTATTACATGCAGGGTTTGATTTACAGATTCATTTGGACTATGCAAAGCAACAGGCATATCAGCATTGGTACCAAGTGAACATAAACTGTTAATTTTCAATATGTGTGTTTATATATGCCATGTGCCATCAGATAACAGATCACTGTGTAAATATGTTATTTCCATTATTTGGTTACACTGCTTGGAGATGACACAATAGCCTTAAAGTTTCTTGGTTGTGGCTACAAAATTAAGAAGAATCAGGTTGATCAGTAAGAGATATTATTAAATCCAATATGTGGACTGCATTCCTGAGTGACCATCAATTTTTGGTACTCTAATAATAATCATACGTGTTCACAGAGAAGAGGATTATAGAGTATGCAATGGTGTATAACCACAGCATTTCAATGTGTCTATATACCAACAGATATGATCATCTACTCTGTTGACAGGTGGAGGTGTTGCATTGGGTTATCAATGTGTTCTGTGGATATTTAAAATACACAATCCATTATGGGACTATAAAAAGATGTGCTGGGCATAGATGCGGGTGTGTAAGGCGGAGATGGTGGTGTTGTTGTCTTCAGAGTGGGGAAGTGCTGAGGATCCTGTGAAGTGACTGCTGGGGGTGGTGGTGGGCCTGTTGGATGTTGTGTGACAGGCATTGGAGATGTTGTGGGAGTTATTATTGGAGATGTTATTGGAATTCTCTACCAAGGGAGGTGGATTCAATAGATTAAACTTTAAAAAGGGATTGGATATATTTTTAAATAAAAAGGGCATTCAGGGCAATCATGGATAATAATAGAGAGTATTGACCCAGGGAGGAATCCAATCGCAAGTATCTGGGGTTCAGGAAGGAATTTAATATTTTTTTCCCCTTTTGAGACAATTGGCAAAGTTTCACTTGGGTTTTTTTCTATTTGCCTTCCTCTGGATCAATTAACAATTAATCTGCATATTGCAGATCAGAGGAGATCTAAAAAGGTTGAACTTGATAGACTAAAAGTCATTTTCAACCTCAATTACTAATTATGTAACTATGTTGGAGGTGGGGCATGTGACCTGTGGCTGCTCCTGGATAAGGGCCCAGGAGGAGACTCCTCCAGATATAGGAGACAGTGGGACACCTGCTGATATGTGTCATCATCATCCTCCTGTTGCACCTCTTGATATGGTTCCCGTGTAATCAGGACCAACATCAGCCAGCATCTCCTCCTCCTCTCACTCCCCTGCAATTAACAGTTGGGGGGGGGGGGGGGGGTGATGTTGACTCCCTTGGTGTTGAAATGAGAATATTATGTGTGAGCTAATGATCATGACTAATCATGTGATCGCTGTCTGATCGTTTATTATTACCACTTTGTTATATGTGTGAATGAGGATTCACATACTATAATCATTAGGAAGTTTTGTATTACTATGATGATAAATGTAGGATTTTATATTGCATGATTGTTTAAGGCTTGTGGCAAGAAAACAGACAGTGCTGTGGTCTTCCATCTGCATCTCATGTGGACACTCGTTCATAAGAAGTTGCTGTGCAGTGTGTGAGACTGGTCATTCAGTGAACATGTCTCAGCAGGTGTTGTTAACTTGCTGCTGCTCGTTTTTCGCTGATAGGCTAGTACATTACAGTGCACTTGTAGCCCTCACAAGTCCGTATCTGCATATGCTACAGTGGCCTCTCCATACAGGGATAGTATTTTTACAGTGGATATTTATTAATTAATCTATGCATTAATGAACATTAATCATTGTCATGTGGATATCCTGTAAGAACATTTTGAACATTTCTGTCCACTTTTGAGAGTGACATTAGCACAGTGGATACATTTCACATCTTGTCCCATGAATATCAAAAGAGCTTATACATCCCTTCATAGTTGCATTATATTTAAATTCCCAGTGTGCTATTTACAGTATGTGTGTGAGGATTACATGTATGTGTCTATTGAGGTATGATGTTTTATGTGATATTCACTTTGTAGGGTGCCTTGCTCCTGCAAATCCAACAGACCTGATAGTCCCACAATGACAGCAGGTGAGATCCATTCCTCTCCCACTGATTATATTGCATGTTGACTGGGGGTCCACCACTGGTTGCTCTTGCTGCTCTCCTCCTCTTAACTTTAGCCTGACTATCATTATATCTGTGCCTCACTGATTTTGCATCCCTTACAGCAAACCCCAGAGTACCGAACATTGTTGCCACCCTTCTCCATGCCTGGGACCTCTCCACAGGCCTCACATCCCTACCACCACATGTGATCTGATAGTTAGCGCATATCTCCTAAATAAGAACTATCATCTCATCATGGGAGTAGTTAAGGTCCCTGTGCCTGGCTGCAGCCTCTTAACCTCCTGACTGTGCCTGAGGTTCCTGGCCTCTCTGACCTGTCCCTGAGGTCTGTCCTTCCCCGCCACTACCTCTTACCCTGTGATCAGCGCTCACCCCCTCTGTCCTTACATCTTGTGTGCCTACTGCTGTGAGCATATCCCTCCCTCTATCTCTCCTCGGCCTCTACTGGGCCTACCCCCTACCTCTCTCTTGAGAGCTTCCTCTATCCCCACTCCTTCTCTCCTGCCCACCCTCTCCCTCTATGTATCCTCATCCTCTCCACAGATGTTCCCATAATACTCCTTCTATCCTCCTCTCCTCTTCCTCTCACCTCCTCAATATCTAACTAAACAAATATAAAGATATTTCTGTATGTGTATGAGGTAAAATAAAAATGTGTGTACTATGTCTTTGATAATGCTTGCGATGGTATAGGGAGGAAGAGGTGTATGGATTTTTATTAAAATACAAATGTTGATGCTATTGGAACCTAGGGGCATCCATGATACATTGGTGAAGACTATAAGCATGAGAGGGTGTTTAAATTTCTATAGGAGCAGGGTGTGTACTTATCCTTGCAAGTTGAATACTGATGAACATGGGTAGGTGTCAATTTTTTTTAAGCTGTAGGGTGAATTACCATCAGTGTTACCTACAGTTCAGCTCCATTCACCAATATATTGAGTTTATTTGTAGAAAAAGTTGAAAGCTCCCAGGTTCTGAAGGAATCATACACTACAAGCTCCTACTAAGTGTGTATATATTCTCTTTACTAAAATATTTTCTGGAGAAAACAAATGAAAAAGCTGATTTTGTTTGTTTTTGCAAATAGAGGTCATTTTCAGGGAGCTTGTAGTGTTTGGTTGTTTCAGAACCTAAATATAACATCAGAGACAATGTAGAAGAGGGTGGGGGTAGAAAGCACACCACCTTCTAGTGAAGGAAAACAATCATATGCCAATAAGAAATGTGAAATAAGAAACAGAGAGCCATATTCAATTGGCGTCTTTTTGCAGGATCCGGATGGCTTCCGAGTTACGGGCTAGAAAACTCTGCGATGGTTAAGCTCAAGTGCCAGAAGCAGACTCTCCACCAGCAAAACCACACATAAATAGAACCAAAGCAGACACAAAAGTGTAAACAAAATAAGCAAGCCTACACAATAAGAAACTTATACATATAACAAGAGAGGTTAAAAAAAAGCAAATACAAATAAATAAAACAGATCCATAAAATATTGTATATATTTTTTGTAAAAGAGCATATTAGGGTACAAAAAGTAGATACAGAGCAGAGCATATAGGGCCATCATCCTGGTCTGTTCTCTATTACTGGTACTATAATACTCAAAGGCCTTATGTAAAGTAAAAGAAAAAAATATTGGATCAAATAATATAATGATAACAAAATACTGACAAAAATTAAATGAATAGAAATATAATGATTTGAAAAATATACTAATATAATCATATGAAATTGTAAAGATCATAAAAAATGAAAGCACTAATAATAATAATGATAATATTATTAAGCATGGTCAAGGAATATAAATAGATGAATGTGGAAGAGGTAGGGGGTAGAGAGCCCAACCAGATTCTGGTCTGGTCATATATATATATATCTTCTTCTGTAGTGGGAAAGCTAGTTTAGTGGGTTAATATGGGATCATATACAAGAATATGTCTATTGGAAAAGGATTATAATTAGGAGTTGACATGGATTTATGAGGGATAGGTCATGTCAAACAAATTTAATTAGTTTCTATGAGGAGGTTAATAGGAAATTGGATCAGGGCAACTCAGTGGATGTAGTCTTTTTGGATTTTGCAAAGGCGTTTGATACAGTACCACATGGGAGACTATTGTGCAAACTAAAGGATACAGGAATTGCAGTAAATATCTGCTCATGGATTGACAGCTGGCAGAAAGACAGAAAGCAAAGTGTTGTGGTAAATACTCAGATTGGACTAATGTGGTAAGTGGGGTTCCTCAGGGTTCAGTATTAGGTCCTCTTCTTTTTTACATATTTATTGATGACAGAGGTAGGACTGGAAAGTAGTGTCTCCATTTTTGCTGTGTCGTGCAAGGTAAATAAATCAGATAATGATGTACTTTCCTTCCAAAGGGATTTACATAAATCAGTGGGCATCTAAATGGCAGATAAGAATTAATATGAATAACTGTAAAGTTCCGCATTTGGGAAAGAAAAATAGGCATGCAATTTATAATCTTAATGGAACAAATCTAAGAGTATCAGATATTGAAAGGGATTTGGGAGTGCTTGCATACAACCACCTAGGTAACAGTGTTTAATGCCAAGCAGCAGCTGCAAAGGTAAACACAATTTTAGCATGTATTAAGAAGGGTATAGAAGCAAGGTAGGCAAATATAATTCTGCCACTATACAAATCCCTAGTACACCTTCATTTAGAATATGGAGTACAATTTTGGGCACCACTTCCTAAAAAAGACATTTTAGAGTTGGAAAAGTTACAGAAAAGGGCAACAAAACTAATAGGGGAATAGAGGGGCTAAGTTATGAAGAAAAAGTACAATCTAATAATACTGTAATAATATAATAAAAATAAAACCATTATATCACAAAAAAGTTATATCATAAAAAGAGACAATATGACAGTTCTGATAACACTTCACTCCTACATAATAGTAAATGAATATACAATCAGCAAGATTTCTGGCTCTCAGGTGTCTTTTATACGGGTAAAGAGCTGAGATAAGGAGCACTCTCTTAAAGGGAGTGCTCCTAATCTCAGCTTTTTACCTGTATAAAAGACACCTGTCCACAGAAGCAATCAGTCAATCAGATTCCAAACACTCCACCATGGCCAAGACCAAAGAGCTGTCTAAGGATGTCAGGGACCAGATTGTAGACCTACACAAGGCTGGAATGGGCTACAAGACCATTGCCAAACAGCTTGGTGAGAAGGTGACAACAGTTAGTGCGATTATTCACAAATGGAAGAAACACAAAATATCTGTCAGTCTCCCTCTGTCTGATGCTCCATGCAAGATCTCACCTCGTGGAGTTTCAATGATCATGAGAACGGTGAGGAATCAGCCCAAGGCAGCTGGGACCATAGTCACCAAGAAAATAATTGGTAACATACCATGCTGTTAAGGACTGAAATCCTGCAGCGCCAGCAAGGTCCCCCAGCTCAAGAAAGTACATGTACAGGCCTGTCTGAAGTCTGTCAATAAACATCTGACTAATTCAGAGGAGAACTGTGTAAAAGTGTTGTGGTCAGATGAGACCAAAATCGAGCTCTCTGGCATCAACACAACTCTTCTTGTTTGGAGGAGGAGGAATGCTGCCTATCACCCCAAGAACACCATCCCCACCGTCAAACATGGAGGTGGAAGCATTATGCTTTGGGGGTGTTTTTCTGCAAAGGAGACAGGACAACTGCACACCATCAAAGGGACAATGGATAGGGCCATGTACCATCAAATATTGTGTGAGAACCTCCTTCCCTCAGCCAGTGCATTGAAAATGGGTCGTGGATGAGTATTCCAGCATGAAAATGACCCAAAACACACAGCCAAGGCAACAAAGGAGTGGCTCAAGAAGAATCACATTAAGGTTCTTGAGTGGCCTAGCTAGTCTCCAGACCTTAATCCCTTAGAAAATCTATGAAGAGAGCTGAAGGTTCGAGTTCCCAAACATCAGCCTCAAAACCTTAATGACTTGGAGAGGTTCTACAAAGAGGAGTGGGACAAAATCCCTCCTGAGATGTGTGCAAACCTGGTGGCCAACTCCAAGAAGCATCTGACCTCTGTGATTTCCAACAAGGGTTTTGCCACCAAGTACTAAGTAAAAAGGGTCAAATACTTTTTTTGACATGCGTTTTTCTGGATTTTTTTTTTTCCGTTTTCTGTCTCTCACTGTTAAAATACACCTCCCTACTATGATTATAGACTGATCATTTTTTTTGTCAGTGGACAAATGTTCAAAATCAGCAGGGGATCAAATACATTTTTCCCTCACTGTAAATGAACATGAATGTGTATGTATAAAAACACTTGAGTACTAGGAAACGCCCCTATGTAAAATGTATGAAGCTCTGTGCATAATGTAAACTGACATCCTAAGAAGGCTCACGTGTGTGCAATGATATTTAAGAAGGCCAAACCAAGATAATGAGGGGTGCTGGTCTAAAAATTAGTGATATTCCTTGACAAATTCTGCTAGACTGATATTCCTATTCAAACCCATTGGCTCTAGGGTACCCAAAGTATGAATCCATTTTGTTTCTCTATATCTAACTGTCAAGAATCTGTGGCCACCCCTTGGGCCTAGTCTCACATGGTCTATGGCTTGAATAATGACATTTCTTTATTGTGTGCTTTTACCATATAAGCCGAGAAACCATTAGTTAGTACTCCCTTTGCCACATTGTATATGTATTCTCTAAATCTAGCTTCAATGGGCCTTTTAGTGCTTCCCACATACGTTTTATGGCATTTGCACTTTTTTACATATACCACGTGATCAGACTTACAATTTGTCAGATGTTTAATTTTAATTTTTTTGTTACATATAACTGTTCTATAAAAGAAAAATAATAATAGTAAGTTTTAAGTGCGCTGTTTGATGATCTATTGCATTGTCCATTTAAATTAATTAATACAACTCTGCATCGTCAAGCAGACCTCTGAAATTCAAGCTTAGTGATTGTTACAATTGATGCATATTTCACAATTTTTATGTAAACCAGTTATTCCTCTAGCAGCTCCCTCACCCAAGTTTGAAGACGGTTTTAAAATTGATGTATATGTTATTGTTTTATTTGATCTTGCAGGAATATGTTGGTGCCTTACCAATAAAAGTTAATAATAATAATTTAAAAAAATAATCTTTTATATAACATAATGATGCCTTCAACTGCTTCAATTTTCTGCAAGGACCGGAAATTACAAGCAATTTGAAAATAGCAAAAAAAAGTCTCATTGCTGAAAGCAAAAAAATGACAGCCTTTTCCTTTAGATTCCTTAGTTGTTCTATTCTCAAATGGACAAATGTGTAATTTATTATCGCTATGGATTGTGGAGGACCTGACCAGATGTGCTAATAATTGTATTGTATATTGTGGTGCAGTGACTCAGGGTCAGGTTAAATCAGCAGTGTGAGTATAGAAAAAGCAATCACATTAGCATTTTAAGCAACTATAAAAAAAAATATTTTGTTATTAACCACTCTACATATTAACTATTCTCCCTCTCTCTCTCTCTCTCTCTCTCTCTCTCTCTCTCTCTCTCTCTCTCTCTCTCTCTCTCTCTCTCTCCTCTGCCTTATCTCTCCCCTTTCTGTATTTGCTCTCCTTCTCTTTCTCTATTTTGCTCTCCTCTACCTCCTTTCTGCCTTTACTCTCATTCACTCTCTCATTTTCTCTCTCCTCTCCCTTCCCTCTCTATCCCTTCCTATCTTTGCTCTCTCTTCTCTCTCTCTCCTTTCTTTCTTTGCTTGCATTCTCTGTCTCCTCTCACTTCTCTCCCTCTATTCTGTCTTTCCTTTTCTCTCCCCTCTTCCTTCTCTCTCTCCCTTTCTGTCTTTGCTCTCTCTTTTCTGTCTTTGCTCTCCTTCTCTCTCTCTTTTCTCCTCTCCCTTCTCTCTCTCTCCTTGCTGGCTTTTGTTCTACTGTAGTATTGTTTGATTGGGTCTTCTTGCAGTCCAAGGGACTCGAAGTAACTTTTTGCATGCCACATTTCAAAGTTGTAAATTCTATGGGGCCAAGCTATTATTTATTATATAAAAAAATAATCAACAAAGACTTGATAACAAATTTCCTCCAGCCATTTCTTTTCAAAATATTCCCTATAATTGCCATTTCTCTGAGAACTTTCTTGCCATAGCCAAAGAATGGAAGTTTCCAGAATGAAGGCTTAAAATCATTGGAACATAATGACAGATGCCAGGAATTGGAGAGCTTGAATGCTCTTTTTAGGCCCAGAGTGAGCGGCGATGAGTGTGAAATGAAAGCATCTTTCCGTTAAACAATAAACTGTTCCCATACCTGGTTTCACAAAATATTTATTAAAATTTGTGTTTTTAGGAAGGAATTGGTTTCTAAAAAGTGCACTTATTCCCAGTAGCCCAGATTAGTAATTAACAGGAATGTATAATTTAATTAGAATACTCAATAATATCTCCATAAATATAGTGCAGCTACAAGATCAAAAATAGGCTTGTGGGAGAGGGACTACTTAGCTTAATAAATGACGTTCTATAAAAAAAACGTGACCGGAAACTTTAACTCCCTTAAATTGATATCAAACATTATTATTGTTTAGTCGATTAGTCTCGTCCGACTCGCCATGACCTTATGGATCGAAGCATGCCAGGCACATCGATTGTCTCTGGTCGTACTTGTCCATAAGATGCTAGAGTGGCTTACCAGTTCATTCTCTAGTGGACCACAATTTGTCTGACTTCTCTGCTATGGCCTTCCCATCTTTGGTGACCCTACATGATATGACTCACAGCTTCATTGATGTACACAAGCCATTCCACCACGATACTCATTAAGGTGGATGCCACCCCTCTGAAACATGGTACCCATGTCAGGTACCTCCAGTCATAGTTAGATAGTTACATAGTAATTTAGGTTGAAAAAAGACCCTAGTACATCAAGTTCAAGCTCCCCCCCCCCCCCCCCCAGATCTCCTCTGATCTGCCATACACAGATCCATTGCTAATTGATCCAGAGGAAGGCAAACAGAAAAAAACAGTGAAACTTTGTCAATTGTCTCAACAGGGAAAAATATATAAAATTCCCTCCCGACCCCAGATACTGGCGATCGTATTCATCCCTGGATCAATACTCCCTCTGTATTTATCCAGGATGGCCCTTAATGCCCTTTTTATTTAAACATATATCCAATCCCTTTTAAAAGCTATCTATCGAATCAGCTGTCACAACCTCCTTTGGTAGAGAATTCCACAGATTAACCACCCTTACTGTGAAGAACCCTTTTCTTTCTTTAGGGTAAAATCATTTTACTTCTAATCTCAAAGGATGTCGCCTTGTCAGTTGAAAACCTCTTAGCACAAAAAGTTCCCTTGACAAAGCCTTGTATTGACCCTTGATATATTTATATAAGGTAATCATATCTCCTCTTAAACACCTTTTTTCTAGAGTAAATAGGTTTAATTTGGTTAGTCTTTCTTCATAACTTAGCCCCTCCATTCCCTTTATTAGCTTTGTTGCCCTTCTCTGTACTTTTCCCAGGTCTAAAGTGTCCTTTTTATGTAGTGATGCCCAAAATTGAACTCCATATTCCAAATGAGGATGTACTAGGGATTTGTATAGTGGCAAAATTATATTTGCTTCTATACCCTTCTTAACACATGCTAATACTTGGCTTTGTAGATGCTGCTTGGCATTGCACACTGTTACCTAGGTGGTTGACCACAAGTACTGCCAAATCCCTTTCAATATCTGATACCCCTAGATTTGCTCCATTAAGATTATAAATTGCATGGCTATTTTTCCTTACCAGATGCATAATTTTACATTTATTTGTATTAAACCTCATCTACCATTTAGTGGCCCATTTTTCAAGTGTATGCAAATCCCTTTGGAGGAAAAGTACATCATTCTCTGTTTTAATTACCATGTACAATTTAGTGTCATCAGCAAAAATGGAGACAATACTTTCCAATCCTACTTCTAAGTCATTTATAAATATGATAAAAAGGAGAGGGCCTAATACTGAACCCTGAGGAACCTCTCTTACCACATTAGTCCAATCTGAGTATGTTCCATTTACAACAACCCTTTTTTCCTGTCTTTTAGCCAGCTCTCAATCCATGAGCAGATATTTACTGCAATTTCTGTATCCCTTAAAAAATACTACATCCACTGAGTTGCCCTGATCCAAGTTCCTACTAACCTCTTCATAGAAACGAATTAGGTTTGTTTGACATGACATCTCCGTCATAAATCCATGTTGTCTCCTACTTATAATCTTGTTTGAATAGACATGTTCTTGTATATGATCCCTTATTAACCCTTCTAAAAGCTTTCCCACTTCAGAAGTGAGGCTTACAGGTCTATAATTTCCTGGATTTGCTCTTGGTCCCTTCTTAAATATAGGTATCACCTCTGCCTTTCTCCAGTCATCTGGTAGAGTGTTGAGTGAATCTTAAAAAATGAGATATAATGGTTTTACTATTACAGATCCCAGTTCCCTAACTTTAACACAAACCCTAGCTATGACCCTAA
This sequence comes from Discoglossus pictus, assembly GCA_027410445.1. Taxonomy (NCBI): domain Eukaryota; kingdom Metazoa; phylum Chordata; class Amphibia; order Anura; family Alytidae; genus Discoglossus; species Discoglossus pictus. The sequence continues at coordinate 51,243,208 of CM050174.1, forward strand.
ACCCCAGCTATAATCCTAAACCCTAACTATAACCCTAATCTCCAACTATAACACTAAACCCTAACTATAAACCTAAATCCTAACTTTAATACAAACCCTAGCTACAGTACCCCCTCGGTATGGATTGGTTAATAGTGTGCTGCGGGCCCTTTAAGGACCCGCGGCGGGAATTTACATTTTTTTAAATGCAGCAGGGGGCCCGATCGATGCCGATCGGGGACCCCCGCTTCAAGGGTTTATATGGGGAGGCTGCAGGGACCCCGATATGCTTAGGGAGTAGGGGGGCATCAGACGCCGGGGTCGGGCTGCTTCGATGCAGCACGTATAGGCTGCGGTAGCCCTTGCAAGCACTTTTTTGTGCCCGTAGGGATTCTTCTGATATCCGAGCTTCACCCCATATATAATGAAGGGCCTTGGTGCCCCCCAGTACCAATTTACTCACTGCACTTTCCCCAAGACCCATTTCGATAACAGAACCCATTACCAAGACCCCTTCCCATAGCAGCACCCATCCCAAATACCCTTTCTTATTGCTACTGCCCCCCACTAAGACCACTTACCATAGCTGCTCCCCTTTGCCGATCGGGTACCCCTGCTGCAAGGGGTTAATGTGGGGACACTGCTGGGGTCCCGATGGGGACCTCCAGCATAGAGAGGGGTTAATATTAGGTGCCGTGGGGGTACTTATATTACCCCCGCGGTAGGGATTGGTTAATAGTGTGCCACAAGCCCTCTAAGGACCCACGGCGGGAATTTTTTACATTTAAAATGCAGCCTGTGGCTCGATCGATGCCGATTGGGGACCCCCTGCTGCAAGGGTTTATTTGGGCAGGCTGCGGGGGCCCCAATTGGGGCCCCTGCAGCATGGGGATGTGTTTAGGGAGCAGGGAGGAGCATCAGTCACCGGAGTCGGGCTGCTCAGATACAGCACCTATAGGCTTTTGTAGCCCTTGCGGGCACTTTTTGTCCGAGCTTCACCCCATATATCTATGGGTGCATGTTACTACGTTGCTCCTTTGGAGCCTATTTTCGGTGTCATCTCGCAGTGGCTGCTGCAAGGAACATATTGAAGAAGCAGTCCTTGCAAACAGCAGTAAGATTACTTTTGCAAGGACCGAGGGAACAACGGATTCTAATTTAATATGGCCCCATAAACCCAAACCCTATTACACTAAAACTTAGCTATAAATCTAAACCCTAACTTTTACACTCAACCCCAACTATAACATTAAACCCTAACTATAAACCTAAACCCTAACTTTAATATAAACCCTTGCTATAACCCAAAGCCCTAACTATAACCCCAAACCTACTCCCGAGCTATCTACCTAAACCTTATCTATAATCTTAAACCCTAAAAATAAACCTAAACCCTAGCTATACACCTAATCCTTAACTATAATCCTAAACCCTAAATATAACCTTAAACCTCAACTATAACGCTAAACCCGAACTATAACCTTAAACCCTAACTATAACCCTAAACCTAAACTATAACCCTAAACCCCAACTATAACACTAAACCCTAACTATAAACCGAAAGCCTAGCTATAACCCTAAACCATAACTATAACACTAAACCCTAATTAAACCCCAAACCCATTAAACTAAACCTTACTATAAACTTAAACCCTTACTTTAACATTCAATCCTAACTATAACACTAAAACCTAACTAAAAACCTAAATTCTAGCTATATACCCTAACTATATTCCTAAACCCTAAAATTAACCCTAAAGTTAACCCTAAACCTTACCGATAACATTAAACCCTAATTTAACCCTAACCCCTAACTGTACAAACTTAAACTTGAACTACAACAATAATTCCTAAATATAACCTTAAACCCTAACTAAAAACCTAATCCCTAACTATAAACTTAGACCCTAACTTTAACAGTAAACCCTAGCAATAACCCTAACTATAACACTAAACCCTAGCTATAACCCTATACCCTAACTGTAACACTAATCCCTAACTATAACATAACAACCTTAGCTATAACTCTAACACTAAACAATCATTTTAAGAGTAATCCCTAGCTATAACCCTAAATCCTAACTATAACACTAAACTCTAGCTATAATCTTGTTGTGGTCTTGTTGTTCAGTCGTGTCCAACTCTCAATGACCCTATGGACCACAGCACACCAGGATCGTTATGTCTCTGTTTGTGCTTATACATAAGGGTTTTATTGCCAAAGATATTGGAGTGGCCAGTACCTTCCCCAGTGGACCACAATTTGTCTGACTTCCCTGCTATGACCTGCCCATCTTGGGTGACCCTACATGGTTTAGCTCACAGGTTCATTGAAGTACACAAGCCCTTCAAGACTCCTTGACCATTCCGATGGGCCAGCTTTATTGTCTGGTCAAAAGAGATGAAGAAAACCAAGAGCGTCATGGAACACAGGGGAGAAGATCTAGAGAGGTAATGCCATGCTGACATTTGCAGATAAGGACTATGAATACATGTGTGCAAGCCAGAGCAGGAATACATTTAAATGTAATGATAGGCTCACCTTCACATATGACAGTTGAACTTGCTAGTAAACTGAAATTGTGAATAACTGTTAATAAATCAAAAACAACATTTCTTAATTTTCAAAAATCATGAGGTTATCTTGGCAAAGATACTGGAGTGGGTAGCCAGCTCCTTTGCCAGTGGACCATAATTGTCTGACCTCTCTGCTATTTCCTGTCCATCTTGGATGACCCTACAAGGTCTAACTCATTGACGTACCCAAGCCCCTTTCACCACGACTATGTAGAGATCCAGGTCAATAAAAATGGTCAAAAATATATGTATATGGTCAGATTAAACCTAGAGTGACCAGGTAAACTTTCTATAAATATAATTATCTGAGCAAGTCCCCAAATATATTAAGAGTCCCTCTTTTCTACTCATCCTAATAACTGGGGCGGGGGGGGGGGGGGGGGGGGTTGAAGCTATATCTAAACGCCAGATCTGTGGTCAATGGTTGTGTCAGACTCTGAGATGTTTTGAATTATCTGGAGTTTCCAACTTGTAACCACATAATAAATTGCAGCTTAAATGATGCATGTCATATGTAAAGAGATCGCATCCGGGTCTAGTCAGCTGGTGAGACTCAGTTTGTTGGCATAATATGAATACTCGTGACTTGCAGGAAGTTTTTACACCAAGTAATCACCTGCACCCTGACTCACACTATAGTTGTGAGCTAGTATAACAAGAAAATCTGGTATACATATTCTCTTCACTTTCAGTAGTAGGTCGATAGATAGATAGATTGATAGATAGATAGATAGATAGATAGATAGATAGATAGATAGATAGATAGATAGATAGATAGACAGACAGATAGACAGACAGACAGACAGACAGACAGACAGACAGACAGACAGACAGACATAAAGAGTATCTGCCCAATGCCTATAAATAGCTGCTATTTTTTTCTAGAGAAAATAAGTTTACTTTGGTTAGTCTTTCTTCAAAACATAGCCCCTCCATTCCCCTTTAAGTATTTTTACTTGTCAATTCTTTGTCCCAGTCTATACTTTGTATTTCTGCCCTTAGACCGTTTAAATCTGCCCTTTTAAAATTCAGTGTTTTTGTTGAGACTGTTTCGTGATCACTGTTTCCCAAAGGTTGCCCTATTTCAACATGTGATACTATAGCAATATTATTTGTGATGACTAAATCTAAGATTGCTTAATTTCTAGTAGGCTCTTGTATAACCTGGGCTAGATAATGATCCCCGAGTGTACTCAAGAACCTGCTCCTCTTAGCTGAACTGCTGGTCTCATTCATCCAGTTTATTTCAGGGTAGTTCAAATCTCCCATTATTAGAACTTGACCATGCTTAGTTGAATTCTCAGTCTGTAACAATAATTGCAGCTCCTCACTTTCAAATATATTTGGGGGTTTATAGCATACTCCTGCCAATTTATTTTAGAATTTGCTGCTCCACTATTTAACTCTACCCACAAACCTTCATCATTATCGCTAGTTCCAGCATAAATATCTTCTCTGACTATAGGCTTAAATTCAGACAAACCCCTCCTCCTTTTTTACCATTGCCCCTATCTTTCCTAAATAGGTTATAACCACCCAGATTAACAGTCTAGTCATGAGATTCATCCCACCACATTTTCGTAATACCTATTAAATCCCATTTCTCATTAACCGCGTATAATTCTAACTCTTACATTTTTCCTGGAAAGCTTCTGGCATTAGCAAGCATACACTTTATGTTATGAGTCTGTAGTTCTGATGTACCTACCACTGTACTTGAGATCCTTTGCAATACCTCCCTATTGACTATATTAACCCTCCCCATCTTCTCCCCATTAGTAGTTAATTCATTCCTTAACCCCTCTACACATTCTACCACTTTACTTCTATCTAGTCCCTACCCCCTACTTACTAGTTTAAAAACTCCCCCGACCATTCTTTACCCTAGCACACAAGCTCCCTCATCATTAAGATGCAATTAATCTATGCTATAAAGATTGTACCCAAGTGAGAAATCAGCCCAGTCCTCTAAAAATCCAAACCTCTACTTAATGCACATGGCACTGGTAGTATCTCAGAAAATACTAAGCGTGTACCATATTATTATTATTGGATCTCCCAGTTTTGATTTCTAATTACAAACTCTCTTATTCTGTTGAACTTCTACAAGTGCTGAGTTGCTTTCTAACCCAACCTTCTGCATGTGATCCTTACCACTCTGATTGTTCTGCCATTAACCTTGGATTCCTTTAAGACCACTCTTCTGACAAGCAGATGTGGTCTCCGTTTGAGGAAAGAAATCACAATTTTTTACAATTTTGTACCCTTTGATATCCTCCCTCTTGCATCCTGTCCTGACCTTTGCTCAGTTTGTTCACTTTTTATTGTTCTTCACCTCGGTTACCCCAGTTTGCCATGTTTTATGCGAACTGGACAATGCTCTAGGACAAATATTCCAGGTGTGTCTACCTGTTGAATTTATCTGTGTTCCATTGAAGGTTTATGGACATGTTTTTGAGATGTATGCTTTTTGGGTCAGGGGTTGTGAGCCTGTATAATGGACAGACAATAACTAAATTAATTAATTAAATGTCCTATTTGCGCTAGTGTCTAAAACCTTATTTGAATTCCAGGAACCACATTTCTGTAGGAATGGGGGAGGAAGAAGGATAGATAACAATGATTTGTTAGATTTTAGACCTTATTAAAATTAACACCAACTCCCTTCCCCTACACTTTTTTTTCTAATTAACAATTGGTTTTATAACATTTTCCCACCTTAAAAACTTTCAACATATATATTATATTGGTCCATTTACGCACTGAAGTCCTATATAATGAAGGAACTTCCATACATTCTATTCTGCAGAGTTTCTCATGATTGGCTATATCAACATCTACTAGAGTGGCCAATATTTAAATCTCTATATTACAGTTATTTTATGAAGATTGCATGTCGCTGGCATGTGGAAGATAGTGTATTCCAAAAATATAATGTGATTCACAATAAACCCTCATTACATTTTAAAATAATGTGCACTTTACCATGAGTGATGTGATCCAGTCTTCAGTTATTTCATGTTCTAATGTCTACCGGATAAATCTCTCTTTTCCTTCCAGTCGTAGGTGACCAGTTGGCTGTTCCTTTAATATGACCAGTTGTGCCAGAAATGATGTCATTAAGACAAATTATCTCTTCATGTTGTGCCAGGGAACATTTTAAGGCCATTTTATTTCCATTAAAAACACAAAACCTAAATTGGTCGAATCTTTGTGGTTAATTTTCATCTTTGATCATTTTAGTGAAATAAATCTATTAATACAGATGCTCCTGTCTCAAGTGAACTACTGAAAAAAAGAAGGATGAAAATGCTATTACTGTAATCATTTTATTTAATGGTTTGCTTATTGACTTTAGAATCAACTTCCAGGGATTCAAATTCAAGTTCATATATCGTAAAATTATATATATAATGCAGCAGGCATAAGCTTAAAGGAAACCATGTTTAAAATGGCTATGGATAGAACAACAAAGCATTTGTGGGCTTATTTGCATGTCCCTGCTCAGCTTCTGAGAGTGCAGTGTAATGACTTTATTTCTCGGAATTCTGAGCAGAAAATGATTTTTTTAACTTGTTTTAGACATTCAAATGTGAACACAAATGTACTATTTATACTGTACAGTGGAGAGCTTCTATCGCTCTTTTGCCCACCATATATTAAAGGATTGTTGTGGTGAACTACCTATTCAAAATATTAACTACACAAGCTGGGATCCCGCCTGACGCTGATTATAGATAGTAACCTTGAAACAGCTGGGTAGGATTCCCAGCTTGTGTATAATCCAACCTTGGCTTTGTATAAAAGCTGTGTAATGCAGCGGGCATAAGCTTAAAGGATACCATTTTTAAAATGGTTATGGATAGAAGAACAAAGCATTTTGTGGGCACATTTGCATGCTCCTGCTTAGCTTCACAGAGAGCAGTTTAATAACTGTATTTCTAGGAATTCTGAGAAGGAAAAAAGTTTTTTAACTTTTTAACTTGTTTTAGACATTCAAATAAGAACACAAATGTACTATTTATATTATAGTAAATAAATAATACACCTGTGGTCACATTTGAATGTCTAAAGCAAGTTAAAAAACCTGCTTCCAGCTCAGTATTCAGAGAAAAACAGTTATTATACTGCATTCTGGGAAGTTGAGCTGGGACACACAAATGTGGCCACAAATGCCTCTCTCTTCAATCAATAGCCATTTTCAAACATGGCTTCCTTTAAGCTTATGCCTGCTGTATAACACAGCTTTAATGCAAAGCCAAGGCTGGATTTTACACAAGCTGAGAATCCTATCCATGTACAGCTGTTTCAAGCTTACTGGCTAACATCAGCATGTAGCGGGATCTCAGCTTGTGTTGTGGATCTTATGAGTAGGGAGTTCACCACAACAATCATTTAATACAGGGAGTGCAGAATTATTAGGCAAATGAGTATTTTGACCACATCATCCTCTTTATGCATGTTGTCTTACTCCAAGCTGTATAGGCTCGAAAGCCTACTACCAATTAAGCATATTAGGTGATGTGCATCTCTGTAATGAGAAGGGGTGTGGTCTAATGACATCAACACCCTATATCAGGTGTGCATAATTATTAGGCAACTTCCTTTCCTTTGGCAAAATGGGTCAAAAGAAGGACTTGACAGGCTCAGAAAAGTCAAAAATGAGTGACATTTCTTGCAGAGGGATGCAGCACTCTTAAAATTGCAAAGCTTCTGAAGCGTGATCATCGAACAATCAAGCGTTTCATTCAAAATAGTCAACAGGGTCGCAAGAAGCGTGTGGAAAAACCAAGGCGCAAAATAACTGCCCATGAACTGAGAAAAGTCAAGCGTGCAGCTGCCATGATGCCACTTGCCACCAGTTTGGCCATATTTCAGAGCTGCAACATCACTGGAGTGCCCAAAAGCACAAGGTGTGCAATACTCAGAGACATGGCCAAGGTAAGAAAGGCTGAAAGACGACCACCACTGAACAAGACACACAAGCTGAAACGTCAAGACTGGGCCAAGAAATATCTCAAGACTGATTTTTCTAAGGTTTTATGGACTGATGAAATGTCTTGATGGGCCAGATGGATGGGCCTGTGGCTGGATTGGTAAAGGGCAGAGAGCTCCAGTCCGACTCAGACGCCAGCAAGGTGGAAGTGGAGTACTGGTTTGGGCTGGTATCATCAAAGATGAGCTTGTGGAGCCTTTTCGGGTTGAGGATGGAGTCAAGCTCAACTCCCAGTCCTACTGCCAGTTCCTGGAAGACACCTTCTTCAAGCAGTGGTACAGGAAGAAGTCTGCATCCTTCAAGAAAAACATGATTTTCATGCAGGACAATACTCCATCACACGCGTCCAAGTACTCCACAGCGTGGCTGGCAAGAAAGGGTATAAAAGAAGAAAATCTAATGACATGGCCTCCTTGTTCCCCTGATCTGAACCCCATTGAGAACCTGTGGTCCATCATCAAATGTGAGATTTACAAGGAGGGAAAACAGTACACCTCTCTGAACAGTGTCTGGGAGGCTGTGGTTGCTGCTGCACGCAATGTTGATGGTGAACAGATCAAAACACTGACAGAATCCATGGATGGCAGGCTTTTGAGTGTCCTTGCAAAGAAAGGTGGCTATATTGGTCACTGATTTGTTTTTGTTTTGTTTTTGAATGTCAGAAATGTATATTTGTGAATGGTGAGATGTTATATTGGTTTCACTGGTAAAAATAAATAATTGAAATGGGTATATATTTGTTTTTTGTTAAGTTGCCTAATAATTATGCACAGTAATAGTCACCTGCACACACAGATATCCCCCTAAAATAGCTAAAACTAAAAACAAACTAAAAACTACTTCCAAAAATATTCAGCTTTGATATTAATGAGTTTTTTGGGTTCATTGAGAACATGGTTGTTGTTCAATAATAAAATTAATCCTCAAAAATACAACTTGCCTAATAATTCTGCACTCCCTGTATATGGTGGGCAAAGGAGCAATAGAAGCCCTCCACCGTACAATAATACAGTAAATAAATAGTACATCTGTGTTCACATTTATGCAGTGGTGACCAAAAGTGTACTCCATATTCCAAATACATATGAACAAAAGGGTGTAGAGGTAGAGAAGCGAAAAACAGATCCTGATAATGTAGCACCATAAGTGTTTATTATTTTCAAATCAAATAGTAAAACAGTATGTATAGCATTCACTTTTTGGACCCTCTATCCTCCTCTTCCTAATAGAAGTGTTTCCAAGATACGCTACCTAATAGGATTGCAGGTAGTCTATGGAACTCAGGGTAAAATGCTAATATTTCAATTTTGCCACTTTCTACTCTACACCTACTCCAAAAGGGCTGCTACCGGACAGTGAGTACCCTGCATTCATTCCTACTAAGGGTCAGCTCAGAAAACAGGAATTGTCAATAATTATCTGGATATATTGACATATATTTCAATAAGCTTTTGTTAAATTTGGTAAATTTGGTAAATATCCTTAAGGTATCGTTTTTTATATTATCTTTTAAAAAATCTTTTATTGTATATTTTTTATTTTATTCTTACTTACAGTGTATTTGGTATTTATATGAGTAAGGCTGTTTATTGTGGCTAAAAGTTTTAGTGATTGATTCTATGTTCATTATAGTGGTATAACAAGAGCTAAGGTATTTTTGGTTAAATACCCCTCATGGATATAACCACTCTATTTGAGCTCTATACAGTGAGCAAAAACAAGAACTGGAGCTGACTGCGGCTCAGACTCATATAGTTACATAGTAATTGAGGTTGAAAAAAGACTTTTAGTCCATCAAGTTCAACTGTTTTAGACCTCCTCTGATTTGCAATATGCAGATTAATTGTTAATTGATCCAGAGGAAGGCAAACAGGAAAAAAAAACAATGAAACTTTGCCAATTGTCTCAAAAGCGGAAAAAAAATACAAAAATCCTTTCTGACCTCAGATACTGGCGATCGGACTCCTTCCTGGAACAGTACTCCATCTCTAATTATCCAGGATAACCCTGAATGCCCTTTTTATTTTATAATTCAAATTCAAATTCAAATTACACAGATTAACCACCCTTTAAGGTGAAATCTTGTTACTTCTAATCTCAAAGGATGTCCCCTTGTCTGTTGATAACCTCTTGGCAAAAAAGTTCACTTGACAAAGCCTTGTATTGACCCTGTACATATTTATATAAGGTAATCATACCCCCTCTTAGACGCCTTTCTTCTACATATTTATATAAGGTAATCATACCCCCTCTTAGACGCCTTTCTTCTACAGATAATAAATTTAGGTTGATTATTCTCACTTTATAACTTAGCCCCTTCATTCCCCCATTTCTCCATTCACCTTATTAGTTTTGATGCCCTTCTCTGTACTTCACTTGTCATTTTTATGAAGTGGTGACCAAAATTGTACTTCCAAATGAGGGTGTACTAGGGATTTGTATAGTGGCAGAATTATATTTGCTTCCCTTGCTTCTGTACCCTTCTTAATAAATGCTAATATTTGACTTGCCATTGCAGATGCTGCTTGGCATTGAGCACTGTTACCTAGGTGGTTGTCCACACGTACTCCCAAATCCCTTTCAATATCTGACACCCCTAGATTTGCTCCATTAAGAATATAAATTGAATGGCTATTTTTCCTTCCCAGATACATAACTTTACATTTATTCATAATAAATCTCTTCTGTCATTTAGTCACCCATTTATCTCAGTTATGCAAATCCCTTTGGAGGGAAAGTATATCATTATCTGATTTAATTACCTTGCACAACTTAGTGTCATCAGCAGAAAGGGAGAATACTTTCCAATACTACTTCTAAGTCATTAATATATATGTTAAAAAGGAGAGGACCTAATACTGAACCCTGAGGAACCCCACTTACCACATTAGTCGAAACGGAGTATGTTCCATTTACAAAAACCCTTTGCTTCCTGTCTTTCTGCCAACTCTCAATCCATGAGCAGATATTTACTGCAATTCCTGTATCTCTTAGTTTGCACAATTGTCTCCCATGTGGCACTGTATCAAAAGCATTTGCAAAATCCAAAAACGCTACATCCACTGAGTTGCCTTGATCCAGGTTCCTACTAACCTCCTCATAGAAACTAATTGGATTTGTCTGACATGACTTATACCTCATAAATCCATGTTGACTCCTACTTATAATATTGTTTAAAAAGACATATTCTTGTATACTATCCCTTATTAACCCTTCTAAAAGCTTTCCCACTACAGAAGTTAGGCTTACAGGTCTATAATTTCCTGGATTTGTTCTTGCTCCTTTCTTAAATATAGGTATCACCTCTGCTTTTCTCCAGTCATCTGGTAGAGATCCTGCGTTGCGTGAATCTAGAAAAATTAGATATACAGGAATACCTCATTTAACGCAGGCAATAGGAGTGTTAAGTGAAACAGCTCTAAATGGGGCCGTTTAATATGGGGGAGATACACAATTGCATTTGGAATTTTAAATGTTTTTGGTTTTATATGAACTTCAAACATTACACGAACACAAACTGAACATTAGCAGAAATATAAACTTTAAATTATTGATGTTGAAGCTCCTGGGTCATCCTGGATTCTGTTTTCTTTGGAGAGAAAACACAGTGTTCTAGCGAATCAGAGTATTAAAGGGGGTCGGCAGGCAAAAATAGCGGGGCAATGCTATAAAAAATCAGAGCATTAAAAGGGATTTGGCAGGCAAAATCAGCATTATAGTGTGGTTTAGCATTAAAAGGGGTCTGACAGGAAAAACAGCTCTATAGAGAACCAGCTCTAAATGTGGTAGCTTTAAGCTTGGTATACCTGTAACCATCTTATATGCAGTCTAAGTAAAGTGAAACAGAGTGGAGATAGGAAAAGATTTGTCCAACTGAATGCAGAATTCCAGAGGATAGCAAGAAGAGACAAGGAGACATTCTACAATGAGCGATGCAAAGAGATTGAAGAAGATAACCAAATGGGTAAATCAAGAGATCTCTTCAAGAAAATTGTGAACCTAAAAGGCACCTTTCATGCCAAAGTTTTAGTGATAAAAGACAACAATGTTAGGGACGTAACAGAAGAAGATCAGATAAGGAAGAGGTGGCAGCAATACATCGAAGATCTATACAGGAAGGATCTTAGCAGCAGTGATGACCTCAACAGTTTGTGAGCTGGAGCCCGACATCTTGGAGATCAAAGTGAGATGGATGTTTTGCTAATAATAAGACTACATGAGGTGTTGGAATTCCAATTGATCTATTCACAATTCTACAGGATTATGCTGTGAAAGTGTTGCTTGCCTTATGCCAACACATTTGGAAAACTCAACAATGACCAATAGACTGGAAAAGGTCAGTCTACATCCCAATCCTAAAAAAAGGCGGTGCCATAGAGTGCTCTAATTATCAAACAATTGCACTAATTTCACATGCCAGCAAGGTAATGCTTAAGATTCTACAAGCTTCAGTTCAACAATATATATAACTAGCGACTTGCCCGTCAAAAAATGACGGCTATGAGATGTGTATGTTAGGAAAGTTGTTTAGTTATTAATATATATATGTGACAGTTGTATTGTGATATTAAAATATGTTTAGTTTTGTAAAATGTTCTCTTGGTGAACAATAATTTGTAAAGTATTTTGTATTAACATTTGAATGTAATAATAGTGGAACTTGAAATTAATCATTATTGCAAACTTTAGGCAATGGTTTTTTTAAATGCAATTTGTATGTGAAGAATTGTTAACTTCAATATACATAAAAAGAAAACAGGAAAAGCAAACAGTAAAAACCCTTGTTGAAACGTACATAATTTTAACCTGAACTTTGTAATATATGTAAGTAAGAAACTTGAAAGTATATTTTTTTAAACTTTAACTTTATTATTTGTGTAACTTTGGAACTTGACAAAACATTTGTATAACTTTGAACATTATAAACAGTAACATAATGAATACATTTTTAACATAATTTTGTATTAAAAGTATTAACATTTGAATGTAAAAACATTTTAACTTTAAAGTAATCAATATTTTAAACTTGAGGCAATGTTTTTTTAACATGCAATTTCTATCCGAATAATTGTTAACTTCAATATACATTGAATGCAGAGGAAGGCAGACAGTGAAAACTCTCTTTAAAATGTACCCAATGAAATAAATTCCTTCCTGACCACATGAACTGTCGATAAACATTAATACAGGTAGTAATCTTAACATAACAGACAATATTAACATTGTGTCTTAAAATGTGGTTGAGCTGTTAACATGAACTTTGTAATATGTTGAAGTAAAAACCGTTAAAATATTGTTTTCCCAACTTGTAACATTAGAAACAGTAACATAGTTAATTAACATTTTAACATAATTATCACATATATAGTTGCAAGGCAAGTGTTTTGTGAGGTCAATCATCCATAAAGAGTCTTTCCATAAATTATGACTGAAATTGTTTCTTGTTTATTATTTTTGAATGTTTTTTAATTTGTTTTCCTTGTGTTTTCTTTCTTTACTGAAAAGTTATAGTACTTCATAGTAGACAATGTTTTTAGTAAAATTACGTCCATCTTCTAATAAATCACCTTGACTTTCATTCTTTTCAATGTAAACTTTAATAGCCTGTGGATTTTTGCACCGTGACAACGCAACGTACAATTGACCATGTGCAAATACTGTTTCTTCCAGGAAAATACCCACAGATTTGAAAGTTTGACCTTGTGATTTATTGATGGTCATGGCAAATGCCATAATAATGGGAAATTGTCTTCTTTGAAGTATAAAAGGGAGACTACTTTCACTTGGTGCTAAATCTATTCTTGGTATGAAAACTCTCTCTCCTTTATGGGTCCTAGTTAAAATTTCAGCATCTATAAAATGGTCCTTTAATTGTTGAACAATTAATCTTGTGCCATTGCATAGGCCTTTTTTGGGGTTCATATTTCGCAGTAACATGATAATTGCACCCTTCTTTAGCTGCAAAATATGTGGTGGCATTCCAGAAGGAGTTAAAGAGTTAATGAATTCAGTAGAAAAGTTTGCCTGACTTTCATTGTCATCAGCAAGTACAGAATCAGCACTGTGATAATTTCTTTGTGGTGCATTAATTTTTTTTAAAGATTTCATTATTGAGGATTAATGCATCCTTATTTTTACACGTTAGTATGACTTTGTTGGCAAGCTCGGAATAGTCCTGGTTATTTATGCTCCCTTCAAATATAGCTGATACATTTGTTCAATTTCTTTGCTTGTAATGATGTCATGCGAATATCTGACACAGAAGTTTCTAAAATAGGCACTGGCAGTTTAAATCCACTATGAACAGTTCTTCCACCTTCTAACAAAAGTGCAGCAATTCCAGTAGTGGCAAACGCCATTGCTATTTGACCTTGTGCTCGTACTGAACTCATTAATAAATTATACAGATAGGTTTTTCCTGATCCGCCAGGTCCATCAAGATAGAAATAACGCTCTGTCACCATGTCATCATCTATTGCATTTTTAATGGCATTAAATGCTTGCAATTGTAATGTATTTAAATTTGCAAGTCTTTCTTGTGTTCTTTCTGCTTGTAGTTGAATGTCATAGTCTTCAAAGTTTATGTCATCTATAAGACCTGGATCAGGCAAATTAAAACTTGCACAACTTAATCCATGAGTTAAAAATACTTCTTGGATTTCCATTAACGCTTTTAAGTGTGCAATGGGTTCATTGTATCGTCGCATAAAGTCTTCAGCCATATTACTTTTAAAAGTCTCCCACAAAGCTAATGCATTTGGAGCATTTGAGAAGATACAAATAAAAGCAAATTGTTCTCACATCTGTCGTGGCATTTGACATTGTGCTGCTTCTTCTAAACATCTTTCCCATTCTGTATCATCCGCTAGTAAGTTTCTATGTCTTGCAGCTAAATGGAAGGATTCATATACAATGTCATTAACAGTTCTTAAGTGTTCAAAACTTTGTGCTCCAGGAACATTTAAAAGTAATATCCGTAAGCAAAAACGTTCAACATCTCTTGGACTGACTATGTACATTCTTGGAATTATTTTATTGCCTCTGCTTTTTCTTGTTCTGCATAATCCATTCACAAAAACACAGTGATATGGAATTTCAATATATAAGTATTGTGTTGCTTCAGAATCAGTGGAATTTAATTCAAACCATGCAGTTAGTGTAGTGTGACGATCTTCACTTTGGGCCAATGCATTCATTTCATTTCCAGCATGGAAATAGACTAAATGTCATTGTGGCAAATGTACTGCTAACCTATATACTGCATGTGATCTATCCTGCATTTCAAATTTTAAAAGCCGCCACATAGCTTCTGGCGCACTGACATAGCGAGCATCTACATGAGATGCAAGTTCATAATGTACTAACTCACTACATTCAGGGTTGTCTGCACTTTTGACGACTACAGTAGCTGCATCGTAGCCTTTGTAAATATATTTGTAGACATATTTAATGGATTTGATGGAAGTGCAGGCTTCTACGTTGATGTGGGCATTGTACTTCATGAGTAAATGTGGATGTAGGGTACTACATATCTATTGTCCACTTTTTTTCCACGAATAATGGCACTATCTCCTTCTCTTCTTTTATAAAGTGGATATCCATCACAATTGGCATAGGTTTTGTCTCTATAATCTTTTGGAAATTCTTTGGAACATTTATTATTTTCCATACATGGTGATTGTGGATTAAGGTCACCACAGGGTCCATGAATCATGCGATGAGTAACAATCTCATATAGTCTACCATATAGTTCTGGATCTGGTAGTTCAGCAACAATGACTGCATCCACTTTGTCCAAAGTATCTAATTTATCTTTTTCTTGAAGTATTATTAGAAGATATGCATGTGGAAGGCCTCTTTTTTGAAATTCAATGGTATATACATAAGCAAGACATTTGCCAAATAACTGATTTATAGTGAAGTCACGTATTAATTCATTTAATTTAATCTTAAAAACTCTGGCTACTAAATCTGGTCGATCTGAAGCACTTTGTCCAAGAAGTAGATTTTGTGTAATTTCTGGCCATTGTGGATTACATGTAAATGTCAGAAATAAATCGGGTTCGCCAAATTTGGTGACAATAGCCATAGCATCATTGTATCTTTCTCTCATATTTCGAGGAGATCCTTGAAAGGAAGATGGCAAAATGATGGCTTTGCCAGCTGTCATGTCTCTGCTTGTAGCCACGTCAGCAACATAGTCCATGAGTCCAGAATATTGTTCTACACGGATTTTATCTTGTTGATATTTGATAAAGTTTAAATTATTAGCCTCAACTTGCAAATAAGAATCAATAATCCATTGTTGGGTTAGTTTTCCACCACATAAAATTGGATTAAATCCATGTCGAATGGCAATTTGAGCTACTTTAAATTCAAGCATAGAAACATTATTTCGGATTCTGGCTTTAGCATTTGGGTAACTGGGAAGTGTTAATTTTGGTTGCCAACCTGCTTCTCTGTGTGGGAAAAAGATGGGATATGTCATTGGATCTAAATTTGGACTTAAGATACTCATATTAATGAACGGTTGCTCCTCATTTCTGGGATATATTCTAATGTCTCTTTTAAATGGTGGTTCTCCTTCATCATTCTGAAACACCATTGCAACCTCATTTGATGTTGGCAAGTTATAACGATGTTTATCAGTATGTCTGTCTCTTTTAAGCACCATATTAACCTTGGGCATTGGTAATTGATGTCTTTGTGCATGAAGTAGTTGTTCATTTTCTACTTCTGCCAATTTTTTATAAGCTTTACTATAGGGATTGTTGTCCATAATGTTATTTAGCTCTATAAAAACACTGTGTAAGCATTTTTTATTTTCTTCCATCTGCATACGTTGGTCAACAGCTTCCATTGTATCTAGGACATATAGTTGAGCAAATTTTCTTTGATCTCCTTCCTCTGGATGTAAATGGGAAGTGCGATGATAAATTTGTCCTTTGACTTTAAAACAGTAAGGACCATGTCCTGGTACATTAACAGCTAATGTTGCCCCCATAGATGCAAAGGATATGGCTCTATTGTAGGATCTTATGTTTATTTTAAAATCTTGGTAGTTTGGAAAAGTAGGTTCAGTCATAATGTTTTTTAAATAGATAGGAAATTCTTTCCTTTCTGGAAGTTTGAACTTGCCTTTTTGACAGCAACTAATAAATTGGCCATCTCTGGGTCTCTCTTGTTTAAAATAATAAGCCTCACAAAACTGACATTGAGTAGTCATGTCCACACAACTATGAACTTCTACTGCTAAAGACTTGAGTAAAGGACAAATTGCAAAGTGTATTGGATTTTGATTTTCATATTCATCAGGTGAAATGTCATATAATGTTTCAACAGGTTCCAAATGTTTAGTTTTTTATGTGGCTTTTCTTGGTATATGTTGTATTGTTTGAGGTAAAATGTCATGTAATGTTTCATGAACCGGTTCTAAATGCTTTGTTTTTTTCGTTGCTTTTTTTTGTATTCCTTGTATTTTTTCAGCTAAAATGTCATCTGATGTTTCAGCAACAGGTTGTAAATGCTTTATTTGCTTGTTGTTTTTTTTTGTCATATCTTTAATTTCTGCAGGTGACAGTCTTTTGCTTGCAATTCTTTTACGTTCTTTTTCTCGTCGAATTTCCTTCTTCTCCGGTGTCTGCTGGCTGTCTGCTCTCTGTCGTCGTTCTCTAGCTTGGCGTCTTTTCTTTTCTTGTTTACTCTCGTTATCAGCCATGTTAATCTGTAAGAATAAAATAATGTATCTTTAGTTTATTTTGAGATGTTAAGTTTGTTTTCCTCAAAAATTGTTATCAACAGTGTGTTTACATTTTATACTTAATCAATTTCAATTTGGTCAATTGAATAGAGGTCTAAATAAGGTCATCATATAATTTTTTTAATATTTTTTTATTTAGTAAACATATCCAAAAGTAAGTTTTTTACTAACAAAAAAGTTTTTTGAAAAAAAATGTTATGGTTTTATTTACAGCACTATTCAATTTGTCAAATGGCAATTCAATGAGGGTGTAGGACTGGAAATGTCCAATGCGAAATTGTATAGAGTCTGTGTTTAGAGCCTTTTTTGGAGTATGCATTATTTTTTTCTGGCTACGTTGAAGTTTGTATTTACCGTTAAAGATTATTGGCCCTAAAAGACAAAGAAGAGATAGCAGAAAAATGTGTTAGTTATATTTTTTTCAAAGTTATAGTTACTGGTGGTTTTTTTGAAATTTTATTTTCTGTTGACATCGATGCAAAGCTAAGATATTTATTTATTTTTCTCTTTTTTTACTTGTTATACTGTACCTTGGTTGAAGTTTGATTTCAAGCAGAATCTTTGTTGGTCCTGTGTTGAAAGCCTTCGTCCGATGGTCTGGTCCTGTGTTGAAAGTCCTCGTCCAATCGTCTGGTCCTCTGTTGAAAGTCCTCGTCCGATGGTGTAGTCCTCTGTTGAAAGTCCTTGTCCGACGGTCTGGTCCTGTGTTGAAAGTCCTGGTCCGATTGTGTAGTCCTCTGTTGAAAGTCCTCGCCCGCTGGTCTGGTCCTCAGTTGAAACTCCTGGTCCGATGGTCTTCACGCAGTATCTGTTGTAAAATAAAAATGAAAATGTTATTTGATTTGAATGTATTTGTATTAACTAAAAAATGACATTATTTCTGTGTATTGTATATGTTATGGTGAATTTTTCTACTATTTATTTGTTTGTGCAACCTTTTCAAAATACTTTAAATGTATTTTTATATTGCATAGATAATTTTTTTATACTGTAATTATTTTTTGGTGAATTTTTTTGTATATGATTGCACTGGTTTTAGCATTATCCTATTTTCTGTTCCGCACTTTTGGTATACTTATTTAGGCTTCTTTGTAAGGCTTATAGGTTGTTAAAGATTCTTAAATATTAAAGAAGAATATTAATTTATTTCGCTATGTGTTTGTGTGAGTTTTTTTTAAATCCTGTTTGGTGCGCACCAAAAGTGGTATGCTTATTTATGCTTCTTTCTAAGGCTTATACGTTCTTAAACATTAAATAAGAATATTAATTTAGTTTCCTATGTGTTTGTGTGAGTTTTTCGACAATCCTGTTTAGTAAACACCACTTTTGCTATGCTTATTTAGGCTTCTTTCTAAGGCTTATAGGTAGTTAAACATGAAATAAGAATATCAATGTAGTTTGCTATGTGTTTGTGAGAGTTTTTCTACAATCCTGTTTGGTGCGCCACACTTATGGTATGCTTATTTAGGCTTCTTTCTAAGGCTTTTAGGTTGTTAAACATGAAATAAGAATATTAATGTAGTTTGCTATGTGTTTGTGTGAGTTTTTGTACAATCCTGTTTGGTGCGCACCACTTTTGGTATGCTTCTTTAGGCTTTTTTCTAAGGCTTATAGGTTGTTAAACATGAAATAAGAATATTAATTTACTTTGCTATGTGTTTGTGTGAGTTTTTGTACAATCCTTTTGGTGCGCACCACTTTTGGTATGCTTATTTAGGCTTTTTTCTAAGGCTTATAGGTTGTTAAACATTAAATAAGAATATTAATTTACTTTGCTATGTGTTTGTGTGAGTTTTTGTACAATCCTGTTTGGTGCGCACCACTTGTGGTATGCTTATTTAGGCTTTTTTATAATGCTTATAGGTAGTTAAACATGAAATAAGAATATCAATTTAGTTTGCTATGTGTTTGTGAGAGTTTTTCGACAATCCTGTTTGGTGCGCACCACTTTTGGTATGCTTATTTAGGCTTTTTTCTAAGGCTTATAGGTTGTTAAACATTAAATAAGAATATTAATTTACTTTGCTATGTGTTTGTGTGAGTTTTCCTACAATCCTGTTTGGTGCTCACCATTTTTGTTATGCTTATTTAGGCTTTTTTCTAATGCTTATAGGTTGTTAAACATTGAATAAGAAAGTTAATTTAGTTTGCTATGGGTTTGTCTGAGTTTGTTACAATCCTGTTTTGTGTGTACCACTTTGTGTGTACCATGGTCCTCATTCAATTGGAATTTTGCCAATTGAAGAGGGCTCTATATAAACACATAACATATTTTTTGACCGAACTTTTTAGTTAGTGAAGACCTTGATTTTGGATAGAAGTTCAGTAACTAAAAAGTTCTGTATAAAAAATATGTTATGTGCTTATATAGAGCCCTATTCAATTGGCCAACTCACAATTGAATGAGGCTCATAGTTTGTTTCTTTTTTTATACTTAACACTTTACCTTGATTGAAGTGTCTAATGACAGAGGGTCCCCTCCTGCCAATCTTAATCCGCCGGTCTTCTTGTAGTGTCTGTTTGAAAAAGAAAGTGAAATAGTTAATTGTATATTTCTTATTTTTTATTTAGCAAAGCATGGCCTTTTCAGCATGTAATGTCTTGTTCTATCTTACCTATTCTTCTTTGTTGGTGTTCTTTAAAAGGGATTGTGCTTCACAATGCACGGTGCAAATTGTTGAGTGAAGCTGTTGATGCAGAGTCTGTTTGAATATTAAAAGAAGTAGAAAGATTGAGTTTTAGGTAATATATTGAATTGCACTAAATTAAATATACTTCTGTAATTATTTTCAATTAACATTATTTTTTGGGGGGGCTACACACATATGTCACATACATGAAGCACATTTTCAGAGTTCAATGTAATTTTTTTCTGTGCGTGTGACATATCACTATACATGAATCATATTTTAATTGTTAAATGAACCTTATTTTTTGTTTTTGCCAAGACACATAAATGTGTGTGTGACATGTCACTATACATGATACACATATATGTGCGTGTCACATATCAGTATACATGACTCATATTTTAATATTACAATTTTTTTTTTTGTAATGTCATTTAAATGTAGTTGTTTAATTAGTTTGTTTTAAGATCATTTTGTTGCAGGGGCAATACACATAAATGTTTGTGTGACATGTCACTATACATGATACAGATATATGTGCATGTGACATGTCACTACATAAATCAAATTTTTTTTTTTGTCAAATGAACATTATTTTTTTTGTGGGCCTACACACATAAATGTGTGTGTGACATGTGACTATACATGATAGACAAATGTGCGTGTGACATGTCACTACATAAATCACATTTTCATAGTTCTTTTTTTTTTTTCTGGTGTCTTTATAATAAAATGTAATATATTATAGCTTACCTCTCAGTTGTAATTTGCACAGTGTAAAGTAGTAAATTAGGAAACAATTCTCTTCTGAAGTAACAGCAGCAGTTAACTCTGAAGTCACTCTGTTCATCACCTGAGTAGAAATGTAGAAATTTCTGGAAAGTAGGCAGTATTTATAACCTTGTAGAAATTTCTGGAAAGTAGGCAGTATGTTTTTAAACTTTCAAGTACCTCAGAACGTTATAAGGCAATACGCATGCGCTATTTGCGTTCCAGCTTACAATTTGCGTTCCATCTGCCATTTTGTGCGTAGTAGTGTTCAAAATGGTGTTTAACTGTGACTGTGCTACGTTTCGCATAGTATGTGTTTCATTTTTCCGAGTTACTGCAGTGTAGTTACGTCTGAAGCCTCGTTTTGTTTGTCGGACATTTTTTCTCTCGCTTAGCCGATTTCCGGCCGTTTAAACTAATTTTTTTAACTTAAATGGACGTGTAAATGAACTTTTCGAGGTGCCTGATGCCCCCCTTGCTGTAAGTAAGCTTTTTATGTGTTCATGTGTTTATTTCTTGTGTTTGTGATGTTTTGATGCGCTACGTTTGTAATGGGTCTTTCGCGGCCGTTTTTTTTCCCCGATGCGGCCGTATTTTGTTGCGATGTTGCCGTATTTTTTTGCGATATACGCAGTTAGCTTTTACGTGTACGACGCAGTGTATTTGTTTCTAAGTCGTGCGTATGTGTGTTAAGAGCGTGTGAAGGGCCTTTTTTGCTGTTTTTTTGTTAAGTCTTGCTTGTGTGTGTCTGGGTGTAAGCGGGTGTGAGGGGCCTTTGAGTTTTTTTTTGTTATAAAGTCGTGTATGTGTATGTGTGTGAACACAGCCGACGTTGGGATGCTCCCACCACCGCAAATGCGGACCCTCGCTTCGCGAGGATCCGCATTTGCGGGGACTTTGTTGGGTTTTTGTTGGCTGGGAGGTTGGGTTTATTTTGTTAAAAAGTCGTGTGTGTTAACACAGCCGACGTTTAGCCTCCACCACCGCAAATGCGGACCCTTGCGATTTGCGGGGACGTTGGGATGCTCCCACCACCGCAAATGCGGGGAACTGCGTCCCTCGCTTCGCGAGCCCGCAAGCGTGAGCAACGGACCGTACGCTCACAACTATATATGTGATAATAATAATAATATAACTACCAGATATGGAAGCCAGTTTCCACAGAGGAAGAGGCACAAGAGATCAAATTGCCAATGTCTACTGGATAATAGAGAAAGCAAGGGTTTCCAGAAAAACAAAATGCAAGAGTTCCAGAAAAACATTTACTTCTGCTTAATAGACTATTCTAAAGACTGTGTGGATCGCAACAAAATTGTGGCATTTCCTTAAAGAGATGGCAGTACCAGATCATCCCATCCTTCTCCTAAAGAATCTGACGACCAACAAGCCACGGTCAGAACTGAACATGGGATAACAGAATGGTTCAAGATCGGAAAAGCAGTGCGACAAGGTTGTATATTGTCCCCTTATTTATTCAACTTCTTAGCACAGTACATCATGCTTAAGGCCAGACTGGATTAATTCAAAGCCAGAATCAATATTGCTGTAGGGAATATCAACAACCTCATATACCCCGATGATACTATTCTGATGGGGAGAAAGTGGAGGCAGCGACAGATGTTATTTTCCTTGGATCCAAGATCTCTGCAGATGGTTACTGTAGTCATGAAATTAAGACATTTGCTTCTGGGGAGGAAAGCTATGGCAAGCTTGGACAAGCTAGTAAAAAGTAAAGATATTAAACAACGGTCTATATAGTTTGAACTATACTATTCCCAGTAGTAACATATGGATGTGAGAGCGGGACCATAAAGAAGTCTAAGCGCTGTAGAATCGATGGTGGAGAAGACTGCTTAGAGTCCCTTGGACTGCAAGAAGATCCAATAAATGAATACTTCAGGAAATCAAGACACACTTCTCACTAGAAGGTATGATCATGAGAGAACTCAAATATTTTAGTCATATTATGAGACGGCAGGATTCCCTAGAAAAGACTCTGATGCTGAGAAAGATTGAAGGCACAAGAAGAAGGGGATGACAGAGGCAGAGATGGATAGATGAGGTCACTGAAGCTATAAACACGAACTTGATAGAGATCAGAGGCACAAATACATTTTAAGTTTATAGATTATAAATTTGTAAGTTTTCAATCTTGCAAGATGCTTTGAAAAAAAGACAAGGGCCCTCCACTATTTGCAATGTGTTAATTTTAGTTTGCCTTTTAACATAACCAACGTATAGCGCCACGGAATAATAATAATTATAATAACAATGCTCTTTTAGCATAACCAAAAAAGAAACTGAATTATTGTCCCCTCACTAATTTATGTCCCTCCTTACTTGAATACATTATTGAACAGCAGTGTACTTAGTTGACCTGCTAGGTGTTTTTTATTAAGATAATACAAGTTGCCTGTGTACATAACCTAAAAAAAATTCATTTGGGGGTGACAGTGTCCCTTTAAAGCACCGTTTTGAGGTAACTGGAAGCTTTCAATTTCCCTGTATCCCTTAATTATGAGATTATGCAGAGCAGCATTTTTTTGATTAACAAATCAATGGATAATTAAGTAAATAGTTGCATTTCTGATGTACCTATTTGGGATTTAATTTAATATGGGACGGTATTTATTTTTCTTGGTTTATGAAGTTCAATTGCCTGTTACATTGGACGACATTACTTTTTAACTTAACACAATGTGGCAAATCAGTTACAGCACAAAAGCCCACACATATTCTTGGGAGGCTCTGTGTGCGTCCAAATGACAAAGCGCAGGAATATTCCATCATTTTAGATACTTTGTGGTTAAAACACAATTGCAAGCAACAGGATGGAAAAAAAGCCATCCAGGAAACTTCAGTAAATTTGGAGTATTTAGACTTTAACTAATGATCTTATTGAGGTAGAATGTATAATTATTGGGTAGGACAGTTTTTACAATTATATTTCCGCAATGGGATTCCATGTATTAGTTAAAGGGATATGGAATTTGCTGGATATTAGTAGGTATAAAATATACCTGGGTATCTTTTTACTTTTATGTACTTTATTTTATTATGAAGTGCTAGTAAGCCCTGGGTATCTTTTTACTTTTATGTACTTTATTTTATTATGAAGTGCTTGTAAGCTCTGTTTTTACTGCCTAAAATGAAACAAATAGTCCCTGCTTTGGGCTGCCCTGTGAAGCTCATGAAGACACTGACTCTGCTCTACTCTGCTCTTCTTGCTGTTGGCCATAAACATGTGCTGTTTTTCTTCAATTACACACATTCTTTAAACTACATAAAAACGTGCCAAAAAAGTAGCACCCCCTTTTCCAACGAGACATTTTATTCTCTCTATTTTTCAGACATATGGCAGCAATTAAATGCAGCCAATGGAATCAATTAGCTAGATTAAATATATATATATTTGATACAGTCTAAGTGAGACGGATTCATAGCAGTTTGTCTAATATGAAAGAAAATATTGGCCTTACGCAATTAACAATAGCCATTTGCACAGGAAGAGTGAAGCATTGTGTTTTTATTACCGACACCCTAGCACCTGCCATTTAGGAGTATAAAGTGTCCGTATCTTTGAAATATTTCAGTTTAATTTTTCAATTTGGAACAGGGTTGCGATGAGCTCATCTGAAGCTGGCATGGTGCACGCTAATGGCAATGGATCTGCTTGCATTACTATGCCGGGATATGTTCATTGCAGGCCTCGTTTTTCTTCTTAAAATAATGCTACTCAGCCTTGGCCTGCACCGTTGCCAATGGAAGCGAATAGCTTGCCAAGTTTGCGGTTTTAAATTTATTTCCACCATTGCTGTCCAAGTTTTATTAACCTTACATTGTTTTTCAATTCATTTTTAAAGTGTTAAAAATGGCAGAGAGTCAGGGACTGAGATGGGTTATTTGATGGCAATGCTTTTTCCAACATTGTTTCCACCAAAGTGTAAATATATGTGGTCATTCCTGAGCAGATAGTTTGGAACACGGAATTAAAGGGCCACTGCGTATATTTTAAAATGATAGGTAAAAATAAGTACTTTATCAGTGGAAAGTTGTTTCAAAAGTGGCATTTTGACAATATGATTTTTTTAATATTAATCAATTACTCCTGCCCCTATTCTGAATGGTTGATGAATAATCAATCAGATATCAATATAACATGATATTGTCGGATCAATGGCTCAGCAAATCAAAGAATGGAATAGAGGGGGTATATCCCCTTCTCTGATTGGCTGATACTTTAGCCAATTAGCCAGCAGTAAGTTAGGGTCTCATCGGGGTCCCCAGGAAACCCCATGGTAAGAGGTAAGGTTAGTGACCATGCAGGTCCTTGGGTGCCCCGTGACATTAGGCAGAGGCCCTAATTTGCTATTCAATTGGCGTCTTTTAGCTACCCGCAAACGATTTGCGGGTTACAGGCTGAAAACACCTGATCGTAGCACTGTAAATGCAAATAAAAAATCAATACTGCACTTTAAAAGGCGGGGAAAGTGATGAAAGACATTAGCATTAATTGCACAACAGTCTCATGCTCGTAAATCTGCAATAATGTTTATTTTATTTATTTTTTTTACGTTTTATTTCCGTGTTATATAAATCTCGGGAATCATAGAATTATTACCCACATGGACTAGAACAGTATCATCATTAATTTGTATTATTTTGTACATTGCCGGATTGCTAGTCCAATTGCATATCGAACTTCTATGTTTTACTGACGTCATGATGATGATCTAATTTACTATTGGATGTTTCTAAATCGGTAATTACGGCCTTGCTTAATTGATCATGATCATGCTCTGAAATGCTACTTATGCATGGTTTAGGCTTTCGGCCAGGTAGCTGCGGGCTTGATCATTTAAATTGCTCTGTAACTGTTACAGATTTCAAGCCGGTATGAAAGCAACTGCAGGCTTGCAATTGCATAGGGGCCATTGGGTTTAAATTGGGTTCCCCTGGGGAAAATTGATAGGGAATTTGTAGGAATCCCCATAGGAGATAGGGATTATGGGGATCATTTGGACCACCATGGGGTTTAGAGACAATTAGGGTTTATTGGTTTCCTGTAACCCAAAGCACCACGGGGACAGGTAGGGGTGGCCTGTTATCGCTCTGGGTCTTGAGGCAACTTATTTCACTTATGCTGCCTCCAAGTCCTTAGAAGAGCTACGTGGTGCTTTAAATCTTTTTATTTAACCCAAAGTAAAATGGAAAAATGCTGCTGGAAAGGATAAAATCAACTAAGTTGTATATGTATATTATTCATGTCTTTATTTAATAGAAGTCTACGGCAAAGTTGTTTAACTCACAGTACACTATACCACATTGCATATGGGACCTTTTACCACCAACACTGTTTAAAAAGTAGAAGCTAATAACTTTTGTTTTAATGAACTGCAGTGACTGGCTTAATAATGTGAAACAAGGATTTTATTTTAATGTAAAATCATGTAATTCTTAATTACCAGGTACTGATTACTTGGGAGCTCTCAGAAATGTTTTACTGCAATCACAGTAGCCAAGGTTAAAAAAAGATCAACGATGACCTCAGCTCCCAAATGTTTGAGTGAACGATGAAAATAATTTCACAAAATGAGCAGTGATCCAGCTGTGTGAGATCATCAAAAAAGAATAATAAGTTAAAGTTTTGTAATATTTATAGTGAAACTATAGTGTTTTGTACCCATCTGTGCCATCAGCTCCATAAGCAAAAAAAGTATTATTAGAGAAATTCTTACTTTCTGAAGACTTGTGCATTGTAAGTTTCAGTCATGTCTTGCATTCTGCTAGCTTGGAGCCTGAGAGCTGTGTTTATTTTATCTGTTGGTGGGGGTCACTTTCTTAAATTATTGGAAATATTGGGATTTGACACCCATCCACTTTTCCCCAAACATGCTCAACAAGCAGGCAACTTGCAATTACAACTGTAAGCCCCGTTCCCACATAAATATAAACACCCCTCTAACAGACAAAGTATCATAGGTGCAAGCAGAACCATCAACATTTAGTTTTTTCTAATAAAAAAATATTGTTATGTCTAACTACGCTCTTAGTTGGGCTAAAAATCAGGTCATCAATAAACCATCCACTGTAAACTATCATGGAAAGGAAAGTTATGTTGAACTTACTTCAATGTCCTAAGCACCTCAGGAGACCACAGAAAAGCCCACTATACTATTTTGAATGCAGCTAAGGATTGTGATACTGTTAATCAAATTAGGCTTTTTATGTTTCGACTTCAAACTGTAAACCAGGTTTTATATCATGCATTTAAAATATCCATTGGGTTGAAAGCTTACATTGATGTGAGACCCTGGCACTGTTTTATGGCATGTTATAAGGCATGAGATAGCAGGAAAATGTGTGAATCTACTGTGTGTTTACAAGGCTATAAATTACAACCATCCTATTCAATGGGGAAAAAAAACTAAGCAAATACAGATAATTGGCATATTGCCCCAAGTTTGTTTCCATTGACATGCAAAGCTAAGATGCATCAAACACTTTGCTCTTGATGCTTGTTCTATTTTGCATTTGATAAAATGAAAATATATATTCTTTTGAAGAAATAAAACACAATACTACTACTAATAATAATTTTTTACTTATAGTTGAACTAGTGACTTGCCCGTCAAAAATTACGGGGCAATAAAAATGTGTTGAAATGCTGTTTGTCACACAATGTGAGTATACTGGGTGCCTCAACTATATAGACCCCTATAGCACACTAATGAACCCATGTAATAACACTATAAGTGCCATGTGGGTCATCCAGGACCCTCATGACACAAAGTGCAAGCACTACACTATTTTAACCCGGTCTCTTATGGGGGTCTATACAGACACTCATAAGCCTCTATTTAACCCCATTAGTCCGGTAAGGGTATATAAAGATCCTCATGGGACAGTTAGAAGCCTAACATTAACCCCATAAGTGCCATGAGGGTCCTCCGGGTCTCTCATGACACTAAATACAAACACTACACTGTACAATACCCCCCAATAAACCATTAAATCTAAACTAACCCCCTCTGCACTAACCTATTAACACCTACACTACCTACCTACACTACCTACCTACCAGCTACTAGCCCCCCCCACCCCACTAATTACAGAAAATAATAAAACATAACTCACAAAAAATATTAAAACAGTCACAGAAAATAAAACGCTACATTACAAAAAAGAAAAAAGGTACATTACAACACCCCCCCCCCCCACTACAGAAAATAAAAAAATATTACACACCTGAAAAGGAAATACATACAAAATATATACATTACAACATATACAATACAAATAAAATAGCCCGTATCTAAAATACATACATACCGCCCTATGTAAAATACAATACCCCCTATCTTAAATACATACATACCCCTATCTAAAATACAATACCCCTTATCTAAAATACATACATACCCCCTATCTAAAATACATAACCGCTATCTAACATACATTCAATCCTATCTACATACACACTGCAGCCAATCAGAATGTGCAGATGCCTCCAGCCAATCACCCAGTGGGGGAGTATCCCATTGTGATTGGCTGAAGGCAATGGAGCCTTCTCATTGGTTTAAAAATAGATTGACAGGTGCATTAGCCAATCAGAATGGGATATTAGGGTGTATCCCATTATGAACCCTTTTCTTTCTTTAAGGTGGAATCTTTTTACTTCTAACCTCAAGGGGTGTCCTCTTGTCAGTTGAAAATCTCTTGGCACAAAGTGCTCCTTTGACAAATCTTTATACTGACCCTGGATGTTTTTATATAATGTAATTGTATCTCCTCTTAGAAGCCTCATAATTATGCTCCCTCATAATTAAGGTGCAATCCATCTTCGCTGTAGAGATTGTACCAAAGTGAGAAGTAAGCCTAGTGCTCTAAAATCCAAAACCCCTCCTTAGTGCACCACATCTTTAGCCACGCATTGACTTCTCTAAGCTCCTTCTGCCTCCCTGGACTAGCACGTGGCACTGGTAGTATCTCAGAAAATACTTCCTTGGAGGTCCTTGCCTTCAGCTTATTACCTAGTTCTATAAAATCATTCTTTAGGACACTCCATCTTCCACTAACTTTGTCATTGGTACCAATGTGTACCAAGACCGCTGGGTCATTTCCAGCCCCTCCCAATAATTTGTCTACCCGATCCACAACATGCCGAACCTGAGCACCAGGGAGACAGCAAACTGTTCGATTGCTGGGATCTGGGTGACAAATCATATGTCTACCTTCCTAATAATAGAGTCCCCTACCACCAAAACTGTCTGTTTCTCTGCCTATTCTGCCCTCCCACTCCTCCAGTAGAACTGTTCTCCCTGCTGTTAGAGGGAACAGCTCTTTTTGGCATTGCCATTCCTGAATGAACATCTCCAACTGTTTCACTCATTCTGGCAAATCTGTTGGTGTTTGCCAACTCAGAACTGGCCTGCCTCCTCCTGTTCCTCCTGTTTCCCCTTCTAACTGTAACCAAGCTATCTCCCTGGACATCCTCACTAGCCCCAGCTCAACCCTCCTTACTAGGCCCAGCTAAACTGTGCACAGTGAGCATCAACTCCCTTTCCAGGGGATCAATATCACTAAGTGCTGCAATTCTCCTCTCCAGTTCTCCAATTTGAGCTTCCAGAGAGGCAACATGCTCACACCTCTCACAGAGGTATGGGCCCTGGATCATCTATTCCAGTATTGCATATATATGACAGGATGTACACTGAGTGAGGTTGCCACTGGACTGACTTATAATAATAATTATTATTGTCTACAAAAATTCAGTGGGAAAAATAAAGAATATAAAACAATGTATTTGTATAAAGTTGTGTAAAAAAATATATATATATACAGTCAGGTCCATAAATATTGGGACATCGACACAATACTAATCTTTTTGGCTCTATACACCACCACAATTGATTTAAAATTAAATGAACAAGATGTGCTTTAACTGCAGACTTTCAGCTTTAATTTGAGGGTATTTACATCCAAATCAGGTGAACGGTGTAGGAATTACAACAGTTTGTATATGTGCCTCCATCTTTTTAAGGGACCAAAAGTAATGGGACAGATTAACAGTCATAAATCAAACTTTCACTTTTTAATACTTGGTTGCAAATCCTTTGTAGTCAATTACAGCCTGAAGTCTGGAACGCATAGACATCACTAGATGCTGGGTTTCATCCCTGGTGATGCTCTGCCAGGCCTCTACTGCAACTGTCTTCAGTTCCTGCTTGTTCTTGGGGCATTTTCCCTTCAGTTTTGTCTTCAGCAAGTGAAATGCATGCTCAATCGGATTCAGGTCAGGTGATTGACTTGGCCATTACATAACATTCCACTCTTTGGTTGCTTTTGCAGTAAGCTTTGGGTCATTGTCCATCTGCACTGTGAAGCACCGTCCAATGAGTTCTGAAGCATTTGGCTGAATATGAGCAGATAATATTGCCCGAAACACTTCAGAATTCATCCTGCTGCTTTTGTCAGCAGTCACATCATCAATAAATAATAGAGAACCAGTTCCATTGGCAGCCATACATGCCCACGCCATGACACTACCACCACCATGCTTCACTGATGAGGTGGTATGCTTTGGATCATGAGCAGTTCCTTTCCTTCTCCATACTCTTCTCTTCCCATCACTCTGGTATAAGTTGATCTTGGTCTCATCTGTCCATAGGATGTTGTTCCAGAACTGTGAAGGCTTTTTTAGATGTTGTTTGGCAAACTCTAATCTGGCCTTCCTGTTTTTGGTTTACATCTTGTGTTGAACCCTCTGTATTCACTCTGGTGAAGTCTTCTCTTGATTGTTGACTTTGACACACATGCACCTACCTCCTGGAGAGTGTTCTTGATCTGGTCAACTGTTGTGAAGGGTGATTTCTTCACCAGGGAAAGAATTATTTGGTCATCCACCACAGTTGTTTTCCGTGGTCTTCCGGGTCTTTTGGTGTTGCTGAGCTCCTTGGTGCATTCTTTCTTTTTAAGGATGTTCCAAACAGTTGATTTGGTCACACCTAATGTTTTTGCTATCTCTCTGATGATTTTATTTTGTTTTTTTCAGCCTAATGATGGCTTGATTCACTGATAGTGACAGCTCTTTAGATCTCATATTAAGGGTTGACAGCAACAGATTCTAAATGCAAATAGCACACTTGAAATTAACTTTGGACCTTTTATCTGCTCCTTGTAAATGGGATAATGAGGGAATAAAACACACCTGGCCATGGAACAGCTGAGCAGCCAATTGTCCCATTACTTTTGGTCCCTTAAAAAGTGGGAGGCACATATACAAACTGTTGTAATTCCTACACCGTTCACCTGATTTGGATGTAAATACCCTCAAATTAAAGCTGAACGTCTGTAGTTAAAGCACATCTTATTCATTTCATTTCAAATCCATTGTGGTGGTGTATAGACAAAAAAAGGTTAGAATTGTGTCCATGTCCCAATATTTATGGACCTGACTGTATATATATATATATATATTATTATTTTTTTTATTATTCCCCCTTTGCACTATAAATCTGTCCCCCTTTTCTTTGAATTCCCTCCTTTTATTTAAATTCCTACACTTTTACTAGAACTGCACTCCCTCCTTTTATTTAAATTCCTACACTTTTTCTAGAATTGCACTCCCTCCTTTTATTTAAACTCCTACACTTTTACTAGAATTGCACTTCACAAGCTCACAACTTCTCCCCTTCTCTGTTTATATTAACTTCTGCCTTCTCACCTGGGCACAATTAGTGCACTCTGCAGTTTATCAGCCTTTACTTGTAAAAGTAAAATCCACTTGCAAACAGCTCACACACCTTTATAGTAGTCTAACATAGTCAATCCACACCCCACTCACCTGGGCACAATTAGTGCACTATGCAGTTTATCAGCCTTTACTTGTAAAAAGTAAACTCCACTTGCAGTGTAGTGTTTGTACTTAGTGTCATGAGGGTTCTTGAGGACCCTCATGACACTTACGGGGTTAATGTTAGGGTTCTAACTGTTCCATGAGGGTCTTCATATATGGGACTGATGGGGTTAAATAGAGGCTTATGAGGGTCTGTATAGACCCCCATAAGAGACAGGGTTACAGAGGTTTAGATGGGGTTAAATAGGGCCAGTCAGGGTTATATAGGCCCAGTTAGGGTTAGATAGGTACTGTTAAGGATTAATGTGTAGTGTTAGCATTAAATAGGGCCAGGGTTGGGTTAATGGGGTATAGTTAGGGTAAATAATGTAATGCTTACACTTTGTGTCATCAGGGTCCTGGATGACAGTCATGGCACTTATAGTGTTATTACATGGGTTGATTAGTGTCCTAATGGGGTCTATATAGACCCCTATTGGACTGATTGGGTTAATTAGTGGCTTATTGGAGTCTGTATTGACACCCATTAGTCACAGGGTTAATTAAGGGTTTATGGGGGTCTGTATTAACTCCATGAGTGAAAAGGTTAAATAAGGGATTATGGGTGTCTGTATTGACCCCCATGAGTGACAGGGTTAATTAAGGGTTTATGGAGGTCTGCATTGACCCCCATCAGTGACAGGGTTAATTAAGGGATTATGGGGGTCTGTATTGACTTGCAGTACCCCCGCTGCCGACCTTAAGTGTTTGCATGCCCCGGACCCTTTAAGGACCTGTGGCAGTTAATTTATACCTTTAAATCTAGGGGGGCACACGATCCCCCACTGAAAGGGTTAATGTCTGGACAATTCCGGGGGTCCCCTCCATGGGGACCCCCAGCATGGGCTTAATGTGGGCACACATCGGGGGTCCGATCGGACCCCCGCAGCAAGGGGTTAATGTTGTGTTCCGAGCTTATCTTGAATCTCTTAATGTGGGGTTTGGCAAAGTTGTATGTGATTGGCAGTGTTTTGCGAAGTCCGGGGTCGTGGAGTCTCGTTTTAATTTTTTTCGGCCACCATTTTTTTTCTGGCAGAGCCGATTTTAGAGTGCTGAAACTGGGGAATTTTGGGTTAAATTCGTGTGTAACCTCACTTTTTTGTTTTGGGTTTTTGGGTTTGTGCGGTTCAGGCTTTTAGTGCGTTGTTTTTCGACCTACATAGTTACATAGGGCCTCATTCTATTATCGGCCTTAGGAGATGCGGGGCCGCAAGGACCGGCCGCAAGCTATTCGGCTATTCTATTCCCCTCTGGCCGGGGATTCCGGCAGGCTTGCGGCCGGCGCCTTGCTATCCCTTGGGCCGCTCGCGCCGGAGGAAAGCCTTTGATCTAAAACGGCCGCAAGAAAATCCTGTTTGCTATTCAATTGCTCCGGGAAACCTCTCTGCAAGGCTAAAACCGAGCCGCAGCTTACTTGCAGCAAAAAGGTCCTGCTAGCACCAATTAAGCACATTATAAAGCTGAAATATAGGCATCCTGCACTCTGAGGAGACTATAAAGTGATTGTAGGTGTTAGCAAAAATAGCACAACATTCCCCTATACTCAAATCCGTAAATAATTTTTTTTTTTATATATGTCAAAAATCCATGTAAAAAGTCCAGAGTGCTTGGAGCACCTCAGACCCGCCCACCCTGCGGCCGGAAAATAAACAGTTAATGTAAACTCGGGTTTGGGCTGATGTGCAAGCTTGAGAGTGGGTTACTATTAATCCTCATGTCCCCCAATATGATCCCTAGCATTTACAGAGCTTTACAGTGCAGTCTTGAATTTATTTTTGCATTTAAAGATTTCTGAGCTTACGGCCGGTTGCAAGATATACGGCCGGCCGTAAGAGGAGATCCAAGAATTCCAAGATAACGGAACCCCCGCAAGGAATCGCAGCCTTGCGGACGTTTTACGGCCGATAATAGAATGAGGCCCATAGTAATTAAGGTTAAAATCAAGTTCAACCGTCCAAGTTCCATCAAGTTCAACCGTTTAAGATCACCTCTGATCTCCAATATGCAGATTAAATATTAATTAGTTCGTTGTTAATTAATTAATTATTAATCAATTTTTGAATTATTTATTTTTTATTTTATTTTTAATTATTAATTATTCCAGATGAAGGCAAACAGAAAAAAAAAAAACAAGTGAGACTTAGCCAATCGTCTCAAAGGAAAAAAAAATGAATTCCTTCCTGACCCCAGATACTGGCAATCGGATTCCTTCCTTGATCAATACTGTCTCTCTAATTATCCATGATAACCCAGAATTCTCTTTTGAATTAGAAATAAATACAGTCCCCTTTTAAAGTTATCTATCGAATCCGCTGTCACCACCGCCTCTGGTAGAGAATTCCACAGATTAACCGCCCTTATTGTAAAGAACCCTTTTCTTTCTTTAAGGTGGAATCTTTTTACTTCTAACCTCAAGGGATGTCCTCTTGGCACAAAAAGCTCCTCTGACAAATCTTTATACTGACCCTGGATGTATTTATATAAGGTAATCATATCTCCTCTTAGACGCCTTTTTTCTAGAGAAAATAAGTTTAATTTGGTTAGTCTTTCTTCATAACTTAGCACCTCCATTCGCTTTATTAGTTTTGTTGCCCTCCTCTGTACATTTTCCAGCTCCAAAATGTCCTTTTTATGAAGGGGTGCCCAAAATTGTACTCCATATTCCAAATGAAGGCGTACTAGAGATTTGTATAGTGGCAGAATTATATTTGCTTCCCTTTTTTCTATACCCTTCTTAATACATGCTAATATTTTATTTTGCCTTTGCAGCTACTGCTTGGCTTTGAGCACTGTTACCTTGGTGGTTGTCCACAAGCACTCCCAAATCCCTTTCAATATCTGATACACCTAGATTTGCTCCATTAAGATTATAAATTGCATGGCTATTTTTCCTTCCCAGATGCATAACTTTACATTTATTCATATTAAATCTCATCTGCTATTTAGATGCCCAGTCCTCAGTTGTATGTAAATCAATTTGGAGGGAAAGCACATCATTATCTGATTGAATTACCTTGCACAACTTCGTGTCATCAGCGAAAATGGAAACACCACATTCCAATGCCACCTCTAAGTCATTAATAAATATGTTAAAAAGGAGGGAACCTAACACTGAACCCTGAGGAACCCCACTTACCACATTAGTCCAATTGGAATATGTTCCATTTACAACAACCCTTTGCTTCCTGTCTTTTAGACTGCTCTCAATCCATGAGCAGATATTTGCTGCAATTCCTGTATCTCTTAGTTTGCACAATAGTCTCCCATGTTGCATTGTATCAAAAGCCTTTGCAAAATCCAAAAAGACTACATCCACTGAGTTGCCTTGATCCAGGTTCCTACTAACCTACTCATATAAACTAATTAGATTTGTTTGACATGACCTATCCCTCATAAATCCATGTTGACTCCTACATATAATCCTGTTCAAATAGACCTCGGGTCGTTTTTTTTCTAAGTCCCATGGCTTGTAATTTTGGGTCGCAGGCAATGAGGGAGAGGAGGAGGGGAAGAGAGACACAGGGGAAGGAGAGGAGGAGGGGAAGAGAGACACAGAGGAAAGAGGGGAAGAGAGACACAGGGTAAGGAGAGGAGAAGGGGGAGAGATATACAGGGTAAGGAGAGGAGGGGAAGAGAGACACAGGGTAAGGAGAGGAGGAGGGGAAGAGAGAGACACAGGGAAAGGAGAGGAGGGGAAGAGAGACACAGGGAAAGGAGAGGAGGGGAAGAGAGACACAGGGGAGGAGGAGGAGGAGGGGAAGAGAGACACCGGGTAAGGAGAAGAAGAGGCGAAGAGAGACACTGGGTGCTGCGAGTAAAAGGCTCTCCTCGCTACGCGAGGCTCACAGGCGATGACCGCCTTTGGCGCCCATCGACTAAGTGCTGCGAGTTAACAGCTCGCCTCAATTCGCGAGGCTCGCAGGCAATGAGCGACTTTGGCGCTCATCGCCTAAGTAGTACGCACCACGCAAAGCGTGACGACATCTTGCAGTTTGACAATTATAATATATGATCTATTATTTTGGGTCCTTTTAATCTGCTTCCTCAGAATGCAAAGGAACCTTTTATCTGCTTTAGTGGATATATTTTAGTGGGATCATAACAATTAGCATGACACACTACCGAAGACTTCAAGCCAGCAGATAGTGTGTCAGATAAAAAATAAAGATTTTTTTTCTGAAAATGTTTTATGCTCATGACTTAGGCAGTTGTGGCTGCTGTTGGCTTGATACACGCATCACAAACATATTAAGTGTTTCCTAAACCACAGAGCTCCTTTTATATATTTCTTTACATAGAACCAGCTGCAGAGTATTTTATTCCCATATTATATTATTAAAGATGAAAGACCTCTTTGATAAATAGGGGGCTGTGGTGTAAATGTAGGCAGGGGCCACAGGGGGAGTCAGCTAATGCTGTCAGTACCAATTCTGGCCCTGAGAGCCGCAGGCTAATAATAAACAATGAAAAGCAGAAGCTAAAAACTATTAATCACATCGGACAATTCTTTAAAACAAATCAAAATCTAAATTTGGATCTGGCTGCAATTTCTAGCTTGCTCTGATATGAAATAAACTGACAGGAAAAAATCAGAATATACTGTGTCTGAAAGATCTATGTAGTTCTTTATTAGAAATGCATACTTCTGAAGAGCTACACTTGAAAATAGGCACATATGGATAGATAGATAGATAGATAGAT
This sequence comes from Discoglossus pictus, assembly GCA_027410445.1. Taxonomy (NCBI): domain Eukaryota; kingdom Metazoa; phylum Chordata; class Amphibia; order Anura; family Alytidae; genus Discoglossus; species Discoglossus pictus. Next base: position 51,279,519 of record CM050174.1, read on the forward strand.
AGATAGATAGATAGATAGATACATAGATAGATAAATATGAATCTATGTATGTATATCTATATCTACCTATACGATATATCTATCTATCCATCAAATAATCTAATCCCTCCGCCCTACAAATGCAGCAAAGACTCAATGCAATTATCATAACATTTTTTTTTAAATATATATTTTTTTACCAGATTTTCTTTGTGTATAAAAGTTTCCATCTTGTCTGACATCAGCATTTCCTGATTGGAACCTGGGGGTATTTTCTTATCTACTGACCAGTAAAGAGAGGGGTAGGGAGGAGGAAAAGGGTGGGGTATTTGTAAAATCATTGTACATTTTGGACTTTGTTATCTACATACTTACCCCCCCTCTCTCTCTCTGTCTTAGCTTGTAAAAATATCATCATTAAAAGTAGTGAGTATGTAATGGGGGAGTGCAGAATGGACACCTGCACCCAGCATTGGCATCATTTGGCACTGCCATGGATTCACAGCTAACCTGAGGAAGCAGACAGGTGAAAAAATTAAATAACTTTGTATAAATAAAATGATGGATCCACCTAACCTTATTAACAGCACAAAGGATTACCATTAGCAATATGGGGCTGATCTACATAATTTGGCAGGTAATATTTCACAAAGATTTGTTATTGTTCTAAGGTTTATAGTTAGAAAAAATTATGCTTATGATGGACAGACGGCATCCATGATAGTTTCATGGAAGGTGTGTGTGTGATTGTGTAATTATTTTTATCTATTTGTGCAATAACTAGGACCCTTGAGTGTGTTCCCAAAGATATCTTAAGGACTGCCAAAACATAGACCTGTGTATTATTCATTTTAAAACAGCCTCCTGGACAGATCTGCTATTATTTTGACAACTAAGACAGTGTTGAGAAGCAGAACTGTATGAACCTACAATATAGTTGTTAGGGGTCACTACATATTTCATTAAAGCTAGGCAAGTTCTATACTGGTGAAGGAAGTAATTTTATGAATGACCTCACATGAGAGATGGCGAGGGCCTGATTTTCTTAAAAACATTTCTTTAGTACACCTCTATTTTATGGATGCTTTTATTGCTTTGTTGAACACAAAAATGACTACATAGCTGTTATCATTTGTTTTATGCTTAATAAACTAGTACTGAGCAGGGCCTGTGTCTGAGTATATAAATATATATAATATTACATTCTAATGTCCATATTGTGGTTATATTTTGGGTTGATCTATGCTAAAGTCTTATTATGATGGTAAATAAAACCATCTAACCCCTCCATCCTACAAATGTAGCACTTTCTGTGTGTACTTTCTGTTACTTCAATATATGGTCCTATAATTACTCTACCTGTATCTGGTTCATTTATTGCCTTTTAACATGTGATTTAGAATATTGGATATTATTATTTCATGTTACTTTAACCCTAATCACAATTTGATGCTATATTGGTGAAATTACAGTTCCGCATATGTAGTTAGTGTTCAATTAAGATTAAGGGGTAAGTGACAGGCTCCCACATTCCACTGTATCATTTTGGGTCTTTTTCTTTAGACTAGTGTAGACAGCTACTTGGAAATAGGGAGTAAACAGTGGGCTTCACAAGCTGTCGCAACAAATTATGTGGGGTCTTTAATTAGATTTAACATGTATTATGGTACATCTAGATATTTGCACTATACGCTTTTTTTGAATATATTCAATTATATTGATTAATGATTTGCATGTATTTATATATTTACCTTTTACCTGTATTTCTGTATTGATACTTATTTATCATTTTGATAGCACTTTGCAATTAGCACTTTTTTTCACATCTAGCATTTATGGCACATAGCACTTTCTGTATTATTTCGATTGTTGTGTAGTTATTGATGATCCAGTACCCTATTATATATGAATTGTTACAAATTTTGTATTGATGACGTCATGCAGTTAGAGAACCTTTTTTTCTGTGTTTTTAATAGATTATATTGTTTAATGTAATACATTTATTTTTAACTGCTTTAACAGACTTCGTCCCTATGGGGTTACCACACATATATATATATATATATATATATATATATATATATATATATATATATATATATATATATATTTATTTATATACTGATCTGTGTATGTGCTTATATACAGTGGATATAAAAAGTCTACACACCCCTGTTAAAATGTCAGGTTTCTGTGCTGTAAAAAAAATGAGACAAAGATAAATCATTTCAGAAAATTTTCCACCTTTAATGTGACCTATAAACTGTACAACTCAATTGAAAAAACAAACTGAAATCTTTTAGGTGGAGGGAGGAAAAACAAAAGAAGAAAAATAATGTGGTTGCATAAGTCTGCACACCCTCTTATAACTGGGGATGTAGCTGTGTTCAGAATTAAGCAATCACATTCCAAATTGTGTTAAATAGGAGTCAGTATACACCTGCCATCATTTAAAGTGCCTCTGTTTAACCCCAAATAAAGTTCAGCTGCTCTAGTTGGTCTTTCCTGAAATTTTCTTAGTCGCATCCCACAGCAAAAGCCATGGTCCACAGAGAGCTTCCAAAGCATCATAGGGATCTCATTGTTAAAAGGTATCAGTCAGGAGAAGGGTACAAAAGAATTTCCAAGGCATTAGATATACCATGGAACACAGTGAAGACAGTCATCATCAAGTGGAGAAAATATGGCACAACAGTGATATTACCAAGAACTGGAGCTCCCTCCAAAATTCATGAAAAGACGAGAAAAAAACTGGTCTGGGAGGCTACCAAGAGGCCTACAGCAACATTAAAGGAGCTGCAGGAATATTTGGCAAGTACTGGCTGTGTGGTACATGTGACAACAATCTCCCGTATTCTTCATATGTCTGGGCTATGGGGTAGAGTGGCAAGACGAAAGCCTTTTCTTACGAAGAAAAACATCCAAGCCAGGCTACATTTTGCAAAAACACATCTGAAATCTCCCAAAAGCACGTGGGAAAAGGTGTTATGGTCTGATGAAACCAAGGTTAAACTTTTTGGCCATAATTCCGAAAGATATGTTTGGTGCAAAAACAACACTGCACACATATCACCAAAAGAACACCATACCCACAGTGAAGCATGGTGGTGGCAGCATCATGCTTTGGGGCTGTTTTTCTTCTGCTGGAACTGGGGCCTTAGTTAAGATAGAGGGAATTATGAACAGTACCAAATACCAGTTAATATTGGCACAAAACCTTCAGGCTTCTGCTAGAAAGCTGAACATGAAGAGGAACTTCATCTATCTGCATGACAACGACCCAAAGCATACATCCAAATCAACAAAAGAATGGCTTCACCAGAAGAAGATTAAAGTTTTGGAATGGCCCAGCCAGAGCCCAGACCTGAATCCGATTGAAAATCTGTGGGGTGATCTGAAGAGGGCTGTGCACAGTAGATGCCCTCGCAATCTGACAGATTTTGAGTGTTTTTGCAAAGCAGAGTGGGCAAATCTTGCCAAGTCAAAATGTGCCATGCTGATAGACTCATACCCAAAAAGATTGAGAGCTGTAATAAAATCAAAAGGTGCTTCAACCAAGTATTAGTTTAAGGGTGTGCATACTTATGCAACCATATTATTTTATTTTTATATTTTTTCTTCCCTCTACCTAAAAGATTTCAGTTTGTTTTTCAATTGAGTTGTACAGTTTATAGGTCACATTAAAGGTGGAAAAAGTTCTGAAATTATTTATCTTTCTCTCATTTTTTTACAGCACAGAAACCTGACATTTTAACAGGGGGTGTAGACTTTTTATATCCACTGTCTATATATATATATATGTATATATATATATATATATATATATATATATATATATATATATATATATATATATATGGATCAGTGTATGTGTGTGTGTATATATATATATATATATATATATATATATATATATATACATATATACCATATTTATCGGCGTATAACATGAACTTTTTCTCCCTGAAAATAGGGGGCAAATGATAGGTGCGTGTTATACGCCGATATTCCCTCCCCACTCCTCATCCTCAACCTCCCTCCTCACTCTAAACCCCCTCCGCATTCTAACCCCCCCTCCTCAACCTAAACCCCCCTCCTCCTCAACCTAAACCCCCCTAAATACCTCTGGCACCCGGTATATGCTAATGACGTGGCGCGCTGACGTGCATGTGACGTCACCGGGTCAAGGAGCGGAGCGGAGGCCGGAGCAGAAGCAGGTAAGTGAGGGGGAGGTATTAAGGGGGGTTTAGGTTGAGGATGGGGGTTTTAGAATGAGTAGGGGGGGTTTGAATGCGGAGGGGAGTTTAGAATGAGGAGGGGGGTTGAGGTTGAGGAGGGGGGTTGAGGATAGGGGGGTTGAGGAGGGAGGATGAGGCTGGGGAGGTTGAGGAGGGGTGTTGAGGGGGTTTGAGGATGGGGGGTTGAGGAGGGGGTTTGAGGAGGGGGTTGAGTATGGGGGGTTGAGGAGGGAGGATGAGGGGGGAGGTTGAGGAGGGGGTTGAGGATGAGGAGGGGGGTTGAGGATGAGGAGGGGGGTTGAGGATGAGGAGGGAGGTTGAGGAGGGGGGTTGAGGTTGAGGAGGGCGGTTGAGGTTGAGGAGGGGGGTTGAGGATGAGGAGGGGGGTTGAGGTTGAGGAGGGGGGTTGAGGAAGGAGGATGAGGATTGGTGGGTTGAGGAGGGGGTTGAGGGGATTTGAGGATGGGGGTTGAGGAGGGGGTTTGAGGAGGGAGGTTGAGGAGGGGGTTGAGGATGGGGGGGTTGAGGAGGGAGGATGAGGAGGGAGTTTGAGGAGGGAGGTTGAGGATGAGGAGGGGGGTTGAGGATGAGGAGGGAGGTTGAGGATGGGGGTTGAGGTTGAGGAGGGGAGTTGAGGAAGGAGGATGAGGATGCGGGTGAAGGATGGGGGGTTTGAGGAGGGGGTTGAGGAGGGAGGATGAGGAGGGAGGTTGAGGAGGGAGTTGAGGATGAGGAGGGAGGTTGAGGTTGAGGATTTTGCTTCAAAGTTCTTTATTTGAATTTTTTTTCCCCCTGAAATTCCCTTAAAATGAGGTGCGTGCTATACACCGGTGCGTGTTATATGCCGATAAATACGGTAATTTGTTTGCAGACTAGCACTAATGCGGACAGCTTTTTGCAATAACTGAAAACCGCGCTACTGCAGATTTGTAAACGGTCCTCTCACATAAAATGTGCACCACAGTATCATGGATGCCTTCAGGCACCAGCAGAGGTATTTCATTCTCAAATTAAAAACTAAAATAATTCTGTTTAAAAAATGTATAATTATCTATCTATCTATCTATCTATCTATCTATCCTCATTGTCTTTTATTTAAAAGTGACACAGAATAGATCCTATTTACTGATAAAATAAAATTACAAAAAAAATATAATTGCAATTGGTTGAAGTTACATAGTTACATAATAGTCAGAAGGGTCTTATAATTGATAGAGACGTTATTTTCTGTTCAGTTGAAAAACAGGTAATAGTGACATATAACAAAAAAATATATGTATTCCATTATTAAACACTCATTATTATTTTAACTGGTCATGCTTATATACAGCAGTGTTAGCAAGAGATGCAAATATTCTGCAACACCTGTATTCAACTGTGCAACTAATGTATTCTATGCAAATGAGTGTCATTCATATGTTAATTAGTTGCTTTGATGTGCTAATTAAGATTAGAGTTTGCTTCTTTGGGCCCTATTCTATTGCCCAATCTGTCAATTTATACACACTTAAAATCACTCTTAATATTGCTAAATATTCAGCAAATATTACTTATTGGCACAAATTAATTCTTAAGTCAATAGAATGCATATAAAAATGTATGAGTTCAACGCATTTGCAAGTAGCAAAGTAGCAAAGGCAGAATAATACTCCCTAAGGTTATCATACATTCAGATCCCTTTCCCATTATCAAGCATTCCAGAGCCATACAATCGATGTGGAATATCTCAGAAACCATTTACTATAGAGAAAAATGGCTTGTAAAATGTAGTTTTTGTTGCTCGTAAGTCTGCTTTAACCCATTTCCTACTGTGATCCCCAGTCTGACATTTCACAGCAATGATTATGAGGCTTATATGGGAACATGAGACCCTACAGGGGGAACGGGGCTGTTACAGCTCTCCTGCCAAATACAACTGAACAATCTACTCACAAAGTCCATCCCGGAGACGGACGGCTTTCTCATTGGAGAGTTCATCTCGTTTTATGTTGCTGTGTAAATATCCCTGTTCCTTTGTATTGCTGGTGTAATATGTTCTCATTCACATCAAATATTAAAGTTTATACTTACAGGAACGACTGCAGACTTGTCCCTTGTCCAACATGACGCAAACGCTGCACGTGAATGGAGCTCAAAGCATTTTTTTTCAACTTAAAGGGCCACTGTAATGGTCCAGTTTATAGGACTTTTAAATAGCAAGGTTCAGTATAGAAACATTTCAATTAATTGCAATTAGAAGATGTCAAAATTCTGTGAAAAAATAAAACTGAAAAGTTTGGTCTACCTATTATATTAAAATTGAAGCTCTTTTATTTCAACCAAGAAGTTCTGTATTTTTTGAGATTCTGTGCCAAATCAAGGTGTCCCTCTGTCTAATCCTGCTGATACCCAGAGATTGAACACTTTTAAATATTAGTTACGTTTAACATTTTGGTAACTTATAAAGAGTCAATTCTACTTGTAATAAGGCAATGGAAGATGCAAGGAGATTTTAAAATTAAATTATTACAAAATAAACATTTACAGCCTTTTTAAATTGCAATTCGGGCCAATTGAATAGGGCTCTATATAAGCACAGAGCAATTTTTTTTTACAGAAGTGTCCAGTTAGTGAAGACCTTGCTTTTGGATAGAAGTTTACTAACTAAAAACATCTGTAAAAATAAATATGCTCTGTGGTTATATAGAGCCCTATTCAATTGGCCGAATCACAATTTAATAAGGTTGTTAATCTACACTTTGAAATTGGTATTTTAGCCTGATTTAGCAACTGTGTTATTCCACTGCAAAACTGTGTAGCCTCCTCAAGGGAATCTGATAACAAACTGCCCTATTCTACTGTATGTGTTTGCGTCATTCAGTCATGTCTGACTCCCTATGACCTCATGGACCACATGGTATTCATGGCAGAGATACTGGAGTGGGTTGATAGTTCCTTCTCATGTGGACCTCAGCATACAGCTCCTGGTATTCCTAGGTGGTCTCCTATCCAAGTACCGACCAGGCTCAACCCTGCTTGACTTCAGGGTGGTGTGACCTCTTGGTTCCCTGACTGGAAATAAACCCAAGTCGCAGCAGTGAAAACACTGAATCCTAACCACTGCACCACCAGGGAACCCCCTACTCTATTAGAAGCCCGGAAATAACTCTAACCTGTAATTTTGGTTGCAGTGTTTTTTTTTATCTAAATGCCGCAAGCAGGAATTTATGCCTTTAAGCCTAAGCACATAAACTCTGCCCTTGCTCGCAAGCTTTTACGCAGGCGTGATAACATGACGCTCACATTGTGAAACCAATCACACAACTTAAGTGTGCTCCACAGCCTTAGTAGCCAAATAAAATCTGGCTAACAGATCAGTGATTAACATGGAGAGATAATAAGCTTCATGCCCCTGCATTTGCCTGTGTTGTAGATTTTCACAAAATTGGCATGCAGGTCCCGGAGCTGGAGTTTTTGGTCTTTTGAGAGTAGGCGATTTTGGAGAGCAGGTTATTACGGTTTTATTGATTTATGTTTCTCAAATACTTATTTTACACATAATCTGTCAAAACACATATTAACTGACACATAACATACATACACATAGACTAATAATACACATAGGAAAAGATATAGATAGGTCACTACATCCAAAACTCACACACCCCATCCTATACCATAACATATAAAAAAAAACGTAAAACATACATTTTTTACATCAGAAATATATACATAAACACTTACTTTGATTAACCCTTATATTTTTTTTGGGATTGTTATGGAGGGTGGAGATAGGAAGAGAGAAAAGGGGAGAACTGGGGAATAGAATATGATAAAAGGAGAGAAGGAGAGAGAGGTGGCACTGGTGGCTGGAGAGGGAGGATGTGGAGATGAGGGTGGAGAGAGAAGGAGAGCAGAGGTGAGGGTGAAGAGAGAGGGAGAGGAGGTGAGGTTGGGGAGACAGGGAGTGGAGATAAGGGTGGAGAGAGAGAGGGAGCAGAGGAGATGGGTGGAGAGAGGGAGTGGAAGTGAGGGCAAGAGAGGGAGTGGAAGTGAGAGTAAGAGAAAAAGGGAGAGATAACGTGGAGGGTTAGAGGGGGAGGAGCCAGATCCAGGGGGGGGGATAGTGGGTGGAGGGACAGGCCTCAACATCAGAGGAGGGAGGACAGGATCCCTTGTCCACAGTCGGGAGAACAAGAGGCTGGGGTAGGCATGAAGAGATGACCGCCCCACTATCCTTGCAGGGGAGTGTAAGAGTTTAATATCTATGCATTATAAGTAGATATAAGTATAGACGAAAATAGTAATTGCAAATTTTAGTAATCGAAAACCTAGGAAGGAGTTAAATCTGAAGAATCATTAGTTCAGTACTTTTACTTCAAGGTTTTTTGCAAACTTGATTCTTAGAAGAAACAAGAATACAATTGAACAGATTATGTATATTTGAGTAGAGATCAAACATTATTGAGTTAAATGTGAAGATGCGTAGGACTTGTGTTTGTATTACAAGCAGGAGGTTTACTGAATAACTAGTATTGTGTGTAGAACCTTGTAGACATTTACTGAATAACCAAAATTGTTTGAGAAACCTTCTAACAATACCCTGCTGAGTCTCACAAGAAGGAGTTTACTGATTTGCCAGCATTATTTGCAAAACCTTGTAAAACCTGTATAAAAATATAGTATGTGGAAGAGTTCTGCAGATGAACTATAGACTTGCTATTATTCTGTCTGTTCACCTCCAAGCTTGTATTAAACCGAAAATACAGAGTTTTCGTTTCCTATCTTATGCTTCTGAGGGCGAGGGGGAGTCACTGAAAGTATTTTTCTTCAACAGGAGGAAGTTAGGCCGGGGCCCAGGCCTGGAAGCAGGTAGCAGCTGCAATTACAGCAGTCAGCTTTGCAAACAGGGATGTGAGGTCAGTTATGTGTTTCGATGACTGCCGGGCCAAGGTGAGAAGGATGATGTCAGAGAAGGAGAGAGCAGTGAGAGCTCCAAGTGGTGGCCCTCAAGTGACTATCAAGTACAAAGAGTGAGAGAGGGTGCTCAAGGATATGCTAAGCCAGGTGCCCATCACTGGAGCTCCAGGCTTTTTGTCCCAACAGGATCCAGCCTTCTTGTCTGGTGAATTTCAGATACACTAGCATGCCACCACATGTACATCACACACACATAGAAAACACAAAACCCATGTAAAATGCTGACCATCAACAAGACTGACATGTCAGCTTCATGGATTTACCAAGGGACGGATCATTCATGCATTGTCAAATCAATTAAACTGTCAAATGACTTTCATTAGGGGGCACAGCACGAATATCATCCAATTGAGAGTCCATGTATCGGTGTGCCTACTGCAGCATAGACTCTGTAGGGATGGATGTACGGTATAGTGTATTAGCCTATCAGGGAACACCTCTAAGCAGCATGGTGATAACTATTGCTGTAATATGGTCACTGTTTGTATGCATATATAGACCACAGCAGGCATCAAGATATGGTTATGAAAGATCCAAGCTCATGATCAAAATAATTGATCATATCTAGCAAATGATTGATCCACATTAGAGATGTCGCCCTAACAGCTTATATTGTGCTCAGTGAAATAAAACAACACTTTTTTGACTGTAATAGATTGAATAGCAATTGTCTGCTTACAGGCGTGTGTGTGAAGCCTATTGCATCTACTCTGCCAACTTTTGCCAGTGCACAGTGATACGTCATATCTGGTGCAACCGTAGTGTACAGTGACATAAAACAACACTTTTTTGACTGTAATCGATTGAATATCAGTTGCCTGCCTGCAGGCGTGTGTGTGAGGCCTACAGTGCCTACTCTGCCAAATTTTGCCAGTGCACAGTGACACTCATATCTGGTGGCACCTTAGATTGCACGCGCAGTGCCCCAAATTTGATGTGGGTGGACCGACCAAGCATCTTTTTCCATCTCCCGCATCCAAAAATCCATGCCATATACACGTCCCCTAATAGTGGACGTAACAGGGATTAAACCGATAGGAATATTACTACTTAACAGTACACACCTTATAATAACGCAGACAGAGGCAACGCAGAGAGAGGAGTCTGAAGAAGAGGAGTCAGAGGAGGAAGGTAGCTTTGAGGAGGTGGAAGACCAAACACAGCAGGCGTCCCAGGGGGCTTGTTGTCACCTTTCGGGGACCCTTGGTGGCTGGGTGGAGGAAGAGACCTTCAATGACATCAGTGAGGACAAGGAACAGGACATGGCTAGCTTGGTATCCAACCTTGTGCAAATGGGGAGTTTGCGGTTGTGCAAAGGGACTGTTTGCGGTTGTTTGCACTACCCTTACACTACCTGATCGATACAAAATCATACCTGATGTTTTAAAGCATGTTATTCCAAACAATTTAGGAATGTTAGGTGATTTATGCCCTTTATGGCTTAAAACCAGACTCTGCATCAACTATGTAATTTTCCGTGGGAGTTTTGACATGGATCCCCCTCCGGCATGCCACAGTCCAGGTGTTAGTCCCCTTGAAACAACTTTCCCATCACTATTGTGGCCAGCAAGAGTCCCTGTGGGTTTTGAAATTGGCCTGCCCATTGAAGTCTATGGCGGTTCGCCTGGTTCGCTCGTTCGCGAACATTTGATAGAAGTTCGCATCCGCTGTTCGCAAACCGAAAATTTGATGTTCGCGACATCACTAATCCACATAGTTGGAAATTAAGGGTTCAAGACAACAAGATGTCAGATAGGAACACACAGCAAAAAAATGATCATTCAATAGAAATACTATCACTGAGCACCCTCGCCCCTAGTACATTTGGAATATGGAGTACAATTTTGGGCACCACCAATTTTAGAGCTGGAAAAAGTACAGAGAATGGTAACCAAACTCTACCATCCCCCATCATTTGCATTGATTGTTAAGACATGTGTTGTGGGCAGTAACTCTATTCCCCATCTTAAATTTTATGCATTTGCTTTCAGATAATTCTGGTCTCCTTCTCACTCTCTCCCTGGCTCAATTCCCTCCCTCTCTGCCCCTCACCCAACCCACCCCTACTAGCTTCAATTTATTGAGTCACACTAATCTTCTACACCTGACCAATTAGCAGCTTCTGGTTCCCTTTTCCTATTAACTCTTTACACAATGTTTCCTCTTGTCTGCTTCTTCCTTATGTCCTCCTGTATTTTCCTCAGACTCTTCTTAACTTCTCCACCTTTTGTCTCCAACACAACCATCTCACCTCTCATGCCCTCCTCTCCTCTTTTACTCTCCCATGAACTCCTTCTACTTAAGCTGTTGTTAAACTATGTGTCTACTGACATTTCCATCTGCAGGTTACATTATCTGACCACTAGGAGCATACCATATTACATAATAGTGTCACTTTATATCACACCTTTTCCCTCTCTAACTAATCGATAACGTAACCTCTTTATTTTCACAACTTCCTTTCTATGTACCTTTCATGTCCTTCCTAACCTTGCTATTCTTTACCTACTCTTCCCAGGTCTCTGTCTCTTCCATTACCTTTAGATTGTAAGTGGCGAGTGTCTAATCTTGTGGGGTGCTTTGGGAAAAAGCACTTCTTACAATACTTGAAGCTCAAAACAGGGCCCTCCATTTTCTGCTTGTTGTCATTATTGTATATTTCCTTGTTCTTCTCCCCTGTACTGAGAAACGGAATATGTTGGCGCAATACAAATAAAAGTTAATAATAAATAATAATAATAGTAAGGGGAATGGAGGGGCTAAGTCATGAAAAAAGACTAACCAAATTAAACGTATTTTCTCGAGAAAAAAGGCATATACGAGGGGATATGATTACTTTATTTAAATACATGCTGGGTCAATATAAGCCTTTGTCAAGTGAACCTTTTGTACAAAGATATTTTCAACTGACAAGAGGACATCCATTGAGGTTAGAGGAAAAAATATTTCACCTTAAAGAAAGAAAAGAGTTCTTCACAGTTAGGATGTTTAAAGTGTGGAATTCTCTACCAAAGGAGGTGGTGACAGCGAATTCAATAGATAACTTTAATAAGGGGTTAGATATATTTTTGAATAAAGATGGCATTCAAGGTTATCCTAGATAACTTTCAAAGGAATATTGATCCAGGGAGAAATTTGATTGCCAGTCTCTGGGCTCAGGAAGGAATTTAGCTTTTTTTTCCCCCTTATGAGACAATTGGCAAAGTTTCAATGTTTTTTTTTTTCTGTTTGCCTTCCTCTGGATTAATTAACAATTATTAACAAATAGTCCATATATTAAAATAATCAGAAGAGATCTAAAAAGGTTGAACTTGATGGACTAACAGTCTTTTTTCAACCTCAAATACTATGTAACTATGAAATAAAACATATACCATTCTTCTCTCATTTTCAGTTGGCAGGAAGTCTGGGTCCGCTAGTGAACCAGAAGTGGGGGCATCGGCTCCATAGGGGCCGAATGACCAGTACCGTGCGCCCGCCCAACAGGAACCAGGAAGAGGATGACTCCCGCTTTATATGGACAGTGGGGGCACCGGCTGCCCCTTCTGCCACAATTGTGGTATTTGACCCCACTGCCCCCCTCCTCCAACAAAATTCACCACCTGGGCCCTCCTACTGGACCAAACAAAGGTAATTTCCCTCACCACCACCACCACCTCCTCCCACCACCAGCACAACTTGGCTCCACCCAGCACCAGACCCATGACCACAACCACAAATTCCAGCTGAGCCCCAACCCCTCCCCACTGGGGCACCATCGCTGCCTCCTCACCCAGCCACCCCTAGGACTTCGTTTGGAGGACGCCGTTGGGGAGATGCTGGTCCTGATGCAGGAGCAAGTGGATCCTATGCTGAGACTCCAGACCAGTGTCTCCTCAGACCAGGCCTAATTCGCCAGCAGCCTCAAGAGGATCTATAGGAAGGTGAGGAGGCACAACCTGATGATGGAAATCTACATGGCTAGGCTGCTCCAGTCATCAGATAGCCAGATTGCGCTCATCCAACTGAACATTGACATCACCCAGCTGACTCTGGTTCCAAGTACTTCTTCCCTAACCGCAGAGGACTCCCCGGCACACCAAATGCCTTGTCACTCCTCACTTCCCTCAATGTCTCCCTTAATGCCTCGGCCATCTTGGTACTGCTGCCTCCTGGAGGGATGCCTCCCCCTGCTACCCCACCTCACCTAGAGGGAAGGCATGCAGGCACATGAGGTTGGGGCCCAGTGGCAAGAGGCAGGAGGATGATGTAGGGGCTGCAAATAGTTTTGGACCTTTTCAGCAACACTCTTTTGGTCCAAATGTTAACATAATCTAGCCTAACTGCAGAATAAAGGATCATGCCTATGTGATTGTGATATTTTTCAAGTGATGGCTATCCCCCAACACATGGTCCATGATTCTCTTCTCTGTGGACATGTAGGGTTATGTTTAACATTTCACCAATTGATGGTCACGGAGGAATGCAGTTGAGAAGAGATGGTGCAGTCCCTATTTTTTTTTGGAGGCCTTGGCATTTTGTATTCTCTTTAATGTTTTGATTTTAGTCACAATTCAGGTCCATGAAGGCATCTTTTTCATCTGCAAGCATTGTTACAAAATAAATTAATGGAAATATGTTCACAGTGGCTATCATCTCGACAGTTCAGCAAAGACATCTCCTTCTAAAAATGTAGCTCAAAGCTATTAATTAAACAATATATCCAGTTTTAGAAGGCATGGCTGTTATTATCATTAATTTAGACCAATGCAGATATGGTGGGGGACTTGCAAATTCCCACAATGGCTTGTTAAGCAAAGCCAGCATCAATACACATATTAGTGAAACGTAATCCTCTCATCAAAGTAAATATTAAAACAGATACTTTGGTCTGATGTAAGTAAAAGAAATTATGTCTGCTGACCTTTGTGTCCTCTCCATATTAATGGATAGGTGTTTAGATATCATGATACGAGATGAATATGATATCAATGTGGTTAAACAATATGATATAGAGATGGTGATAGTACTCTTGGACCACTGAAAGTGGTCACAGCTGAGCATTCATTGTGGGATGACACATCATTAGTAATGGGCATGGCTAGTGATGTATCATGACATCCACCTAATGGTTAGTAGTGTTTGCAGATGGAGATCAGGTAAGTTGGTATATTGTTACAGTTATGGTATTTAGCACTGTACTGTACAAGTAGGTTTTTGTTTTATATTTTTGACCTCCTTTGCCTTTTTTAGGTTTTGACAACCTTTTTTTCAGATATTTGTTTTTTTGAACAAACATACTGTTTGAGTGTAACTGAATTGGATTACATAGTCCAGAAGTATATGCATCTGTTTCATTGAGCAGATGCAGACCCAATGTAAGTGCCATGCGCATTACAGGTTACTTTTATTAAATGTAGTGATGCATGAGGATATTTCTATTCATCAGATTATGGTTACAGTGGTGTAGTGACCACATGTGATCCTAGTAGATGCTATGCATCACAATTATTACACAATATTACATTTAAACCTTTAGGTGTCCCCTTTTTCCCAAACTGCATCTTGCCCTTCCGGGTTCCGCCCACACCACATCCATGATATCATGTACAGTTATATACATGTGCTCTGTATATAATAACATTTGGTTATAAGATTATCACTGTTTCCGTGTGTTTCTAATGGTTAATGTTTAGGGACATCAACATACATAACATTTATTTAATGATCATATATTTGAACGTACATCATCTGCATTTGAGTACTGTAATCATATGTTTGCATGTCACTAATGTTAAGTCAATGGGGATGTGATGTTGTCATGGCCAAGTGTTTACACTTTCTATGTTAAAGGACATGTTTATATCATCAATTTTAACAATATTTCAATAATTGTGTACACCTAAAATCTTCATGAAGTGGGCCATCCTTCTTAAATAATTACCCCTATTTACTGCCCAAACATTATTATGTGAACATTCCAGCCCTTTACAGTGACATAGGCATTGTTTCCAAATGATCATATGTACTAATATTTTCAAGCAGTATTTTATGTGTTATTATCAGGGGCTTAGGAATTGGGGGGAGGGACACACACACAATTTTTTTTTTTAAACTTTGAAACAAAACATACAAGCACTTACGCCCATGGTTATTATCACGATTTTATCACGGTTATTATCACGATCATACTTGAACAACATAATTGGTGATGTTTGTGAGTTAATACTTAGGAAAAGTAAACATTGTGGCACTGTTCAGTATCACCATTCCCCTGAAGGGTTGATAATCAATGAATACAAGAACACTTGCTATAATTTTGCATAAATATAATTGGTATACATCTTGTCACATGCCCAAAAGCAATGGAGTGAGAATTTACAGGATGGGTGTTCCCAAGATTGTCCTGATGGAGGTCAGTTTGCTGTTGCTCCATGTTCCTCTCCACAGCCTCATTGTGTGTTTGTTGGATTTCCTCAACAGCTTTAACACATTAGTGCAATCCCACTTGTCATGATTTGTCCCTGACTCCCCATGTCCCTGTGCCTCTAACAGCATGTTCCTTTCATGCTTCCAAGGACAAATCAGTGCCTGGCCTATGCTATGTAGAGATATATCCTTGTAGCCAGCATCAATGTCACCCCTTTCTCTCTTTAAGGGTCGAGGCTGCCCATTCTGGTTTTTCTCACCCCTCATTTTCTAAGAGCTATGGTTCTGGTGTAAGTGACATACCTTCCCATGGATGTGGGAAGATGATCTGTGTCAGTAGTGGGGTGTGGTGATGATCAATAGTGTTTCTGTTTATATATATATAATGATATGTATATATATCACATATTATAATTGTCCAACTACGATTCGTCGTCACGCTGTGTTGCGTGGTGCGTACGACTTAGAGATGAGCGCCGCAGGCGCTCATCGCCCGTTAAATCGTAACACTTGGGCAATGAGCGCAGCAGGCGCTCATTAGGCGAGGCTCGCCGTTAACTCATTGCACTTAGCCAATGAGGCAATGAGCGCCGCAGGTGCCCATTGCTGGCGAGCCGTTAAACACGTCACACGCACGAATTAGAAAAAAAAAAACACCTCGGAACCAACCTTAACGTAACAAACACCAACACGTACTAAGAATCCGACTATAATGGACGACCCGCGCGCAACTAAAAACAGTGAAAACACACCAAATACTCACACAAACTACATAAAAAGCTTACCCATAGCAAGGGGGAGCACCCAGGACCTCTGAAAGTGAAGTTACACCTCCATTTAAGTCCAAATACCCGAGTTCAGACACACGAAAATCCGCTAAGCGAGAGAAAAAATGGCCGCCCAAAAAAATGAAAACGAGGCTCACAGCCCAGCCACGTACAAATTAGACAAGAAGGGATCCAAGATAAGCTCGGAAACCCGCATTAACCCCAGGGGATCCGAGATAAGCTCGGAGCCCTGCATTAACCCCACATTAACCATCGCAGTGGGGGTCCCGATTGCACGCGATCGGGGTCCCCAGCTGCAATCAAAATTCAAACTGATCGCGTTACAGGTCCTTAAAGGACCGTAAAGGTCCTTAAAGGACCTGTTGTAAAAGAAAAAATATATACACAGTCACCCTGTCAATCATGGGGGTCAATACAGACCCCCAAAAAACCCTCATTAACCCTGTCACTCATGGGGGTCAATATAGATCCCCATAAGCCCTTCATTAACCCTGTCACTAATGGGGGTAAATACAGACCCCCATAAACCCATCATTAACCATGTCACTCATGGGGGTCAATAGAGACCCCCATAAGCCCTTCATTGAGCATGTCACTCATGGGGGTCAATACAGACCCCCATAAGCCCTTCATTAACCCTGTCACTCATGGGGGTCCATACAGACCTTCATAAGCCTCTATTTAACCCCATCAGTCCCATAAGGGTATATTAACACCATTATGGGCCTGTTACAACACTACATTAACCACATAAGTGCCATGATGGTCCTCAAGGACCATCATGACACTAAGTATAAACACTATACTGCACTATACCACTCCCAATAAAACATTAAAGATCAACTAAACACCCTCTACACTAACCTATTAACATCTACACTGCCTACCCCCTATTAACCCCCACCACTCTAATTACAGAAAATAAAAAAAGCCTAAAGTAAAAAAAAAAAGAATCTACATTACATGAAATAAAAAACTAACTCACAAAAAAAATAATACATTACACAAAATAATAAACCCTAAGTCACAAAAAAAAAAAAAGGAACATTACAGAAAAAAAAAAAAATACAGCCCCTCCACCTCACTACAGAAAAAAAAATACACACCTGAAAAGGAAATACATATAATACAAATACATACAATACAAATACATACAATTACAATACAATTACATAAAATTACAATACAATTACAATACTATCTAATATACATTACACATTAATACATTCCCAATCTATCTAAATAAATAACACAATTTAATATACAATACATCCTATGCTATCTATATAAAACCCCTAGCTAACATACAATAAATGCTATCTATATATTAACTAATCTAAGTTTAAGCTAAAATAAAAAAATTAAGACCACTTACCTCTGCAGATGTTCATTGCGATCAGCCACCTAAGAAAAAAAAATTACAAAAAATTAGTGCAACACGTTTACACTAATAAAATAAACATTATAGACATTCTATACATTACAGACATTCTATACATTTTATACATTCTATATATTCAAATTATTGTACTGACCTTTCCGCCATGTCCCGTCCGGCATTCTTTCAATCCTTCTCCGGCACGGCACCTGTTAAAAAAAACACAACATTAATACACATACATCAAAATAAAATACACATAATCTACATTATACTTACCTACCCGCGATGTCTCCGGCCTCCGTTTTAGATCAAAGGCTTTCCTCCGGCGCGGGCGGCCGCAAGGGATAGCAAGGCGCCGGCCGCAAGCCTGCCGGAATGCCCGGCCGGAGGGGAATAGAATAGCCGAATAGCTTGCATCTCCTACGGCCGTTAATAGAATGAGGCCCCATGTATATATATATATATATATATATATATATATATATATATATATATATATTAACTAAAGTCCACATTTGAGCCTCTGGGAGTTACGTATCATTTCTATAGCAGTAAGTTTTCTTGATATTTATTCATGCACTGTGTCCTGTCTTTATTTGCTTTATGCATCTTTCAGCAACACTTTTAATATTACCATATGCATGACCTGTACAAAATATTATAAAAGAAAAACAAACGACAGACTTGTTCCTTGCAGACTACTTGTGGAATTGATTATAACTTATTTATATGCTTTGCAATGCTTTTAAAATACAGTGGTTTGTGCTGCTACAGCTCTAATAATATGTTTGACAGAAACTTATAGCCTTATTAAATTGCGATTCAGTACATTAAAAAAGGGCTCTATTTAAGCACACAGCATATTTTATTTACAGAAGTTTTTAGTTAGTGAAGACCTTGCTTTTGGATAGAAGTTCACTAACTAAAAACTTCTGTAAAAAAAATATGCTGTGTGCTTAAATAGAGCCCTTTTAAATTTACCGAATCGCAATTTAATAAGGCTGTTAGACTTTAATTTGCGAGATAGACCTACTGGTCTTCAGATTTTGTGTAACTTTAATCAATTAGGGCTTGAAAGGTTTGAACTGTGCTAAAACCAATGGAGTTGTAGGCCAGGATTTGCGTCTTTGGCTGTCCTATAGTGATAGTAGGCGGGTAACTCAGAATCCGAGAAGCTGAAAGAATACGTTACAATTTTAAGAGTGGTTTTAAGTGTATATAAATGTAAGAATTTGGCCAATAGAATAGGGCCCGAAGTGTAATAAAATATTTGGAGACACAGAGAGATTTGTTTGAGTAGATAGAAGTGATCCTTTGTGAGTCTTATTGCTACCTAGAATCCTTTGCTCCACTACAATGTACATATTAACATGCTTAGAATCACCTTTTGACTTTTTTTAGCTTTTATATCAGGTCTGTGCTCTGAAAAATTCCCAGACTACATCCTCTTCCTGCCATGCAGCTGCCCCCTTCTTAGCACTTTCCCCAGATACCTGTTGTTCACAAAGCCCCCCACCCACAGCCCAATCAGAAGGTCACATTACATCAGTCTGGGGGCAGATGTTCTGCTCTCTGTAGTTTGAGACGAGCCCCCCCAGGGACCAGTGAAATCACTTGTTTTACCACCGTATGTCTATAAGGATGCGCAGATGTTCACTTGAAAGTTTGTTTTATAGGAGATTCTGTGAGGGGTTCATTTTAGTGAGAGGTTGTAGTTAAATTCCACAGATATACATTTCTGCTGATGATTTACTGTTTGCTGAGCACTGTCTGATGTGCAGTCATAATACATCTATCTATCTATCTATCTATCTATCTATCTATATATATATATATATATATGGCATGTGATGATCCAATTATCTAACAAATCCTCTAGACCTTTCCTTATCCACCCTCATTATCCAGGGATGAAACAAAGACAAAATTGAATACTCTCTCCTTAAATAGTTTTTAAATATTCAGATTTTTTAAAAACATTTTTATTATGAATCATGTATAGAAACATTGTAACACTTTCTGTTTCTTTTCTACCCCCCCCCCCCCCCGATATAGATTGCAGTCTTTATGTATAAAGATATGTTATATTTCAGAAGTTATTAAAAAGAAGCAATATAAGCAATGTTCACTCCTTTATTTATATTGTCATAAGGAAAATTATTCAGACTTACTGTATTTGGAAAGATTTAGATTTTATTACTTTAATTAAAATATTAAACAGTAATAGACAACAAATTAACTGTTGTGTCTGTACT
Source organism: Discoglossus pictus (assembly GCA_027410445.1). NCBI lineage: Eukaryota > Metazoa > Chordata > Amphibia > Anura > Alytidae > Discoglossus > Discoglossus pictus. Next base: position 51,299,527 of record CM050174.1, read on the forward strand.
ATGTACAGTGGAGAGCTTCTTTTACTCTTGTGCTCACCATATATAAATGATTGAATAACAGAGAAATATAGTGCAATCATCTTAAATTAAAACCTTGTTTTTTTACACTATGAAAAACTTATAAATTGTAATAGACATGTTTTCTAAAGTGATCCAGTCCTAAAATATTCAATATTGTTTGTGTTTTTTTTATTATGAAAGATTACATCTCCCAAATACTAAGTAGTTGCTTCAATGTGCTAATTGGTACTGCTTTCTTTGCTTCTATGGTGGCAAAAACAATTTGACCTAGTGTTATCATGTTTTTAGATATCATCCCCAACCCATTATTAATTCATGCAAACAATGTTGAGTTGGAATTATATGTCATAGAGAAAAACTACTTGTACAATATATATATATATATATATATATACAAATGTATATTTATACTTGCGACTTGCCCATCCAAAAATGACGGCAATAAGATTGTAAGGCAGGTAGCCCGCAGCGTTAGCAACAGCCCACATGCTCACAACTATATATGTGACTTAGGGGATTTCCCCTTTAAAAAATGACGGCAATCAAATTGTAAGTGAGCTAATGCTGTTTGATGTACAATAATAAACTAAATAATAGATTAATAAAGTAATATACTTTACCTATTTTGGCGGCCTCTCAGCAGCTGCCAAGTTACGGCCTTGAAAAAATGGTGCCGTTAAACCGTAACTTTTTTTCAAGCTCACAAGGCTTGGACCCATACATAGTTACATAGTTACTTAGTTACATAGTAATTTGGGTTGAAAAAATATTTTTAGTCCATCAAGTTTAACCTTTTAATATCTCCTATTTAAGCTTCAAATCTTGCAGGCTTGAAAAAAGTTACAGGTTCAAACACCGCCAAACCCGCAAATGAGCGAGGGAAGGGGGGAAAGATACACAGGGGAGTGAGAGAGGGGGAAGAGACAAAGGGGAGTGAGAGGTGAGAAAGAGACTCTGGGGAGGGAGTGGGGGAAAGAGACATGGGGAGGGAGAGGAGAAAAGAGACACAGGGGTGGGGAGAGGCCCGCCAGGATTGACAAATTTACGGAATTGCGCATGCGCACCGCACATGCTGCGGCCTGCAATGAGTGGCGAAGCAGCTCATTGCTGGGCCCGTGATGATCGCTGAAGGTGGGGAGAGGCTGGCAATAACTCCCAAAGGTGCTCATTGCGAGACACACGGGTTGCCTGCAATGAGTGTCAAATTCACTATTTGTGGTGCTCGCGATGAGCGCAAAGGGCACTCATCATGAGGCCCGCAATTTAGGGGGGGGGGGGGAGAGCCTTGCATTGTGTGGCAAACAGCATTGTCATGCTTCAAATTGTATTGCTGTCATTTTTGACGGGCAAGTCGCTAGTATTATATAATATGTATAGCTCCAGAGAGGGGCCCAAGGGGGGTAAAAAAGAACTTTGCCCCTCATCCCTGGGGGTCTGCCATTCAGTAGCTCCGTCACTGCTGATATTAATCAGCTCCTGTATCAGTGTTTAGTCTGCAGGATTAGACAGGGACTGAGTTCTGCACTGCACCAAAATATGCAGCTTGGAAGAGGTGTAAACCTAGGGTATGCACAGTCCACAGTGAGTGGATACTTAAAATCACATAGTTTCTCCATTTGCAACATCCTGCCACTAGGTGGAGTTTAAATTACCCTCCATTACCAAAGCATCATGGATACCTACAGGGACCAACATAAGCTTTACTGATAGGATTCATTCTATCACCTGCTGCCTTAACATGCACAATGCATTTTCACCCTTCTGTACCACACCCAAAACCTTGAGATTGTAAATCTGCAAATTTTCAATCTTGCAATGTGCTTTGGGCAATGTCCATAGTGCTTTGGCACTATGAACACTGAATTCTAAGCTCAAAGACAGGGCCCTTCATCCTTTGCAATGTGTTAATATTGTTTTGCCTTGATCACAACGCATGATAGCTCTACGGAATATGTTGGCGCTTTCCCTATAAATAATAATAATAATAATGCAGTGGTCTCATGTAAATACACTGTTCTGTAGAGCACAGAGAAAAACATTGCTGGCTAAATCTGGAATGCTAGTTCAAATGTAAGTTTTAAAATCTAAAGGAAAATTGGCAGAAACAAAATCTATTTTTTTTTGCACCTAGATATAAAACTTATGTCAATGCTATGGTTGCCCCTTACTAACCTCTTCCTCCCACTTGGTTCATCTCTATCAGCTTTTCTGATGATGCCATCCAGATGATATTATCATGTTCTTGTCACAAGGTATTTTTTTACATTTCTATATATCGCCTGACTGCAATACAGAACCAAAATACTGTAAGATCACCAAACACTTATTATTTACTATTGTTAGGGTTTGATATGTTTTAAGTTTATGTTAATATTCAGGTAGGTTCTTATCTAAACATAACACATTATTTTAGTCCTAAATATATAAACAGATAAGATACCAATTTAAAAAAAAAGGATAAGCAAACATCTGTGAATGGAGGCAAAACACCACAGTCTGCATTGGGACAATCTAATCAGTTTAAAGGGACACAGCTAATAACCCAGGTTAGTTATTACAGACATAGAACATACACACTTAAATAAATATAAATACAATTTAAGATAGATAATTAAGCCTGAAAGCATTTTTTACTATTAATTACCTGAAAAGGCCCTCTGTCTCTCTTACTAACTGTCAGATGATTAACATTAACAGTTGGGGTAGATAAAAAAGAAAAGTATGCTCTGTTGGTTAAGTCAGAATAACCACAGAAGCTTGTGTGTGTTAACACTTCTGTCTTCTTAATAACAACTAGGCATGCTCTTCCTGCTTGACACTCTCAAACTCAATGTTAATAAATCCTGATGGATAAATTTACTTGCAAAATGGGAAGATCTTCTTAGGTAATTATTACTTTAAAAAAGATTTCATTAGCAGTTACAAGTATGTGCGCTATACATTCTATTTAGTGGCATGAGGACAACATTACTGTTAAATGGATCTTATGTTACAGTTGACAGGTTTTGCATCCAGGTAAAATTATTATAGTTGGTGGTAACACTCATTTTCAATTTTTTTTCCTTTAGCCACAAATTTGTGTTTTTTCTGTTTCTTTCTGTCAGAATCACATATAATAGTTGTCAAACTGCGATTCGTCGTCACGCTTGCAACAAATCTACGCTGCGCATGCGGATTGCGCGGCCGGGGGTGCACATGTGCATTGCACGTCGGGGGTGCGAGCATGCGCATTGCGGCAGGAAGCGTGCACGAGCGGATATGGAAAAGAGAGCGTAGTGGGAGAAGGGAGGAAGATACACAGAGGAGGGGGAACATACATAGGGAATGAGGGGGGAGACACAGAGTGGGGGTGGGAGACACAGGGAGGGATGGGGGGAGTGACAGAGGGGAGGGAGAGGAGGGGCGAGAGAGACACAGGGGATGGAGAGGAGGGGGGACAGACACATGGGAGTGAGAGGAGGGGGGAAGAGACACAGGTGAGGAGGGAAAGACACAGGGGAGGGAAATGAAGGGGGAGAAACAGGGGAGGGAGAGGGGGGAAATAGACACGGGGGGGACTGGGTGGAACAGACACAGGGGAGGGGGTAAAAACACAGGGGGGTAAAAACACAGGGGGGGGGGAAGGAGACACAAGGGAGGGAGAGGAGGGAGGAAATGAGACACAAGGGAGGTCGAGAGGCTCCCATTGTGTGGCAAACAGCATTGCCAGGCTTCAAATTTTATTGCAATCATTTTTGACAGGCAAGTCGCTAGTTTATAATAAATTGTATAACTAAAAGCTCCAATTTGATTGTGTTTGCATAACTTAGGGCTCTACGGTTCCTCTTGTTTTTTTTTTGTTTTTATTAATGCACCTTTTGATTTGGAAATTGTCCATCTTGAGTTGAAGGTAAAGTAGAAGTCTGTAAAGCTTCTTAAGCTTGTTCACGAACCAGTGCATTCAAACAATGTTTTTGTGACATGCAAGAAGAAGTGGGACCTTTATCTGTGGTAATTGAATGGGAAAGGTGTAATCTGACATAAACTAAACTCATGTTTTCTGACCCAAGTCAGGACCTCTGATGCAGTACATTTAACCTTCATTTGAAAAAGTAGTACTTGAGTATTTCTATAACAATTGTACAATGTATTTTTTTTAACAGATGTAAAATAATTTTTTTTATTGATTGTTACTTAAAGAGATACTATAATGTAAGGTGATTAATATGTGAAATGGGAAGGATGCTTTGTGTTTTACAGTGGTGTATAGCTTTTATTTAAATTTTTTCCAGCAAACTCATGTACAGTAAATTCCCTGGTGTGGATGTGCTGTTTTTCCAACATATGCGCTACATAATTGGAATCCCTCCATAACTAAAGTATTTATTTGAACCTTTTGTATAAGTCTAATTTTGTTTCCGAGGCTGTTTTTTTTGTTGTGAATCTGGGCTATCAAAGCAAACTTAAGGTTGTGAAAATATATAGAATTGTGTATAAACTTCAGCAGATGCAGTATGGTGCATGGCAAGCACACAGCCTCTGTAGGCTCGCTGCTAAATCAAACATATTCTCCAAATATATTCTCAGGCAACTTCCGATACCAATTTCCTCACTGTTCTGTTTGTGATTGTAGAAATATAGCAAAGTGTCCTTTTCTAGTCATACTGGACATAACCGTTAAAGCTACAGATTTTTGTGTGTTTTTAAAGCATTGTAAGTTTCTAGTGGATGATGCCTTTTTGTGGAAGAGTGTAAATGTGTTTAATCTTTTATTCAGTGTAGTATTTCTACCACTATTAAAATGTAAACTAAAATATCTGGCAATATTCAAGCCCTATAACCTGCATTTGCAATGGTGTGGTATTACATTGCTTTTGTGCTGTTAAAATGTGCTGTTAAAATGTGCTGTCGTGTGCTGTTAAAATATAATTTTTGGGGTAAGATTTTCAACTCCTTCAAGTAAAAAAAAAGTGAGGGAAATCCTTCTGTTTTTATATATTGTAACAGAGTCAAGCAAGGAGTGTATATAAGCATGAGATTGAGCAGAGCTGTTTATCCAGTCTTGAATAGCAAGGGTTAATTGGAACTGCAGCCCAATCAAGCCAGTGCACCTTATCTTCATCAGGATAATTTAAAAGCTCTACAGGCAGAACTAAGGGGTGTGGCTTTTGGAGTGAGAAAAATATTGTTTGTTTAAAGCTGGTTTCCAGAACAAGGCTGTCAGCAGGAGCAAAGCCGGTCTGCAGAGTAAAGCAAAGTCAGTTTGCTGAGGAAAGCAGTTTAAAGGTAAAACAGTTTTTTGCCTGAAAGCAGAGAAAGCGGTTTTCAAGTTTAAAGACTGTGTTCATTAACCCCAGGAAGAAGGCAGCAGTACAACTGCGAATTGGACAAAGCTTTTTAAAAGAATATTTAAGGGTCCTTGGAGCATTTCAGAGAGACAGGAAGGCCGAATGCTACCCTTTTTCTACCGATGAAGAGATTGAAAAGAACTGTGTATGATTTGGTATAACTTTGGCTGACATAAGTTATTGTGTGGTGTAAATATTGGACTTTTAATAAAATAATAAAAGAATACCTGATAAAGAATATACTTTAAAGATTGCTTTAAATTGCTCAATTTCCCCAAGCCCGCAAATGTTTTCACACCCGTAAATGGCAAATAAAGGAGAAAATCCTACGAGTGCTAGAGAGGACCTGTAAATGCAAATAAAAATCAAAGCCACAAATTGTCAAGATTTTTTTAATGTTTAATTTCGGGGGTTAAATCGATATCGGGTATCAATGAGTTAATACATATCAGGCCACCCATATTGACTAGAACAGTATTGGCATTCATTTTCATTATTCTTTATTTTTTGGTTTTGCAAGTCTGATCGCATATCGGACCCCTGCACCTAATTGATTGACATGTAACCTCCATGTTTTACTGCCATAATAATGACAATCTAATTTTCTATTGGCTGATTCGAAATGGGCGCTTTTATGAGGGGTAGGTCATGTCAAACAAATCTAATTAGTTTCTATGAGGAGGTTAGTAGGAAAGTGGATCAAGGCAACTCAGTGGATGTAGTTTTTGTGGAGTTTGCAAAGGCTTTTCATACAGTGCCTCATGGAAGACTATTGTGCAAATGAAGGGATACAGGAATTGCAGAAAATATCTGCTCATGGACCGAGAGCTGGCTAAAAGACAGGAAGCAAAGGGTTGTGGTATATAGAACATACTCCGATTGGACTAATGTGGTAAGTGGGGTTCCTAAGGGTTCAGTATTAGGTTCACTTCATTTTAACATATTTATTAATGACTTAAAAGTAGTATTGGACAGTAGTGTCTCCATATTTGCTGATGACACTAAGTTGTGCAAGGTAATTAAATCAGATAATGATGTACTTTCCCTCCAAAGGGATTTACATAGAATAGAGGTAGGGGCACCTAAATGGCAGATGAGATTTAATATGAATAAATGTAAAGTTATGCATCTGGGAAGGAAAAATAACCATGCAATTTATAATCTTAATGGGACAAATATAGGGGTATCAGATATGAAAGGGATTTGGGAGTACTTGTGGACAACCACCTAGGTAACAGTGCTCAAAGCCAACGAGTGCCTTTGGCGGTCATTGCAGCCTACGTACTGCGCCACTGGCTACAATGAGAGCCTTTGGCGCTTATTGCAGCCTAAGTCGTGAGGCTCGCAGGCATCCCTCGATGTGCGAGGGGCGCAAATGCGTGACCAACATCAGAAACGTTACATACACTGATAACTATTATAGTGATGTTCCCCGCCCTGAACTGCTAAGACCCAGTGCATGGTTTACGGTTTTGGCTTTGGGACAGTAACTTGCGGCCTTGAGCATTTGAATTAATTAATCATGACCATGCCCTGAAATGCTACGTTCGGTTACAAGGTGTATGGATTTGGCTTTCAGCCATGTACTTGTGGGTTTGTTTAATTAAATTGACCTGTAACTGTTGCAAATTGGAATTGGAATTTAATGAGGCCCTAAGTTTCTATACTTCAGATAACGTGTTTTTTTGCAAAAATATGTAAAAATTCAAATATCCGAAATACCTTTATGAATTTCAGACACTTTCTGTTTTTCTTCATCAAATACTTCCTGTCTAGCTCAGTGAGCAGCAAATTTATCAAAAACTGGGATATTTTTGAAACTAATGATGAACAATCTGTTAATAATAACACCGGTGGGGGGGGGGGGGGGGGGGGCAGGGCAAATTTGAGGAATAATCAAAAAAGATTTTCTGTCATTAAAGTGACAGGTGAAAAAATGGCTTTAGACATTCAGTGGCTTTTGTGATTAAAAGGACACAGAAAAGGAGATAGTTATGGAATAAATTATCATTTTAACTAAAGTTATGGATATTAAATGTTGCTATTGTTAGGCAGAAAATTATTTTTCAAAATGCTTTTATTAATTAAAATTAATTTAAAAAGTATATTAAAAGTTGCTTTTTTAGGAAAAAATCACAATGGACCCTCCGTACCTCACACCTCTATATTTTCCCCTATGTACTTTCCCTCCAAAGGGATTTGCATAAATTAGAGAAATGGGCAACTAAATGTCAGATGAGATTTAATAAGGAATAAATGAAACGTTATGCATCTGGGAAGGAAAAATAGCCATGCAATTTATAATCTTAATGCAGCAAATCTAGGGGTATCCTATGTTGAAAGATTTGGTAGTGCTTGTGGACAACCACCTAGGTAACAGTGCTTAATGCCAAGCAGCAGCTGCAAAGGCAAATAAAATATTAGCATGTATTAAGAAGGGTATAGAAGCCAGGGAAGCAAATATAATTGTGCCCTATACAAATCCCTAGTAATCCATCTTTTGAGATATGGAGTACAATTTTGGGCACCACTTCATAAAAATATTTTTTGGGGGCTGGAAAAAGTACAGAGAAGGACAAAACTAATAATGGGAATGAAGGGGCTAGATTATGAAGAGAGACCTTATATAAATATACCCAGGGTCAATATAAAGCTGAATACATTTACATTACTCCTTATGGGAATCTTGCTACATTTAGGCAGAAATTACCTCTCAAGATACTTCTAATAATTGAAACTAAATAAAAATAAGTATTTCTCCTGAGGGAGATAGTGAAAGGACCACTGTAGTTCTATAAATAAATATCTGATTTTAAAGAACTACACTTAAAATGTTTTAGACATTAAAAAAACAAACAAACCAATGTTTTTACACAATTTACATAATTTGCACACTTGGTTTCAGCTGATCAACTTTCGATGCAGGAAGAGACTGTACAGAAGAAATGTATGTGTGCATATTAGGAATGTGGCTGCTAAAACTGACAGTACTTTCAATACTTCTGTTAAAGTAACAGACAGAATCAGATTAAGAAATAAAATGGAAACACACTATTTGCACTTAAAATAAAGGCTATGTTTATTTATTTATTTATTTGAAATGAAAATTATTTAATAATTTTAAGTTTCGTTTTTAATAAAGAATGACCGCAGTTAATAAGTGGTTAATATATGTTATTGTAAATCTTTCTCATTAAAAGTAAAAATTAAAAAAAAGTACATTTTCCTACACTGAACTAATAATTATTAATAAAAAAAAAAAGCTTTTACCTCTGGGGCTTTTGGGCCAATTGTCTTCAAGTGAAAAGACAACGTACTCCTGAGTGTCTTGGTATGCTTAATCTTATGTTTCACAAATGACTTACTCTGAAGACATCAGAACCAGAGCCCTAGGGGGTAATCATTAATTACTATCAATATACACTCATTAACAAGAGATATTAATTTTTGTTTGCAGCAAAATGTTTTGTAACCTGATAATTTAAGTAAATTATATAAAATGAGTAACTTATCTACATCCCAGGTTTATCGCAGGTGCCTAATCCTATCAGGAATAAAAGCAAATGTCTCCCTGCAATACAGTAAAATAGAAAATAAAGGTTTAACAATTTAAAGGCTGGGTTTATTGTTTTAAGCGTTCTTAAAAATATTTTGCCATTATAATCAAGTCACGACCATCAAAAGTAAATAAGTAAGTGATGTGCACATTTTATATAACATTACATTGATAAAGTTATCTAGTACAAATATCTGCATAAACAGGGGCATAGGATCTGGGAGTGAGGGGGACAACCCCCCCCCCCCCCCCCCCCCCAGATTATATGAACAGTGGATACAAAAATAGCAATTAAACTTAATCATGCATCACCAGATTCGGCAACTAGAGTGCTATGGATCAGTATGTCTTTCCCTTGAAAGCTTTATATATATATATATATATATATATATATATATATACATATATATATTGTTTTTGTTGAGCAGGGCCCCAATGCATTGCACTAGGTGCACCGGCGTCAGATACAAGCCTGCTGCTTGTCCTGGGAGTATAGTTTAATTGCACCACTCAGGGCCCATTTATTACATAGTTACATAGGCCCTCATTCAATTGCAATTTGGCCAATTGAATAGGGGTTTAAATAAGTACATAACATATTTTTTTTAAGAAGTTTTTAGTTAGTAAACATCTATCCAAAAGGAAGGTTTTCACTCACTAAAAACTTATTTAAAAAATATGTTATGTGCTTATTTAGAGCCCTATTCAATTGGCCAAATTGCAATTGAATGAGGGCCATAGTTGCATAGTTACATAGGGCCTCATTCAATTGTGATTTAGCCAATTGAATAGGGCTCTATATAAGCACATAGCATATTTTTTTAAAGAAGTGTTTAGTTAGTGAAAACCTTGTTTTTGAATAGATGTTTACTAACTAAAAAAATATTTAAAAAATATATAGGCCCTCATTCAATTGCAATTTGGCCAATTGAATAAGGCCCTAAATAAGCACATAACATATTTTTTTTTAAGAAGTTTTTAGTTAGTAAGCATCTATCCAAAAGCAAGGTTTTCACTAACTAAAAACTTCTTTAAATAAAATATGCTATGTGCTTATTTAGGGCCCTATTCAATTGGCCAAATCGAAATTGAATGAGGGCCTCATTATGGGCCTCATTCAATTGTGATTTGGCCAATTGAATAGGGCTCCATATAAACACACAGGATATTTTTTTTGCAGAAGTTTTTAGTTAGTGAAGACCTTGCTTTTGGATAGAAGTTCACTAACTAAAAACTTCTGTAAAAAAATATGCTCTGTGCTTATAAAGAGCCTTATTCAATTATCCAAATTGCAATTGAATGAGGCCCTATGTGCTTATTTAGAGCCCTATTCAATTGGCCAAATTGCAATTGAATAAGGCCATAGTATTTAAGGTTGAAAAAAGACTTTCAATCCATCAAGTTCAACCTTTTAAGATCTCGTCTGATCTGCAATATGCGGATTAACTATTAATTAGTTAGTTGTATATAAAAAAATAAAAAAAATAATCAATTCCCTCCTGATCCCAGACACCGGTGACCGGACTTCTCCCTGGATCAATACTGCCTCTCTAATTATCCATGATAACCCTGAATTCCCTTTTTAATTAGAAATAAATCCAGTCCCCTTTTAAAGTTATCTATCGAATTCGCTGTCACCACCTCCTCTGGTAGAGAATTCCGCAGATTAACCACCCTTACTGTGAAAAACCCTTTTCTTTCTTTAAGGTGGAATATTTTTACTTCTAACCTCAAGGGATGTCCTCTTGTCAGTTGAAAACCTCTTGGCACAAAAAGCTCCCCTGACAAATCTTTATACTGACCCTGGATGTATTTGTATAAGGTAATCATATCTCCTCTTAGACACCTTTTTTCTAGAGAAAATAAGTTTAACTTGGTTAGTCTTTCTTCATAACTTAGCCCCTCCATTCCCCTTATTAGTTTTGTTGCCTCCTCTGTACCTTTTCCAGCTCTAAAATGTCCTTTTTATGAAGTGGTGCCCAAAATTGTACTCCATATTCCAAATGAGGGCGTACTAGAGATTTGTATAGTGGCAGAATTATATTTTCTTCCCTGGCTTCTATACCCTTCTTAATACATGCTAATATTGTATTTGCCTTTGCAGCTGCTGCTTGGCTTTGAGCACTGTTACCTAGGTGGTTGTCCACAAGCACTCCCAAATCCCTTTCAATATCCGATACACCTAGATTTGCGCCATTAAGATTATAAATTGCATGGCTATTTTTCCTTCCCAGATGCATAACTTTACATTTATTCGTATTAAATCTCATCTGCCATTTAGATGCTCATTCCTCAATTTTATGTAAATCCCTTTGGAGGGAAGCACATCACTATCTGATTTAATTACCTTGCACAACTTCGTGTGATCAGCGAAAATGGAGACACCACACTCCAATCCTACCTCTAAGTCATTAATAAATATGTTAAAAAGGAGAGGACCCAATACTGAACCCTGAGGAAACCCACTTACCACATTAGTCCAATCTGAGTATGTTCCATTTACAACAACCCTATGCTTCCTGTCTTTTAGCCAGCTCTCAATCCATGAGCAGATATTTACTGCAACTCCTGTATCTCTTAGTTTGCACAATAGTCTCCCATGTGGCACTGTATGAAAAGCCTTTGCAAAATCCAAAAATACTACATCCACTGAGTTGCCTTGATCCAGGTTCCTACTAACCTCCTCATAGAAACTAATTCGATTTGTTTGACATGACCTATCCCTCATAAATCCATGTTGACTCCTACTTATAATCCTGTTCAAATAGACATATTCTTGAATATTATCCCTTATTAACCCTTCTAAAAGCCTCCACACTACAGAAGTGAGGCTCACTGGTCTATAATTCCCCGGATTTGCTCTTGCTCCCTTTTTAAATATAGGTATCACATCAGCATTTCTCCAGTCATCTGGTAGAGTCCCTGTGTTGAGTGAATCTTGAAAAATTAAATATTATGGTTTGGCTATTAGAGAACCCAGTTCCCTTAGTACCCTTGGATGTATTCCATCAGGACCCGAGGCTTTATTAACATTTATTTTTTTAACCTCTTTTGGATTACTTCCTGTGTTAACCAATTATTTGGCAAAGGTAGTGTAGCCCCCTTATGTTGCTGTGTCCCAACCACTGGTACCTCCCTTGTGTATACCGAAGAAAAGAACCTATTTAGCTCATCTGCCTTTTCTTGGTCACTAATTATCAGACGGCCTGTGTGACATTGTAATGTTCCTATAGCTTCCTTCCTCGCCTTCTTCCCATTAATATACTTAAAAACTTTTTTAGGGTTAGTCTTACTCTTTTTTGCAATTCATTTTTCATTTTCTATTTTAGCCAGTCTAATCGCCCTTTTGCAAGCCTTGTTGATTTCCTTGTATTACTGTAAAGCAGTCTCTGTCCCCTCTTGTTTGTATAATTTAAATGTAAAATAAACATTTTTTAAACTAAAAAGCCCCATTAAGTTTCCAATCTCTTCCCTTTTTTCATAATCAGCTCCTCTCCTTGTGCTCATCATGTATCTTTTGACAACTCAGGAAGACAATTGTCCGGTGCCTTGTTCCAATAGAGAAGAATCTTCCAAGTACTCAATGGCTTTGGCAACCATTTATGGTTAAATTGGATCAGATGATGGAAAATGTTAAGGTCCAGGTCTAGATACTTCTGGGGGTATAAAGAGATCTTATTATTGGCACTAGAAAATATTACAAGACTTAAACATTAATTCACCCTGACGTAACAATCCTCCGTAAGGAGGTCTAGATATATTACTTTGTATTCATTCAAGTAGAGATTACCATTAAAATGTCAGCTTTAATAGTGATTTTTATATTAGAATAATATACATGATATAAATTCTATTATGATTCAAAATTACGATTACATACATTGTATAAATTCTGTAATTATTCAAAATGAAAATGATATATGTGATATCAATTCTGTAATCATCTAACATTAAAATGATATAGCATAAATTGTTTAAATATTCAAAATGTAAACTATGGGCGTGCGTGGCTAGCCAGCTTACTGACTGGACGTATTTGCATTGGCTCCATTCAAGAAAATAAATAATGGATGAATTAAAAGCTAATTTGTATCTAGAATACCTTTAACCTGCACCCACCACTGCATATCGGTCAGGAGAACAGATTGATAGGTTTTTGTGAGAATAGTGATAATATGCCCAGCCACGTGGCGCTGTTCTGGCGGAGAGATCGGCGCCCCAGTTGAGGTAAAGAAATGGATGATGGTGGTAATGGGGGAGACCTCCGACTGAGAGACAACATTTATGCAAAGCAGCCCAGCTGTGTGCAGTACCTACCCCTGGCCCACCAAACTTGAAAGCTACGACAACAAAGGTGACTATCCTGGGGAGGTGGATTGGGAGGATAACAAGCTAGAAGGGTTTAAAGAAGCAGCAGTTGCGGTCGCCTCACTTTTGCCGTCATTGGAGGAGCCGACAAAGGCACTCGAGGGCCACAGCTCGGACTGTATGAAGTACAGATTATATGAATATTGGGGAGGACATTACATATTAACCCCCTCATATAAATGGTATTCTTAGGGATGCTTATTCACAAAATATTGCAACAGAGAAAAATGACCCATCACATTAAGATACTAAAGTAAAGTGTCGGGAAAACTCTTCTTCACGGGTCTCAATTTTGGATGTGCAGTGTTTTCATTGGAGTTAGAGGCTTGGCACACAAAGCAATAAATTAATATCCCCTGCACAATACAACTCCATCAATAAAGCTAAACACATCATAGAGAGAATGGTTTGCTAGGGTACTAAATTGCCTTTTCAGCTTTGCTAAAACTTTCTAAGATGACCCATTTGAAGAGAATCGCTGCACAGCATAAAAGATAGGAGTGAATCAGAATAATCTAATACACATTCAGCCTCATTAAATTTGAGGACCGTAAGTCCAACGTAAAGCATGTAAAGGCTGCAGTCTTGAAATTTGTCAGAGTTACGTTGCTATTAAATTGGGAAGGGCTGCGGGATACGGGCTGGAGACGCAAATCATAGCTTGTTCGTAGCACATTGGATTTTCGGCCGTGGGGATGATCAATTAGTGTAGACCGCAATTACAGGTTTAGTCAGAGCCAATGGAAGAAGAGATTGTCAGCTTTACGTCACTGAAAAAGGGAAGGTTATTTTTCAAAGTCCTATGGGCTAAAATTACAGTTTGAGATTGGACCCACATTCAAGATGTAATGCAATATTGATAAAGCCGAAAATATGATATTCTATTACATGCAAGTTACAGTATATGTATTAACACAAGGATTGCAGAAATCAATATAACACAAAATATAAACATGAAACAAAAGTATTTTTTGGGGGCGATTTGCTGGCTTGAGAATGTTGTGCTATTAATTTTAAGACCTAACATCACTTTCCCTTTAAATAAATGTACAGTAGTGTAAGAAATTAACTAATAACTAAATAATTAATGTATAATTTCTACAAGTAATAAGTTCTTTTGGACAAATCAATAAACGAACATATGAATAAGTTTATAAATAAAAGATATATTTTACATAAATTAATATACAGTTACACAATGGGTTTTAGACAAAACAGATAACAAACAAGAAGTATTAAAACGATATTTACAAATATAATACTGATATGAATTCTACATTATGTAATATAAAGATACAGGATAATGTGGTCAGTTTTGGAAGTTCAGCCTCCATCAGGTTTCTCTTTGGTCAGGATCAGGCTCTGTACAGCTGGGCTCATCTGGCACTCTTCTCTCTGGACTGCATGAAAGCTCCTTCAACCTGGGCCAACCGGTACCTCTGCTGGTTGTCTGCTGGTTGCCTGCTGGTTGCCCACTGGTTGCCAACTGGTTGCCTACTGGTTTCCAACTGGTTGCCCCCCTCTTCCATAGATTCTTGGCTTTTTATATCATATTGTAGCTCATGACCCACCCTCTCTATACGTCATACATGGCTATAAGTTGAAATTAGACTGTTGGTGTCTATACAGGTGGTAACATTACACTCATATACACCCATCTAAAGTCTTGTATTCAGCTGTCTACAAATGTACACTTAAGACTTGCTGTTTTTACAGTAAATAAGACATTTGTGATTCTCTGAGTTATTTTGAGCAGGGCTACTCACACCTGTTGTCCTTTCCCACACACAGACTTGGATTTTAGCTAATTACATACACATATAGCTAGCTTATTTATACACATCTATAATATATATATATATTTGTATATATTTGTGGGAATAATAAAAAGATCTGAGGTATAATGCCTTGATACAAACACACAATTGTAATAACAAATGATTAACACTAGATTTTTTACAGTTGTATATAATAAGTTATACAATACACATTGAAGTCTTGTTAAAAGTTGTCTGTATATAAGCCATATTATTACAGTAGTGTGTTTTCATTTACATAACAAGTACTACGTATTGGACTTTGCCCCCCTTGCGAGTCCTCTCGAGCACTCGTAGGGCTTTGGATTCCATTTGCATGTTACGGGCTAGCTTGCGGTTTACTTTGCTGCAATTTAATAGCTGAATTGAACAAGTAGGGCTTACAGACTTGGCAGATCAAACGATTTGCGGGCTGCAAAGTTCCACGTTCACGTTTGTCCTGCGGCTTATATCGCAAGTCATCTGCGGGGAGGTTTAAGAGGCCAATTTAATAAAATGCGAGCTACGCTATGAGCTATGATTTTCAAAAATGTAGCAATATAAGAAATATTGCTCAACTGATTTTAACATCATAAGGCTCAAGTGCAAATACAAAGGTGACTGATAATATGTGATGAACAGTATTCAACCAACTAATTATTTTATTACCAACACCATCTTGTGTTATTTGTATTTAAAATATTTGCTGCACAAAATATTTATGAAGTATCATACCGCCCTACGCTAGGCCATAATTTGTAAGCAGGGAGCTCTTGAAATTAACCAATTCCCCTACACTTATTTCTGTATTGCAATTTATCTATGACTCTGAAATGTTTTTTTAGTTTCAGCAACTGGAAATTGCTGATTAATATGTAAGCTCTGCCCTTACTTAATGGGCTTGGTCTTCATACCTCTCAAAGGATATAAGCTATACAAAAGGGGTACATGGGAATCCCCTATTTACAAGATGCTACCTAGATGTGAATTTATCAGCGGAAATGTGAATTTATTAGCGGATGGAATGAGAACATATAAACGTTATCTTTACTCTACAGAGAGATTCTTATGCTAAATAAATGAGCTCCATTTTTTCTACACTGAGCCTGATCCATATTCCTCTTCAATAATGCAGATTGTTTCATCTGGATATATGGGAATTCCATAGTTACAGCCAATGGCCTGGAATTTTGTGTTATAGCCACAGGAGGATAAACATTGTTGTGTACATTTTGCTACCTGAACATAGATGATTAATAAGAATGAGTAAATCTAGGAAATCTCTGTCAGCAGGAGTATTCCCGGGCATTTTAAGGCTCTCCAATAGTCTCAAGCCTCACCTCCTAACTCTACAATAGAGTCATCGGAAGGCTAAGATGCAGACGAAGATGTTTCATTTTCCCAACATCAGGTCAAACTTTCTGATATATCCTTAATTTATTTTACCAGTCTTCTGAGGTCTTACTTCGATAAAGCGGTTAAAGAAATCAAACAGGACATTCAGGACCTTAGGCCAGCGCACTAATGCGCTAGAAACACTAACTGACCAAATCTTGGATACTCAACAAAAGGACCGCTCTGATATCACTCAAAATACCTCCATCATAGCTGTCTTAGAAAGCAAACTCGAAGATCTCTTGAATAGATTGTGGCACAACAATATTAGGTTTAGAGGTTTCCCAAAATCAGTAACAGACTTAAAGAGTTACTGGAATGCTGTAATACATAATATCTTGCCCAACCACCCACAGGATGCCTGGGAAATTGAATGGGTTCATAGATCCCTGGGAGGTCCTTCATTGTTAGAACTTCCCAAAGACATAATAGCTAGATTTTTGCATCAAGGAACCAGGAATCTAATCCTTACAGCATCAAAGAAGTCACAGACCTTAGTTGGACTGGATAGAGCGTCCATACAAATATTTGCAGACCTGGCCCCTTCCACACTCTTCAAACATAAACAATTGAAACCAGCCCTTTCAATTTTAATTAAAAATAATATCAAATATAGGTGGGGATTCCCATTCAATCTTACATTTCAAGCTTGTGCAAATGTTCATACTGTACATTCACTAGAAGAATGTCGATCTGTCCTTTCTCGCTTGAACCTCATTACAAAAGAAGATACTCTTGAGCCTCCATAAATACGGGGCTTACAACAAAGGCCATCCAGACAGTGGTTGGATTCCCCACACTCAAGAAGACAGCACAACAGGTGGAGCAAAATACCCTACAATCAAACCCTACTCCAGGCCACTCTTCTGAAACCCATGTGATTGCCACCTGAGAAGGGACCACCTGAAAGACCAGATCTGGTCAACAGATTCATGCATTAAAAACTTGGGGTCTATGCTCTAACAAGAATCAGAAATGACAACCAGGGTTATAAAGTGGGATCTTATTGTAAATAGTTGGATCCCGCATGGGGGCAAGAACTAATTCCTGATGCACATAGCCCCGCAACCTCAAAATAAAAATGATCCTTTTTTCATATAAAGACATTTCGGTCTAGGATTGAATGCCTTAACACTGGGGCAGGTCCAACATGCACCAAAGTAAAATTCACAAGACTTTTATCATTGGACAACCCGTTTGCAAGTCCTTACTCAGAATATTTCTCTAGCTCATCTGGATCTGCCGGTTATTGCGGAGAGGCGATCTAATTTGTCCTCCCGACAGAGAACTCTAGGCTAGAGGCTCTGAGGCTCCAAGATGTATTCTCATTTTGGCTACACTCCATGTTATGCAGGGAACCATATGTACACGTGAATCTGTTGTTGTTTTCTGATATCTAAAATGGTTATTATGGGCTAAATTGTATATACCGATATTCTCATATACCCTAATTGTCATAAAACATTTAGAATTATAATTAGAGCTTAATGTTGACTGACCAAGCCCATGAAAATGTTGTTTAGATATTTGACTGATAGTGTTTTAACTTCACATTAATAAGTTCTCATGTAATTACTCTTCCTCTTTCAAGGGGAATTTAAAAAAATGGTTATTTTGGTTAATTTTCCTCTGGCACCGAAGTGCCTTCAGTATTGTTTTGAGGAATGAATGTTATTGTTGGGTTTAAACTGTTTCTGCTATGTTTGTTTTGCCCCTCCTCACTCACTTATTTTTTTTTTCTCCTGCACAATGTGGCAGGATTTATCTTGCAGTTCAAAAGGAGAAAAGCTTTTCTATCATACAAATCTCTGCACCCAGATGTGAATTTTTTTACAGGAGACTCATTTTTCACATAATGGGATTTCCACATTTTTTCATAAAGCCTATCCCACCTGTTTGCCACGACTCAACCGACTAAGAAAGCAGGGGTAGCATTATTACTACATAAAGATTTTCTATTTAATATTGAGCATAAAAAAATAGAATCTACCAGTAACTTTGTGATCCTGATGATATTGCTTCTGGGCGTGAGTATAACTTTAGTCTCTTTTTAGTCCCTAACTAATACTCCCCATAACTCATTTATCAGTTTTCTTAAATATCTGAGATCAGTAGATTTGGGTCGGGTTATTCTTGGGTGGTGACCTTAACATAGCCCTAAATCCCAATATGCATAGGTTGATGCAAAAGTTGAATTTGATGGACTAACTCTTTATTCATCCTCCAATACTATACTATTAATAATTATTTAATCAACAAATTAATTAATAACTATTCCGCATCTTGCAGATCAGAGGAGATCTTAACAGGTTGAACTTGATGGACTGAAAGTCTTTTTTCAACCTTAATTACTATGTAACTTTGTAACTAAATGGGGCCTTGCCCAAAATGATAACTGCGTTAGAGATTGTGGAGACCCAGGCTCATTTGCGCATATTTGGTGGGCATGCCCAAAAGTTAGGGATCTATGGGAAAAGGTCTTCGCGCTGGCCTCCAGGATCTTTAGCTCCTAAATTGATGCAAGCATGGTGGTTAGCCTGTTGGATCTCCCAGTTTCGAATATATCTCCCCAACACAATAAACTTTTACCATTTTTAATGCTGGCCAGCAGTTGAGATCGTCAACGCTTAGTTTGCAAGCGGTCATAAATAAATTAAATGTCATCCTTATTAATTAAAGATTGACCCATTTGGTAGAATATTCTATCCCAAAATCTACAGAGACCTGGTCACCTTGGATTGCCAGGACGGTAAGCATCGCGATAGTGTAAAGTAGAAGTATCCATGAAGAAGTCCTGTCTGGGTGAAACAGGTAGGAGCCAGTTCTGTCATAGATCCTACTGTGTTTGTGAATATATCTGTTTTAATCCTATAATAAATAGCAATTTCATGCTGCTCTAGCTGGTCCTTTTGCTCTCACCCCTCACTTCCATTGTTTGTTATCAGTGATACATTGTATCAACTTTCATAAGTGAATAGCTGAAAGTTAATAATATTTTTTCTTTATCAGTGATACATTGTATCAACTCATAGTTCACAAATTTATACAATGTATCCAAAAACATTTGCCTGATAAAACCTCTACTTTATAAGCCTGAGGCACTTTTACACAAAGTCATTATTCAGTATAAAATTATATGATAGAGTTTGTTATAAAAACAGACACTGTAAGCTCTATGTGTGAATTTATGAGCTGAAAACAGCTAATGCTCGGAGTATTATACACTGATACTGAGTATATAGCTTATTGGCAGAAACTGACACACTCCAATTGTATTGCTATGGTGCATAGACATATATTTTCCGCTGACTCTGCCAAGTGTATTTCCTCTCCAGATCCCCTGGCTTATCTCATCAGGACCCTCATTTCCTCACCCATTTTACATCCACCCTTTTTTTTTTTCATTTTGCTGGCTGTAATTTCTCTCCTGTTTTCCTCTTCTACACCAACATTTGGCTTGATCATATTAATTTATAGGGCAGGATAGCTAAGAGATAATACTTTTTAAAAACACATTACATAAACTACTTCACATTTTGATTTTTTTTCCTATATAGCCCTTGAGTAATTACATTTGGTAACGGGCAAACATATTTAGAAATGAAAATATAAAACACATTTTATAAATAAAAATATATAAATATATATAAATAAATAAATAAATATATATATATATATATATATATATATATATATATATATATATATATATATATATATATTATGTATATTCATTTTTTCTGTCCTCCCACTGCCCCTTCTGTGCAGTGGCTTGCCCCCCCCCGGCCCCTTCAATGCACCAGCCCCCTCTCGCATATTGTACATTATCTGTGCGTCTCCCCTCCATTGCTTCCCCAGCCGAATGAAGCCCCAACATGAGAAGAATACCTTTGAATCACCCATAACAAACCCAACTGTAAGGAGGGGGCTGGTGCATCAAGGGGTCCCTGGAGGCACTGAAGTGCTGAGGAAGCCCTGGCAGAACGAAGGGGGAACCACTACAGGAAAAAAATGAATACAAAATAAATATAACATTTAGACAGTGCTGGGGCCCCCAGAGCAGTGCCCCATTGCACTGCAATGCCTGCTCTGGCGGTAGAGCCCCTCCTACAGAAACCATAATGACAGCTTCAATTGCAGCATAATAATACAGCATCATGTAGAAGGAAATTAATTAGAGACCATATTATTCATTTTTTTACATTATAAAACATTTTCCTATTTTTAAATGTATTTCCTTATACAATAACATTTTAAATACATAACTATAGTGGCCCTTTACAAATAAGTTGAGAGAAGTGTGGTTTCTATTTAGTTTAAAGGGACATAATATGATATTATTACAAAAAGAAAATGACATTTACATACAAATACTATTTAAAAATATTTATATTAATAAAACTTAGGTTGAACTTGCTATTGTATATTCAGTTTATTTAATGTTCATCCCCTACCTCTGCATGCTGTTTACTACTTTAGATTGTAAGTGGCGAGTTTCCGGTCTTCTAGGATGCTTTGGGAAAAAGCACTTTCTGCAAAAATTCTAAGCTCAAAACAGGGTCCTCCATTTTTAGAATTTTGTTAATGCTGTATTTTTCCTGTTTTTTTATCCCCTGAATTGCGCTACGGAATATGTTGGCACGTTGCAAATAAAAGTTAATAATAATAATAATAATAATAATAATAATAAACTACTAAAAACTGTTATTACTTTGCAGAGTGTGGGTCACAGGCAGTGGCAGAGCAAGTGAATGGAGGGCCCTGATGCAAAAAAATATACATTTTATATGACGAGGAGGTGGAGGAAAGAAGGAGGAAGAGAAATTGTAGTGGGAATGAGAAAGAGAACAGAGAAAGAGAAAGAGAGGGGATGGCAAGAGGGAAAAGAGGAGAGTGGGAGAAAGTAGGAGACACAAAACAGGGAGAGAGGGGAGGAGAAATGAAAGAGATAGAAGAGAGCAAGTGGAAGAGAGAGAGAATGGAGTGTAGAGAGGTGGAGACATATAAGGTGGTGGAGGAGAGAGAGGTGGGTAAAATGTAGAAATGGAGGTGAGAGTGGGTAAAATGGAAGGAGGGAAAAGATGGGGAGAGAAGAGGAGACTGAGAGGGAAAAAACGAGAGCAGGGGTAAGAGAGAGAGGAGAGATGAGGGAGTAGGGAATGAGAAGTGGGTTAGAGAAAGGGGGGTTAGAGAATGAGAGTGGGAACATGGGAAAAAAGGGGAAGGGAGAAACAGGTGTAAGGAATGGAGAGAGAAGGGGGAAATACGAGAGTGGGGTAAAATGAGGTGAAAGGAATAGAGAGAAGGGAGGAGAAAAAAAAGGGGGAGAGTGAATGAGGAGAAAGGAGGAAATTAGAAATGGAGACAAAAAGGTGAGAGAGCTGGGAGAAAGGGGGAGAAAAGATGAGAAGTAGAGAGGAGTATAGAGAAAAAAGCAGCAAAGATAGAGAATGGGAAAGCGATGAAAGAGAATGAAAAGAGGATAATATGGAAATAAGATGTATAGTTAAGGCAAAAGATAGGAGGTGAAGGGAAGAAAAATATAGAAAAAAGGGAGAACAAGGGGATATATGAGTGGGACAAAGGGGGAAGGAGACATGATGGGGAGAAAATAGGGAGACAGGTAAAGGGAGAGAGAG
Source organism: Discoglossus pictus (assembly GCA_027410445.1). Taxonomy (NCBI): domain Eukaryota; kingdom Metazoa; phylum Chordata; class Amphibia; order Anura; family Alytidae; genus Discoglossus; species Discoglossus pictus. Next base: position 51,321,629 of record CM050174.1, read on the forward strand.
AGGAGGAATGGATGGATGAAGAATGGAATATGGAGGAGGAACAAGAAAAAAGTAGAGTGAGAAAATGGGAGGCGAAGAATAGGGAAGAGACAGAATAAATGGGAGAGAAGAGTGGGAAAAAATGGCAAGAGGGAGAGGAGGGGGAAAAGAGAAGGTGAGAGCAGAGGAGTGAAGGGGAGAGAAAAAGGTGAGAGGGAAGAAGAAAATGGAGGAGGAGAGTGGGAATGGGGAGAGCAAGAGACAGGAGAAGGGAAGGAGAGAGACAGGAGAGGAGATAGAGGAAAGTGGATGAAGACAATGAAGGGTGAGAGAAAAAAATTGAGAAATATAATGGGAGACGATGGGAAAAGAAAGGATGGGGGGGCAGAAAGAAAACCGGAAGAGTGTCCATGGAGTCAACGAGTGGACGTCACAGGAAGGTAGAAAATACCACAAGGGGCACAGAGGGCAGCATGTAATGGGATTGTGAAGGCCATAGAGGGCCGTGAGAGGACCAAGAGGGTCTGCGAGGGCCCTCTGGAGGTGAGGGCTGTGATCCAGCTGCAGCCAGTTGCACCAGTGGTAGCTTTGCCTAGGTCACAAGGCTGACACATGCTCATATGGATTTATGTTTTGACCCTCTGCATGCACAAGTCCCAGAAGCTGTAAAGAGCTAAGCTTTGTTTTCGGCACCTGAGACGAGTGCCTAAATCACTATAAGCACGTGCCAGCCCTGCTAGCATTTGTTTGAAGCTTTATCCCCACACTCACCTAAATACTGTGTCCAGTATTTATAAATTTGAAACAATTCAAAGGAGGTGACAAAGGAGGTGACAAATTGTGCAGGGTCTTAAATAGGGTCCTCAACCTCTGGAGCAGGGATCGGGGTGAACCAACCAAAATGTCCAAGGATGCTTACGATCCAAACCATTATTATCGATCAGTTTTAACTAATTTGTTTATCCTCTTAGTCAGACTTAAGGTTTTCAAGCATATATTTATTCAATGTACATAATTCCCAAAAGTGCACTAATGACTAATAGCTCAGTCCCTGCTAGACCAAAGTGTAATAATGACAGTGACATTTTTATAGGCTCAGTCCCTGCTAGACCAAGTACACTAATGGCAGTGACATATTTAAGGGCCCACTCATTATTATGTGCTTTTGTACATTTATGGTGTACTTGTCAGTACTTGTTTGGCTGACTCACTATGATATCCTCCTTTTTCCAAGCCTGGATTTATACCACTAATAAATGTCCCATTCACATGTAATTTAACCTAATTCAATCCTAACTTGTGTTTACTAATGTACTTGGTAAACGTGAGGGCTATTTGTCAGATTCCATAAAGAACTGTTGTTCCTGGCATTAAATGTATGTTCCCAAAGCTATTTTGGACACGTCCGCCCTCAATTTATCAAAATTCGGAGCTTCTATATTGTTCATTCAAAGCCAACTTGCAACTTGAGGAGTTATTTGTAACAAATGGCAGTGTCAAGGAGCAGTTATGAGTCTTATTTATGACAATTTTCTATATTCTATTTTCAAATTTTTTAAGAAACGTGCAGTAAATACTTATCTTGAAAGTAACACAGAAGTCATGTAGCATGCTATTTGGATGAACCTGACTTATTTTGGGCAAATGATTTTACCAAATTTTTGTTATATAAATACAGCTTGTAACTTACGGGCCTTGAGATGAGCTCCTTTGGCGCTCATTGCAAGCCCCGCAATGAGCGCCTTTGGTGCTCATTGCGAGCCTCTCCCCCACTCTACTTTACATCACTCATTGAAAGCCCTGCAATGAGCGCCTTTGACGCTCATTGCGAGCCTCTCCCCTTCTACTTTACGGGGCTTGTGATGAGCGCAAAGGGTTTTATTTTCAAAGTCCCGCATGCCTGGCGTTGTTCATGAAAGTGTTAATGTGTTATCCGCTTCGGCAATTTTCAATAATTAAAAAAGACAACATTTTACTCAAAATAACTTGCAATCTCACTCACAGGCTCCCTGGCTCTCCCCCTGTGCTGCGTGTTAGTGTGTAAGATAATTTGAGGCATATCTATTCTGCAGGTTTTTCCAGTTTGGTGGCTCAGCCGTTAAAGTCATATTTTTGCGAGCCCCCAGTCCATCTACGTGCTTCAGGTCCTAATCATATAGGCGGTAATTTTGCATCTGTCGATAAGTCCAGGTGTTTTTTTGCAGCTAAGTACTGCATGTCTCTGGATGAGCGCCAGCTAAGACAAGCATGTCCATCCCTGTAATGAGCGCCCTTGGTGCTCATTGCAGCCTAAGTCCCGCGTGCCTCAACTGCTTGCCTTGCTTTGCGAGGCTCGCAAAGTGTGACAATAACGATATATGTGATATACATATATATATGAGGTATATGGATCGCTTATTGATCTGGTCCCCTTCACAGACCTTAGAGGAATTGTTCTCACAATTTCCTTTTTCTTCCTCCCGGTATACCTCCCCTGGGAGTATGTGGAATCAAAGTTCTTCTTATTGGTATGGGGAGTTAGTATCTCACCCACTTCTCCTTAGATATAACGAGATATATACAGTATATAAAGTGAACCATTTTCAGTCTTCTTCCTCTTTATCTTTCCTCACCTTTCCTATCTCCTCTCTCTCTCACACTCCATTCTCTTCCTCCCTTCACTATCTGTCACCTTTCCACCTTCCTCTCCCCCCTTTCTCTCCTCTTCTCCCTCTCCTAGCTCCCTCTCTCTCCCCCTTTTCTCTCTCTCCTCCTCTTTTCTCCCTCTACCTTCTCCCTCACTCCCCCTTCTCTCTCTCTCTCTTTCCCATCTCACTCACTCCTTCTCCCTCTCCCTTTACCTCTTTTCTTCCTTTCTGCCTTTCTCTCCCCGCTTCTCTCCAGTGTCGGAGTTAGTGCATGGAGGACCCAGTGTAAAAAAATATGTGGTACTTACATATATAGGATGGGCACATTAGCTGGTAAAGACACAGGCTGGGCACCTTGGACTCTTACATACACAGGCTGGAACATTAGCTGGTGCAGACACAGCCTGGGCACATTGGGATCTTACATGCACAGTCTGGGCACATTAGCCGGTAGAGACTAAAGGCCGGGAACATTGGTACTTACATACACAGGGCGGGCACATTAGCTGGTACAGACACAAGGCTGGGGACATTAGCTGGTACAGGCACAGGCTAGGCACATTGGCTATTACAGGCACAGGCTTGGCACATTGGTACTTGCAGTCACAGGCTGAGCACATTAGCTGGTAAAGACAAAAGCTGGGCACATTGGACTATTACATACACAGGCTGGGCACATTAGCTGTTACAGACACAAGGCTGGGCACATTGGTACTTACATGCATAGGCTGGCGCATTAGCTGGCACAGACACAGGCTGGACACATTGGGCTCTTATATACACAGGATGGGCAAATTAGCTGGTACAAACAAAGCCTGGGTGCATTGGGCTCTTACATACACAGCCTGGGCACATTGGTACTTATATACACAGGATGGGCACATTAGGATGGGTACATTATCTGGTACAGACACAAGCTGGGCATATTGGGCTCTTACATACACAGGCTGGGCACAATAACTGGTACAGACACAAGGCTGGACACATTGGTACTTAGATACACAGGCTGGCACGTTAGCTGGTACAGACACAAGGCTGGTGACATTAGCTGGGATAGGCACAGGCTGGGTAAATTGGCTATTATAGGCACAGGCTGGGCACATTGGTACTTACAGTCACAGGCTGGGCACATTAGCTGTTACAGACACAGACTGCTGGGCACACTTCTCCCTCTCTCCCTTCCTCCATGCTTGTCTTCTCTCCCTGTCTCTCACCTCTGCTGACGGCTCCTCCCCCTAGTGGCTCCTCTCCCAGGTCAAAGGACTCCCAGCAGCCAGTAGGCAATAGTTATGTGCTGTGACATTGTTCACTTTGTTGTTAGGTTTAAGGTTAGACTTCTGGTTCAGGGTTAGGGTAGTGGCAGATGATAAGCTTTACATAGTAACATAGTGGTGTGTGCCACTATGTAAAGTTATTATCTGGCACTACCCTAAACCTTAACCCAAACCCTTAACCCTAAACCCTAAACCTAGCCCTCACTCTAAGAACAAAATGAACAAAGCCTCAGGGTTGTGCCACCTAGTTGCCACTGCACATAACGGTTGGCAGTTGCAAAGTACAAAAGATTCATAGTATTGAATAGTATTGAAAGTTTTTTCCCCTTCCCCCTCCCAGTTATGCCACTATATATATATATAAATATATATATATATATATATATATATTGAGGTTGAAAAAAGATTAAATATTAATTGCGAATTGATCCAGAGGAAGGCAAACAAGAAAACAAATTGTCTAAAAAGGGAAAAAAAGAATTCCTTCCGGACCCCAGGTACTGGCAATCGGACTCCTCCCTGGATCAATACTATATAATTAACCAGGATAACCCTATATGCCCTTTTTATTTAGAAATATATAGTTACATAGTATTTGAGGTTGAATAAAGACTGTTAGTCCATCAAGTTCAAATTTTTTAGATCTCTTCTGAACCTTTTAATACGTGAAATATTTGTTAATAATTGTTAATTGATCCAGAGATAGGCAAACAGAAAAAAACATTGAAACTTTGACAATTGTCTCATAAGGGAAAAAAAGAGAAAATTCCTTCCTGACCCCAGAGACTGGCGATCAAATTTCTCCCTGGATCAATATTCCTTTGCTAGTTATCTGTGATAACCTTGAATGCCCTCTTTATTCAAAAATATATATAACCCCTTTTTTAAAGTTATCTATCGAAACCGCAGTTTAACCACCCTAACTGTGAATAACCCTTTTCTTTCTTTAAGGTGAAATCTTTTTTTCCTCTAACCTCAAGGAATGACCTCTTGTCAGTTGAAAATCATTTGGTACAAAAAGTTCCCTTGATAAAGCCTTATATTGACCCTGGATGTATTTAAATAAGGTAATCATATCCCCCCTTATTACTTTTGTTGCCCTTCTCTCTACTTTTTCCAGCTCTAAAATGTCCTTTTTATGAAGTGGTGCCGAAATTTGTACTCCATATTCCAAATGAGGGCGTATTAGGGATTTATACAGTGACAGAATTATATTTGCTTCCCTTACTTCTATACCCTTCTTATTACATGCTAATATTTTACTTGCCTTTGCAGCTGCTGCTTGGCATTGAGCACTTCTACCTAGGTGTTTGTCCACAAGTACTCCCAAATCCCTTTCAATATCAGATACCCCTAGATTTGCTCCAATAAGATTATAAATTGCATGGCTATTTTTTCTTCCCAAATGCATAACCTTACATTTATTTGTATTAAATCTCATATGCCATTTAGCCGCCCTTTTCTATAATTTATGCAAATCTCTTTGTAGGGAAAGTACATCATTATCTGATTTAATTACCTTGGACAACTTAGTGTCATCAGCAAAAATGGAGACACTACTTTCGAGTTCTACTTCTATGTCATTAATAAATATGTTAAAAAGGAGAGGAGCTAATACTGAACCTTGAGGAAGCCGACTTACCACATTAGTCCAATATGAGTATGTTCCATTTACAACAACCATTTGCTTCCTGTCTTTTAGCCAGCTCTCGATCCATGAGCAGATATTTACTGCAATTCCTGTATCCCTTAGTTTGCTCAAAAGTCTCCCATGTGGCACTGTATCAAAAGCCTTTGCAAAATCTAAAAAGACTACATCCACTGATTTGCCCTGATCCAAGTTTCTACTAACCTCCTCATAGAAACTAATTAGATTGGTCTGACGTGACCTATCCTTCATAAATCCGTGTTGACTGCTACTTATGATCTTGTTCAAATAGACATATTCTTGTATACTGTCCCTTATTAACCTTTTTTTAAAGCTTCCTAACTACAGATGTTAGGCTCACTGGTCTATAATTCCCTGCATTTGCTCTTGCTCCCATCTTAAATATAGGTATCACCTCTGCTTTTCTCCAGTCATCTGGTAGCGACCCTGAGTGAGTGAGTCTTGAAAATTTAAATATAATGGTTTGGCTATTAGAGAACTCAGTTTCCTCAGTACCCTTGGATGTATTCCATCAGGACCTGGGGCTTTATTAACATTTATTTTTTCCAACCTCTTTTGGATTTCTTCCTGTGTTAACTATTTATTTGGTGAAGGTAGCGTAGCCCCATTTTGTTGCAGTGTCCCAACCACTGGTACCTCCCTTGTTTATACCGAAGAAAATAACCTATTTAGCTCATCTGTCTTTTCCTGGTCACTCATTGTCAGACAGACTGTTTCACATTGTAATGTTCCTATAGCTTCCTTCCTGATCTTCTTCCCATTAATATATTTAAACAAATATTTTAGCGTTAGTCTTACTCTCCTTTGCAACTAATTTTTCATTTTCTATTTTGACCAGTCTAATAGCCCTTTGGCAAGCCTTGTTGACTTCCTTGTACTCCCGTAAAGCAGTCTCTGTCCCCTCTTTTTTGTATAATTTAAATGCCTGCTTTTTACTCCTCACCTTCATCTCTAAGTCATTGTTGAGCCACATGGGTTGTGATTTACTCCTTTTACTTTTACGGGATTGCGCTTGCGCAATGAGCGAAGAAGGCGTTCAGCCCGGGGCTTGCGAAGGTGCTCAGATTGTGTTGCAAACCGCATTGCCAGGCTTAACATTTTTTTTGCCGGCATTTTTGGCAGGCAAGTCACTAGTAGATTAATAATGAGTATTGCTGTATATTATACCTTTTGTATTGGACAAATGCCTTATTTATATTGACGAGCTTTTAAGAGGTTTAACCTCTTTATCAAGCCTGAAACAATACTGACATGAGATGGAACCCTCAGTTTAAAAACAGCAGATGCAAAGAGAGTGGAGACAGCATCTGACATCATCAGCTACATACATATAGGGGGTTTCAATACAACATAGTGTTGGAAACTTGCCTGTCAAAAATGACAGTAATAAAATTTGAAGGCTGGCACTGCTGTTTGCCACACAATGCAAGGCTCTGCTACCTCTAACTCCGGCGCTCATTACAGCCATCGCCCAACCCACCACTTTCATGCCTTGCAATGAGCACCTTCGGCGATCCCTGCGAGCCTCTCCCACTGTCTACTTTACGAGCCTTGCGCCAAGCGCCTTTGAGCACTCATCATGAGCCCCGCAATGAGCGGCTTCGTCGCTCATTGCAGGCCTCGGCCAACCCACCACTTTCGTGCTTCGCAATGAGCACCTTAGGTGCTCATTGTGAGCTCTGCAATGAGCGCTCATTGCAGACGTCGTCCAACCCGCCACTTTCATGTCTTGCGATGAGCGCCAAACCTCTCCCCTCTCTTTGACCACTGTGTATGTTTTCGTTCTCTCTCCCCCTGTGCCTCTTTCCCCCCTTTCCACTTTTTCCCTCCCCTGTGTCTTTCTCCTTTCTGTCTCTATTCTTTTTTTTTTTTTTTCATATCTTTTTTTTTTATTTTGAAAAAACAAATAATACAAGCAAAGCTTCATACATACTACATTAAATCACATAATACAATGAAAACTAACATAGTTGTAGGTTTCCATAATACATTTAGCACAAAAAAAGAAAACAAGAAGAAACAAAGTTTGTATAAACAAAAAAAATAAAGGCAAGAAAACACTTTATAACCTCTCACACTCATCCTATAAGTCAATTTTTAGATGAGAAATGCTTGTCCCACCTTTCCCACTTCAACTTATCCCTTTTACTCCTATTCAAAGTAATATGGGCAAAGTCTTTCTCTATCTGCCTATTCCTTTCTATTATATTTTTGATCTCATTCCAGGAAGGGATAATTCCATTTTTCCATTTCATTGCTTTTAGCCACTTGGTTACTAGTAAAGTGTTTAGTACCACTGCTTTAATGCTAGCATCCAAGTGAGATTGAAATATGTTAAATAAAACTATCTCAGGAGAAGGGGTAATAACCTCTTTGATAATAACTGAAAGATTCAAGATATATATAGCCCATACCTCTTGTAATATTGGGCAAAACCACCACATGTGGGAGTGCGGGCCTTCTTGGCCGCATTTCCTCAAACATTGCTTATTCTGTTCTGGTATTATATTATGTATTTTTACTGGATCATAATACCATCTTTGATAAAGTTTAAAATGTACTTCTCTAAGAAAAACACTTATCAAATTCTTATGGGTAAATTGTAAAGCATTAAACCAAACTTCAGTTGAACATTCAAAACCCAATTCCTCCTCCCATCTAAACATTGGTGGGGTTTTCCCAGGCGGATTTGTACTATGTAAAATTCCTCTACATCTAGAAATATTGAGATTAGCTTCAACTTTTACCAATTTCTTTTAAAGAGAGTAATCTCTCTATGGGGAACTATTTTACCCACTAATTTCCCTATATGGAGTTTCATTGAGTTATATTGTAACCACAAGCTAGATGGTACTCCGCTTCCCCTCATTAAATTATCAAATGGAACAAATTCCTTGTTTCTATAGATATCCTTTATCAACTTTAGGTTCCATTGTGCCCAGTAAACGTTCTCACTGTAACTTAGTTTGTTCTGGAATATTGTCAGAGGAATCACAGGAGATGGAAACGGAACCAGATTATATCTCTTGTTTAAACTGGACTAACTCCTTAGACAGAATCTAGTAACTGGTAGACAATGCTAATATCTTTCTTATCCAATATTTTACTCCATATAATACTCCCCAAATTTGTCTGAGACGTCTGAGTATATTCTATTTGTAAAAATGTCAGTTCTGGATTACCATTTAACAATCTCATAACGTGAAAGAGTGCAGTTGCTTGGATATATTGTTCAAGGTTCTGGGTACCAAGACCTCCTTCCCAATAACTCCTGTTTAAGATCAAATTTCTAACTCTAAAATTACCTGTTTTTTTTATATATTTATCTACAGTAACGTGAAATCTCTTAAATAGTTATTTTGGAATCTTCATTGGAATACACCTAAAAAGATATAGTACTTTGGGTAAAACAAATATTTTGACTGCTGATACCCTGCCCATCCAGGACAAATTCAACTTGTGCCAAGAATCAAGCACTACTCTAATATCCTGAAATATATTATTGTAATTATTCCTAATTATATTGTGCCAGCATGGTGAAAATTCAACACCAAGATGTGTAAAATGGTTAGATGACAAATCAAAGTCAAACTTTTCTTTAAGTTGGCCTTTTGTTATACCATCTATATTGATCATTAATACCTGTGTCTTACTATGATTAATTTTATAGTAGGAAATAGACCTGTATTGCTGAATTATCTTTAATAAATATTCTACTGAAGTTACTGGTTCTGAGGTTGTAACAATTATATCATACGCAAATAATGTTATTTTTTGATTCACTTTCCCCATAGCAAATCCCTTAATATTAATATCACATCTTATTTTTTCAGCCAATGGCTCCATAACTAAAGCAAAAATAAGTGGAGACAATGGACATCCTTGTCTAGAGCCGTTATGGATATAGAAGCTATTGGTTTCAAACCCTAATCCACATATAAAGGCACAATTATTGGAATATAGTGCCATAAAACTCATAATGGCCTTGTCTCCTAGGCCAAATGTTCACAGAGTAATTTCCAAAAACTCCCAGTTCAAACAATCGAAAGCCTTTTCTGCGTCTATCGCTAATGCTAAAACAGGAGTCTTTTTTAATTGGCAAAAGTCTAGGATGTCAAAAATGTTCTTGTGTTGTCCAGGCCTTGGCGTTCCTTTAGTAACCCTGATTGATCATAGCTAACTAAACCTTTAATTACCTGGCTCAGACTTTTTGCTAGAATCCCAGCATAAAGTTTAATATCAATATTTAAAAGAGAAATCAGTCTGTAATTGGACCATTTGTTTTCAACTTTTCCTTCTTTATGGATGGTAACAATTACAGCCTGAAGAGATTCATCAGGGGCTGAGCCTGATAATCTGATATTGTTAAAGCTATTCAATAGATGTGGGCTCAATAACTTTGAATAGCCATGGAAAAAAAGAACAGGAAGTCTGTCCGGACCTGGGGACTTATTTAATTTGAGAGCACTAATAGCTTCTTCTACTTCTACTAAGGAAATTTGATCCTCCAATTTGTCACATTGTAGGGCTGAGATTTTAGGCAGTTGAATAAAAATCCAAAAACTCAGATATTATTTCTTTAGTAGGCTTAATCACATCTCCACTAGCACTAGAAACTCCACTAGAAAATCCTTCCAATTTGTTCAGGACGCCTATGGGGCTTCCCCTTTCGATTCAACATCTCTGAAATATTGTTAGCACTACTATTATTTCTAAATTTGTTTGCAAAAAAGTTATTAGACTTATTACCACAAAGGGTAATATTTTTGCTGAGCTATCCAGATATTCTTATCAATTTTTGTTTGTTGAATTTCTCTTATTGATTTTTGAATAGTTAAAATTTCCAGGGAAGTATCTTTATTAGGTGCCAATTTATTGAGGTTATTGGCCTTTTTTAATAGAATATATAGGTATCTCAGGGATTTCCCTCTTTCCTTACTTTTCTTAGATGCTAATGAGATCAAATTACCCCTTAAGAAAGCCTTGAGGGAGTTCCAGAATGTAACTTTAAAAATTACTGAATCTCTATATATTCATGAATAATCTTGGAGATAGAGTCCCTATGCGTGCACGATTTAAGTAAGGTCTGATCAATTCTGAACCTTTTTGATCTTGTCTTATTCCAAGGTTTACTAATATACATGGTAACACTAGCATGATCTGAATGTCCTAAGGGGCCTATATCAACTCTTTCAACCTTATTTATAACTTCTTGGTCTACCAAACAATAATCTAACCTTGTGTATGACGCATGGTGATTGGAGTAAAAGGTATAATCTGCATCAAACATCTTATATCTTGCCAAAGAAGCCTGGAACCTACGTGAAACAACCATAAGTTCTCTACTCGGATTTGCTATTTTCTCCAATTTCCTATCCACTTCAATGTCCAACACCATATTCATGTCCCCAACAATTATCAATATTCCCTTTCTTATCTTATTTATAATTGTTAGCATTCTATTTAAGAACCGGTTTTGGTTTTGGTTAGGAGCATACAAATTTGCTATAGTATAATTAACATTATTGATTGATCCAGTCCAGATAGAATATATCCCTTCTGAGTCAATTTGTATAACATTTTCCATCACACAATTCTTTTTACTCAGTAGAATGGCAGTGCCTCTAGACTTAGTCTTATAGTTGGAAACTGCACAAGTGTCATACAAGCTACTCAGTTGGATGTTCCTTTCTCCCACCCAATGTGTCTCCTGGACACAAATAATATCTGCCTTCTACGCCTGGAAAACCCCCGAAATAACCTTCCTTTTTTAGGGTGTATTTGACCCCTTACATTATAGGTAATACATTTAATGGGACAAGTCATAATCTAAACATAAATAATCTCTGAGAGACATCAAGAGAACATCGTAAGGGCCATATACCCTTAAATAACCTTGGAGTGTTAAAAAGCTTTACAAACATTTCCTCAAAACCCACAACATTTAAAACAATCACAAAATACACAACACATAATTAAATACAAATACCCCATACATACCCAATCCCCCTTGACAGAAATGTACATTTCTGATCCGTCATTGTTAGCATAAGAACTAGACAGCAAGAGGGCTACTGACCAGTCCCTCGGAGCTGCATCTAAAGCTCTGCCATATTATATAAACTATGCACCAGGTAATAAAAAAGAAAAAAGAAGAAACCTTCTATTCAATAAACAGAGGCTATATTGCCCACTTTATCACCCTTCTTCATATACTATGTGTAAATGTGATAGCTAATCATATGTAAACAATTAAACCACTCATAAAATGTGCCTCACATATTCTGTGCTAATCCCTCAAGAGCTACCCCTAGTCTCTCTATCTCTCAAACTTTGTGCCAATCCTGGTGAGCTTTATCTGTTGGTAACTCAGCCGTCCAGCCGTGTTCAATGTTTTTCCGTGATAAAAATCTCTGCGCTTCTTTAGTGAATTAATGGTAATTTTCTGATCTCCCCTAACTATGAACACTTTTGCAGGGTGACCCCATTTGTATACAATCCTTTCTTCCCTTAAAATTTTAGTAAAATCCCTACACTCTCTCCTTTTTTGCAAGATTTCATAGGGTAAGTCCAGAAAAAATTGTACCTTTTCATGTGGATCAGGCAATTGTTTTATTATTTAATATTCTTTGGTTGTAAGAGTAACATTGCAGCCTAATCAAGATATCCCAAGGGACTTCCCTCGCTAGATTAGACGGCAATGGTAGTCTATACAACATTTCTATCCGGTTTTCACCCTCATCCATAAGTCATAAGTCCATAGACTCAACTAGTTTTGATACATACTCTTTTAAAGCCTTAAGACCAATGGATTCGGGAATCCCTCTCAGTATTAAATTATTACTTTGCGATACTTCCTCTATTCTATTTTGACTAGCTTTCATTAACTTAACTTCATCTTCTAGTTTTTTAACTTGCAATTTTAATTTTTGATTTTCTTCCCAAATTTCCTTGTGTCTTTTCTCGACAACTGTACATGTCTCTGCAATAACAGCCATTGTTTTTGCATTATTTGTCAATTCCACAGCTGTCTGATTTTGAAGAGAGCTCTGGAACTCACTTAATATGTTTTGTAATAAGGATACTGTCAGGATTTCCTTGTCTACTGATGATGAATTATCCAAATTCGAAGATTTAAAAGTCGATAAATCCTCCGCTAGGGAGAGTTGAAGAAGAGGGTTAACTTTATCAAATTTACCGGCTTTACCCTTATGAGAAGGGATCGCTAAGGTTCTAGTGGACATTTATTTTTCCTTGTCCATATTCTTCCCTTTAGAGATCGTTTGATACATTTTCTCAACAATTACCAATAGACCAAAGCCAATTTCTTGTAAGATGAGGGAGATAGGCCCTCTCATTCCCCTGTGTCTCTCCCCCCTCCTCTGTGTCTCTCCCCCCCGCCTCCCCTGTGTGTCACCCCCTCCCCTGTGTCTCTTCCCCCCTCTTTAAGCTCTAACACTATAATTTCTCTAACTTTTGCCTATCTCTAAGCTAACATGAAAAAAAAAGCACTGTTGCTTGTATTTTCAAAGTCTTGCGGGGCTCACTTTGATGGGCTTCGGCCTCATTTTGAGCCTTTTTGAAAATATTTATGTTTTTACGACCGCCATTGTTTTCCTCGCTTAGCCAATTTTCAATCTATGAAAAACGCCTCAAATTAGTTTGCAACCTCACTCACAGGCTCCCTACCTCTCCCCCTGTGCTGTATGTGAGGTTGTAAGCATGTTTTGGTGGTCTTCTGATGGCTTCTGAGTTACGGGCTTGAAAAAATATCGGCCATTAAATTCGTAATTTTTTTTCAAAGTCTTGCATGCTTCGCTATCACATATCACATATACATCAATATATACATGAAAAAACAGAGCACTGTAGTCTACAGCGATATCCTTCCTGTTGGACAAACATCTCACTAAGGCCCTCATTCAATTGCAATTTGGCCAATTGAATAGGGGTCTAAATAAGCACGTAACATATTTTTTTAAAGAAGTTTTTACTTAGAAAACCTCTATCCAAAAGCAAGGTTTTCACTAACTAAAAACTTATTTAAAAAAAATATGTTATGTGCTTTTTTAGAGCACTATTCAATTGGCCAAATTGCAATTGAATGAGGGCCTAAGAGTGCCAAGCCTGTTATAGTAAAATAAGAAAAAAATCACAAGAAAATGTGATAATGTGTTAGAAAATCCAAGTCCATATTAAGTCTTGTATTTTTAGTTTTGAAGAATGTGATCATCTGTATTTCAAATGCTTTTCTCTCTTGGACTTTTTTTAAATTTCCCTATTTTGAATTTTAGGTTTTGGATGGAGTGATCATTCTGGCTAAAATGGTGTCCAACTGGGGTACAATAACTGTCTTCATTATGCTTTCCTATTGAATGTCTGTGTAAATTCATCCTTAAGTGCATTTTTTTGGCTGGTTTCTCCAATGTAACCGCCTGTATCACATAAAGTACATTGTATTATATAAACTACATTGTATACGATCCTTTGATTACAAATGTGTTGACATAACTTACAGGCACTTTTGTTGCATGGTTTACTTCCATTTTTTTGTATTCAGTTGTTTAGGTTTGGTGGTTGTTTAAATGCAAGGATGGGAGGAATATATCTTTTCATTGGGCATCTTCGGATAGTAATGGCTGTAAATCTTTGATTATTTTCCCTATTTTCTCTAAAATTGGATGTTATGTGGTCACTAGAGGTATACGTGAAGTCGTTTCTTTTGTTTAGTATTTTAACAGGTGTTCACATGGTATTTTGAAGCAGTGGTTATTTTCTGGGTAATAATACAGGATTTGTAACCCTTTTGTTTGAAAGATTCAGGAAGTGCTTTTAAATTGTTATCACGGTCTCCAGTGTTTGATCATATGCAATGGTATCTAACAGCTTGACTATGGATGATAGCTTGTTTGGTGTGGGAGGGATGAAAACTGGAGCTATGTAGGTAGCTGCATCTGTCTGTGGATTTCCTCTATACAGATGAGTGGAGAGTACCATTGGTGATGGATATGGTCTATAGTGTCTAGAAAGTTTACCTGTTCTGTAGAGAAATCCATTTTAAAGGTATACAGAAGTTTCCCGGGTTTCAAATGTTTCCTAAAAAACAGCCACTGATTAGTAGAAAAATATGTATTATATTGAAAAGTTGAATGTACTTACATATTTATATGCTGGGTACTGCTATCTGGAATTGCACACCCCTATGACGCTTACATAGCAGTGGATAGAGGTTGCACAGCATGTGGATACAGTTTGTGACCTCCAGAGGAAGTGCTGATAGTCACATGGTTGGTGAGGTCACAGCTTAAATTTTCCACAAGGAGACAAGCAGAGAGAAATAAACACCAGCAGCAGTGATGCAGCGAACAGACAACTTGTAAGTGTAATCTAGTGTGAATGTGCTGCACAGATTGGCACATGTTAGAAAGTACTATTTATTTTTATATAAGAGTCTGACTACATATCCCAGACTGCTTTGTAGCACAGACAGCAACCCCAAATGTTTCCTCCTCTGCTTCCTCCTGTTTGGCCAAAACAATTTTTGAAATTAATGCTAATTTAGCCTGGATTTTGGAGAGGGTGCCAACCCTGATTTTCAACTGTCAGAAATTAGAAGACATTTTGCTATCTTCAAGGGAAGTGTTTAAATGTTTATTTTGGTATTTTTTCATGCAAAAAAATATTTGCATAGACTACTGATTTTCCTCTATCAGATGCACTCCAGGAAATCCAGGAAATGTAGGTATGCCTTTAAGTTTTACAGATGTATGAAAAGTGTTGAATGAACTGTGAGTTTGCTTTCTCCTTCTGTCCATATGATGAACAGATCATCTATGTGACGGTAGTATCTGTATGGTTTTTAAATGAGGGTTCCATCTGGGGGTTCCATCTCATGTCAGTATTGCTTCAGACTTGATAAAGAGAGGTTAAATCTCTTGAAAGCTCATCAACATAAATAAAGTGTTTGTCCAATACAAAAGGTATCAGAATATACTGCCATACTTATTAATAAAATATATATATACAGTATCTCACAAAAGAGAGTACACCCCCTTGTTGTAAATATTTTATTATATCTTTTCATGTGGTAACACTGAAGAAATTACACTCTGCTACAATGTAAAGTAGTAAGTGTACAGCATGTATAACAGTGTAAATTTGCTGTTCCCTCAAAATAACTCAACACAAAGCCATTAACGTCTGGCAACAAAAGTGAGCATACCTAAGTGGAAATGTCCAAATTGGGCCCAAAGTGTCAATATTTTGTGTGTCCACCATTATTTTCCAGCACTGTCTTAACCCTCATGGGCATAGAGTTCACCAGAGCATCACAGGTTGCCACTGGAGTCCTCTTCCACTTTCCATAATGACATCTGGTGGATGTTAGAGACCTTGCACTCCCACACCTTCCTTTTGAGGATGCCCCACAGATGCTGTGATGTTCAGTTTTCCTCTTATGGATTAAACCATGTTACAGCCATATTGGACTGAGGGAATGGACATTTTATATGTTATTGTGTGTATTGTGCTTTTGCTGTAATCCATTTGTTGGCCACAAAATGACACTGCAGGAGATTGTGGTAATTACAGGTCTTTGTTCAGTTTGCCACATGTCACCGAGAGGCCCATTCCTTCAACGAAGATCACCTGTTTAGTGGGGAATTTCTGTGATCAAAGGCAGAGATTGTCTGTAGCTAAATAGACCCACTTTTTTGGATCTTCACAGATGTTCAATGGGGTTTAGGCCTGGGGACATACTTGGCCAGTCCATCAACCTTTACCTTCAGCTTCCTTAGCAAGGCAGTGGTCGTTTTGGAGGTGTGTTTGGGGTCGCTATCATGTTGGAATACTGGCATGTGGCCCATTCTCCAAAGGGAGGGGATCATGCACTGCTTCAGTATGTCACAGTACATGTTGGCATTCATGGTTCCCTCAATGAACTGTAGCTCCCCAGTGCCGGCAGCACTCATGCAGGCCCAGACCATGACACTTCCACCACCAAAGGTTTACATCTATACTGAGAAAAGGTAGTTGAAATAATCCCAAAATGACAGATACACGGATAAGGCACAAAGAGCACAAAAACACTGATATGAGATGAAACCCTCAGTTTGAACGTTAACAGTGATGCAGAGTGGAGGCAGCATCTGACATGAGCAGGTAAATGCATATAGGGGAATCAGCAAAACATACTATAAAAAAAACATATATACACATATAGACATATGTTTATATATGTTTAGTCTGCGTCTGCATGAGTGCTGCCGGCACTGGGGAGCTACAGTTCATTGAGGGAACCATGAATACCAACATGTACTGTAACATACTGAAGCAGAGCATGATCCCCTCCCTTCGAGAGACTGGGCCGCAGGACAGTATTCCAACATGATAACGACCCCAAACACACATCTAAGACAACCACTGCCTTGCTAAAGAAGCTGAAGGTAAAGGTGATGGACTGGCCAAGCATGTCACCAGACCTAAACCCTATTGAACATCTGTGGGGCATCCTCAGACGGAAGGTGGGGGAGTGCAAGGTCTCATTATGCAGGAGTGGAAAAGGACTCCATTGGCAACATTTGAAGGTCTAGTGAACTCCATGCCCATGACTGTTAAGGCAGTGCTGGAAAATAATGGTGGCCACACAAAATATTGACACTTTGGGCCCAATTGGGAAATTTCTACTTAGGGGTGTACTCACTTATGTTGCCAACGGTTTAGACATTAATGGCTGTGTGTTAAGTTATTTTGAGGAGACAGCAAATTTACACTGTTATACACGCTGTACACTTACTACTTTACATTGTAGTAGAGTGTAATTTCTTCAGTGTTGTCACATGAAAAGATATAATAAAATATTTACAAAAATGTGAGGGGTGTACTCACTTTTGTGAAATACTGTATATATATAGATGAAAAATTACTAAATTACTAGATTACTGGACATTCACGGCTACTTCACTCTTCAGATATATATATATATATATATATATATATATATATATATATATATATACATATATATATATTTATATTAACAATCTCTTTTTTTAATCTCAAGTGCAGAAAAGCGAAATAAAATATTTCTGGCTGAGAATTTAGCATCGTAGGAAAGTCATATAATGTAAAAGGTTGCTTATAGATTTATAAATTGATGTTAATTACATTAAAACCTATGCTCTTTTCAAAAGTTGTAATAAAAACCTCTACTATAATCAATACAATATTAAACTATTATGAGACTATAGAGTCTGTAACCAATTTCTCTTTAGTGATATTTTATTCATGATCAGAAAGATTTAAGAGCAGTTCGCAATTTTTATTTTAAGCAATATATATATACTCGCATCTTACCCTTCAAAGATGACGGCAATAAAATGTGAATCCTGGCAATGCTGTTTGCCACACAATGGGAGCCTCTCCCCCTCTACTTTACTGGCCTCGCGATGAGCGCCTTCAACGCTCAATGCAAGTTTCTCCCTCTGTCTACTTCCTCCCTTGTGACTCATTTCCCCCCTCCTCTTCCTCCCGTGTCTCCCCCCCCTGTGTTTTTACCACTCTCCCCCCTGTGTCCCCACATCTCCCTCCCCTGTGTCTCCTGCCTCCCCTCTCCCTCCCCTGTGTCTCTTGCCTCCCCTCTCCCTCCCCTGTGTCTCTTGCCCCCTCTCCCTCCCCTGTGTCTCTTTTCCCCCTCTTGTGTCTCTTTCCCCATGTCTCTTCCCCCTCCATCATGTCTGTTCCCCCCCCATTTCCCTCCCCTTTGTCTCTTCCCCCTCCTCTCCCTCACCTGCGTGTCTCCCCCATCCTCCTCTGTGTCTCTTCCCCCTCCTCTCACTCATTTTTGTCTCTCCCCCTCCTATCACTCCCCTGTGTCTCTCCCCCTCATTCCCCTGTGCCTCTCCCCCTCCTCTCCTACCCCTGTGTCACCCCCCCTCCTCTTACTCCCTTGTCTCTCTCCCCTTCCTCTCACTCCTGTGCTTCGCCCCCCTCCTCTCCCTCCCCTGTGTCTCTTACCCCTCCTCTCACTCCCCTGTGTCTCTTCCCCCCTCCTCTCACTACCCTGCATCTCGTTCCCCCACCTCTCACTCCCCTGTGTCTTTTCCCCCTCCTCTCACTCCCTTGTGTCTCTCCCCCTATGTGTCCCCCCCATGCCTCTCCCCTCTCTCGCTCCCCTGTGTCTTCACCCCTCCTCTCACACCGCCTTGTCTCTTCCCCCTCTCCTCTCACTCCCCTGTGTCTCTCCCACCTCCTCTGTGTCTCTCCCCCCTCCTCTGTATCTCTTCCCCCATCCCCTGTGTGTTTACTCCATCCTCTCCCACCCCTGTGTGTCTCCCCCTCCCCTGTGTCTCTTCCCCCAAGCCTCCCTCCCCTGTGTCTCTCCCGCCTCACTCCTTTGTGTCTCTCCCCCCTCCTCTCACTTCCCTGTGTCTCTCCTCCCCCTCCTCTCACTCCCCTGTGTCTCTGCCCCCTCCTCTCACTCCTTTGTGTCACTCCTCCCTCCCTCCTCTCTCTCCCATGTGTCTCTCCCCCCCTCCCCTGTGTCTCTCCCCCATCCTCTGTGTCTCGACCCCCTCCCCTGTGTGTCTACCCCCTCCCCCCCCTGTGTCTCTCCACCTCTCCTCTGTGTCTTCCCTCTCCTTCCCTGTGTGTCTCCCCTCCTCCTCCTGTGTCTTCAGCGTGCAATGCGCCTGTGCCTTCCCCCCCTGTGTGTCTCCCCCCTCCACTGTGTCTCTTCCCCCCTCGTCTCCCTCCCCTGTGTCTCTCCCCCCTCACTCCTTTGTGTTTCTCCCCCCTCCTCTCACTCCCATGTGTCTCTCCCCCCTCCTCTCACTCCCCTGTGTCTCTCCCCCCTCCTCTAACTCCTTTGTGTCTCTCTTCCCCCTCCTCTCTCTCCCATATGTCTCTCCCCCCTACTCTGTGTCTCTCCCCGCTCTCATTCCCCTGTGTCTCTCCCCCCTCCTCTGTGTCTCTCCCCCCCCTCCCCTGTGTGTCTAGCCCCTCCCCCTGTGTCCCTCCCCCTCTCCTCTGTGCCTTTCCCTCATGTGTCTCCCCCTCCCCTGTGTCTCTTCCCCCCTCATCTCCCTCCCCTGTGTCTCTCCCCCCTCACTCCCCTGTGTCTCCCCCCTCCTCTCACTCCCTTTGTCTCTCCCCCCTCCTCTCACTCCTTTGTGTCTCTCCTCCCCCCTCCTCTCTCTCCCATGTGTCTCTCCCCCCTCCTCTGTGTCTCTCCCCCCTCTCATTCCCCTGTGTCTCTCCCCCCCCTCCTCTATGTCTCTCCCCCCTCCCCTGTGTGTCTACCCTCTCCCCCCCCCCCTGTGTCTTTACCCCCTCTACTCTTTGTCTTCCCCCTCCTTCCCTGGGTGTCTCCCCTCCTCCTCCTGTGTTTTGGGCGTGCAATGCACCTGTTGCTTCCCCCCCCCATGTGTCTCCCCCCGCCCCCTTGTCTCCCTTCCCTGTGTCTCTCCCCCCTCACTCTTTTGTGTCTCTCCCCCTCCTCTCACGCGCCTGTGTCTCTCCCCCCTCCTCTCACTCCTTTGTGTCTCTCCTCCCCCCTCCTCTCACTCCTTTGTGTCCCTCCCCCCTCCTCTCACTCCTCTGTGTCTCTCTCCCTCCTCTGTGTCTTCGGAGCTCAATGCGCCTGCACGTGCCACCGATGCACAATGCGCCTGCGTGGGCCGATGCAAAACACATATGCACGGCTTACACCACGCTATGCTCATGCTATGCATGTTGCGCATTGCGCTGTTGTCAAACTGCGATTTGTCGCAAGCGTGACGACGAATTGCAGTTTGACAACTATTATATGTGATATATATATATATATATTTTTAATTCTCTTAGGAGAAATCCACAGCCTGGCAATTTCTTGGCATCAAGCTTCATGCTAATAATTCTGTACTTTTATGCAATAGTCAATCATTTCCTATTTAACAGATAAAGTGGGGAGTATCGCTGTGCAATATTTGCTAAGGCTTCACAGGGGCTTTGATGAGGAAGGAGATTTACTAATCTTGTGGCTGTAACCTGCATGTCTGTATTCAATATGATGTATTTTGCTCTAGCACATCACAGCCACTGCCATACTTTAGTAAATCTCTCCTCTTAAAATCATAGTAAATATCCCCCAGAGAGCTCCAGTATGAAACAGGAAGTTAGTGGGTGGAGACTAAAACCACAGTTCGCCAGTCTACCAACTTTTCTATTTTCTCCAGAAAAAAATTCCAAACCGTCTATTTAATGGAATCGTGGTGATGTTCAAAGAACCAGTGTGCTAAATGTTTTTATGTCTGAATAACTAAACTTAATAATGGCCAAAATGTATTTATTTATTTTTAGAAATGCTGTTTATTTGCAATTCTTCTTGCAGTTTTGAAAATGCTATGTTTTAAATATTGAATTGTATTAATGCTCTAGTTATATTAAAAAATAAAATAAAACAGCGGGAGCTGACATGTCCTTCGAGACGCAGTAAACAGCAGGGTTTACGTATTAGCTGAGACACAAAATGTATCATGTCAGGGAGACTTGATCGATGAGTGTCTTATATAACCTCTGCCTGCTTCAATTACCACTTAACAGAAAACCCACAGTAACAGACACCAGAGAAAAGGTTTTCATATATCTAACGGGGGGAGAAGCTAGAGAACAAGTGGCAGGAGACAGGAGTTTGTAACTTTAATCTGAAGCCTAGCTCAGCTGGTCTCTATTAAACAAGTCAAGTGGTATCAATGGAAAGCCGTTTGACTTGTCTTGGTTGTGGTTGGGGGAATGCATTAAACTGCCATAGACTAAAAATATATTTACCAATTACCAGTATAGTATTTTGAGTAAAAGAAAATTTAAAAATACAGAATTTAATCAATAAGTATACGTATTATATAAAAAAAAGTCAGTAACTAAACCTAGAAAAGGGGCAAATTATTATTATTTTTTTTTTAAAAGTGCTGTTTTTTTCTACTACTTTCTCTGAAGGGTTTGTAGTTACGATCTGCTTCTTCAAGGGCGCTTGATATGAACCTAATGTAACTATGTAACTATGTAACTATGTAACTATGTAACCTATTTCAAACCTACCCCAGCAGAATCATGTGGTTCTTGTTCTCTGTAGCACAAAAGATGGTAATGCCCAAAGGTGCAGGCAGAGAAGACTGGATACAAGACCACTCCACAATTCAGGATACAAACACAAAACAGCTTCACACTGTGGATATATGGAACTGGGACTGAACATTTTTTGAATCATGGAACCAACATAGTTATTCATCTCCCATACCACACCCTTGTGTACCTTTGTGTATGTATGTGATGTCAGCACATCTGCCTTGCGACCTTGCTTACATAGTTACATAGTTACATAGGCCCTCATTCACTTGCTATTTTGGCCAATTGAATATGGCTCTAAATAAGCATGTAGCATATTTTTTTTAAAGAAGTTTTTAGTTAGTAAAAACCTTGCTTTTGGATAGATGTTTACTAACTTAAAACTTCTTTAAAAAAATATGTTATGTGCTTATTTAGAACCCTATTCAATTGGCCAAATCGCAATTGAATGAGGGCCATAGTATTTGAGGTTGAAAAAATACTTTCAGTCCATCATGTTAAACCTTTTAAGATCTCCTCTGATCTGCAATATGTGGATTAGTTATTAATTATTTAGTTGTTAATTCATTGTTAATTAATTATTAATCAACAATTTTTTTTTTATTTTTTTTTTATTAATAATTAATTGATGCAAAGGAACGCAAACAGACAAAAAAAAAAAGTGAAACTTAGCCAATCGTCTCAAAGTGAGAAAAATGAATTCCTTCCTGACCCCAGGTACTGGTGATCGGATTCCTCCCTGGATCAATACTCTCTCCCTGAATTCCCTTTTTAATTAGAAATAAATCCAGTCCCCTTTTAAAGTTATCTATCAAAACCACTTTAACCTAGACAATTCCACAGATTAACCACCCATACTGTGAAGAACCCTTTTCTTTCTTTATGGTGAAATCTTTTTACTTCTAACCTCAATGGATGGCCCTTGTCAGTTGAAAATCTCTTAGCACAAAAAACTCCCTTCACAAATATTTATACTGACCCTGGATGTATTTATATAAGGTAATCATATCTCCTCTTAGACACCTTTTTTTTTCTAGAGAAATTAAGCTTAATTTGGTTAGTCTTTCTTCACAACTTATCCCCTCCATTCCCCTTATTAGTTTTGTTGCCCTTCTCTATACCTTTTCCAGCTCTAAAATGTCCTTTTTATGAAGTGGTGCCCAAAATTGTACTCCATATTCCAAATGAGGGCATACTAGAGATTTGTATAGTGGCAGAATTATATTTGCTTCCCTTGCTTCTATACCCTTCTTAATACATGCTAATATTTTATTTGCCTTTGCAGCTGCCGCTCGGCTTTGAGCACTGTTACCTAGGTGGTTTTAACAGTGGTGGTTGTAAATCCCTTTCAGTATCTGATACCCCTATATTTGCTCCATTAAAATTATAAATTGCATGGCTATTTTTCCTTCCCAGATGCATAACTTTACATTTATTCGTATTAGATCTCATCCGCCATTTAGATGCCTATTCCTCAATTTTATGTAAATCCATTTGAAGGGAAAGTACATAAATATCTGATTTAGTTACCTTGTACAACTTTGTGTTATCAGCAAAAATGGAGACACTACTTTCCAGCCCCACCTCTAAGTCATTCATAAATATGTTAAAAAGGAGAGGATCTAATATTGAACTGTGAGGAAACCCACTTACCACATTAGTCCAATCTTAGTATGTTCCATTTACAACAACCCTTTGCTTCCTGTCTTTTAGCCGCTCTCAGTCCCTGAGCAGATATTTACTGCAATTCATGTATCCCTTAGTTTGCACAATTGTCTCCCATGTGGCACTGTATCAAAAGCCTTTGCAAAATCAAAAAAGACTACATCCACTGAGTTACCTTGATCCAGGTTCCTATTAACCTCCTAATTGAAACTAATTAGATTTGTTTGAACTGGCCTATCCCTCATAAATCCATGTTGACTCCTACTTATAATCCTGTTCAAATAGACATATTCTTGTATATTATCCCTTATTAACCCTTCTGAAAGCTTCCCAACAATAGAAGTGGGGCTCACTGGTCTATAATTCCCTGGATTTGCTCTTGCTCTCTTCTTAAATATAGGTATCACATCTGTTTTTTTCCAGTCATCTGGAAGAGACCCTGTGTTGAGTGAATCTTGAAAAAAATAATGGTTTGGCTATTACAGAACCCAGTTCCCTCAGTACACTTGGATGTTTTCCATCAGGACCTAGGGCTTTATTAACATTTATTTTTTCCAACCTCTTTTGGATTACTTCCTGCGTTAACCAATTATTTGGCAAAGGTAGTGTAGCCCCATTATATTGCAGTGCCCAAACCACTGGTACCTCCATTGTGTATACTGAATAAAAGAACCTATGTAGCTCATCTGCCTTTTTCTGGTCACTGATTATCAGATGGCTTTTGTCACATTGTAATATTCCTATAGCTTCTTTCCTCGCCTTCTTCTCATTAATATACTTAAAAAATATTTTAGGATTAGACTTATTCTCTTTTGCAACTAATTTTTCATTTTCTATTTTAGCCAGTCTAATAGCCCTTTTGCAAGCCTTGTTGACTTCCTTGTACTCACGTAAAGCAGTCTCTGTCCCCTCTTGTTTGTATAATTTAAATGCCTATTTTTTACTCCGTATCTCGATCTTTAAATCATTGTTAAGCCACATTGGATGTGATTTACTCCTTTTACTTTTATTCGCACTTGGTATATGGTGATGGTATATGGTGATAAGTATGTATATTTAGTAAGGATATAAATGTTGTCCATTTATGTTCAGTATTTTTACCTATCAGTTCTCTGTTCCAGTCTAAACTTTGTATTGCTGCCCTTAGACTGTTAAAATATGCCCTTTTTAAATTGTTGGCCCCTTAAAGTTTTGTTTTTTTAATTCAATCTCAAATGAGACTGTGTTGTGATCACTGTTTCCCAAAGGTTGCCCTATTTCAACATTTGATACTATATCAATATTATTTGTGATAACTAAATCCAAGTTGACTCAATTCTAGTAGGTTCTTGTATAACTTGGGCCAGATAATGATCCCGGAGTATACTCAAGAACCTGCTCTCCTTAGCTGAACTGCTGGTCTCATTTATCCAGTTAATTTCAGGGTAATTAAAATCTCTCAATATCACAACTTCCCCATGCTTGGCTGCATTTCCAATCTGCAACAATAATTGTATTTCCTCACTTTCAGCTATATTTGGGGATTTATAGCATACAGCTAATATTAATTTGGAATTTGCTGCTCCGCTATTTAACATTATGACTAGATCTGCCATAAATATCTTCTCTGACTATAGGCTTAAATTCAGGTTTAACATATAGACAAATCCCTCCTCTTTGTTTACCATTACCCCTATCTTTCCTAAACAGGTTATAACCATCCAGATTAACAGTCCAGTCATGAGATTCATCCCTCCACGTTTCAGTTGCTATACAAGCCTTTGAGATAAAACTCACCAGATGTCTAAAGTACACGACAGGTGTCTATAGCTAGCTAACCTTGATTTTAATCTCAAGTGTTTGCTCAGGCCTCATAAGGAGCAGTCATCTGCCTTGAATCAGAGCCTGTATGTGTACAGATGCAATGTTCTGCAGTTAAGCTTCTGTGCAGATCATTTTCACCATTTCCACATATATTCTGTTCAATATCACATTTTCCCTCTATAACACATTATATCTAGGATACAAGATAACAATGTACAAGCAACACATAATTACATTTCAACAATGTCATGTACCCTTGGCCATATCCATAATTACTTGTAATATTACAGTCACTAAACAATGAAATCATGACATGTGCCCTTGTAAATTAACAAACTTTCCATTAATTATCTTGAAATGACTGACAGTTTTACCTGCCACAATATTATAGAAGCTTTCTCTGCATGCAAAGCCTCAGAAAGTTGATCAGCAGTAGCCAAAATTGCACAGGGACTTTTTATGTGCATGAATCTATATCTTGCTCTCTCTCTCTAAATATATACTTGTATGTGTGCGTTTATCGTTTTATATGAATGTGTATATATATATATATATATATATATATATATACACAGGCGCTTAACGCGAGGCCCACACGAGTTGCAATGAGCGCCAAAGGCCCGCATCGCTCATCGAGAGGCCCGTAGCATTTACTTAGGCTGCAATGAGCGCCAAAGGTGTTCATTGCAGATCTCGCGAGCCCTGTAGTACTTCGCAAAAATTGTGGACCTTGCAAATAGTACGGGGCCCTTGCAGTTGCAGGCCTCGCGTTGAGTTAGCTGCAATGAGTGCCAAAGGCCTGCAGTGCTCATCGCGAGCCCATAGGATATACTTAGGCTTAGGCTGCAATGAGCACCAAAGGCGCTCATTGCAGTGCTCGCGGTGAGTGCCGCAGATGCTCATCTTCCCAAAAATTGTGGACCTTGCAAAAATTAGGAATTTAACAGCGGAACCATGGAACTGGAAAGACCACAAAAAAAAACAAATATGCCTCAAATTAACTTACAAACTCACACACAGCACAGGGGGAGAGACAGGGAGCCTGTGAGTGAGGTTGCAAGTTAATTTGAGGCATATTTGAAGTTTTTTCTCGATCGAAAGCAAGAAAAAAAATTGCCTGGACGAAAAAACGTAACAGGATGAAAATTAGGCCGAAGGCAGTAAAAAAGAGCCCCAAGCCAGTAACACTTAACCCAAGCCAGTAACATTTAACCCAAGGCAGTAACACTTAACTCAAGGCAGTGACACATAACTCAAGGCAGTGGCACTTAACCCAAGGCAGTAACACTCATAGCGAGGCCCCTAAACTACATGGGGAGGAGAGGCTCGCAATGAGCACCAAAGGAGCTCAGCACGGAGGCTCGCAATGAGTGCCAAAGGTGCTCAGAGTGGCCATATCCTTGCATTTTGTGGCAAACAGCATTGCCATGGCTTCAAATTTTATTGCCCTCATTTTTGATGGTCAATTCGCTAGTATGTATATATATATATATATATCACAGTATTTATATTTGTTTGGTATTGTATGCTACAAATATATGAATGTACCCAGAATTCAAGTTATTGAACCCTAGCTGACAATATTACATTGTATTCCTCGAGTAGACAGCATTCAAATTTTTTTTTTTGGACAGAAATGTGTATACGTGCAATGTTACCCCAATTTTACCCAGTTGGGAGGGTTAATAGCACTATGCACAAGAGCTTGTTCATGGCGATGACCACTGGAGTTGTCAGTGACATGGGAGCAAATGCACTCTCACAATATAGGGACGACTTGCGATTTTCTGCCTAGGGGCTCCAGACATTTAAATCCAGCACTGTTAATCCCTCTAATTATTTATTTGATTTTGCTTTTCTTAATCCTGTCAAGCTCTTATGTCCACATTTAGAAGTGATTCCCAAACTGTCTGATGTCTTACCAGGGATTCTTATAGTGGAATTATTATATTTGCTTCCTATCCCTTTTAATCCTCTTAATCCATACCTGATATTGAGCATTGTCCAGTTGGTTGTTTTCCCAAACACCCCTATTTTTTCAATACCTATAGACTCAGGGATTAGCTAGAGAATGGAGGGCATTGTGCAAAAAAAAAAAAAAAAGTGCGCCTCCTCAGGTGCCAACTCATTCAGTGCCTCCCTGTCACCTTATCCCCCACGCACCACTTGCAAAAGTCCCCATAATAAAGCAGCTTTTTTGACCACAAGTCCCCTCTTCCATAGCTACTGGCCACTCTTAATTCTCTTACCCACTCCATGAACCCTCTGCAATGCAGATTCCCTTCCCAAAACCCCTCCCCAAAGCAACCTCCCCAAGACTACTTCCCCAGGCAGATCGCATCATCAAAGCAGTTTCACTTCTCAAAGCAGAACCCTTCCTGAGGACCCTTCCCTAAGCAGATGCTCCCTAAGACTCCTTTCCCAACGTAGCTTCCCAAGACCCCTCTCCAAAGCAGATCCCCTCATCAAAGCAGTTTTCCTTCCCAAAGCAGAACCATTCCCAAGACCCCTTCCCAAAGCAGATCCCGACCACAAGACCATTTACGCAAAGCAGATCACCTCCCCAAGACCCCTTGCCAAAGTAAATCCCATCATCACAGCAGTTTCCCTTTCCAAGGCAGAACCCTTCCTGAGGACCCTTCCCAAAGCAGATCCCCTCCCTAAGACCCCATTCCCCACATAGCTCCCCAAGACTCATCTCCAAAGCAGATACCCTCATCAAAGCAGTTTCCCTTCCCAAAGCAGAACTCTTCCCAATACCCCTTCCCAAAGTTGCTCCCCACCTCAAGGCCTTTTCCCAAAGTACCTCCACTTCCCAAGACGCATTTCCAGAGCAGATCCCCATCCTTAATCTTCCTTCCTTGTTACTGCTGCTCCTTTCATTCTCCCCAGTGACCCCTCCCCCCTCCGGCGGGAAACACCCTGTATAAAAAAAGTGGTCAGCACAGGGCCATTGCACCGCCTTGTACTGAGGTAGCTCTGGCCCTTACTTTTGGTTTATCTGTTTAGTTTTTGTATATCGTGGTCTGAGTAAATTGACTTGCACAATTTAGTGGCATTCAATTCTATTTATATATACACTATAAATATACACTATATATGACTTAGAGGTGGGACTGGAAAGTAGTGTCTCCATTTTCGCTAATGACACAAAGTTGTGCAAGGTAATTAAATGAGATAATGATGTGTTTTCCCTTCAAAGGGATTTACATAAAATTGAGGAATGGGTATCTAAATGGCAGATGAGATTTAAACAAATAAATGTAAAGTTATGCATTTGGAAAGGAAAAATAGCCATGCAATTTATAATCTTAATGGAGCAAAGATAGGGGTATCAGATATTGAAAGGGATTTGCCAACCACCTAGGTAACAGTGCTCAAAGCCAAGCGGCAGCTGCAAAGGTAAATAAAATATTAGCATGTATTAAGAAGGGTAAAGAAGCAAGGGAAGCAAATATAATTCTGCCACTATACAAATCTCTAGTATGCCCTAATTTGGAATATGGAGTACAATTTTGGGCACCACTTCATAAAAAGGAATATTTATAGCTGGAAAAGGTACAGAGAAGGGCAACACAACTAATAAGGGGAATGGACGGGCTAAGTTATGAAGAAAGACTAACCAAATTAAGCTTAATTTTTCTAGAAAAAAGGCGTCTAAGAGGAGATATGATTACCTTATATAAATACATCCAGCGTCAGTATAAAGATTTGTCAAGGGAGCTTTTTGTGCCAAGAGGTTTTTAACCGACGTTGACATCCCTTGAGGCTAGAAGTAAAAAGATTCCATCTCCTCTGGTAGGGAATCCCACAGATTAACCACATTTACTGCAGGGTGACAGCGGATTCAATACTTTAAAAGGGGACTGGATTTATTTCTAATTAAAAAGGGAATTCAGAGATACCCTTGATAATTAGAGAGTATTGATCCAGGGAGAAATGCGATCGCCAGAATCTGGGGTCAGGAAGGAATTAATTGTTTTTCGCTTTGAGATGATTAACTAAGTTTCACTTGGGTTTTTTTCTGTTTGCTTTCCTCTGGGTTAATTAATAATAAAATAAAAAAATGAATAGTGGATTAATAATTAATTAACAATTAATTAACAAATAATTAATGAATAGCTAATCCGCATATTGCAGATCAAAGGAGATCTTAAATGGTTGAACTTGATTTACTGAAATTCTTTTTTGATCCTTAATTACTATGGCCCTCATTCAATTGCAATTTGTCCAATTGAATAAGGCCCTAAATAAGCACATACCATATATTTTTTAAAGAAGTTTTTAGTTAATAAGCATCTATCCAAAAACAAGGTTTTCACAAACTAAAAACTTCTTTAAAAAAAATATGTTATGTGCTTATTTAAAGCCCTATTCGGTAGGCAAAATCACAATTGAATGAGGCAGTATGTAACTATGTAACTATGTAACTATATAAAGGGAGAAAATCTATATGAAAGGAGTAAAGAAAATAAGAGTGACCCGGATATTAGGAGAATGGATTCACCAGACAGAAAGAAGAATCAAGAGGAAGAAGAGATTGGATACAGATGAGAGTTAAGAGGACACAGAGTGAGAAGGATAAGGATGGACCTATGACCTTGACACTCACATAATGACAAGGTCTACACATACATCAGATCAAAGACACAACACCTGTCATGTTTTTATTTCTTTTTTAACAGTCATCTTATGTAAACTGAGGAAGTTGTATAAATGTTATGAGCCTCAAATTTAAATTATATCAAAGGGCATTATTTGTAAAGTAAAAAAGATGAATAAAAAAAACACCTATAAGCAGTTTATTATACATAAACAAG
This sequence comes from Discoglossus pictus, assembly GCA_027410445.1. NCBI lineage: Eukaryota > Metazoa > Chordata > Amphibia > Anura > Alytidae > Discoglossus > Discoglossus pictus. The sequence continues at coordinate 51,351,567 of CM050174.1, forward strand.
CAACAACATATGTGTGGGGATATTTACTGTAATAATGTAATTTATAACTTAATAATTTATCTATATATCTATCTAACTCTGTCAATCTCTCTATTTATGTGTATCTGTATTCGTACATATATATATATATATATATATATATATATTAACACATACACATATAGGTAATATGTTTTTTAACTTATTTTTAGACATTCAAATAGCAACACAGATGTACTATTTATTTACTATACATATAACCTTTGCTATATTATGTATTCTGTTTATACAGTATATTGGCAAGAGGAGGGCCAGCTGGACGGCCAAATAATTAATCCCACCATTTACCTGTATATTATAGTATAGTTGGAACTTCTGCTATGTTAGGTTGAAAATAAAAATATTATGTCTCTTGAGAAAATAGTTTCATAGTGCAATTATATATATATATATATATATATATATATATATATATTTATATATATATATATATACTGTCAAAAAATGGATCCCACCATATGTATTATAGTTGAATAAAAGTTCTATGTCTCTCGAGTTTCCTAGATGGGAACAGTAGGCTTTATTCCCAGATGATCATCAAACGGCTCTTGACTCATTCTGTTGACCCTGGCCTTGGTCAGATTACATCTAATGGCAGAATCCATGTCTAATATTTATAGCGTCCCGTCTTCTACATAAACAGAGGAAGTCTGGTCCTTACCCTTGTACTATCCAAGCATTGCTTTGTCATTCTGTAACACAATAGCCAAAGAGTCCTTTCCATCCGATGACTTTGGTCAAACTCAACAACGATTCCCAAATCCCTGTTTACAGGATCCCATGGAGGGCAAAGGTGCCACTTCACGAGGATAAACCGGGAATCCAGCAAAGTTTATTTTTATAGTTTAGCCACTTGGCAACAGAGGAAGACATCCAACTTGTGTAAGAGGAAGTAAGATAACACAACCCAACACTTGGAGGAAGTGTTCTACTAGCAGGGGACATGGTAAGTATTACAGCAGAGTAAATTACTATTTACGGGCAGTTGTTATTGAAATTTATTTATCAAAGTTTATCAGTTGTTCCAAAAGATCGTTCTGGAGATTAGTCACAGGAAATACTTTCATTTAAGAAAAACTATTTTTATTTTTTCTTGCATGATCAGAGTATTGTTTAAACTAAACATAGGTGTTAATTTCTATCTATAGATAGATAGATAGATAGATAGATAGATAGATAGATAGATAGATAAATAGATAGATAGGTTTATAGTTAATAGTTGACAATGTGGCTTTATGGACTGTTGTAGTAATTTTTTATTTTGTTAACCTTTTGTATAACTAAACTTGATAATGGACAAGGTGTTTTTAAAAAAAAAAACAAATACATAAATAAACATAACCTTTACATTTTCACCCCTATTTAATTATTCTTAACTTGGTTCAATTTTCCTTTTTGCTTAGTTCTATTTTGTTTTCCTACCTGTTATTTTCTGCTGTAAAGTCATATCTATTTGCTTTTCATTAGTTCCTGAATTTTAGATGGCACATGCCAATCGTGCAGATAGGGGCTTCCTCTACATTCAAAGTCTCAGCTAATTTCTGGAAACTCTTCAGCTGAAACCAAGATGGTAGATTTCAGTGTAACATAAATGAATATAATAAGTAATAAATTAGAGGCTATAATAAATTAGAGGCTATATATATATATATATATATATATATATATATATATATATATATATATACAGTATCTCACAAAAGTGAGTACACCCCTCACAGTTTTATAAATATTTTATTATATCTTTTCATGTGACACTGAAGTAATGACCCTCTGCTACAATGTAAAGTAGTAAGTGTACAGCCTGTATGACAGTGTAAATTTACTGTCCCATCAAAATAACTCAACACACAGCCATTAATGTCTAAATCGTTGGCAACAAAAGTGAGTACACCCCTAAGTGGAAATGTCCATATTGGGCCCAATTAGCCATTTTACCTCCCCGTTGTCATGTGACTCGTTAGCGTTACAAGTTCTCAGGTGTGAATTGGGAGCAGGTGTGTTAAATTTGGTGTTATCGTTCTCACACTCTGTCATACTGGTCACTGGAAGATCAACATGGCACCTCATGACAAATAACTCTCTGAGGAGTGGAAGAGGATTTCGGTGGCAATCTGTGAAGCTCTGGTGAACTCCATGCCCATGAGGGTTAAGGCAGTGCTGTAAAATAATGGTCACCACACAAAATATTGACACTATGGACCCAATTTGGACAGGGGTGTACTCACTTTTGTTGCCAAAGGTTTAGACATTAATGGCTGTGTGTTGAGTTTTTTTGAGGGGACAGCAAATTTACACAGGCTGTACACTTACTACTTTACATTGTAGCAGAGTGTCTTTTCTTTAGTGTTACATAATTACATAGTAAAAAAAAAAACAGTGAAACTTTGCCAATTGTCTCAACGGGGAAAAAAATATAAAATTCCTTCCTGACCCCAGATACTGGCGATCGGATTCATCCCTGAATCAATACTACCTCTCTATTTATCCAGAATAGCCATTAATGCCCTTTTTATTTAAAAATATATCCAATCCTTTTTAAAGTTATCTATCGAATCCGCTGTCACCGCCTCCTTTGGTAGAGAATTACACAGATTAACCACCTTACTGTGAAGAACCCTTTTTTTTCTTTAAGGTGAAATCTTTTTACTTCTAATCTCAAAGGATGTCCCCTTGTCAGTTGAAAACCTCTTGGAACAAAAAGTTCCATTGACAAAGCCTTGTGTAGACCCTGGATATATTTATATAAAGTAATCATATCCCTCTTAGATGCCTTTTTTCTAGAGTAATTAAGTTTAATTTACATAGTTACATAGTATTTGAGGTTGAAAAAAGACTTTCAGTCCATCAAGTTCAACCTTTTAAGATCTCCTTTGATCTGCAATATGCGGATTAACTATTAATTCATTAGTTGTTAATTAATTATTAATAAATTATTTAATGTTTTTTTTTTGTTTGTTTTTTTATTATTATTAATTAGTCCAGAGGAAGGCAAATAAAAAAAAAACATAATTTGGTTAGTCTTTCTTCATAACTTAGCCCCTCCATTCCCTTTATTAGCTTTATTGCCCTTCTCTGTACTTTTTCCAGCTCTAAAATGGCCTTTTTTATATAGTGATGGCCAAATTGTACTCCATATTCCAAATGAGGTCGTACTAGGGAATTGTATAGTGGGAGATTTATATTTGCTTCCCTTGCTTCTATACCCTTGTTAATACATACTAATATTTCCTTTGCCTTTGCAGCTGCAGCTTGGCTTTGAGCACTGTTATCTAGGCGGTTATCCACAAGTACCCCCAAATCCCTTTCAATATCTGATACCCCTATATTTGTTCCATTAAGATTATAAATTGCATGGCTATTTTTCCCAGATGCATAACTTTACATTTATTTGTATTAAATCTCATCTGCCACTTAGATGCCCATTCCTCTAATTTATGCAAATCCCTTTGGAGGGAAAGTACATCATTTTCTGATTTAATTACCTTGCACAACATTGTGTCATCAGGAAAAATGCAGAGACCACAAGTCATATATAAATATGTTAAAAAGGAGGGGACATAATACTGAACCTGAGTAACCCCACTTACCACATTAGTCCAATCGGAGTTTATTCCATCTATCACAACCCTTTGCTTCCTGTCTTTTAGCCAGTTCTCAATCCATTTGCAAATATTTATGGCAATTCCTGTATCCCTTAGTTTGCTCAATAGTCTCCCATGTGGCACTGTATCAAAGCCTTTGTGTTGTCACATGAAAAGTTATAATAAAATATTTGCAAAAAAGAGTGAAGCAGCCGTTAATGTCTAGTAATTTAGTAATTTTAGTTGTTATTAATCAATATATATATATATATATATATATATATATATATATATATATATACATATACATTAATAATTAGTATTGCAGTATATTATGATAACTTTCGTATTGGACAAACATCTTATTTAGATTGACAAGCTTTTGAGAGGTTCAACCTCTCTTTATCAAGTCTCAAGCAATACTGACTTGGATGGAACCCTCAGTTTGAATAAAAACAGCGATGCACAGAGTGTGGAAACAGCATCTGACATCATCAGGTAAGTACATATATGGGGATTAAACACAATATAGGTAACTAAACGTATGTATACACATATTATATACACATGTACATCAATATATTCATGAAAAAACAGAGCACTGTGGTCCACAGTGATATCCTCGCTGATGGACAAATATCTCACTAAGAGTGTTCAGCCTCTTATTAAATTATGACATGTCATATGACCAGAATTGTCCAGGAGTTGTTGAAGCAGCATGACGAAGACTTCCAAGTAATTCCCTGGTTTACAAATTCCTCATACTTGAACCTGTGAGACAACCTTAATTGCCATATTCGCCATATGGATCTTCCACTGCACACTCTTCGCCAGCTGTCAGACGCACACTGCAGTCTGTTTGGCTCCAGATACCCTTGCCAACCTTCCAGCATCTTATTGACTTACTACCATGCCGTCTAGCTGGGGTTATTCTGGATACTATATATATATATATATATATATATATATATATATATATCACATATTATAATTGTCAAACTGTGACTCGCAGTTCTGGCCGCAAATGCGGACCTCGCAAAGTCCGCTGCATTTAGCCAAAGGCTCATTGCAGGCCACAATTGCGGACCCTCGCAAAGCAAGGGGCCGCATTTGCGGAGGTGGAGGCTCTCCAGCGCCTCACTCTCGCTCTAAAAAAACACATAAGCGGGACTTTAAAAAAAAAATACGACCCGCAGGACTTAGAAAAAAAAAACTTGAGGGATGAGAAAATGGGGACTTAGAAAAAAAAAATATGAGGTTGCAAAAATACGAAGTTAATGGCCGAAACACGTACATCCAAAAATAACAAAAACACAGCAAAATAACAATAAAACATAAAAAAATTAAAAAAAAAAACACAGAGCACGGGGGGACAGACATGACGTCTGGGAGTGAGGTTGCACGCAAATTTAAGTATTTTCGCCACTTGAAAATCCGCTAAGCAAGAAAAAAAATGGCGGTCATAAAAAAATGCATACGAGGCTACATGACCCCTAACCACACAAAACAACGCCAAGCACATAAGACTTATACACAGGAACATACAAGGTACAAAATACACTATTAGGAAGGACGCAAAATGATCCACAACTGTGTAACACATAGACAATCGCCGCCATTTTACAACACTAACAATGTGTACACTTGACACATTGCTATCACTTACACCTCAGGTCAGCAACAGTCCAAATGTTCATTGTAAGCTGTAGGAAAATCAAAACAGATTGATAGCTCTTCAGGATATTGATTGCTGTATATATTAATTACAAATAGTTAAAGTATATTAATTTATTATTTTATGAATTTATTTTTTTATCATTAAAAAATATATATATATCTAAAAAAAAAAAAAAGCAGGGGAGTGGATCGCAATGAGCACCAAAGGCACTTAGCGCGGGTCTCACAATGAGCGCTGAAGGTACTCAGAGGACCAAAAGCCTTACTTTGTGTGGCAAACCGCATTACCTGCCTTACAATTTTATTGCCGTCATTTTTGACGTGCAAGTCACTAGTATATATATAAGTACTTAATCAGTCATTCAGTTGTGTCCAGCTTTCTGTGACCCTATGGACCGCATCATGCCAGGCATATATTGTGTTGGGTTGTGCTCATCCATTAGGCTTTCATGGCAAAGATACTGCAGTTGGTTTCTAGTTCCTCCTCCAGTGGACCGTGATGTGTCTGACCTCTCTGCTATGACCTGCCCATCTTGAGTGACCATACAAGGTATAGCTCACACCTTCATTGAAGTACACAAGCCCCTTCACCTCAACAAGATAGCGATCCAGAAGGGGACATTTATATATACATGATGTGTGCTGTTCTATATCTCTTCCACTTAATATGTATATAACAAGTGAATAAATTGGAAAAAAATGCATAACACCCAAAAATATCTTTTAATTAGCTACTCAATTTAAAGTAATACGAATACTCTTAGGAAACTGGTTATTTAAATCAGAGAAAAACTTTATTTTCAGACAGTTTAGCTCCAAGAACCATGTCATTTTTAAGGGAATTCCTGCAACTTTGTGTGTGATCTGGTCAGAGAAATATTATACTCTGATGCCTCAATTTACCAACCTATAATTGGTGGACATTTAATGATGTTGTTCCTTTTTATATAAATTGGCTGCCAGATAGCGGCAGAGCGCATGTTTATGGAGTGCGAGTCTTGTAAAGAACATTGCAATTGGAATTTTGATAAATGGGTCTTAACCAACCATGTAATTTGTGTTATGAGCCATAAAGGTCTGTCTGTAAAAAATAAAATATAGAACCTTTAAAAAAAAAAAAGAAAATAACTAAGTGCAAAGCTCCATGGGGAACTCCAAAAATGTAGAATCTGATTCTGGTACATTGTGGGTTTTTAAAGCATTGCTGTGGTTAAATATTTACAATATACCCTTTAGAAGAACTAGGCAAATATTTTAAAAATGGAAAAAACACTAATATAGAATACGTTTTATTATATTTTATATGCAGTTATGCTGCTGTGGTGTCTACCATTTCGGTTTCTGCTGATCAACTTCCTAAGGTTACGGTTGTGTTTATTTATTTATTTATTTTTTTGTCTCCTTATTAATTCTCAAAAGATCATATAGAAAAATAGATGACTGCAGGGCTCCTTTAACTGTTCACTGTAGGCTATAAAAGGGCCATTTACCTCACTATAAGTGCTCTTCATCGTGCGTGTGAAAGAGCACAAGATTCTTTGTTGAAATGATCTATTGTTTTTTTCTAATTACACTAATGACACTTAAAAAACAACGGTCTTAGGTCTGTTTACAAACAGACTCCTGACCCTTCATCTGCAGGTGAAGCTCTGTGTGAACACAAAACTTCATAGTCTTCACTGAACTTCAGGAATGGAGAAGGACAAGTTAACTCCTAACTGTCAATTTTGGTAGATTCCAGCAGTTTCCAGTAGTCATTTCCCTACACAGATGAATTTGTGAAGGGTTAACACTGTGTCTGCTTGCGCTCACAGCAAGGAGCAGTTGCTTTGAGTGTGTCTGTGGGCATGTCAGAGTCTCCATGTAAACAGAGTTTTAATTTATAAATTTCTCTGTAAAAATAAAAAAACATATTTAAAAAATTAACAAAATATTTTAACATTTTTTTAAGAGATATTTTCTTTGATGTGGTCCAAATTGTACTGAATTTAGTGACCTCATACAATCATTTTAATGACCCCTGCAGAATCCATTGGCACTCAGCACAGCATAACCTTAATAGGGTAACCCACTAAAATAACACATTTTCACATTACACAATGAAGAGGGAGGAGCCGGCCAGCGGAAGTAACCTCCTGCCCCTGGACTCGCGTCCATGGGGCCCACTTATTCGTCACTTTAACATGCCCCTGAGGTAGGGGGCATGACCCTTTTTGTTACCTACTGACCCAGGCAACTCCCCCATCAGCCGCACCAACGACAAACACATGTTAATAAACTTTATTACCAAATACACACACAAATTAGGTTACCAACCCATAGAGCGAATACAGAACAATAACATACAATATCGATCCCAGTCCTAGAACATTACAATAATCATTTATTATTTCCTTACTTTCTTTTCCATATATTCTTTTTTTTTATTTTACAGAACAAACGACAACAAAGCCATAAACTTCCCAACCCTAACATCCTGGGAGGGTGGGTGGGGATCACCACGATGGAGGGTCGCTGAGTGAGGCAAAATGGCGCAAACGTAACGCGCCCCGCCTCCTACGTCACTGCGCCGGCCCCCATCGCACAGGAGGAAGCACGCCCAGGCCCCGCCGGGTCATAGAACACTTCCGGCTACCCAGGGAGCCTGGGCCCCCCTCCGTGTCCACTATTACAACCAATTGCAGTAATGTTTACTTGTATATGGTATTTTTCATTTTGTGGGACCTTTTCTGTGTCAGTTTAAGGGACCACTGTAATGCCCCAGCAAGAGTAGCTTGTTTTTTTAATTATACATTGATCGTTAATAACATTTCTGTTTATCAATGTTCAATATTATATTCAATTTTAAAGATTAGAGTGTCAGCTTCTAACTGACTGTTTGTCTCCACTCTGACAGGGTTATTAAGTAGTGGAGGGGTGACATAAACCGCCCAGAACTATTGGGGTTTTGGCACTGGTGACTGCACCCTTACATACAGTCACGTTGACCAGCTGGACTAAGACTATCTTAATGGCACCAAAGACATTTCAAACAGAGAAATATATCACTTTGTTATGGGTGTGGGACCAAAATGTGATTCTTAACCTGTTCCTCATATTCCAGAATGTTTTCCCAGGCTCCAGGTTATATGCCCTGGTCCCCAAAAAACATTTCCCCTTGGTCACCCAGGGTGCTCAATTATACTTTATTTCAATAGACAAATGTCAAGTGTTGTCAAGTGCTGTTCAAGTGATATCCCTTTGATCCAATGTTTCGCTGTTAACACAAATTAGGAAATACTTGACCTTAGCCATAGGGCTAAAACAATCTAATAGGGAGCCTAAATTGTTAGAAATATTATGGGAGTCCTGGATGTCACCCGAAAGTGAATACACCTTGAAGCCACCTCAACTCCCTTACCTTACTACTCTCCGTCTCAGTAAAAGTATCACTACCCAAGAGGAGGTGAGCTAGGGAGTAGGTATTTACAACCGCCATTCCCTCTACAAACACCTGGTGCTAGTAATACCCCTGACGATTTACAGGGCACCCTAGTTACACTAACCAGAACACTAATCATCACTAGGTTCCCCCATCAGAAGGAGGCCCTCTCCACGAGACATAAGCCTATCAGTTGGTTCCTTCACTCAGGTTATACCTGACCTATCACTAAGACACTCTGTTTCCAGTGTTCACAATACCCTGACAGCCCTCTGCTGTGCCCAGACTTTAACTGGCGACATCTGACACTGGACAGGCTGGGATTGTGCCCTTTGGTGGAAGTTCCTAGCCCACGTAAGGCAATTCAGGGTGCCAAAAGGTGTTAATTGTGATTTTGGTCCATGTTTGTTGTAACTGTATACAAATGTTAACCAGGCAATAAAGATTTTGCTCTGTTTTGGACACATATACATAGTATTTTTCATTTAAAGGGAAGGATTTTATTTTTTTTCTATCTTCCAATAATTGTTTCTACTTTTCCTGGAACCAGGGTTGAAACTAGAGGGTTGGCTGTGAGATTGGTATAAAGGGTTTAAAAACAATCAGATATAATATAAGAATAAACAACACTTGATAGGCTGCCCCACAACATAAAGCTTATAACATCAGCCAATAATTGTGTAAGTACACTTTGTAACTGCTACACATAGCCTTATAATGGGTAGATACCAGCAGCAGCCGAATCTGATATTTAACAGTAAACTTAATACTGAATATTGTTTTTTTCAATCACTAAATATTACATAGTTACATAGTTACATAGAATTTAAGGTTGAAAAAAGACTTTCAGTCTATCAAGTTCAACCTTTTAAGATCTCCTCTGATCTGCAATATGCGGATTAACTATTAATTAATTAGTTGTATAATTTTTTTTTTTTTTAAATCAATTCCCTCCTGATCCCAGACACCGGTGACCGGACTTCTCCTTGAATCAATACTGCCCCTCTAATTATCCATGATAACCCTGAATTCCCTTTTAAATTAGAAATAAATCCAGTCCCCTTTTAAAGTTATCTATCGAATCCGCTATCACCACCTCCTCTGGTAGAGAATTCCACAGATTAACCACCCTTACTGTGAGGAACCCTTTTCTTTCTTTAAGGTGGAATCTTTTTACTTCTAACCTCAAGGGATGTCCTCTTGTCAGTTGAAAACCTCTTGGCACAAAAAGCTCCCTTGACAAATCTTTATACAGACCCTGGATGTATTTATATAAGGTAACCATATCTCCTCTTAGATGCCTTTGTTACCTAGGTGGTTGTCCACAAGCACTCCCAAATCCCTTTCAATATCTGAAACACCTAGATTTGCTACGATATTAAGTGTATTAGTGATCAATATATAATTAATGATCAATAAATAATTAAAACATTTAGTTCATGTTGTTAAGTCATCTTTTGCCCTTATCAGGCAGTACAGAGAGTTCTATAGATTAATGATTCCATATCCATGAGCAGTCACTACAGATGTCTCAAATCCTTAGTCCTGTGTTTTTAGCAGCTGTGGAATTACCATCCCTCTTATTAGCTCATAAACCAGTGCACTGTGTGTCTGGAGAAGGTGGGATGTAATCACAATACGGTTTAATTGCTATGTGCAACTTCAAGGTCCATTGTATTGTCAAAATTATACAGTATCTCACAAAAGTGAGTACATCCCTCACCATGCTTGACTGTAGGCAAGACACACTTGTCTTTGTGCTTCTCACCGGGCTGCCGCCACACACTCTTGACACCATCTGAACCAAATAAGTTTATCTTGGTCTCATTGGACTACAGGACATGGTTCCATGAATCCATGTCCTTAGTCTGCTTGTCTTCAGCAAAGTGTTTGCAGGCTTTCTTGTGCATCATCTTTAGAAGAGGCTTCCTTCTGGGACGACAGCCATGCAGACCAATTTGATGTAGTGTGCAGGGTATGGTCTGAGCACTGACAGGCTGATCCCCACCCCTTCAACCTCTGCAGCAATGGTGGTCGCACTCATACATCTATTTTCCAAAGACAACCTCTGAATATGACACTGAGCACGTGCACTCAACTTCTTTGGTCAACCATGGCGAGGCCTGTTCTGAGTGGAACCTGTCCTGTGATACCGCTGTATGGTCTTGCCCACCGTGCTGCAGCTCAGTTTCTTGGTGTTGGCAATCTTCTTATAGCCTAAGCCATCTTTATGTAGATCAACAAGTCTTTTTTTTCAGATCCACAGAGAGTTCTTTGTCATGAGGTGCCATGTTGAACTTCCAGTGACCAGTATGAGAGAGTGTGAGTGTGATAACACCACATTTAACACACCTGCTCCCCATTCACACCTGAGACCTTGTAACACTAATGAGTCACATGACACAGGGGAGGGAAAATGGCTAATTGGGCCCAATATGGACATTTCCACTTAGGGGTGTACTCACTTTTGTTGCCAACGGTTTAGACATTAATGGCAGTGTGTTGAGTTAATTTGAGAGGACAGCAAATATACACTATTATACAGGCTGTACACTTACTACGTTACATTGTAGCAGAGTGTCATTTCTTCAGTGTTGTCACATGAAAAAATATAATAAAATATTTACAAAAATGTGAGGTGTGTACTCACTTTTGTGAGATACTGTATATATGTACAGTTGTGCTCAAAAGTTTGCATATGTATTTTATTGAAGGATAGTGATCATATGAAGCCATTTACTATTACATAGTTGTTTGGCTCCTTTTTAAATCATAATGATAACAGAAATCACCCAAATGGCCCTGATTACCCAAATCACCCAAATGACCCTTGGATGTTTGGCCTTGTTACAGACACACAATGTGACACACACAGGTTAAAATGTGACACACACAGGTTAAAATTAAAGGTTAATTTCCCACATCTGTGGCTTTTGAAACTGCAATTAGTGACTGTGTATAAATAGTCAATGAGTTTTTTTAGCTCTCACTGCATGCACTGAGCAGGCTAGATACTAAGCCCATGGGGAGCTGAAAAGAACTGTCAAAAGACTTTCGAAACAAGATAATTGAACTTCATAAAGATGGAAAAGGATATGAAAATGCCAGTCAGTACTGCTCAATCACTTATTAAGAAGTGGGAAATTCAGGGATCTCTTGATACCAAGCCAAGGTCGGGTAGACCAAGAAAGATTTTAGCAACAACTGCCTGAAGAATTGTTTTCGGAATACAAAAAAAACTCACAGGTAACCTCAGGATAAATACAGGCTGCTCTGAAAAAATACAGTGTGGTTGTTTTCTGGAGCTCAATACGATGATACTTGAACAAAAATGAACTGCATGATCGAGTTGGCAGAAAGAAGCCTTTACTGCGCCAATGCCACAAAAAAGTCCGGTTACAATATGCCCGACAACACCTTGACACACCTCACAGCATTCTTCTGCACTAAGGCTGTGCATGGGACGCTCTGGGACATTCCAACATGACAATGACCCAAAGCACAAGGCCAAGTTGACCCTCCAGTGGTTACAGCAGAAAAAGGTAAAGGTTGTAGAGTGGCCATCACAGTCTCCTGACCTTAATATTATCAAGCCACTCTGGGGAGATCTCAAATGTGCGGTTCATGCAAGATGACCAAAGACTTTGCATGACCCGGAGGCATTTTGCCAAGACAAATGGGCAGCTATACCACCTGCAAGAATTAGTGGCCTCATAGACAACTATTACAAAAGACTGCACGCTGCCATTGATGATAAGGGGGCAATACACAGTATTAAGAACTAAGAGTATGCAAACTTTTGAACAGGATCATTTCATTTTTTTCTTTGTTGCCATGTTTTGTTTTTTGATTGTGCCATTCTGTTTTAACCTACAGTTGAATATGAATCCCATAAGAAATAAATAAAAAATGTGTTTTGCCTGCTCACTCATGTTCTCTTTAAAAATGGTACATATAATTTGCCAATGGTATGCAAACTTTTGAGCACAACTGTATTATATACAGTATATGTATTTGCTTTGTTTTGTTTTTTATATTTGAGCATAATTAGAAGAAAAGTTAAAATATATTTTTTCATTAGATATTAATTTTGGTGCCTTAGTAAATGGAGATAATATTGGAGGTAAAAATCCTCTATGCATCTTTGAATGGTGGAGTTAATAAATGGAGATAATATTGGAGATTAACATCATCTACCAAGTTAGTAAATAAAGATAATATTGGAGAAAAAAATCATCTATATATCTCTCAATTGTGAAGTTTGGGAATGGAGATAATATTGGAGATAAACATCATCTATGTATATTTAAATGGTGAAGTCAATGAATGGAGATTAACATCATCTACCAAGTTAGTAAATGAAGATAATATTGGAGAAAAACATCATCTATGTTTCTACCAGTGGTGAATGAAGATAATATTGGAGATTAACTTCATCTACATGTCTCTCAATGGTGAAGTTTAGGAATGGAGATAATATTGGAGATAAACATCATCTATGTATCTTTAAATGGTGAAGTCAATGAATGGAAAGAGTATTGGAGATTAACATCATCTACCAAGTTAGTAAATGAAGATAATATTGGAAAAAAACATCATCTATGTTTCTACCAGTGGTGAATGAGGATAATATTGGAGATAACATCATCTGCATATCTTATAGTTACATAGTTACATAGTAAGTTGAATCTTCTAAGATCTCCTCTGATGCAATATGCAGATTAATTGTTAACTGTTACTCTAGTAAATACCCATCATCTAAGTATCTCCCCGTGGTGAAGTTAGTGAATGGAGATAAACATAAGAGGTATTAATGTCATTCTCTAGACACTGAGTCAAAAATAGTTACTATTGTCACTCTATATACCCCAGTTCGAAATATAGAAGTACTAATGCCACTTATACTGTAGAACCTCAGTCAGAAAAAGAGATAAACTAGTGTCACTCTATGCATCCCAAGAGAGGAATAGAGAGTTAGTAATATCATTCTATAGATTCCCAGTCAGACATAGAGAGGTACTAATGTCACTCTATAGAAACCCAGTCAGACCCCCATCAATACCATGTCCAGTTCTTAGACCAGATCTCCAAATAAATATTAATACATTATAGAAAATTCAAAAGAGTAGATTAAAATGGTGTAGGGAGACCCCATGACATTGATGTATAGATTTGAGGGTACTCCATGACATTAATATGTAAATATTAGAAGGGAAAAGGGAGAGTGGATAATGAGAGAGACCTTCAAATATATTGAGGGACAAAGTTCAGGAAGGAAATGTCTTCCAGAAAAGGATTAATTAACAAGAACAAGAGGTCAAGGTTTGATGATGGAACATGGAAGATTTAGGGGTATTTGGCAGTAGACAAAAGGAACAGCCATCCAGTGGAAGTGGTATAGTCAAACATTAAGGAGTTTAAGCATTTGTGGTATGAGCATAAGGTATTAAGCCAAGCTATTTGGTAGGTATAATGGGGCACTAGATGAGCTTTTTTTTTTTAGCTAGAATCAGCTCTATGTTTCTATAACCCCAAGAGGCACAGACATGATATTTTGAGTCATGGAACCTTTATTGGACCCATCAGATTGTTTTCCTTTTGGGTCTGGATCAAGATGAAATGTAGTTGTTGACCTAAGGAATATTGGACCAATGGGTCTGGGCCAATACTCTGAAAGGAAGAAAGGAGGAAAAAGAAAGATCAGTTTTAGAGCCGCTGCTGGTACAGCACGTGCAAAACACCGGGACACAAAGCAGGGTAGGGGCCCTCTGCTACTGGAATGAAGAGATTGTTCTTAATTTATTAGGGATAATCAAACCATCAACATAAATTGTTTGGCTTTTATTGAACCCTAAAGAGTGAATCCTATTTTGGATCGCTACATTGTTGTGGTGAAGGGGCTTGTGTGCCTCAATGAAGCTGTGAGCTACACCATATTGGGTCAGCCAAGAGCAGCAGGTCATAACAGCGAGGTCAGAACAATTATGGTCCACTGTAGAAGAAGCTGCCTATCAACTCTGGTATCTTTGCCATGAAAACCTTTACGGATTGACACAACCTGACACAAGATGTGCTTGACTCTGGTGGATTGGATATGCAGTGTAGTATCCTAGCCTACTGGGGACCACATCTCAGCTGCCTGTTGCAGTAGGTTCCTGAGAGGTTGTAACACATTAGTTAGTAGGAGACAACACAGCAAGTACAGCTGAGTCTGTGTCTTCATAAGCTGCAGAGATCAGATCCATACAGGGGCTACTTGTTTGATTATACGCAGTAAAAACAGAGCACTTCTTAATAAAATACATAAAAGTAAATAGATGCACATATATATTATATACCTAGTAACAACCAGGAACCTTCCATATCCCTTTAAAGGTTACTCACGCTATATATTTTCAGGTACATAAAACCGGCAGCTTATTATTATTATTCAGGATTTTTAAAACAATATCCTGCCACTGTCTACATTACTCCACCTCTGTACAACCAAAGAAGAGTATTATTCAGTCATAGCAGCATACTTTTTTCTAAACAATGCGTTATATATATATATATATATATATATATATATATTTATTTATATATATACCGGTATATATATATAAATATATATATATATATATATATATATATATATATATATATATATATATATATATATATACACTGTAACAATGACTCCTGCTTTTTACAATTATTTTCTAGTTTGCAAACATGGAATCCATTTATTTTCCTTTTTATATATATTGAGCCCAGCCCTATCCTTCAATACATAGACAGAAGAAGGTATAGCAGTGGAAATTGCTTTTTTTTTTTTAAATCTAGTCTATACATTTTTTTTATGTTTTTCAGTTCAAACACAGAAATACACCTACTATGTAAAGTATACGGAGCCAAAGGCAGGGCTGTGTATAGTGGTGGGGGCTGAGAGTTGCACATATTAAATTTCTCCAAAAGCAATAAACATTTTAAGTGCAGGAACACTAGAACGGAAGCACAGCGTAAATCATCATTTTTCCACACGGTACGTCTTCTCCTTGTACCAAATTACCCTGCTTTTGTATTATTTTAAGCTAAAAAAAAATCCAGTACACCACAAATTTATTTAGGACACTGATATAGAGTGACATAATATTGTAAGGAGTTCTGGCCTGGACTAGAAAAACAATGTGTTACAATTTCCGTGCATGTCCGTCGACCAAGATACAAGGACTTATTGTCTACCCTGAAATCCTGGCATCAATTATACTGTTAAACCATAGGAGAGACATAACGCAGGAAGGGCAGGTAACATAATGTTGTGTCGGATGATGGCAGATTGTCCGCACAGATCTGGAGTTGGAAATCTTATTTTTCCCTGAAGAATTACAAATTCACTCTAAAAAAAAGTAAAAAATAAAAAAATAAAAACACAGATTTTAGCCAAGTTCTTGAAATGTCCTTTTTTTCGCTCCAGTAAAATAGGTCCCTGGAGAGGATGTCTGCAAGACAGCAAGATTTTTCTCTCCCCGTACTAGAAAAAAAAAACAGAACAGATTTGTCATTGTAAAATAAAAACATTAAAAAGAGAAAAAAAAATAGCAGGTGGTTTTAAAAAAAATACTAAGTAGGATGTCAGAGGTTTAAAGTGTTTGAAGGGAAATAGGGCTGTTCATTTTGATTTTTCTCAGAGCTGTCTCCCTGATGAAATGCAGTCAGACCCACTTAAGTAATGCCTCTTGAAAAGGAAGTTTTTTTTTTTGCTGCTTTTATTGGATGGGGTTATTAAGAGGATTGGTGAAATGCGCGGTTTTTGGGAGCAGGTATCCGTCCTAAAGCCCTTTCACCAGCTTGTAATCTTAACACTGAGAATTTGGAATTAAGAGAGCGAAATATTTGGGGGGCTGCGGTGTGTAAAGAAAGAAACTGCTAAATGACTTAGGACTGAGAGAGGCCTCTGAGGACGAAAGTAATTTATGACCAACGATGCCAGCGAATATGTGTTGATATAATTTTTTTTTGTTTCAAATTAACAATTCCTAGAAGTTTATGTATTTAATTCATTTTCTGGTATGTTACATATGGAAAATTGGGGTAATATGTCAATTTAAAGGGTCTCTGTCACCCAAACAGGAAGTTTATTTAATTTTAAGGAGCTTTAAAAACTGGCTATATTTTGTACTAGTCATTTTTCAGTAAAATAATTCTTGAAATTCTGGATCCTGTATGCTAATGTCCGGCTCAGTATGATAATGTGTGACTCAATATGATAATGTGTGGCTCCTGTATGCTAATATTAGGCTCTGTATGGTAATGTGTGACTCAATATGCTAAAATGGGGCTCAGTATGCTAATGTGAGACTCAGAGTACTTGATAAGAGAGACAGAGTGTTTTAACTGCCAGATAACATTGGAAGTTTTGCCCACTGCAGACACAGGCAAGTAGACTGTAATCATAATTAACACATCAATACAGCTAATTAATGAGGGAGCTGCTCATTTGCAATTTAAAACTATAGGTAATAACAAGTACTTTGATAGCTGAATGTTGCTAAAAAAAGTCAATTTTCCTATATTGTCAATGTCAATTTTTCAAACCCACAATGGGAGATGATTGACAGTAATTGCTAAATACAGCCTGGGGCTATTGTCTTCAGTGTAATCCCTGTGCAAAACTGGACATGATCCTTCTGGTCTGAGCATGCCTTGTCTCTTATTTTTTACATGGCTTTACATTAAAGATAATAATAATAAGATAAGGATTCACAGTCTCAAGGGTTAATTAGCAATTATTGGCTTGCACTTTAATGTAAATTTATTAGAACAATGCCATTTTTTTATATCATTCAATTAATAAAGTGTATATTATTACTATAGTTTTAAATTACACATATTTTGTATGTCTTCTGTGCCACTTCTGCTTATAATTTAAAATAAGAGAAAATAAGATACAATTCAGTAAATATCTCCTTGTTTCAATAATTCTTAGAATTAAAACTCCACAAGGAGATCTGATAATGAGGTAAACGATTGGAGTAAATTCCAAGGCAATTAGCACAACTGGAACAGAGGTATTAAGTGTAGTGAAGACATGACGTTACTGAAATAGATCTATGTAAAGCTCATATGGAATAGTCACAATTAGCAATTACAGTCTATAATTAGGGACACATTGGAGGAAGTGATGAAAACACATTTATAAGCCTAATTAAAAAGAAATGATCCTTCCTGAGTGTCATGTTTAGAAGCCATAAAAATCTTGAAGAGTAGTAGCTATAGATGGACATTATACAAGGGGGGCACTTGTGTCTTTCTCTCATTTTCCATCTCTTTTTTTCTGCCCCCTTCCCTTTCTATCTCTTTTTGACATTCTCTTTCACTTCTTCTCTATCTCTTTCCTCTCTCTCTTTCCTCCATTCCTCTCTCCCCTTTCTCTCCCCCATTCTCCTCTCTCAGTTTTGTATCCCCTCGTTCAATTCTATCCTTCTTATTCCCTTTTATACTCTCTCTCTCTTCCATCCCCTCTCTTTCTCCTCAATCTGCACCCATTCCCCTCTCTCCTCCTTCTCTCTTTCCCATTCGCCTCTGCCTCCCTTATTTCTCTCTCCTAATCCCCTTCTCAAATCCCCCCTTCTCTCACCTCTTTCTCCTCTCCATTCCCTTCTCTCTCTCTCTCTCTCTCTCTCTCTCTCTCTCTCTCTTTCTCTCCTCATATCGGTCTCTGTCTCACTCCCATCTCTATCCTTTCTATTTCTCCCCTGCCCCATTATCTTTTTATTCTCCCCCCTTCCTTTTCCTATATCTTCCTATCTCTCACCCTCCCTCTTCTCCCTCTCCCCTTTCTCCTGTTCATTCTTTTTCTCCCTATGTCACCCTTTCTTGTACATTGTGGACTCATTTGCATGTCCCTGCCCAGTTTCCCAGAGTGCAGAGCAACAACTGTATTTCTGAAAAACTTGAGAAGGAAATAAGGTTTATTAACCCCATCAAGCACATGTGGGACCAACTTGATTGCCATGTTCACCCAATGGATCCTCCACCATGCATTCTTCAGCAGCTGTTGGATGCACTGCAGTCTGCATGGCTCCAGATACCCTTGACAACTGTCCTGCATCTTACTGACCCATTAACACTCCATCTAGCTGCTGTCCTTGCTGCACACTGCAGTTATTCAGGATATTAGTTGGTAGTCATAAAAATGTGACTGGACTGGGTGTATGTGTACTGTATATAGATAATCTAATAAAGTACTATACCACTTGTTGCCTTCCTTTACATACCTTTTCTGCAGAACAAACACCCATCTACCTTTTGTCTATTTGCACATTTTTCAGTAGAACAGTATTGCTAATGCTCCTTATTTAGTGCAATTATTTGTGTTGATTTGGTCACTGCTTGAATGTCTTTTTAAAAATGCTCCCCATATTTTGTTTGATACCTACACCCTTGAGAATAAGCATGAAGCTAGGTCTTGCTTGGACTTCATCAGTCTATCCAATAGATATTCTGGCCTGTGACTGAAATGCTTTGGTTAATCAATTCGGTCCCATGTTTGAACAAGATTTATGAAGGAAAGGTTGTGTCAGACCAATCTAATTAGTTTTTATGAGGAGGTTAGTAGGAACTTGGATCAGGGCAACTCAGTGGATGTAGTCTTTTTAGATTTTTCAAAGGCATTTGATACAGTGCCACATGGAAGACTAGTGAGCAAACTAAGGGATACAGGAATTGCAGTAAATATCTGCTCATGGATCGAGAGCTGGCTAAAAGACAGGAAGCAAAGGGTTGTTGTAAATGGAACATACTCCGATTGGTCTAATGTGATAAGTGGGGTTCCTCAGGGCTCAGTATTGGGTCCTCTCCTTTTTAACATATTTATTAATGACATTGAAGTAGGACTCGAATGTAGTGTCTCCATTTTTGCTGATGACACTAAGTTGTGCAAGGTAATAAAATCAGATAATGATGTACTTTCCCTACAAAAGGATTTGCATAAATTAGAGAAATGGGCGGCTAAATGGCAGATGAGATTTAATACAAATAAATGTAAGGTTATGCATTTGGGAAGGAACAATAGCCAAGCAATCTATAATCTTAATGGAGCAAATCTAGGGGTATCCGATATTGAAAGGGATTTGGGAGTACTAGTGGACAACCACCTAGGTAACAGCGCTCAAAGCCAAGCAGCGGCTGCAAAGGCAAATAAAATATTAGCATGTATTAGGAAGGGTATAGAAGCCAGGGAAGAAGATATAATTCTGCCACTATACAAATCTCTAGTACGCCCTCATTTGGAATATGGAGTACAATTTTGGGCACCACCTCACAAAAAAGACATTTTAGAGCTGGAAAAAGTACAGAGAAGGGCTACAAAACTAATAAGGGGAATGGAGGGGCTAAGTTATGAAGAAAGACTAGCAAAATTAAACTTATTTTCGCTAGAAAAAAGGCGTCTAAGAGGAGATATGATTACGTTATTTAAATACATCCAGGGTCAATATAAGGCTTTGTCAAGTGAACTTTTTGTAGCAAGAGATTTTCAACTGACAAGAGGACATCCGTTGAGGTTAGAGGAAAAAAGATTTCACCTTAAACAAAGAAAAGGGTTCTTCACAGTTAGGGTGGTTAAACTGTGGAATTCTCTACCAAAGGAGGTGGTGACAGCGAATTCGATAGACAACTTCAAAAAGGGGTTAGATATATTTCTGAATAAAGAGGGCATTCAAGGCTATCCTAGATAACTAGCAAGGAATATTGATCCAGGGAGAAATTTGATCGCCAGTTTCTGGGGTCAGGAAGGAATTTTGCTTTTTTTTCCCCTTATGAGACAATTGGCAAAGTTTCAATGGGTTTTTTTTTTTATGTTTGCCTTCCTCTGGATCAATTAACAATAATTAACAATTAACAATAATAATAAATAGTCCAAATTAAAAAGATCAATAGAGATCTAAAAAGGTTGAACTTGATGGACTAACTCTTTATTCATTCTCCAATACTATACTATTAATAATTATTTAATCAATAATTTAATTAATAACTAATCCGCATATTGCAGATCAGAGGAGATCTTAACAGGTTGAACTTGATGGACTGAAAAGCAGCGTGTTCATTTTTGCTGATGATATTAAGTTGTGCAAGGTAATTAAATCAGAAAATGACTTAATTTTCCTCCAAAAGGATTTGCATAGAGAAATGGGCAACTAAATGGCAGATGAGATTTTGCTACTTTTTTTTCTCATAAGCCACAACCTTTCCATATGTGACCCCCTCACTTATTAATCATGTGATTTAGGGTCCTCCTCTGCTTCCCTTATCTATGAGTCATGCTTTCCTGCTAACTCATAGCTTTATCCCTTAGAGCTGGACACTATTTCCAGTTATCTCTCTACACTCCAGAGAAACACACCCAACCGCTCAGAATGTAGTCAATGTTCTGATCCAGTGATAAAGTAGCTTAAACCCTATTTATAATTGTATTTATTACTTTTGTTGGAATGTAAATTCTCCCTTTGAGGAGCAAAATGGCAAGTCTGGTGGCCATAATCTAGTGAGTTCATGGCAGTCAATCTTGTTTGGCAAACACTTACACAAAGAGATAAATTACATGATCAACTGCATTGGCTCTATAATGCTCTTGTTTGATTGGATTCATTTTAAGAAGCATTAAAACTGTCTATACATTGCACTGGCTGTTTTCTCTACAGTAAATCATTATTGGTATACTAGCGACTTGCCCGTCAAAAAATGACGGCAATAAGCTTGTAAAGCAGGTAATGTTGTTTGTGTGCAAAATTCATTTTGTTGGTGTTTTAAGACCCTTCGGCACTCATTGCGAGCCTCGCTGTGAAGGGTTTTGGCGTTTATTTGTTTTTCTTTTGCTTTTTTTGTGTATATGTAGGTTTTTATGATAATATACTTATTATGTAATATACTTATGTAATTTGTAACTCTATTTGTAATTAATATATGAAGCAAGCATTGTGCTAAAGAGCTAACAATCTGTTTTGATGTTGCTGCAGCATCCAATGTAGATTTGCACTGTTGTTGAGCTGAGGTGTAATTGTCAGCAATGTGTGCAGTGTGTAGTGTAAATAGGCTGCGGGCGCGAGGGGAAACCCTTAGTGTAGCTGTGACTTAAATTGAGGTGTAACCTCACTTCAGATGTCCTGGGTGTCCCCCCTTGCTGTGGGTAAGCTTTTTATTTTATTTAGAGTGTATTTAGTGTGTTTTTACTGTTTTCCGCTGTGCGCGGTTCGGCCGTTAAGGTCGTATACTGCAAGTTCGAATGTTTTTTTTTCTAAGTCCCGTGGCTCGTATTTTTTTGTGTAAGTCCGTATTTAGTCATTGCGTGTTAGAGTTTATTTTTCAAAGTCCCACTTCTGTGACTATTTGTAATCGCTTGTGAAGCGCCGTAGAGCCTCTACTTCGGCAAATGCGGCCCCTCGCTTTGCGAGGGTCTGCATTTGTGGCCCAAACTGCGTACCGCGCTTCGTCCCTCGCTTCGGCTCATTGCAGCCGACGTTGGAGCCTCCACCTTCCGCATTTGCGGCCCGAACTGCGTCCCTTAGTTTGCGAGGGACGCAGTTCTTGCGAGCTCGCTTCATGAGCTTGCAAAGCGTGACAACATTTCGTAGTTTGACAACTATTATATGTGCTTATCACTACAGTGGATAATTCCAGGGTATATTAATTTATATTATATATTCCTTCTTCCCTTTTTTTACAATTTGATACTAATTATACCAGTGATATATATATATATATATATATATATATATATATATATATATACAATTTTAGTATAGTCGTTGTTTTTGTGGAATATTCCATAATACACATGTATGCATATATACATAAATATACACTAGTAACTTGTTTGTCTCAAATGATGGTATACAATTTTATCTTCAACTTTCTGAGCTGTATCTCTCTGTGCTGTCTCTCTTTGCAGTCTGTCTATGTGCTGTCTCTTTCTGTGCTGTCTCTCTCTCTTGCTGTGCACTTTCAGTCTGTGTGTGCTCTCTCTCTCTTGCTGTACGCTCTCTCAAGTCTCACTCTTTCACGTGTCTCTCTCTCCTCTCTCACTCCTTTCTCTCTCTCTCTCCTGTCTCTAAATCTCCTCTCTCCTGTTTGTTTGTCTTTCTAAGTCTCCAGTCTCTTTCTCTCTCTCTCTCTCTCTCTCTCATGTCTCTCACTTTCTACTGTCTCTTTCCTGTCTCTCTCTCCTGTCTCTCTCCCTCTCTCCCCCTCCCCCTGTCTATGTCCTGTGTCTATCTCCCTCTCTCAGTGTCCTGTCTCTCTCCTCTCTCTCTCCTCTCTCTCTCTCTATCACTCATGTCTCTCTCTCTCTCACTCATGTCTCTCTCTTTTCTGACTCTCTCCTGTCTCTCTTCCTCTCTATATGTCCTGTATATGTCTCTTTCTCCCTCTCTCTCCATGTCCTGTCTCTCTCCCCTAAATTTCTCTCTCTCTCTGACGATTGGCATAATTACAATGCCGGTTCGCGCATCATAATTATGACTAACCGTCAGAAAGCTAATATTTAACAACAATATCTGATGCCTGTGCAGTTAGCACTGTGCAGGTGTTACTGACCTTTTGTTACATTTTATAGTGGATATATATATATATATATATATATATATATATATATATATATATATATATATATATATATATATATATATATATATAAAGATAGATAGATAGAAATCACTGTGAATTTCCATTGCATGCTTTTTATTATCAACTAATTTATTCTCAGATGTCTCTATCTTGCAATAATATATTGACATTAAATATCTTTAGGATTGAGTCACAGACTTTGGTCCCAGATAATACACAGAACTTTCTTCATTTTCAGATGCATCTCACCACAAAGATTAGGAGACATATTATATTTCTCTCTTAATTGTTGGAAGACTCTATATTATTGTGTGCATACAGATCTGGCGCAGGGATATCCAGGGATAAGGGATCCCCTCTGTACCCCGATAGTCATTAATCAAATGCTGTGGTTACATCACACTCTGATAGATTGGGCCCCGGGGGACTCTATACCTGGAAACATCTGGATATGTCCTTTGTGGATAATCCATGGACTAGATAATAAATAGAAATCTAGGGAGCTTTGAGATTATCTGTCTCCTGCCGCCGATGGATCGTGTTTCAAACATGGAATTGGAACAAACGCCACATTTTCTCAGATCATTGAAACAGAAGAGGATTTGGATTTACGCAGAAATGTGGGTTAACACATGTATTGTTCAAAAGATAGTGTAATTTAAAGTGACAATGCAGACATTCCAAATATAATATAACAAATAATATAAAACTACAGGTAATAACACATACTTAATCAAGGGAATTATTAAAAAAAATAATTAATACATTATTAAAACTATATTTTCCTACAATTATATTTTTAATTTTTAATTTTCAATCAGCCTTTCTGATCCACCATTAAGGACTGTCTCATATCCCTTGTTAATGGCAAATAATTGTCACCAATAACTAATTACAGAATGGTAAAAGGAAAAGACTGGGCATGCTCAGCCCGCCAAGTAGTAGTTTATCTGATCAGCCTAGTTATTCCCCGCAGTCTGAGCATGCTCAGTCTCTTCTTTTTCACATGGTTTTGCACTGAAGATAATACATAATGTCTATCCATTTATTTATATCTATCTATCCATCTATCTATCTAATCATATATTTATCTATCTATATTTCTCTCTCTCTCTCTCTCTCTCTCTCTAAATAATATATACAGTTATTACACTGCACTCTGGGAACTTGAGCAGGGACATGCAAATGTGCCCACAAAGGCTTCGCTCATGTAATCCATTACCATTTTAAACATGGCATCCTTTAAGCATATGCCTGCTTTACTACAAAGCTTTGAGCAAAGCTCCTGATGGATTATACACAAGCTAGAAATTTTACCCACGTATAGTACAGGTATCTCAAGGTTACTGCCTCTCATCAGCATGGGGACAGTTCCTAGCTGGTGAAATAGATTTTGTGAGGAGGTAGTTTACCCTAGTAATCATTTAATTTATGGTGGGCAAAAGATCGATAAAAGCCCTCCTCCGTACAGTAAATAAATAGCACATTGTGTTCACATTTGAATGTTTAAAGTAGGTTAAAAAAATGTGTCTACTGTCCAGAATTGCCAGAAATACAGCTATTACACTGCATATCTGTTCTATCTATCTATCTATCTATCTATCTATCTATCTATCTATCTATCTATCTATGGCTAGCCCATCTTGGGTGACCCTACATTGTATAGCTCACAGCTTTATTGAAGTACACAAGCCTCTTCACCAAAACAAGGTAGTGACCCAGAAGAGGTAGATGTATATACTATGGTATTAAGCTATATAATAGAAAATAAATATATATAAAATTATGGACTCACAATTATACAGTGGTGGTGGGGGGGGGGGGGGGGGGATTTGATCCCCTGCTGATTTTGAACGTCTGTCCACTGACAAAGAAATGCTTAGTCTATAATTGTAATTGTAGGTGTATTTTAACAGTGAGAGACAGAATAACAAAAAAATCAAACAAGAAAAACGCATGTCAAAAAAGTTATACATTGATTTGCAGGTCAGTGAGGGAAATAAGTATTTGACCCCTTCGGGAATAAAATTGTAAGGCTGGCAATGCTGTTTGCCACACAATGTGAGGGTTTTTGTCCTCTGAGCACCATTTGTGTGGCACGCGCTGACTGCCGTTGGTTTTATTTTCAAAGTCCTGCGTGCCTGGCATTGTTCGGGTAAGTGTAACTGTCTTCGGCGTCGTGTATTTTTTAAGTTTTGCATGCCTGGCCTTGCTTAGCCTCATTTTCCTCCTGTTTCAGAAGTTTTACGTTTTTTCGGCCGCCAATTTTTCCCTCGCTTAGAAGATTTTCGATCGTCGAAAAATGCCAAATATGGCTCCAACTCATTTGCAAATTAACTCCTTTTTAATTATTTTGGTGGTTTTCCTGTGTTTTTGAGTTACGCGCTTGAACCAACTGCGTTGATGGCATGCCTCAACTGTTTGCCTACTCAACTGCTTGCACCAACCCAGATACTGTAACATATGAAGGTCACATATAACTATGCAGCTCTCTTTCATCCCACGAAAACTGCTGCCCCCAATTCTCTCCCTGTGATCCCTGCTTGCTCGAACCCCTCTTGTGGCCCTTTTGATTCAGTTGTCTCCAGAGAACTACTCGCATAAGTCATGTGATGTAATGTGGCCTGCACTACTGACACTGCAGAAGTCTAACTTGGCATCTCATTATTCCCTCCTGCATTAATGGAGGATGGATAGGGATGGGAAAAAGAGAAGTGGAGAAGGAAAGGGGAAGAAAGAGAGAGGGTGGCAGTAGTAAGGCGATGAAGGAGAGAAAGAGAAGAAAGATTGAGTCAGAAGAAAGAATGAACTTGAAGGTGAAAGGGAAGAAGAGAAAGGTAAATGAAAGAGGGAGTAAGAGATGGATGGATGAAGAAAGATGGATGAAGAAGATGAAATAGGGATGGAGGAGAATGAGGGAAAAGTAGGATGGGGGAATAAGGAAGGAGAGATTAGGGATGCATGGAGGAGAAAGAGGGAGAAAGGAGGGAGACAGGTGGGGAGAAGAAAGAAAGAAGGAGAGGAATGGAAAAAGAGTGGGAAGGGGATACAAAGAAGAAGGAAGGGATGGATGGGGGAGAAAGTTTGATGGAGGGAGAGATAGAGGAAAAAGAGGTATGAAGAAGAATGAGAAGAAGATGGGAGGGAAAGAATAAGAAAGGTATGGATGGGAAAGAGTGATGGAGGAAGGAGAATAAAAGAGGGAGGGAGAAAAATGAAGGAGAAGAAGTGGGAAAAGAAAATGATGGAGGAAAAAGATGGAGAAGAAAGGCATGGAGGAAACAGAGGGATATTTCCCACTCTATGCGTATATATAGTGATGTCGCAAACACTGTTGTCGCGAACCGCCGCAAATGTTCGCGAACCGGCGAATATCGGCGAACCGCCATAGACTTCAATGGGCAGGCGAATTTTAAAACACACAGGGACTCTTTCTGGCCACAATAGTGATGGGAAAGTTGTTTCAACGGGACTAACACCTGGACTGTGGCATGCCGGAGGGGGATCCATGGCAAAACTCCCACGGAAAATTACATAGTTGATGCAGAGTCTGGTTTTAAGCCATAAAGGGCATAAATAACGTGCTTTAAAACATCAGGTATGATGTTGTATCGATTAGGTAGTGTAAGGGTTAGGCACGCTTCACAGTGACAGACCAAACTCCCTGTTTAACGCACCGCAAACAACCACAAACAGTCCATTTGCACAACCGCAAACTCCCCATTTGCACAAGGTTGGATACCAAGCTAGCCATGTCCCATTCCTTGTCCTCACTGATGTCATTGAAGGTCTCTTCCTCCACCCAGCCACGTACAACACCAAGGGTCCCCGAAAGGTGACAACAAGCCCCCTGGGATGCCTGCTGTGTTTGGTCTTCCACCTCCTCAAAGCCACCTTCCTCCTCTGACTCCTCTGCATTATTATAAGGTGTGTTAAGTAGTACTACTCTTATCAGTTTAAAACCTGTTACAGCACATATCAGGGGGCGTGTATAAGGCCTGGAAAAAAAGATGCTTTGTTGGTCGTATCACTTCAATTTTGGGTCACTTTCAGAAATTAGTCTCTGCACCACTCTTTTTAACAGATAACCCAATGGGCTAACCAGGGACCTTGCCCACATAAAAAAACAGAATTTTATTGGAGGAATTATTAGTGTCTTTACCCCCAAGAGAGGACATAATATATGGTATCTTTAGACTACCTGATGGCCAAACCTCCTTTAGCCCCAATGCTATCCAAGAAACATTTCAAAACTTTATCTGACTGGGGGTCTATAGAGTTACATTAGTACTGACCTTTATATGACTGGGGGTCTATAGAGGGACATTAGTACTGACCTTTATCTGACTTGGTGTCTATAGAGGGACATTAGTACTGACCTTTATCTGACTGGGTGTCTATAGAGTGACATTAGTACTGACCTTTATCTGTCTGGGGGTCTATAGGTGACATTAGTCCTGACATCCTACTTCAGTATTATTACTCCCAGTACTCCCAGGCTTGCTACTATTAGATATAATAACCTCAGTTTCGTTTCCTTATCTGTTGGTAACATCAAAATATGATTATTAAATATTTCATATTTGTTTATTTTTTTCTCCCAAAGTGAACCCCTTTGTGTGTGTCCCACAGATGTGGCGTTTCCGCTCTGCGTATGTTGAATTTGCACCGCTCAAAAAGTATGAAAAGAGATCCCCCCCCCTTGAAGCCCATTAATGACATCATCAGTAAATTGTATGTAACAGATTCCAGTGTTTAGGGTTTATGACCCAATACTGCGATCATATCATTTATGACAAAAATCCGTATTTGTCGTATTATTCAGACGCGCGTGCATCTTTGTGTTACATTTCCTGATACTTTTATTATCTTGATCTTTATATATTTACTAGCGACTTGCCCGTCAAAAAATGGCGGCAATAAGATTGTAAGGCAGGTAATGGTGTTTGGACGAGACCTTCATTTTGTTGGCGGTCGGAGATCCTTCGGAGCTCATTGCGAGGCTGTTGGTTGTATTTTTTTTCTGATAGGCGCTTTTGCTGTTATTCTTTGGTCGGCGGTGATGTGTTTTTTGCGCTTATTGCAATGCTTTGTGTGTTATGAGCAGCGTTGGCGCTCGTTGTGTGGCGCGCAGTGAATGGCTTTTATGTTTAATGTGATAATGTTTTTTTTGTGTATATGTATTTTTGTATGCTAATGAAATAATTACTAGATGAATATACTTTACCTATTTGTAAGTAATATATGCAGGAAGCATTGTGCTGAAGAGCTGACAATCTGTTTTCATGTTCCTGCAGCATACAATGTAGGTTTTCAGTGCTGTGGAGCTGCTGTGTAAGTGTCAGCAATGTGTGCAGTGTGTAGTGTAAATAGGCTGCGTGCGCGAGGGGAAGCCGTTAGGGTAGCTGGGTACTTCCGCATTGTGTAAGTTAGTGTTGTAAAATGGCGGGGAATGTGTATGTGGTACGCGGGTGTGGATGATTTAGCGTCCTTGCTAATAGTGTATCTTTACCTCGTCCGTATGTGTTTCGCGTGTTTAGGGTCCTGTAGCCTCGTTTTCTTTTTTTCAACAGCCATTTTTTCTCTCACTTAGGTGATTTTCGGGTGTCTAAACTCATGAATTTGGACTTAAATGGAGGTGTAACTTCACTTGCGAAGGTCCTCGGTGCCCGCCTTGCTGTGGGTAAGCATTTTCTGTGTTTGTTGTGTGTATTTATTGTGTTTTTAATGTTTTATGTGCGCGCGGTTCGGGCGTTAAGGTCGTATTTTTGTGAGCTCGTAATGTTTTTTTTTCTAAGTCCCGTATTTTTGGATGGTAAGTCCGTAAATTTGATGGTGTAAGTCCCGCCTGCGGCTCATTGCAGGCGACGTGGGAGCCTTGGGCGCTCCTTGCCAGCAACTCTGGCCCTCGCTTCGCAAGCCCGCAGCGTTAGCAACAACCCGCCTGCTCACAACTATATATGTGATATCTGCAACGTCTTCCCCAGTTGGCACTTGTAAATCGGCTAAGCGACAAAAAAAATGGCGTCCGGAAAAAATGAAAATGAGGCTTCACGACCCCAAACTGCGCAAAACATCGCCAGCCATGTACGACTTTTACCTAGGAACAGACGAGGTACAAAATACACTATTAGAAATAATGGAAACTGCTGGTGAGCCGCGTAACACATACACAATCGCCGCCATTTTACAACACTAACTTGCAACTAATAACATTACAAATCTAAAATGGCGCGTTACACGACTATACAAGCGGTTTCCCCTCGTGCACTGCGCACATTGCTGACACTTACACCTCAGGTCACCAACAGTCCAAATGTACACTGTAAGCTGCAGGAAAATCAAAACTGATTGTTAGCTCTTCAGGATATTGATCACTGGATATATTAATTACAAATAGGTAAAGTATTTTAGTAATTAATTAATTCATTATTATTAAAAAATATATATATAAAAAAAATATGCTTAATAGCATATTTTACACTGCCGTTACTTTACATACATTAACGCTTCGCACTTCCTAATACATTTGTTCATTCACAATAGTTATTATCGTGCATTCATTTAATAAGTATTAATTAGTAACGGAAAATAAAAATGTAGACTTTACACTACACTAAAATGTTTTACTTTTTACTCTGCAGTTATATATCTGGATTACTGTTCATTGGCTGCCAGCGATAGCACTCTCAAAGCAGTTACAAATCTAAATCACTTTATTATGCTCTGAGACCTGAATACATTTTTTAATTTACACTGCACAAAAAAAATGATATATTTAACACTGTACTTATGCGATGAGCGCCGAAGATTGATCGTTGCAAAGCACGAAACATCAAGGACACGAGGGAAGAGGCTCACAATGAGCGCCGAAGGTCCTCAGAGTACAAAAAGCATCACATTGTGTGGCAAACAGCATTGCCATGGCTTCAAACTTTATTGCCCCGTCATTTGTGCCTGGCAAGTCGCTAGTGATATAATATAACATAATGCAATACAATATTATACAGTACACATGGGTGTTGGAACTGGGGGGGGGTAAAGGGTAACCCCCCCCCAGATTTCTTATCGTATGTATGTATGCGTATAGAAGCTAACAGGGGAGGGGAGAGGCGGAGGAAACACAGGGGAGAGGGAGAGGAAGACACAGGAGAGGGGAGAGGGGGAGGAAGACACAGTGGAGAGGGGGAGGAAGACACAGGGCAGAGGGGGGAAGAGAAACAGGGTAGGGGAGAGGTGAGGGGAAGAGACACATGGGAGGGGGGAGAGACACAGGAGAGAGTGGGGGTAGAGACACAGGGGAGAGGGGGGAAGAGACTAATGGGAGGGAGTGGTGAGGAGACACCGGGGAGAGGAAATGGGGTAAAGACACACAGGAGGGGGGAAGAAACACAGGGGAAGGGAGAGGGGGTAGAGACACAGGGGAGAGGGGGTAGAGACACAGGGGAGAAGGGGGAAGAGACACAGAGGAGGGGGGAGAGACACAGGGGAGAGGGAAGGGGGGAAAGACACAGGGGAGGGGGGAAAGAAACACAGGAAGGGAGAGGGGGTAGAGACACAGGGGAGGGGGAGTGACACAGGGAAGAGGGAAGGGGGAAAAGACACAGGAGAGGGGGGGAAAGAAACACTGGGGAAGGGAGAGGGGGTAGAGACACAGGGAAGGGTGGGAGAGACACAGGGGAGAGGGGGGGGGGGAGACACATGGGAGGGAGTGGGGGGGAGACACAAGGGAGAGGGGGGGAGAGAGACACATGGGATGGAGTGGGGGGGGAGACACAGGGGAGATCTTGTGCTTTATTATTATTATTATTATTATTACTATATAATGTGTAGATGTACCGGCTGGGCATGCTCTTGTGCATTATTATTATTATTACTATATAATGTGTAGATGTACCGGCTGGGCATGCTCTTGTGCATTATTATTATTATTATTATTACTATATAATGTGTAGATGTACCGGCTGGGCATGCTCTTCGACATTATTATTATTATTATTACTATATAATGTGTAGATGTAACGGCTGGGCATGCTCTTCGACATTATTATTATTATTATTACTATATAATGTGTAGATGTACTGGCTGGGCATGCTCTTGTGCATTATTATTATTATTAGTTGTATTTTACTAATAATAATAATAATGCACAAGAGCATGCCCAGCTGGTACATCTACACATTATATAATAATAATAAGAAGAAGAAGAAGAAGAAGAATGCACAAGAGCATGCCCAGCTGGTACATCTACACATTATATAGTAGTAATAATAATAATAATAATAATAATGCACAAGCGTCCTTCAGCACTGCACTGGACACTGAATAAACTTGCCTAGCTATGGTTTTCCCTATTGATGCAGTATCACCTACACTCTCCCTCCTCTCAGTAAGACTGCAAGTTAGTTATGATTCCAAAATGGCTGCTGTCCTTCAGATGGAAGGCTCTGGAAGGGAGTGTATGCTGCTGATTGGCTGGAATGTGTCTGCTGACTGTGACATGCAGGGTCAAAGTTTCCTCAATCATAAAGTATTGGGGGCGGGTTGAATATCGCATATGTTCGCAGTTCGCCGCAAACGCGAACATGCTATGTTCGCCGGGAACAGTCCGCCGGCGAACTATTCGCGACATCTCTATGTATATACATACATAATAGGAAATATACTTTCATTTATATTAATGGGTAATATAAATATATTTGAGATCTGCTTTAATAGTTGGGGGGGTGCATTTTTACTTAAATATATTTGAATTTTGCGCTAATAGTTGGAGGGGGGTTATTTTCACTTAAATATATTTGAATTCTGCTCCAATAGCTGGGGGGGGGGGGGGGGGGGCATTTTACTCAGGCAGCAGAATACTTCATACAATATGCTGTGCTGGATGTTATAAAAAACTGGATTTAAAATCAATGGGGAAAAAATATCAACAACCTCACATGTGTGGATGATACCATTGTGATTGCTGAATGTGAGGAGGGGCTGAGGACCTGGTTTATTAAAGGTGAAAAAAGAGAGTGTAAAATATTATGTCAACCATCCATATTAATCCACAGGAAATAGACGGGGGGATGTGGAGACAGCAACAGATTTTATTTTCCTGGGCATAGAGGTTACTGCAAGTCAAGAGGAGGGACCAGCTGCTCTCCTCTGTGGGTTTCTGTTTGTTGTTGCTAGGCATCCTCTGGAAGGAGGCATCTTCAGGACCTGGACAAGTTGTCAGATAGTAAGTGACTCTGTCCCAAGCACTGAATAGGAAATGGTTTAAATGCACCTTGCTTCCTCACTATGTTTCAATCACACAGCAATAAGAATAGAAGTATTATATTGCTATAATGTTAGGATAATGTCCTGCTCCCATTCCTCTGATCTTAGGTGCCAAACTGTGCTTTGTCACTTGCAGAAAGCTAAAGTTCACTTTACAACTGTCACTGTTGCATTGGCAACCCACAACATCATGGCACGTCACTTCAAGATTCTTCCCCTTATCAATGCTGCAAACTGGATATCAAAGCAGATTTGCTCCCTGGGAAGAAAGTTATTGCAAATAGGGACAAGATGTTAAAACTTTGAGTCTGACTAAGAGCCTTAAATGCTGGTTTTCCCACCATTTTTGTTCTGGAATTCCTACTATCTTGGAGCACTGTCTACACTGTGCCACAAAAGTTGTGGAGTAAAAAATTCAGCAGAGAAATATCCCCCACAGTCTGTAAATGTTGGGTGGAGCTCTAGCATATAAAGATGGTTGTGTTAATTTTCACCCAAAAAAAGCAATGTTTATTTGAATAACAATAAATTGAAAAGTTGTTTACACAATTCTTTATTATGAAAAGTGGACCATTACAGTGGTTTTAAGTGGTTCCCATTACTCTAAAACATCTCAGTTGCCACATCTGAAACTTGAGACTCTATACAAAGTTAAACATGAAAGCTTTTATTACAGCCCTTTCCACGCAATATGCTGTATTAGCTTATTTAATAGAGCTGTGAATTATACACATGAAAAAACTCAAACATATTCATGCAAATATATCCTAAAAAATGCAAAATATGTACTAATTTATGTAGTACAATTATGCTGCTAAAGCCTGCTGAAATTGTTATATATGTTAGATTTTTTTGGTTAGAAATAATATTTACACATTAAAATGTAAACAAATCATAGAAAAGACAAAAACATTCCAGAGTTAAATTTTAATATTTTCTACCAATTCATTTATTTTTTTTATTTTTATTTTTATTTATACATTTTGTTACATTACACACAAAAAAAAATAAACATATATTCAAAATATACCAGTTCTGACACACAGGTCAGCAAAAGTCTATAAAACATAAAAAAACAATACAACACAAACATCACATAAACAAATCATATACCTCCAGCATGAGGAAAGCACTCCGGGAGAGAAGAGAGGAGAGACACCTTGCTGAGCTCAAACCTTCGCTTGTGAAGATACATTTTTTTCCCATAGGGCCCATTTAGCTCCTATCTTAGGGCCTATCTTAATATTACTCAAACCACATTCTAAAAGGTGAACATATTCCAATCTTTCTAGAAGTTCCATCCAAGATGGGCATACTTTATTTTTCCATCTAAAAGCTACATTTTTTTTGATTCCATAAGGAAAAGCAAAGCCATACTTTTAACTGAAGTTAAAAAATCATCTGGTAAAAAATGTAAGATCACTAATTCTGGTGCCGGAGTTATTACCTTTTCTCAGATCTTTGATAAGTGTTTAAAACTCTCTGATCAGAAATTCTGTATTAGCGGACAACTCCACCAGATATGAAAATGCGAACCATTCTGCCCACAACCTCTCCAACAGTTCTTTTGTTCCTCTGAGTTATTTAACTGTCACAATTTAATTGGAGTTATGTACCATCTGTTGATAATCTTAAACTGAATTTCCCTATATGTTACATTTTTAATAAATCTAGCCATTAGAGAGAAGGATGGGTGCCATTTTTCGATAGGCCAAGAATTACCTATATCATTTCCCCATAACCTCCAATTAAAGGGTTTCTCAAGTTAGTATTGTTTCTTAATGATTTTATAGCATTTAGACACAAGGTGCTTTTTATCTTTAGAAGAGATTAAAATTTCAAAATCCGTCAGCCTCCTTGTCTCCTAAATATAGAAAGGGGATGAAACCAATAGGTTCCGTAATTTAATACATTCTAGCCAATTATCTAAGGAGATTGAATAACTATTAATAAGTTCTTGGAACTCCATTAATTTTTTATCCCCATATATATCTTTTAGACAAAGAGCTCCTTTTCTCACTAACATCCTAAGTAGGCTAGAATCAAATAATTTGGCCAATGAGGCCAAAGGCGTAATCGGGCTGGGTAGGGGCATTAGAGAGAAGCAAGCGCTACATTTACACCACCACCTATGATTTTTTAATGTAAGACTTCCTCGTACTTTACTATCCTTAAACTCCCCATCTGTGGAAAACAGTAAAAGGTTTAGATCCCCCGATTCTAAGTCGAAGTTCTCAATTTGAGACCAATTAGATAGGTCAGGTGACTGAGTCCATAGTACTAGTTGGGACATTTGTATGGCTTGTTGGTAGTTTTTAATCAACGGGTACCCGACTCCTCCCTTTTCAAAATCGCATATCACACAGACTTTCTTTATCCTAATTCTTTTATAATTATGTATGTATTTATCGATTAAGATTTGGAATTTATTGATAATATATGCTGGTACCCACAGCGGAAAACTGCGTAACAAATAAGTAATTTTTGGGAGAATTAATTTACTAACAAAATACAAGCTATAGATTTGCATAAAACAATAAAAATTAAATAATGCTTCTATTATTATTATGATTATTATTATTATTATCATTTATTTGTACATCTGTAGATATCAATGACTTATTTAAAGCAGAGAATGAAAGGATATCAAATTAAATCGTAGTAAGGGGGTTTAAGGAGGGAAAGATATATAGTTATTTACTCTCGATTCCTTGCTCTCCCACCTATTTTACATCTCATCACCCAACAGACCAGATGATTTTCCTTACCTTAGTGAAGCAAAGCAATAAAATGTTTCTATTAGTAAGGAAAATCCAGTTCTTGCTGCTTTTTCCATTGTATATTTGGTCTGTCTTGAAAGCATAAGGTGAACATGAAATCATGAAAAGATATTTCACAGGGATTTGGGCCATTTTGCTGGAACTACAGTGCTGAGGGTGCTGTAATATAATGAGCTATATTATATATAAATATACATTAATAAGCTTTAATATTGAAATTTTGCTTAAATACTAAAAATACACACAGATATGTGTTAAAAACTATATTCCTAACTCTGGGTTGTATTTATGTGGATATAATTCTTAACCCTTTTGATTAGCAATAAAAGTAGCACTTAAGGAAAAAAAATGGATTGTAGTGTCTTAGTCTTCATCAGTTCTGTTTCTCTTCACCCCCATTTGGTGTTCAGAGGATGGAAGAGGATATCTACAGGAGGCTGTCCTGAGAGCAGTCTTTATCTTCCTCTTTCTTGCAGGCAAAACTGGAACAGGCAGAAAACAAAAAAGTAGGATAAAGATAACCCCTCCGGAGAAAGTGGCAGACAAGAAGATCTTAATTTAGGCTTTTTGTTGTCAAAGTTTTCTAAATAATTGCATAGTAATTGAGGTTGAAAAAAGATTTTTAGAACATCAAGTTGAACTGTTTTAGATCTCCTCTGATCTATGCAATAGGAGGATTGTTATCAACATATATATACAGGGCCAAATCATATATCACAAGTAGTAGACAGTGCTCCATAAAAGTAGGTCTGATAGTATATAGTTAAATCCTTATGCTTACTACTAGGGTATTATTGTGGAAAAAAAAATGTATTAAAAATATAAAAAAATATAAAAAAAATAAAAATATATATTAAAAATAAAATACAAAAGAAACACAGTACATTAGGTTTATACCAACAAGAGCAGAGTTTGTATACTAACAGTGGCTAACAAAAAGAGGGTGTATATTAAAAAAACGCTGTAAAGCCAGAAGAGTAAAAGATTCTAATATGAAAGAAAGAATATAAGGATGGAAGTGTGGTGCATATTGTAGGAAATCTGTATGTGTAACCATAAGTGATATATAAATACAATGTGTGTAATGTGCAAAAATCGTAAGTAAAAGTAACCTGATAAAAAAATATAATAATATAATATTTGAATAGACTTGTATTCTAAAAAATAAAGAAATGAAACTTGTATTCTAAAAAATAAATAAATAAATCTATAGTGGTGTAAAGAATGTGTATTAGACTGACAAATACATCTAAATATGGAACCTTGTAGTAAATAATAAAACTCTGGTGTGAAGTACAGAACCTAAAAATGTGAACTAATATATAAGAAAATAACTGTCTATGAGCCTATTTGATAAATGCTCCATAAGAAAAACCCTCATTTAGGCTATCTGGACTCTGTGACTTCAATGTATATATCTATTGACACTCCCTCTGCAGGAGTGATCTATCCAGATTACCTCGTTGTGGTCCCAATTGAACGTTAGCAATAACACAGAATTTTAAATCTTGAAGGTTCTAATTATGGTATATCTTTAGGTGCCTGGCCAACGGGGTGTCCAGTTCATGTTGAATGGAATAAACATGTTCAAGTACATGGCATCAAAATTGACGGATGGTTTTGCCAACATGCAATTTGTTGCATTGACATTGCATGATATATAAAACTTCCATGGAGCCGCAATTGAAAAATTTACTAATATAATACATTTTTCTTGTTTCAGGATGAATACATTTTTTATGGGTGCTATGTATTTGCCTGCCTTAGAGTGTTCACAACTAAATATGCCCATTG
Organism: Discoglossus pictus; assembly: GCA_027410445.1. Taxonomy (NCBI): domain Eukaryota; kingdom Metazoa; phylum Chordata; class Amphibia; order Anura; family Alytidae; genus Discoglossus; species Discoglossus pictus. Next base: position 51,388,734 of record CM050174.1, read on the forward strand.
TAGGTTTCAACCAAGAATTTTATGTTTTCAGTGGTTGAAAAAACTGTGGGCAAGACGATACACTTAACCATTCTGATATATAAGGGGGACAAGGCAGCTTTCAAATCTGGGTCTGACGTCAGTAGATGCCAGTGCTGTTTTAAAATTTTTGCTACTTGCTGTCTATCAATTCCAAAGGTCATGATACACCATATAATATCGTCCTTCGGTGACGTATGACCGGAATTCAATTATTTGGTTCTATTAGTTGAATTAGCGCTTTTATAAGCCAGTTTGAATGCCCTGTTGGGGTAACCCTTAGCCTTAAAGCGTGCTCTTAATAAGTCGGCTTACATTTTAAATTCATGTTCACTGCTACAATTGCGTCTTGCTCATAGGTATTGACCTAAACGGTATACCCTTTTTAAGTGGTATAAAGTGATGACTTGACCAATTTAGAAAGGAATTTGATCCCGCAGGTTTGCAGTATAAGGTTGTATGTATTTTTCCCTTCAAGAACCTTTTATATACGCAAATCTAGGAATTGTAACTCATCCTTACTAATAGTATGGGTACATTTTAGGCCTTAATTGTTTTTATTTATGACCAACATGAAGCTCTCAAATTCTTTTATGGTACCATTCCGAAAGAATAGGACGCCATATATAAAACGTCACCAGATTAGAACATTATCAGTGAATCTAGTCATTTGTTCAGATCATTTACATCATTAGGGGCACATGGTTGGTGCCCATGGCTGTCCTTCTAATCTGGTGGTACCAATGATTGTCGAAGAGGAAATAATTCCTTGTTAATGTAAATTGTAGCAAGGTAAGTATAAATCTGTCTAAGGGGGCCATGTCTATGCCTTTCATACTTAGGAAATAGTCGGTAGCTTTTAAGCCTAAACATCAATACTCCAATACTCGCTAGTAGGTATGTGTGGGGACTGTTAAGTCTTCAAGGCTTCTCAGGGTGACTGCTGTATCTTTGAGATAAGATGGTAAGGAAAAGACAAAAACTTTCATATAGTGATTGATATAGACACTTATGATTTGTGTTAAATTATTTGTGCCTGAAACTATTGGACAGCCAGGTACAGGGTTTGGATTTTTATGCACCTTTGGAAGCACATAAAACATTTCAATTGTGGGGCATTATGGAAGAAGGAAATGCAAGCATGAATTGTCAGTAATACCTATATCTCTACCCTCTATGAGGATGGATCTTAATTTTTTAAGATATTCAATGGTAGGGTCGTTTTTAAGGATTTCATGTGTGGTGTTATATTGAAGTAGTTTACAACACATCTGTTTATAATTTTCCCTGTCCATAACCACCACATTGCCACCTTTGTCAGCGGGCTTTATAACCAATGAGGTGTTAGCTTTAAGTTCCTGGTGAGCCTGTTTATCTTGGCTACTCATATTCATTTGATGTTTTTTAGGCTTACGTTTTTCAAGATCTCTCGTCACTTGATGCAGGAATGCATCAATGTTACTAAATTCCTTTATGTTTGGTGTGAACTTACTAGTTGTTTTTTCAAGGCCTCTCCTTGGTAGTTATACCTTCATTTTCTTGAAGGAGTGACACTAAATTCATTAATGTATCTATATCATTATTAGCTATTCCTTGGCGCATGAGTTCCCTATCTTCCTTGATTTTTTAAAACTTTTTTAAAGCAAGTTTCCTTTGCGAACAAATTTATATATTTTATGTTGGTAAATAGATTGGAATAGCACGTTGGAACAAAGGTTAGGCCTTTCATTAACACATTTCTATGAGTGTTAGGCACTGTTAGTATACAAATACAGTTCTTGTTGGTATAATCCTAAATTTCACATGCATGTGTTTCTTTTGTATTTTATTTTTATCTGGTGTTTCAGTTTTTTTACTTGTTTACACATCGCAGGCTATTTAAGCCCGGTTCTTACCTAGAGTGGCATCTTTCTGCCCCTGATGAAGCGGGGGGACCAGTGAAACAGCTATTGGGCAATATAGTAGGGTCTTGTTTGTCCTTGTATGTATATGATGTACATGTACTATACATATACTATAAGATATGTGACTGCTTAACTTTGGTCACGCAAATATGTATATGTGGTATGATCTTTTCATGCAGGACTAATGTGGCATGTATATTACATATAAGGTTCATTCTATAGGACCTATTATTCACACATAGTACCATAAGTCCATCTTTTTGAGAGTCCCTTTGGACTTATTCAATTATACATATTGGTTTAAATATTATTTTTTTTCTCACTATAATATCCTAGGGTAGTAAGTATAAGGATTTAACTACTTTTATGGAGCACCGTCTACTCCTTGTGATATATGATTTGGCCCTGTATATATATGTTGATAGTACTTGTCTGTCTGTAAATTAGAGGCCAAAAATATCCAATACATGTGGTATTATAGTTTATGAAGTGCTTATTCCGACTATTTTCTTTTATATATGTTTTAATCTGTGTATTGTCCACACTGCTGGTGGTTCTCAGTAACTACTGGCACCTGTTTATGATCTTTTATCTAGAGCACCTAGACTCAATTCTGTCTTCTATCTATATATAGGGGCATTTAGCCAGAAATGGTGTATCTACATAGGTAGTATCCTTCCGGTAGGAGGCATCCTTTGAGGTCACAGGGTTCTACTACGCTTACATGTGGTGTGGATGTCTTGACAACACTTACTCCGTCCAGGATCTCTACCTAATATTATTGCAATTGTTCACCAAATTTGTATTTTTTCAGCTAGTGGGAGATTTTGTTGGTATCACCGGCTAGTGTGGATGATACACATATTTTTAATATCAGTGATTTTTGGTGCATTAAAGTTTTCTTTTTTTTCATATTATTCATAGAATACTATATGAATGTGTGGATCACAACAAAATGTGGCAAGTTCTTAAAGAGATGGGGGTGGTACCAGACTATCTCATCCTCCTCCTGAAGAATCTGTATATGGACCAAGAAGTCACAGTCAGAACTGAACATGGAACAACAAAATGGTTCAAGATCAAGAAAGGAGTACAAGGTTGTATGTTATCACCTTATTTATTCAACTTATTTGTAGTGTACATCATGTGCAAGGTCAGACTGGATGAATCCAAAGATGGAATAAATATTGCTGGAAGAAATTTCAACAACCTCAGAAATGTGGCTGATACTACTCTGATGATTGAAAGTGAGGAGGACCTAAAGGGCCTATTGATGAAGGTGAAAGAAAAGAGTGCAAAAGCTGGTCTGCTACTCAGCATTAAGAAAACAAAGATCATGGCAAACAGCAATCTCAGTTCCTGGCAAAAAGATGGGGAAGAAGTGGAGGAAGTGCAGATTTTATTTTTCTGGGATCCAAGATCTCTTCAGATGGTGACTGTAGGCATGACATTAAAAGAAGTTTGCTTCTGGGGAGGAAAGCAATGACCAGCTAGGACAAGCTAGTAAAAAGTAAAGCTATTACATTATCAATGAAGGTTTGCATAGTAAATAGTATGGTATTCCTAGTAGTAACATACAGATGTGAAAGTTGGACCATGAAGAAGGCTGAGCACCGAAGAATTTGTGGCTTTGAATTGTGGTGTTTCCAAAAACTGCAAGAAGATCCAATAAATCAGTGCTACAGGAATTCAAGACAAACTGTTTACTGGAAGGAATGATAATGAGGCTGATGTTCAAGTATTTTGGTCAAATCATGAGGAGACAGGATTCCCTAGAAAAGGCTTGGAGGCACTCAAAGAAAGGGGAGGCAGATGCGGAGAGGGATAGATAAGATTATTGAAGTAATGAACATGAGCTTGATGGAGCTCAGAGTGGCAGTAGCTGACAGATTTGCCTGGCATGTAGCGATTCTTAAGGTCATGGAGGGCAGGACACGACTGAAAGATTAAACGACCAAAAGCACTTCTAAAACTGTCAGCCATATTTATATTTTAAAAATCCACTGTATGTTTTGATCGCTGTAAGTGAAAATATATTAACTTCAAAACTATTATTTAAAAATCATATGTTTTATTAATAACAAAAAACTCATAATAAATGCTTTACGCAGTAATTCTCACAATGAAATACAATAACATTGAGGGAAGATCATTTGGGTTTTGGGGAATACATGACAATGTAAAAAATTATTCTTTTTGTATGAACAAAATAACAATATAAAACAGTAAATTAATTGGTCCATTAGTCTACTAATTTTATGTATGGCAAATTGAGACCCTCTGTTGAATTTGCCCAACACTGTTATCCAACATTTTGTATAGTCATCAATATGGCGCTACAATGGCTAGTCCCATAAAACCATAGTAGTACTTTTCAACGCATCTGGAATAACACAGATTGGACTCCTTTGTTGGTTTAAATAGCTGATTTTGCCCAACACTGGTGCCCATCAAAATGATGCCACTCATGGTCTAAAATGCAACAGATTGAAGGTATATTGGTTTGTGAGATGATTTTGCTCAATATTGGAATCAAACAATTCATATGATGTCATAATGGCAACTCTCAACAAATACTAATTATATTTTTAAAGAACTGAAATACAAGAGATTGGTATCTTCATAGTTTTAAGAGATGAATTTACACCAACATTGTTGGCCAACCTTATCAAATCTTAATTTTAGTTTTAGGTCTTAAATACAACCAGTTCAGTCAGACCTTGTTTTGAGTGATGGATTTATTCACCATTGGATATTCTGTATAACCAATGATTTGACCTCACAATGATCACTCTCACCAAATCCTAATTTCATTTTCAATGGAACTGAAATATAACAGATTGATTCCTTGGGACCTAGGAAGCTTTCAGAGATGAATTTATTCAACATTGCTCGCCAGCGTCACAAAACCTTAATTCTAGATTTAGATCTTTTAGCTCTTAAATACCCCAGATTAAGTCCAACATTGTTTTGAGAAATGAATTTAGGCAACATTGATAATGCATATTCTATACAATCGTCGTTATGACCTCACAATGGTCAATCTCACCAAATTCAAATTCCATTTTTCAGTGGTTCATGGGATGATTTTGCACAACATCAGTATCAGCAATTGTATGTAATTATTAATATGATGCCACCATGACTAAACTCATCAAATTTGAGGGATAAATGTACCATACACTGTAATAAGACTTTCAGTATAGTCATCAATATGAGAGCACAATGGTTAACAGCATAAAATCCTAATTCTAGTAGATCTAAAAAAAAAAAGGATTTGAGTCCTTCATTGGTTTAGGAGATGCATTTACCCAACAATGTTATCAGACATTTGGTGTAGTCATGGTCAGTCTCATTAAATCCTAGTTATAGTAGATCTAGAATAGAAAGGATCGCCATTCTCCATTGGTTTAAGAGATTAATGTATCAAACATTATTATCAGACATTTGGTGCAGTCATGGTAATGACTCCAAATGGTTTGTGTCATTAAATCCTAATTCTAGTAAATCTAGAATAGAAAGTATTTGTGTCCTTCATTGCTTTAAGAGATGAATTTACCCAACATTGTTATCAGCCATAAGGTGTTGTCATGGTAATGATGCTAAATGGTCAGTTTCATTAAGTCATAATTCAAATTTTCAACAGATCTGAAATACAACAGATTGAGGCCAATATTGGTTTGATATATGACCCAAAATTGCTATTTAATATTCTGTATAATAATAAGGTCAGTCTAACTGTATCCTAATTCTGTTTTTATTTATATATATGAAATATAATAATTTAGGGCTTACATTGGCTACCAATAGTGTTATCAGATATTCTGTATATCCATATATTATGTTTCTTAACCAAAAAGGCTAAACTCATCAAGGCAAATTCTAACTTTTGATAGGTCTGACAGGTTTATTAACAGCCATGTCATCAGTATGATGTTTCTTAACCACACTGACTAATCGCTTCACTCTATGAAATTAGTGGAAACACATGGACGATGTCTTCCTCTTCTATTAAATCAGTTCAATGGATTTCTTTTTTGGTCAAAATGAGTAAAATGTATGATTTGGGATAAAAAGGAAAGAAAATACCAAATAAAAAAGGGTGAAATGGCTAGTGCAGTTTTCATATAAAGATCATCGGAGCAGTTCAGTCTGGTAGCCAAGACGTTGGATGCAATATGATTGTCTTTTTCAAAATGGGCATTCACATATTATTTCCATTTTGTATGGAAAACTGTGAAAGTATAGTCAATGTATTTGCAGAGCTGGAAAAAAAAATCTTGGTAACCAAAGAGGCGGTTTTCCAGGAGAGGTCTTCTGCCTGTGGAGAGTTTTTGGAGGATATAATCTGTTACTCAGAGCTCGGAGAGGCTGTCGAGTCCATATCATCTGCATCCTGATCGTTTGGTGACATGGGTTGCCCACCTTTAACACGCTTCCATTTCATTCTCCGGTTCTGAAACCAAACTTTGACCTGGATGAGAAAGATAAGAAGATTGTGTCAGACTCACTGCTCTTCATTCCTTGGCCAATATAGGACAATGTATGGAGGTCTTATGATGCTTCATGGTCATTCAGATATTCATCACCAATCTCTTAAATGCTTTCTCTACTGCTCCTCCTTTTTTTTCTCACACTTGATTTTAATTATTTGCCTTCAACTTTGTACATAAATATGGAGAAAGAGATATTGACTTGACAGCAGATAAGAACCAAAAGGACCATCTCATTCTATTTACCAAAAAAGCTTGGCAATACTAAACCTCAGGAAGGCCTTGTATTATATCAGGCATACTGGATGGCTGATCCACTTATCTACTATCATTTCTGTAAAGTAACACTTTTGTACATTAAACCTAATTATTCCTCCCACCATCTTCATATCATGACTTCTTGTTCTGGTTCATCTTTTTCGGGAAGATATTTCCTTTTGATATATTTGCTGGCCTCACTTATATCCCCCCTCCCTTCTCGCCCCTCTAATCTATACATATTAATATCATGGAGTTTCCTCTAATCTATTCATTTAATGAAATGCGGCCTCCTTATAAATTGTGTGTTTTAGACCCTGCATCACTTTAGTTGCCTGCTTTGAATTGTCTTTAATTTATTAACATCCTTTTGAAGATCCAACCTCAGTGCTGGTCACAGTATCTAGGGGGTCTGGCTGGGGATCTATAGAGTGACATTAGTGCCTCTCTATTCCTGACTGGTGGTCTAAAGAGTGAAATAAGTAGCTCTCCATTTCTGATTGGTAATCTATAGAGTGAAATTAGTATTTTTTTTAATTCTTGACTAGGGGTCTATAGAGTGACAATAGTTCATCTCTATTTCTGACTAGATTCTATAGAGTGACATTAGTACCTCTCAATTTAGGACTATTTGTCTGTAGAGTGACATCAGTACCTATCTATTTCTGGCCAGGTGTCTATAGAGTGACATTTGTACCTGACCATTCCTGACCATCCACATTCCTGACCATTACACCAGTTTTATCATCTCATTAGACACTTATTATACATCTCCTGAAATGTTCCCACCTGTCACCAGCAGCAAGTAAAACCTTCCTTTCATTTGTAATAGGGGTCCCACAACTCTCAGGAGAGAGGTCACACAATAAATTACCTGTCTTTCAGTGAGATCTAGGTTCACTGCTATCTCGTATCTCCGAAGCCTTGTTAGATAATTATGATGAGCAAACTCAGCCTCCAGTTCTCGCAGCTGTTCCTTGGTGAATGCCGTCCGCTCTTTCCGAGCTTTGCTATTGGTCTCCGGCCTAGATATGGGGTCTCCGTTCTCTATAAAATAAAAAGTTCTTTTTAGATCCCAAGCATCTTTAATGTTAGGTCACTCTTTACTGAAACTCACACAGACATTAAACAATCTATTCCTTTAAGGAATAATAAAAAAAGTTTATAATGTAATAAGCTGTTTAAATAGTGTCTTACAAGCTGTTTATGGACATTATTCCTTCTATCTTTTTTTTTCCAAGTCATAGAGATTTTGTCCCACTTTATGAATAGGCTCCATGGCATAACATATGAATTGGAGATGTCTCACCTAAGTGGATACAGCCCCAATACGATTTGCTGCACCTTCTCTAAGATTTAGTGAGTTTCTAATATTTCCAAAAGCTGCTTATTCTCTGGAAATAATAAATCAAGATTTTAGGGGTATATATATATATATATATATATATATATATATATATATATATTTAAAAAAATAATATATATATATATATATATATATATGCAGTACATAAATATATATATATATATATATATATATAAGCTCACTTAAAGTAACTGTAACAGAAACATATTGTGTTTTAGTCATAGGATCTTCTAAAGAGCTTTTCATAATTATCCTATATTGAAACTACAGATGTAGACTTGATAATGGAAATAATGATTTTACAAATATTTATATTTTGGCTCACTTAATGTAACCATAACAGGAACATATCGTATTGTATGTTTTAGTAATAAGATCTTCTTATATATATATATATATATATATTTATATAATATAAGAGGCAAAACAAAAAGTATAAAATAGAATTGAAGCCTTAGAAAGTATTTTATGTCGGAGAATGTTTCTATTTACTCAAATTAAATATATAACAAAAAGAAAAGAAATACTAAATTAAATAGTATACAATAGAAATTCTAAATTAAAAAAATACAGAAAAGACTAAGCTAAAAAAATATAAAAAAAATACTAAATTGAATAATACAAAAATATAATGGGCCTCATTCTATTATCGTCCGTAGGAGATGCGGGGCCGCAAGGACCGGCCGCAGGCTATTTGCCTATTCTATTCCCTTCTGGCAGGGGGCTCCGGCAGGCTTGCGGCCTGCGCCTTGTTATCCCTTGCGGCCGCACATGCCGCAGGAAAGCCTTTGATCTTAAACGGCCGCAAGAGTTTCGGCCGCAAGAAAAGCCCGGTTGCTATTCTATTGCTCCGGGAACCCTCTCGGCAAGGCTAAAACCAAGCTGCAGCTTACTTGCACTAAAAGGTCCCGCAAGCACACAATTAGGCACATAATAAAGCCATCCTGCACTCTTATGAGACGATATAGTGATTGGGGGTGTTAGCATTCATAGCACAACATTCCCCTACACTCAAATCCGCAAATAATTTTTATTTTAATTCATGTCAAATATCCGTGGACAAAGTCCCGAGGGCTTGGGGCACCTCAGACCCGCCCAGGCTGCGGGATGGAAAATAAACTGTTAATGAAATATCGGATTTGGGCTGATGTGCAAGCTTGAGAGGGGCTTGCTATTAATCCTCTTGTCCCCCATTATGATCCCTAGCATTTACAGAGCTGTACAGTGCCATCCTGAATTTATATTTGCATTTAAAGTTTTCTGACCTTGCTGCCGGTTGCATGATATGCGGCCAGCCGTAAGGGGGATATCCTTGCGGCGCCGTCTATTTGAATTGCAAGGTAAAGGTAGCTCTACACGGGGCCGTAAGACGGCCGAAGGAATCGCGGCTTTGCGGGCGTTTTATGGCCGATAATAGAATGAGGCCCAATACATTTAAAAAAGAAGAAAACAATGCTAAATTAAATAAATAATTACATAGTTACATAGCTAAATAATTATTATAAGTGATCAGAGTAGCAGAGGAAGCTTCTATCTGCACAATGGGAATGACGTCTTTCGTTAGGACTAATAGGAAGCTTATTAGTTTGCAGGGACACTCCCTTCTAAAAAAGTGTTAAAAAAGATCCAGTTTCTGCAAAGAAAGATTACAAACACATTTAAAAATGTAAATTATTATTATTATTTTTGTTTGTAGGAATATTTCCGTAATATCAAGTTTATTTACTCAATAGACGGGGCCACGGTGTGTTTTAAGTGTGACAGTGAGAGTTAGCAGATCTCAGACAGCCCCCAGACGCTCTTGGTATGATATCACCCTGGGGCAGTCGGATACACTGCAGAATCCTGATGGAATATTCCGTCTCATCCGTGAGCTTTTATTAGACATTGTTGAGAGCGTAGACACTTTCCAGTGTGTCACCACATGAGAAAGCTCACACTTTGGATGGCTTGCGAGACGCCATCTGGATCCATCGTATGGAGAGTGCGAGGAGATCACACCTCACCGGGCTGCACACTCTCATAAACCCCAATGATATTCCAGTTTGGTCCAGAACAGCTAAAACACTCAAAAAGCACCATATTTACACTACGGCAGATTAACAAACTAGATTACAAGCTAGGCAAATAAATAACCTTAAAGAGATATTGAACGTGCCTGGATATTACTTGGTATTTAATATCTCTGTGTATCTATTAAATTGTATGTACTTTTTTTAATTAGAAGTGCTTATAAGCTGTTTACTGACTAAAATCAAGTAGCATTCGTATGGGTCTGCCCTCTGCTGCTCCTGAAGACACAGACTCTGCTTGTGGCTGTGTATCATACTAACCAATCAGAGTCCATCTTTCTGCAAAATGCTGCTGAGACATGGACCCTGATAGGCTAGGACGTTACACTGCACATCCAGTCAAACAGAGTCTGTGTTTGCATACGCTGCAGAGGGCAGACCCATACAGGGGCTATATGTTTGATTTTAGTAAGTAAAACAAAGCTTATTAGTACATCTTGTTAAAATACATAAAAGTAAATAGATATACAGGGATATTATATACTTAGTAACATCCAATATACCTTTAACAGGCCTCTGCAGAGCTTGTACAATAGGGTTTAATTAGCATACAGTATTTAATAGCTTAGTAGCTTAGTGATACTAAAATAAGTGTTTGTAGGGGAAAAAATCAACATGACTTAAAATGTACATTTGCAGCTGCTTCACCATCTCATTTTAGGTGTCTAGCGGGTAGAAGAGATTCTGCCCATGAGGCTGTCCTATCCTATAGAGTAATGTCATATCAAAGCCTCTCCCACCACCTTAAACGTGAGATACTAAGGGTATTGATTCTTCAAGGGAAATATGGTGTTAACTGCATCAGATTCTGCTGTTTCTATTGTATTATGGCATTCATTAGTTACATAGTTACATAGGGCCTCATTCAATTGCGATTTGGCCAATTGAATAGGGCTCTAAATAAGCATATTTATTTTAAAGATTTTTTTAGTTAGTGAAAACCTTGCTTTTGGATAGATGTTTACTAACTAAAAACGTCTTTAAAAAAAATATGTTATGTGCCTATTTAGAGCCCTATTCAATTGGCCAATTGGAATTGAATGAGGGCCATAGTATTTAAGGTTGAAAAAAGACTTTCAGTCCATCAAGTTCAACATTTTAAGATCTCCTCTGATCTGCAATATGCGGATCAACTATTAATTAATTAGTTGTATATAAAAAAAAAATCAATTCCCTCCTGATCCCAGACACCGTCTACCGGACTTCTCCCTGGATCAATACTGCCTCTCCCTTTTTTATTAGAAATAAATCCAGCCCCCTTTTAAAGTTATCTATCGAATCCGCTGTCACCACCTCCTCTGGTAGAGAATTCCACAGATTAACCACCCTTACTGTGAAGAACCTTTTTCTTTCTTTAAGGTGGAAACTTTTTACTTCTAACCTCAAGGGATGTCCTCTTGTCAGTTGAAAACCTCTTGGCACAAAAAGCTCCCCTGACAAATCTTTATACTGACCCTGGATATATTTATATAAGGTAATCATATCTCCTCTTAGACGCCTTTTTTAGCCCCTCCATTCCCTATTAGTGGCAGTGCCTACATTATGACTAAAGGAATTGTTAGTCAACAAGGCCAAGCTCTGCTGAGAAAACAGCAAGAGTGACTCAAACAAGGCAATGGCTCACCCCAGTAAAGATGATGAAAGCTGCTTTTTGTATAAAGTTTCTATTATCAAGGCAAGTTCTTCAGAACACCATACAATAAATATGGGGTTACTGTGTCCCTTATAATTTATGTCTTTACTTTCCCCAAAGCAGCAGAGAAGCAATCCCAAGGCGGACTTATCTACCAAATGAATATTAATAAACTAGAATTAATTATGAGGGAGACTAAATTGGTACAGGGTCTAAAAGACTCAATTTATAAGGAGACACCATGATATTAATATGTATAGATTAGAGGGGACACAATGATATTAATATGTATAGATTAGATGATACTCCATGACATTAATATGTATAGATTAGTGGGAACCCAATGACATTAATATGTATAGATTAGAGGGTACTCCATGACATTAATATGTATAGATTAGAGTGGCGGGATATCAAGCATGCTTGAAATAAGTTTAAGATAGTAAAGCCAAACTTTTTAGGTAGATAGCATGGCTGCCTACATGGGTCTTATTTACCATCAGATCTGTTTTATGTTCCTAAACAAATGGTGTTTTAAATGAGAAATGGAAATTTCACAGATGTTACTGGGTATATAATATACTTGTGTATCAATTAACTTTTATATATTTAATTTTATTAGGACCAATCCTGTCCCAATGTAGCTGTCTCTAAGTGGCCGGTAAGTGGTTAGTGGTTTTCGGGTTAGGTTTAGAAGGTTAGGGTTAGAGCCGGTAAGTGGTGTAGGGGGTTAGAGGCTTAGGGTTAGGTGCTTAGGGTTAGAATGTTACTTTAAGGGGGTTAGGCTTAGAGGGTAGGAAGTTAGGGTTAGGGCCAACACAGGGTGTAGGAGGTTAGGTGCTTAGGGTTAGTGGCGTAGGGTTAAGGAGTTAGGGTTAGGTCCGGCAAGGGGTTAAGGGGGTTAGGGTTAGGACTAGGGGGTAGGTTTAGGGTTAGGGCCGGTAACTGGTGTAGGGGGTTAGGGTTAGGGCCAGCAAGGGGTGTAAAGGGTTAGGGTGTACATCGGGACGTGGGACGCGAGAGCGCCCCCGACACCAGGAGGCTTTCCGTGCCTTGTGTGCACATAACAAGATAGATCCTTTTATTAATTTGTGTTTTAAACTCTGTTTAATCTGTCTACAATCTTAATTATAGTTCCTAACTGGTTTCTCCCCTCTTCAGCTCATGGAGATAGTACAGAGTGTGCAGTGTCTCATAGTAATCAATCATTGGCTACATTCTGTAACATGAGAGAGGTCCCTGATAGGCTAATTTGAAACATTGCACCTCACAGTATGTGTTTTTATGAGCTGCATAGAGCAGACCCAAACAAATACAAATTGCAGGAAAAAAACAGAGCTTATAAGCCCTTCTTCAAAAAATAAAGTAAATTAAAGTAAATAGAAACAGTTTACTATATACTAAGTAAAATATAGGAACCTTTAAAAAACTACAGACAACTTGGACGCAGCCAGAGAATGATCCTGAAGTCAGTGATGAATCCACAGACCAGGATTAATGGTGTTCCCAATATATACTAATCCTGATGTTTTATTTTAGACCATTACATCACTGGCCGTTTTGTGGTTGTGGAACAGTGAAAAAAAAAACACATTTTATTACGTGGTGGAATTTCCTGTTCTGGGCTGGAGTTTCTGTCCACAGATATTTTTCCTACTTGTGGTAATGTAACAAATAGAGGAAGCCTTAAATCATTTCCTCAATATTATTATAAGGGGGACGTGACCTTGTATATTAAGAATGGCAAAGAACAGGTAGATATGATAGGACTCAGCTGGGTAGGTTATATGAAAACAGGTTTCACAGCAGATAAACACCAAAAGGCCATCTACTCTGCCCTTTCTAAATAGGCATGCTTATTTGTATTTCTCCCTACCACTTTTACTGGAACGCGGTGACGTGTCTACTAGAGACAAGCAATGGGGCTGTTTTCTCTACCATCATCTCCCAATTTACATTAAAAAAAGCCATGTCTGTTTTATTACTAGCATTCAGTGCACAAACAAAGCACTAAAATAAATTTAGATCATCCGGTATTATAATATAATGTAATCTGTGAGTGGTCTTTAAGATTACAAATCACTAATTTGTAACCTGCTAAGTGATGTATAAAAGAGTCAGATTTAATATACAAAAAAAAATAATAATTATACTGTGAAAGCATGCTTACCACTGATATGAATAGCCTATAGTGGTTTGAAAAAAATAAAAGTCATAGAAACATTGTATATAGGACTATAAAGATGAATATTGAGCTCTCCTTGTGCAATGATTGTGTTAAATCCATAAAAATAATGTTTTTAAAATATCAATAAAAAATAAATAAAAAAATCAAGAATATAAAGCCAGTATAAAACAAGGTGTCTTGTATCTGACGTGTTTCGGTAAATAGCTACCTCAGAGAATAGTCACTTGTATAAATGCTTAATATGTAATTTGGGGGTTCAGTGGCCCCAACCACGATCATTAGTGTATAGGAATCCTAGAGGTATGAGGTAAGACTGTAATAAAATAGATGAAGAGCTAAAATTTAATATTATAGCTGTATTATGGAGTTATAGAGAGTCAGGGAAGGCAAAGCAGAAACCACAAGGGATGTTGCACTTCTCCAAAAAAAATTCAGCTCTAAAATGTCCTTTTTATGAAGTGGTGCCCAAAATTGTACTCCATATTCCAAATGAGGGCATACTAGGGATTTGTATAGTTGCAGAATTATATTTGCTTCCCTTGCTTCTATACCCTTCTTAATACATGCTAATATTTTATTTGCCTTTGCTGCTGCTACTTGGCATTGAGCACTGTTACCTAGGTGGTTGACCACAAGTACTCCCAAATCCCTTTCAATATCTGATAACCCTATATTTGCTCCATCAAGATTATAAATTATATATATATATATATATATATATATATATTACTGAATTCTGAGAATCACAGTTATTGCACTGCATTCTGGGAACCTGGGCAGGGACATGCAAATGTGCCCACAAAGTCTTCGCTCTTTAACCTAAATACCATTTCAAACATGGCTTATTTTAAGCATGTGCCTGCTGTATTACACAGCTTTAAGCACAAGTCAGAATAATTAAGAATTAAGAATTATAGCTGTCTAATGCGGCAGGCATAAGCTTAAAGGAAGTCATGTTTAAAATGGGCTATGGATTGAACAGTGAGGCATTTGTGGGCACATTTACATGTCCCAGCTCAGCTTCCCAGAATGTAGTGTAATAACTGTTTTTCTAGGAATTCTGAGCTGGAAGCAGGTTTTTTAACTTGTTTTAGACATTCAAATGTGAACACAGATGTACTATTTATTTACTGTACTACTGTACGGTGGAGGTCTTCTATCGCTCTTTTGCCCTCCATATTATAAATGATTGTTGTGGTGAACTACCTACTCATAAGGTCCACAACAAAAGCTGAGATCCCGCTCCATGCTAATGATAGCCAGTAAGCTTAAACAGATGTATGTGGATAAGATTCCCAGCTTGTGTATAATCCAACCTTGGTTTTGCATTAAAGCTGTTTAATACAGCAGGCATAAGCTTACAAAAAGCCATGTTTAAAATGGGCTATGGATTTAAGAGTCATTTGTGAGCGCAATTGCATAGGGCTCAGCTTCCCAGAGTGCAGTGTAATCCTTAAAGAAAGAAAAGGGTTCTTCAGAGTAAGGGTGGTTAATCTGTGGAATTCTCTACCAGAGGAGGTGGTGACAGCGGATTTGATAGATAACTTTAAAAGGGGACTGGATTTATTTATAATTAAAAAGGGAATTCAGGGTTATCATGGAAAATTAGAGTGGCAGTATTGATCCAGGGAGAAGTCCGGTCGCCGGTGTCTGGGATCAGGAGGGAATTGATTTTTTTTTTTTTTTTTTATATACAACTAATTAATTAATAGTTAATCCGCATATTGCAGATCAGAGGAGATCTTAAAAGGTTGAACTTGATGGACTGAAAGTCTTTTTTCAACCTTAAATACTATGGCCCTCATTCAATTGCAATTTTGCCAATTGAATAGGGGTCTAAATAAGCACATCACATATATTTTTTAAAGACGTTTTTAGTTATTAAGCATCTATCCAAAAGCAAGGTTTTCACTAACTAAAAACTTCTTTAAAAAATATATATTATGTGCTTATTTAGAGCCTTATTCAATTGGCAAAATCGCAATTGAATGAGGGCCTATGTAACTATGTAACTGTATCTCTTGGAATTCTGAGCTGGAAGCAGGTTTTTTAACTTGTTTTAGACATTCAAATGTGAACACAGATATACTATTTATTTACTATATATATATATATATATATATATATATATATATATATATACTAGCGACTTGCCAGTCAAAAATGACCGCAATAAAAAGTGAAGCCTGGCAATGCTGTTTGCCACACAATGGGAGCCTCTCCCCCTCTGCTTTACTGGCCTCACGATGAGCGCCTTTGGAGCTCATTGCGAGTCTCTCCCCCTGACTACTTCCTCCATTGTGTCTCATTTCCCCCCTCCTCTCCCTCCATTATGTCTCCTTTCCCCCTCCTCTCCCTCCATTGTATCTCCTCCCCCCCGTGTTTTTACCTCCCTACCATGTCTCTAATCCACTCCCCTGTGTCTCTTTCCCTCCTGTGTCTCTTTCCCCCCTCTCCCTCCCATGCGTCTCTTTCCCCCTCCCGAGTCTCTTTCCACCTCTCCCTCCCCTGTGTCTGTTCCCCCCTGCCCTGTGTCTCTTTCCCCCTGTCCCCCCTCCCCCTGTGTCTGTTCCCCCCTTCATTGTGTCTCTTCCCCCCCATTTCCTTCTCCTGTGTATCTTCCCACCTCCTCTCTCTCCCCTGTGTCTCTTCCCCCTCATCTCACTCATCTGTGTCTCTTCCCCCCTCCTCTCCCTCCCCTGTGTCTATTTCCCCCCTCCTCTCCCTCCCGTGTCTCTTTCCACCTACCTTGTGTCTCTTTCCCCCTGTGTCTCTTTACCCCCCTATCCCACGTGTCTCTTTCCCCCTGTGTCTTTTCCCCCTGTATCTCTTCCCTCCTCTCCCCATGTCTTTTTCCCCCTCTCCCCTGTGTCTCTTTCCCCCTGTCCCCCCTCCCCCTGTGTCTGTTCCCCCCTTCATTGTGTCTCTTCCCCCCCATTTCCTTCTCCTGTGTATCTTCCCACCTCCTCTCTCTCCCCTGTGTCTCTTCCCCCTCATCTCACTCCTCTGTGTCTCTTCCCCCCTCCTCTCCCTCCCCTGTGTCTATTTCCCCCCTCCTCTCCCTCCCGTGTCTCTTTCCACCTACCTTGTGTCTCTTTCCCCCTGTGTCTCTTTACCCCCCTATCCCACGTGTCTCTTTCCCCCTGTGTCTTTTCCCCCTGTATCTCTTCCCTCCTCTCCCCATGTCTTTTTCCCCCTCTCCCCCGTGTCTCTTTCCCCCTCTCCCCGTGTCTCTTTCCCCCTCTCTCCCCCTGTGTCTCTTTCCCCCCCTCTCCCCCGTGTCTCCTTCCCCCCTTCTCCCTCCCATGCGTCTCTTTCCCCCCTCTCCCTCCAATGCGTCTCTTTCCCCATCCCTGTGTGATATATATATATATATTTAACATATAAGAATAAATATTTTTAAACATATATAAAATAAATATTTTTAAACATGTAAAAGTATATATTTTTTTAACATCACTTTATTCTCAACATCTTCCTCCTTTTTGCTTTCTTAACAGGTTTTTATATCATTATAGAAGAAAATGGCTAGCACAATGTAAACTAAAGTAGTCTAATATGCATAGTAATTTTGTTTGAAGAACTAAACTTAATAAATGTTGAAAATTCTCTGTAAGGTGACAAAAATGGTTTATTTATAACCAATACAAAGCAAAAAAGCAGCAAGCGCACAATCAGATTTTCTTTATTTATCAAACCTAAAATTGACACACTTTGTTTAACCCTGTTAAATAATCCAATTAATTGAGTGATGAATGTACCTTAATATCCATTGCAATATATTGCTGATATTATTATGCACCTTGTATTTATTTTATTAATTGTATCACTTCAAATATTTATCTGTCTTATTACAGTGTTTAAACCCCCATACAAATTACTTTTTGGCCGCTGCATCCAAATGATGGAAAGAGATAAATGAAGCGTTTCTTTTTTTTTTGTATCTTTCCTGCCAAAAACACTATGTATAAAACGAGAGCATATGTAAATGGATCGTCTATCTGGATATTTATGTTTTGTTGACGTTTTAAAAGGTGGAATTGGCTGTTTAGACTCTGGGACCGAGGCCACGAAATGTGGACAATAAATTAATATTATATTCAGTGCTGTACATGGAGAAATCCAGTAGCTCTGGTTTGATATAGGGTTCATAGCAGGTCAAGGTTCCTTTAAATGGTCCGGTCATGGGGATGTCTATAGACCCTGCTAAGAAACTGCACATGTATCCAATTGGATTATAGATGTTAACTGAAAATAGTGACCGTTTACTTAAAAAGGTGGGATGCTGCCAGTTAAAGAGTCAAGTGTGTACTAGCATCTCACAAGATGTTATTATATTTTGTGTGCAAAATAATTTAACTATACATTGTACTAGTCATTTTCTCTACAGTAAATTATTCCTGAAATGTTCACCATGGATTGTGTGGCTGAATATCTCAGCAATTAGCCGGAGTGGGAAAAATGGTTAGTGCAATGTACAAGGGGTGACAGTCCATTTGGTAATTAAAATGAAAGTTAGTTTCTTTGGAATCCAGCACCGTAATTACTTTTAATTGTAAAAAAAATTCCTACAACATTTTAATCAGGCACTAAAAATAAATAAAGTCTGAAATAATGTTTGGGGGTGAGATATTACCCTATGGCAGATGCTCAAGCGGGTGGATGGGTCAGAGGGGGCCTTCACTGGTGTGGTATTAAGGTGGATGGGTTAGGGGGTACCCATAAGTGGAGTATTAAGATGTATGGGCTAGGTATTAAGATGGATGGGTGAGAGCTTAGAGGGGCCGTTGCAGGTGGGGTATTAAGGTGAAGGGGTCAGAAAGAGTCCCGTCAGGTGAGATATTAAGGTGGATGGGTTAGAGAGGGCTCCTGTAGGTGGGGTATTAATGTGGATGGGTTAGAGGGGTCACCCACAGGTAGGGAAGTAAGGGCATTATGGTGGATAAGTCAGAGGTTAGAGGGGGCCCTCCAAGATGGGTATTATACTGCAATAAAACCCATTGATTGATGTTTTTCTGGGCCATTCACAGCCTGGCAAGGGGATATCATGAAAGAAAGAGTCTGACGGCAAGTAACACTGTCGCCGCCCTCCCAGTTGCCCCATATTCCTTTATAATATGAGTAACCCAGGTTTTTTTTTTAACTACCTTACTGCATTAGCCTCTGGCACCACCTATACTGGAATGTAAGTCATAATTGCACTACTCAGCAAATGTTCTGCATTAAGTGTATGGGAATCCGACCTTACTAAATTAGCCTCTAGTACCATCTCTGCTGGAGGGACTTAAATATGCTAGTCGGCAAATGTTCAGCATTAATTATGTGGGAATCCATATTTTATTTAAATTACCTAACTGCATAATTGAGTCATTCTATACATGTACAGATTTATTTATTTTTAAATTGTTTTCCACACCCCAGAGGTACTTACAAAGGCATTTGTTTTTTTAACACTATACTAAACTTCAAGCCAACAGAAGCACAATGCAGAAATCCACATAGCAATGTCTGAGCAGGTGAAACCAAGACTGCACATTCTATGATGCTTTGCTACATAAACTGGCTTCCAAGTAATTAAAACCATGTTATAGCTGCCTGTGATTGGCCAAAATGAATTATGAATGTTATGCTAATTTAACTAAGATTTTCAATTGGCTTGTTTGCTCAAAATCAAGTTGCAGAAACCTGAAGAAATGTGCGAGCATCAGGGTAAGTTTCTTAATGTTTATTTGGGGATTTTTTCACATACAAAAAATGTTTGCATACACTACTGATTCTCCTATCCTCCTATCAGATGCATTTATAATCCAAGAAACTTTAATATGCCTTTAAATGACTATCCTGGCAGTCCCGGCGCATAGGGAGAGTGCACACACTGTATTACTAAGAGTCAGGCGCAGGCCGGACCCTCTTCACATTCTTTCCATTTTCTAATTGCCACCACCCCTCCCGGTGCACTCCAATCTTGTTATATGTAGAACAAGTTTACTTTAATTCCTCTGGAGCTTTGCATGGAAAAAAAACAGTTTGGAGGGGAAAATGTAATCTTTAAAATTCTGTCTAATTTCCATCAGAAATGATTTGCAAGCGTGCCACTCTAAAGGCGTCTAGCATGGGAATTAGGGACCATGATTGTCAATACTGCAGTGCCCATAGCTGTCTAACATACACCCTTTACAGTTTATATTGTTCTCTGTTTGTTTTATTCTTTCAACGCAAACATTGATAAAAAATATTTTTAAATAAGACAGAGCACAGTAAACAATGCACAAATGGTGAGTAAATTGTCTTATGTATTAAAATTACAAATTAAGTACTAATTACAAAGACAGAATCCAGTATAAAAGTCAATCACATCAACGTGTTTTGTTTCATCAGAGAAAGGAGTAAACAAACATACATACATAAAATTATATTATAACTTACTTTCTCTGCTTCAATTCAAGTTAATTAACTAATTCAGTATTAATTACTTAAATCATGATGAGTAATAAATAAGATTGACTGTAAATAAAAAAAATTAGTGCTCTCATATAGAAATGTTCTTGAATTATTGGTGATCTTTTGCATTTTATTCTTGTCCTGAGCTCTACAATGGAGCTAGAAATCTGGATATTGATTATCAAATATAAAAAATAACATTTATTCTTCAATTCTACACAGTGCCTCAGTTTGTACAGTCTTATCATATATTCAGCAATTTCAGGGAGGGATTAAAAATCACAACAACCACAGACTAAAATGCATATAACTTCATTAATTCAGAAGCAGTTTCAAAAAGAAAAAATAATTTCCCACATGATTTTCAGCACTTTAACTGATGGAAGATGATGTTATATGGAATTATGAAGAATAGGTTATGTCAAACAAACCTAATTAGTTTCTATGAGGAGGTTAGTAGAAACTTGGATCAGGGCAACTCAGTGGGTGTAGTCTTTTGGGATTTTGCAAAGGCTTTTGATACAGTGCCTCATGGGAGACTTTTGAGCAAACTAAGGGATACAGGAATTGCAATCAATATCTGTGGATTGAGAGCTGGCTAAAAGACAGGAAGCAAAGGGTTGTTGTAAATGGAACATACTCCGTTTGGACTAATGTGGCAAGTGGGGTTCCTCAAGGTTGAGTATTAGGTCCTCTCCTTTTTAACATATTTATTAATGACTTAGAAGTAGGATTGGAAAGTATTGTCTCAGATAATGATGTACTTTCCCTCCAAAGGGATTTGAATTAATTAGAGAAATAGGCAACTGAATGGCAGATGAGATTTAATACAAATAAATGTAAGGTTATGCATCTAGGAAAGAAAAATCGCTATGCAATTTATCGTCTTAATGGAGCAAATCTAGGGGTATCCAATATTGAAAGGGATTTGCGAGTGCTTGTGGAGAACCTCCTAGGTAACAGTGAGCAAAACCAAGCAGCCTCTGCAAAGGCAAGTAAAATAGTAAAGTATTAAGAATGTTATAGAAGCAAGGGAAGCAAATATAATTTTGCCACTGTACAAATCCCTAGTTCGCCCTCATTTGGAATATGGAGTACAATTTTGGGCATCACTACATAAAAATGACATTTTAGAGCTGGAAAAAGAAAAGAGAAGGGCAACAAAACTAATAAGGGGAATGGAGGGGCTAAGTTACAAAGAAAGACTAACCAAAGGGCATCCTTTGAGATTAGATGTAAAAAGATTTCACCTTAAAGAAAGAAAAGGGTTCTTCACAGTAAGGGTGGTTCATTTGTGGAATTCTCTACCAAGGGAGGTGGTGACAGTGCATTTGATAGATAACTAAAAAGGGATTGGATATATTTTTAAATAAAAAGGGCATTCAGGGCTACCCTGGATAATTAGAGAGTTAGTATTGATCCAGGGAGGAATCCGATCGCCAGTTTCTTTGGTCAGGAAGGAATCCCACCCCCCCCTTTTCAGACAATTGGCAAAGTTTCACTTGTTTTGTTTTTTATGTTTGCCTTTTTCTGGATCAATTAACAATTAACAATTAATCTCCATATAGCAGTTCAGAGGGGATCTGAAAAGGTTGAACTTGATGGGCTAAAAGTATTTTTTCAACCTTAATTACTGTGTAACTATATAATTATATGTTGGGATTGTTGTGGAATGGGAGCAACCACTAAGGAGTCACCAGATGACTGGTTGTATGATAAGGTATAATAAGTACTATCCACAGAACATTATAAATTACTGATTACAGACTGAAGGTGCTACATCCTGCCTGTAGTACACCTCACCCCATCCTGCCGATAGTACACCTCACTGTACCCCTCAATGCACCCTGTCTACAATATTTCTCACTGTACACCTCACTCCTTCCTGCCTACAGTACACCTCATATCACTGTTAGTTATGGATTTAGTGGTTACCCCATAATTTAAACCAACTGTGCACACGGAATACACCTAATCCCACTAGAATGAGCCCTGCCTATATTAATGGGCAATAAATCTGCTGTGTAAAACTTTGCAGAAAAACTGTACTTTATGACATTACAGCAAAGGGTTAAACATAAACAGTATTAAATTACCAGTCCTTAAGTAGCGCAGATCAGAGTAAATATAAATATAAATTAAATATATATATAAATATATATATATATATATATATATATATATATATATATATGTGTGTGTGTGTGCCTGTTCCAAGACACATTTTTTTGTTGTAAACAATGCTTGTGGGCTCTATTGTAAGTTCAAACAAGTTTGAACAAGCCACATGTCTGAACAAACACAGATTAGGTTTAGGGGAGGAGTCAACACTTTGCCATGCAGCAATTTTTATATTTGTTTTAATATAATTTTTTAAAAATATTTTAATGTTCAATTCTTTCAAGCAAAAAACAACTTTTACAATGTATAAAACATTTAGTATTACATGTTATAAAATACGGATTCTCCCAATAATGTGGCAATGTATATATTATGTTACATGTAATTACATTTTATTTTATTTTATTGTTATTTTAAGTATTTGGATAAAAATTGCTGTCACTCAAAGTATATTATTTTGTCTTTAATTGCACTAGATAAGCAAATACAGGCACCCTTATACCTGCCAATAAGTGGAATATTTATTTATCTAGCCAGCTGATATTTAGTTTAGTTATTAGTGTTATATAGCAGTGAAAATAAATTAAAGGGCCGCTGTCTACAGTAGTGTTAGATTAACTTAACTTTTAAATATATTTTGTTCAAAAATATATATATATATATTTTTATCTTACATGGAAAATAATAAATGCCTCCTAGGAATGTGACCCTATTGTAAATTATATTCCTTTGTGGATCTACTTAATCTTACCTTGCAGAAACGCTTTCAAGAAAAGTTATTTAAAAAGAGCTTATTGTAAACAATGGACTACAGAATTTTGTCAGGGTCAATGTGTAACATTAACAGCTATTATTATTATATTATTGATCTTGATTCGCATAGAGCTATCCTACAGTGAGTTGCAATTCCATTTAATCCTATTTTTAGATATCACAGAATTACCAAAGCTGTTCAGTAAAACTAAACAAAGATCTGTACCTAAGAAGATTCCCAAGTGACTGATCATATAGAGTGTAACAAAACTGTGTTTTGTTGTGGGTCACTGGTGTAATTTTATATATATATATATATATATATATATATATATATATATATATATATTATATATATATATATATATATATATATATATATATATACTCAATTTCATAATTACTTTATATCAAGTTAAAAATAAAATTAAGTTTGTAAAACAGATTTCCCTTTTTCTGCTTCTTTGTCCTTTAATACATGTTATTTTTAGTTTGCAGGAAGATGAATCTATATACAAAGAGAAGTATCAATTTATTAATACACCAGATACATTTTTTTCCACAGGCTTTGCAAAACCTCTCTCAAATATCATGGACCATATCTACTAAAATGTGAAGATCACGAACATATCAATTCCCATGTCATTGGATGGTATTTGCTAAGAACCGACATCTCCGTGATGTTTTTAGTAGATATGGTCCATGAAATCTTTTACAAACTTAATTTTATTTTTCTGACCTTAGTACATCTGGCCCTATGTTTATTTATTTATGTAAGACGTTGCAAACCTTTTGGTCTGCCAGGAATTATTTACATGAATCCCCCCTCAATTCCCTTTTCCCTTTTATCTGGCTTGTTGTTATCACAACACCTTGTAAGCTGTAAAAACAGCTATTTATCACCCCCTCCCCACTTGCCACCTCTTTCCCCCTTGTCAGGCTCAGTTGTAAAAGCAAACAAATGCAGGACCTTTTGGCTGCACCCCAGGACTAGAGTGTAAGATGGGAAGTCGGATTTATGTATTTATTCACTGCACAGGGGCTGAACAAAAAATGATATTCTTGAGAGAGGAGGGAGTGAAAAGGAGAGATATAGAAAAAAGAGAGAAATAGGAGAGAGAAATAAAAGAAAGAGATATGGGGAAGAGAGAGAGGTAGATATAGATAGAGGAAGAGAGAAAGAGAGATACAGGGGAAGAGATATGGGAAGAAGGAGGGAGAGAGAAAAGAGAGAGTGAAATGAATATGAAGGGTTAAAAGGGAAATGAGAAAGGTGGAGGGTTAGACAGAGAATATGAAAGGTTAGGAACACAAGTGAAGATAAATTAAGAGTTGAAATATGGAGATGGAAAGTAAACAAGAGAGAAAGAGATGAAACAGATAGATAGATGGATAGATAGATGATAGGTGATAGATAGTTAAGATAGATAGATAAATAGATAGATAGTTAAGATAGATGGGGGGAGGGAGGGAGAGAGAGAGAGAGAGAGAGAGAGAGAGAAGGGAGGGAGGGAGAGAGAGAGAGAGGGAGGGAGAGAGAGAGAGAGGGAGGGAGAGAGAGAGAGAGAGAGAGAGAGAGAGAGAGAGAGAGATTAGGATTGAAAGAGAGGAGAAACTACAATTTTAAAGTGGGAGACAGAGAGGGGGAAACAGGAGAGACAAAGAGAAGAAGAAGGAAAACAGTGAGATGGGAATAGAAAGAGAGTGAGAATGATAACTATAAGAGAGAGAGAGGAGGGCAATTCACAAATTGAACAACACTGTATTGTTTAGTTTGTATTCACAAACAGAGCAGTGTGTCTAATCAGTTTGCCTTATTTATAAATGTGACTATCTCTCTTGTACACCTGCAGCACTCTTCTGGAATGAGAGGGGGGAGATCATGCAACTCTCCAAAGTTGCCTTGTGACTGTCAGGAGGATACCTGGTAGTTTATATAGCCAGATATACAATATGTGCTGGGTAATAAGGGCTGATCAAGTAAGATATAGTGGGTCAGATCTACTAAAGGGTGGCATGCTGGAGAGCTTTTGCAGACAGTTGCTATTCCTATGTTACCCTAAGGGACAGATAAACTAATTATCCAGAGTGACAGCTGTATTTTAACATATTATCTTAAAAGGTTGAACTTGATGGACTGAAAGTATTTTTTCAAACTTAATTACTATGTAACTTTGTTACTATGTAACTATATTATAATATAACACAGTTTTAAAATATTGTGACATTACAATCTAATAATTAAATAGTACTGACATCACTATTACATTTAAAGAGACACACACCTAAAATAATTATAAAAATGTTAGTTGTGCCATATAAATATTATACAATAATTTACTCAATAATTTACTCTTACATATGAGTTTCCATGCAAACAACGTATCAGGCTTTTCAACATAGTATATTATAAGGAATTAGGAGTCATCAACACAATATTTTTAACATATTTATTAATGACTTAGAAGTGGGACTGGAAAGTAGTGTCTTCATTTTTGCTGATGACACGAAGTACATCAGATAATGATGTGCTTTCTCTACAAAGGGATTTACATAAATCAGAGGAATGGGCATCTAAATGGCAGATGAGATTTAATGCAAATAAATGTAAAGTTACGCATCTGGGAAGAATAAATAGCCATGCACTTTGTAAACCTAATGGAGCAAATCTAGGGGTATTTGATATTGAAAGGGATTTGGGAATACTAGTGGACAACCACCTACGTAACAGTTTTCAATGCCAAGCAGCAGCTACAAAGGCAAATAAAATATTAGCATGTATTAAGAAGGCTATAGAAGCCAGGGAAGCAAATATAATTCTGCCACTATACAAATCCCTAGTACACCCTCATTTGGAATATGGAGTACAATTTTTGGCACTACTTCATAAAAAGGACATCTTAGAGCTGGAAAAAGTACAGAGAAGGGCAACAAAACTAATAAGGGGAATGGAGGGGCTAAGTTATGAAGAAAGACTAACCAAATTAAATGTACCGGTATTTTCTCTACAAAAAAAAGCGTCTAAGAGGGGATATGATTACCCTATATAAATACATCCAGGGTCAGTATAAAGATTTGTCAAGTGAGCTTTTTGTGCCAAGAGGTTTTCAACTGACAAGAGGACATCCTTTGAGATTAGAAGTAAAAAGATTCCACCTTAAAGAAAGAAAAGGGTTCTTCACAGTAAGGGTGGTTAACATGTGGAATTCTCTACCAGAGGAGGTGGTGACAGCGGATTCGATAGATAACTTTAAAAAGGGACTGGATTGATTTTTTTATTGATATAGGGAGGAATACGATCACCAATATCTGGAGTCAGGCAGGAATTATTTTTTTCCCCATTTGAGAAGATTGGCTTAGTTTCAATTGTTTTTCTTTCTGTTTGCCTTCCTCTGGGTCTATTAACAACTAATCCGCATAATGCAGATCAGAGGAGATCTTAAAAGGTTGAACTTGATGGACTAAAAGTATTTTTCAACCAAATTACTATGTAACTATGTAATATTGCTTATACACTATTATATTTGAGTGGGTAATAAGAATACAATAGCCCCAAGATTACTACTAATGCTATACAAAGTGTTAAACAGCATGTGCTAAATTAGCACATTGGCTGTGTCCTTTTAATTGGTGTTACAGTAAACACATTCCCTCCTCTCCATGGCCCACCCCTTATTATAATGATGTTTTTGTCTCTTCATTATACTAGGTCACCTGCTGTCCAACCTCTTTTAAGAATGTCTCACACTGTCTTACAAGTGACACAGATTGAAGAAAGAGATGCCAACATGGCCATTTGTCCTAAAAGGGAAAGCTGTTACTTTATTTATTAAGGTTTTGTATTGTGTAAAGTAAATAGCTTGTTATCACCTCACTCCACTCCAGTTTGTTTCCTAAATCAGCCATGGAGACCTTTTGGGGCTCCAAAAATATTGACTGAATCTCAGGGAACCAAACAGATCCCATTAAGCTCCACATCCTCTACCTAGTAGCACAAAAAAATACTTTTGGGGGCCCAAAATCACCTTTAAAACCCCAACAAAACCCATGAGGTGGTCAAATAAAATGTAACCAAAATATTGAATAGGATACAACAGTGGAAGCACTTGTCTAATTCAATGGTTTTGAACACAACTCTCCTGAGGTGGTCTCACTGAATGGAACCCAGTGTTTAATAAAACACAATTCAATGAATTGCAATTACAATCAATAATTCCGCGTATTGCAGATCAGAGGTGATCTAAAAAGGTTGAACTTGATGGACTAAAGTCTTTTTTCAACCTAAATTACTATGTAACTATGTAACTAATGGTTTTGAATGTTATTCCCTGAAACAGATATTGTGAAATATTAAAGAATCCAGACCCACCTCTGCATTTTGGCTGATCCATACAGTATGACAACATTTTAAGATTGATAATAATGAGAATTATATAGATGCCCCACATATATAGTGTAACAACATCCATATAATTATTTTACTGATACTTATAATTTTCTACATTGCCTCACATAGATCAATACATTTGCCATGGAAACACTCTAATGCAGGCTGTTGTGGCCTAAAGCATTAAAACATTGTTTTTTTAAAATAATGAAATAAAAATTAACAGCCTTATTATATTGCGATTCTGTAAATTTAAAAGAGCTCTATTTAAGCACAGAGCATATTTTTTTACAGAAGTTTTTAGTTAGTGAACTTCTATCCAAAAGCAAGGTCTTTACTAACTAAAAACTTCTGTAAAAAAAAATATGCTGTGTGCTTAAATAGAGCCCTTTTAAATTTACCTAATCACAATTTAATAAGGTTGTAAAAGTATGTGATACTAAAATGGCCAAAAAACAACAACTTCTCAGCAGAATTGTCATGTGTTTGTGAACACCTAACAGTGACTCCATCTTGTAAATGCAGAATTAAGTGATGAAATAACTTCTCTAATTGATTAAGTATATTTTTCCCAAAACAGGACAATATGTTTTTCGATGTTTATGATGGTAAAAATCGGCCACAGCAATGTTTTAAAATATCTATCTTTCTCTCTCTCAGAGGATTCCAGTTGTTTTTCATTCAATTATTTTTTAAAATATTTCTCCCATTACATTAATGGTGCAAAATTTTATGATTTGTCAGATGAATTTTAATTTGGTAAAGAAAAAGAGCGTTTGGAACACTATGGGAGAATTTATTAAGCATGTCAAGTGTATCTAATGTCATCTCCTGATTTTCTCTGTATTATTCCCTTCTCACTTTATCTTAACTCTTCTTACCTCATCTAAGGTGATAAAGTGTAAGATAAGGTGAGAATGGGTTGTTTTTTCCCCATAGGAAATAGTGCATGGTGATGCGAGATGCACTTGAGATGCTTATTAGATGCCCCACATGTGAGAAAGTGCTTAGTAATAATTTAGGTAGCTAGGTAGATAGATAGATAGATAGATAGATAGATAGATAGATAGATAGGTAGATTTATATATTAATGATCTTATTTATGCAATGAGAAATTTGGGATTAAAAGTTAAAAATCCAGATTTTCAGGTGCAGCATTTGTCAATATAATTGTGTAAAGGCTGTATATTTTTGGGCACAAGAGCTTACAGTTTAGGCATCCCCTGTGAAGTTTAGTAAATTCTAGCCATTGTTACTTTCTTGTTTAAGGAGAAATATAAAACTGAAACACTAATATTGCTTAATAACTATTTGTTACTCATTTAAGTGACGAACCCTTTTCTTGAAACATTATAATAATGCAATGTAGAAAATAAAACACATGTATAACCATAATAAAGTAACATATTTATACCTTTAACTAAATATGTGCTGCTAAAATACTATTCAATTTTGGGGGGGATTTAAAGGAAATTGGCACCAAAGTTTCATCTTCTAATATAATACATTTTTTAAAATTATTGTAACAAATGAATACATTAATGTATTATTTTTATTATTATTAATAATAATAATAATAACAATGCACTTTTTTTATTTCACAAAATTACATCCTGGGAGTTATCTCCACTGATTTTTGGGCAGATCTAGTCGAAAAAAAATATAATAAATGGAATTTTTTTTTCAACTAGAAATTGATATTTAGTTATATAGAAGAAAAATATTAATAATAATATATTTTCCTGTATATGTGAAATGATCAAATATTAATCATAGCATATTTAGTGATATGTTTACACTCATTTAATATTTTGCACATTTTGTCTGGAATTTGATGCCCTAACTTGGCTTATAGGACCTACTTGGTCTTTAAATTGCTAAATTACTGCACCAGAATCATCAATTTAAGGAATTTTCTTACAAAATCAAACAATTAATTAGGGGGAAAAAAATCATCCAGAATTGATGTGTCTTGGTATGGTCAGTTTACCTTCATTTTTGCATAGGCTGTGGGGGATATTTACTAAGCACTGCACATACATATGTTATACTCAAATGTGCTCTAATTCCTCTGCGAAGTTGCCTTTGTAGCATCCATCCCAGTCTCAGTCATAGCTTAGTAGATATCCACCTACCAAGGTGAAATATGCCCCCAGTGAGTCAGTATATTATTATTATTATTATTATTATTATTATTACTTTATTTGTAACGCGCCAGCATATACAGGGGTTGAGTGCAAGGCAAAAAATAAAGTCCAAAGTTTGGTCATCTTCAAAATAAAACTGAAAATTTCTGCCATGACAGCATTCCATTTACTTATTTTGCATTACTATTAGATTGCAAGCTCTGTGGCACAGATATATCATTCTTAATATTTGCTATTGTATTTTATTATGATTTCACTCACCTGCACTGTCTTTTTTTCTCTTTATAGTCTTTTTTTCTGTGTCCTGTGTGGCACCACCGGTTACCCCATAATCTTCGTTAATGCACCCAGACCCGTCTACCATATTGGGGCTGCTGTTTTCAATCTCCCCCGAACTCAATGCTAACTCAGGGTTCAGTCGTCTCCTGGCCTCTGCCACTGGGAAATGCCAATCTGATGGGTGAAATGCGTGGTGTTGGTCAGCGTACAACCTCTCATCGCGAGGAAAGCTGTGCGGCGCAGCGGCCAAACACGAAGCAGAGTAATCAGCATACGCCCCAAAATCAGCTTTTTGGTGGAAGGAAAATGAAACTTGCTGGTAGGGGTGCAGCGTGGAATTGGCACCCAGATCTCCTTGTGGGTTCCTCATGCACCCCCAGAGTGGGACCGCTGGGTGGCTGCTTCTCATGCAACTGCTCGCTGAGGGATCCATTGGCCAAATATTAATAAAAGTCTCTGCAAAAAGCCTTGCACAATAAATCTATTTTACACAGTTTTCATTCTATGCAACACTTTGATTAAATTGCAAACATCTTTCAGGCACGTGTGCAAAAAGACCGGAGCTGTTCTTTGGAAATTTGCTGTGGAGTCTCCAAAAAGGATATAGCCTCTGCCTTTAAATACTATGCAGGGAGAGGAGAGAGTGTGACAAGTTTTTTTGGAAGTGAAATCTGAGCAAGGGGAGGGAGGGGTTAACTCAACACATTGCAGCCCCTCCAACCAAACCAGGGCTACTATTAATCACCAGAAACTTTATATGCACATCTAATGGGATTTACAGATGCAGAGTCTTAAAGAAACATTGTGCAGAAAGCAAAGGACACAACTGCACAGGAACAAAAAAGGGACTCTTGCTTTTATGTCTCCTTGTAACACCGAACAGAGGGTTTTATTGCAGTGTTAACAAAATTCTTTGAATTTAGGAGAAAAAAGTTATGTGCTACAGGTCAATTTCGAAAACCTGCACTATAAAAGTTTAAGTGCAAATTATTTTAACCTTGCTAATACATTGCAGATAAAGTTATTAGTATTAGCAGATTTATCTGCAGTATCTACAACTTTCTTATCATCATCCTTATTATGAGTTTTATATGAATTATTATCCTACAGTAATATTTAAGCATAATCAACAGAAAATGTTATATCAGCATAATGTGCAGGATTTTTAGTGCAACTTGCAACCTAAAATGTCATTTTAGAGAACCGCTGTAGATTGGGAAAAAATGTAATTAATACATTGGTGGCTGTGGGCATAAAAGTATTCTTAGGTAAAATCCTTTATTTAGTAGACACTTCTTGTGCCTGAATGATGCCATGTTTGTGTCTTACAAACTTCCTGCTGGCTTGGAGACTGAGTGGGTATGCCCTGCTTATTTTTAAGATCATAAGAAGGAAAGGGGTATGCACTGTGAGTGTAAAACAGATTTTGAAGGGAATGTACTAACTGTGTAAAAGTTATTTTAAGTAAAAATCTATATTTATTAATATTTATTTAATATTTTCTATAAGATTATCCTGATAAAATATTGTTTCATATTATAATGGTATATGCAAATGACACTAAATATACTGTATATTATGCTAATATAAAAACTGAAAATTACACTTAAAATCTTTGCTGATTATGCTGAAAAATGCTGCAGATTATGCAGAGAAAATGTTTCATATTATTTTGATTAATAATGCAGATTATTCTAAAAACTGCCAATTACACTAAAACTATTCTGAATGTGCTAAAATATTGCTACAGATTAATCCGAGAAAATTCTCAATATTAATGCTGATTATACTAAAAAACAGAAATGACACTAAAAATATGACATATTTTACTGAAATAAAAGTTGCAAATTACACCAAGAACTCTGCTGATTATGCTGAAAATTGCTGCAGATTATGCTGAGAAAATTCTCAGAATACTTTGATTAATAATAATGAAGATTATACTAAGAAAAAAACTTCAATGTACACTAAAACTACTGTATATTATACTGATATAAAAACTGCAAATTAAACTAGAAACTTAGCTGCTGAGAAAATGCTCAAATGATGCTAATCACATATATTTGTGGATCTTTGCACTGTTCGGAAAGCTTACGATGCTGGTAACGCACTTGCAAGCCTCTTGAAGCGAGATGAGCCATCGACCGCGCAGCACTTTGGCTCATTGCATTGCTCGCCTTGTTTTGCGAGGCGAGCAGTTGAGGCAAGTGGGACTTGGGCTGCAATGAGCGCCAAAGGCGCTCATGGCACTGCTCGCCTCAGGAGGCTAGCAGTTGAGGCACACAGGACTTTCATGCAACTGGGAGCCTTGCAAACTGAGGCGAGAAGTTGAGGCACGCGACAGCGAGGGGCTCACAATGAGCACCGCGAGTGGAAGAGGCTTGCCAAAGGTGCTTATTGAGAGCCCCGCGATTAGCGCCAAAGGAAAGTTGAAGTACATGGGGGAGAGGCTAGCAATGACCGCGTAAGGTGCTCAGCGCGGGGCTTGCGATAAGCGCAGAAGGTGCTCAGAGGAGCAAAAGTCTCACATTGGGTGAGCAAACAGCATTGCCAGCCCTACAATATAATCCCGCCATTTTTGACGGGCAAGTTCCTAGTTAATAATAATGCAGATTATACCAATATCTTCAAATTAAGAAGAAACCTTTAATTTACACTAAACTACTGCATATTATACTGATATCAAAAGTGCATATTACAATGCTGATTATGCTGAAATCTTATTGCTGATTATGCTTCTTTAGATTACTTTTATTAATAATCACAGATAATACTAAGAAGAAAATTACAAACACCAGAGCATTTAAGACCACTAACTGTCACTTCATTCAAACGACTATCTATTTTGTGTGGGTATTTTTCTTACCATACATTTAACAGCCACCAGTTAATGCTGACAAGTATACATAAATACAAATTTTCCTTGTTCCAGTGACTGAGCAATTAAAAATTCAAAAACCATCATGTAGGTTGACATATCGGACAGCTGTGACCTAAAGTCACTAACGGGGGATGTTTTTTTACGCTGGTAATGTCACATGATGCTCAGACAAATAACATGTCACTGTCTGATTGTTAGCGGCATAAGACACTAGTAATTTGAAGCCCTCCATTTATGGGGCAGATGCGCAAGATGGCCCCCTTCATGACAGAGAACAGGAAAAAAAGAGGAGGCTCCAGAGAATGAGAATCTGCTACTGTGGGATTTTCTTCTAAATAAGTGAAGAGAAAATGTTATAAGACAATTTCTTTGAAGAGGCTACAATTGTTTAAGTCACCTCGTTAAACATTAATATAAAACAAAAGAGTGCCTTTGATGGAAATAAATTGCAGATAGCAGGATGATTGTAATGCTGCACAGGAGGGTAGTGATGTGGAGTGATGCACAGGAGGGTAGTTGGGAGTGGAAGCTGTTATATTTTTATTATTTATTAGCTACTTGCCCGTCAAAAATGACGGGAATAAAATGTTAAGGCTCAGAATGCTGTACCTTCGGGGGCTCATCGCAAGCCCTGCTCTGAGCGCCTTTGGTGCTCATCGCGTGGCTCGCAATGAGAGCATTCGGCGCTCATTGCGAGCCTTTACCTCCGTCTAATGTATGCGCTCATCGCGAGTCCTGCGCTGAACGCCTTTTTACCGCTCTTCGCAGGTCTCACAATGACCACGTTTGGCACTCTTTGCGAGTCTCTCCTCCCGTCTAATTTACGGTCCTCGCGATGAGTGCCTTCGGCGCTCATCACAGTCCCATCAATAAATGGCTTTGCCACTCATTGCAGGCCTCGTTAACCTGCAACTTTTGTGCTTGGGAATGCCATGTGTCTCTTTCCACCATTTCCCCCCGTCCCTTCCCTGTGTCTTTCTCATCTGTGTGTCTGCTGAATCTTAACGTGGCTCTGACTGTCGTTGGTTTTATTTTCTAAGTCCTGCGTGCCTGGCATTGTTCGTGTGTGTTACTGTCTTCAAGGTTGTGTATTTTCTAAGTCCCGCGTCCCTGGTGTTGTTCGGCCTTGTTTTGATCCTGTTTGGAAATTTTTACGTTTTTTCGGCCGCCATTTTTTTCCTTGCTTACCTAATATCGTTCAAATTCGCTTGCAACCTCACTCACAGTCTTCCTGGCTCCCCCCCATGCTGTGTGTGAGGGTGTTATTATTTTTTTTTTTATTATTTGGCTTTTTGGGGGGGGGGTCTTTCGAGTTACGCGCTTGAATCAATTCCGGCCGTTAAATGAGTAAACTGCTTGCCTTGCGATCAGCGGCAAAGTGCTCAGTTTTTTGGCGGTGATTGCGGCCATCAACATGAGCGCCTTCTGTGCTCATGTCTAGGCTGTTTTAAAGTCCTGTTGGCTTTAGGCTCTCATTGCAGCCTAACTCACGGGGGCCTCGCTCATCGTGAGCCCTGTAATGAGCGTCTTTGGCGCTCATTGCATCCTAAATCCCATGGGCCTCGCAATGAGCGTCTGCTACGCTCATCGCAAGACCTGCAATGAGCGCCTTCTGCGCTCATTGCAGCCCCGCAAGTGTGTGACCAACACCTCAAACGTCACCAACATTCGGAAGCTCCATAACTATATATATATATATATATATATATATATATATTGCTGCAATAACTGGGGACTTTGTTGTGTCCTTTGCAGGTGTCTGTTTGGAGCTAGATTATTGGGCAGGAGCCTGAATACCTCCCTCTGCATTGTTCTCAAGCCGTGTAGAAGGGAAAATCTTTCTGCATATGGAGAAGGGGCTGGGGTTTCCCCCTCCTGAAGACTGACACTACCCCTTTGACTTCCCAAACTAACCCCACCAGCACAATCCCCCCTACATGTAGTGAAATTCCTCTAAAAGCATTTTGCTTCTGATTATAACATTGTCCTGATATTCATCAGTCCCACAGCTGCACAACAAGAGGAATTCTGGAAATAGGTCACTGAAGTTTTGCATGTAAAGAATGTAGAGAATTTTATATGGAGTGATAATTTTAAATTTACAGCTGAAATATCAATATATTATTTTGAAGAATTCATCTGATTTGTTTTAATGGCAGAAGCCTCACTGATTAATAACCTTTGTATTCAGAAAAAAAAATCTATTTCGTTCAACAGAAAGACAACTACAGGGCCAATTTCCAATCTTTGTTATTTTGAAGTATTAAGGGCTGGCGGGTACAGCTTTTGGATTTATCCTGTTATGTTGTCAGAACAGATGGCGCTGCTGATATTTTGCAGCGCTGCTGATATGTGCGAGAAGTTCTAAGCTTATAATGTTAGCCAAACCCTTGAAATAACCCTCTACCTAACCACAACCCTAATCCTAACCCCCAACCCTAATCCTAACCCTCGTCCTAACAGTTTACCTAAACCTTGACTCTATCTAGCGGATGGTCACTGCCACTGCTGCTGCCTTGTGCTGCACCAGCATGTGCCAGCATAACATGATTGGACCCAACTTTTTAATTTATTGTCATTACTAATATGTTTTTTTTTCTCTAATTTTTACAATGGTGATCTCACATATCATATTGTTTAGTATTACGGAAGAGATTACAAACACTTCCCTGCAGCTGCCTTAGTACAGAATTATCTCATATATAACCCCACAACCAAGCTCTGTGTAATAATTGAAGCCTAAAGAGGATCAAACCAGCAGATCTATCAATGTCTAAAAAAATCTATCTATCTATCTATCTATCTATCTATCTATCTATCTATCCTCACAGGGTCTTGCCAGTATGAATGGAATCTCCTGCTTCTACTGATATGACATCACCCCATATGGTGCTGGTTTAGGTAAAAATCATAATAATTTCTTTAAATACCTTTTTATTTTCTTTCTTTCCCCTCCAACATAAAGCTCCACAGACCTTGACTGAGGGCGAGAGCAACAAATTGGGCCCTGTCCATAACCCAAAGTGCTTGGGAACATTTCATTCTGAGAAATATATAGAGTGCTTATTACTGCCAAGGCTAGTAAACCGGGGGTCCTGCTGCCAGCGCTATAAGTCTATGCATCACACGTGCACGCACCACAAAATATATCAACCATATGGTTATATTTAAGACTATTTGCTTATATATATATATATATATATATATATATATATATATATATATATATATATATATATATTTATATATACAGTAGAATCACGGTTATCTGGCACCCAAATAACCGGGACTCTCAAGCAACCGGCACCGGCATCAATTCCCCATTTTCAAAAAACTCCCCCATAACCGGCACTATCCGGCACTATTACGCAGTTCGCGAATGCAAAAAAAAACTAACTTTTTTTCTAGTTTGTTTTTCTGGGCCTAAATGGCCTAGTTTCGGTGCTAATGCCTTTTTAAATACATTTTGAGGGTTTTTGTGGGGTTTAAGGGTCGTTTAGACTCTTACATTGGGGGACTACAGATTAACCGGCAACTACATATACCCGTCAATAGGGAGTCCCCGTGGGTGCCGGATAACGGGGGTTTTACTGTATATAAATAAACATAAGTACACACATATATATATATATATATATATATAGATATATGAATATATATATTTATTTATATATGTATATAAACTAAAATAATTTGGCCATGTTAAGAGGCAGCAGGATTCCCTAGATGCTGGGAAAGATTGACTGAAGGCAAACAATAAAATAAAATAAAAACAATATTCAGCATTCAAAGTTCAGACTCAGCTGCTTGTTTCTACCTACTATAAGGTCAGTGGGGGAGGTGGCATTGTCTAGCAGACACCTGCTAAATTTTCAGACATAAAGTAATATCAATACAATGATCTCTGTTGGCTAAAGACAGTTTCTCTTATCAATGATCTTTTGCTGTTGGGGCAGCCAAAACTTCTTCCCTCAATGAGCTTATTAGAGTGGAGACAAATACAAACACTGATACATTCATATTTGAAAATTAATTTAACCTAAAAAAAAACAACAACCTGATTTTGAGGTGACAGAGACTCTGGCAAAGTCATTCGGAAAATATTGCAGTCCATCAGTGTTTCCTGCCCTAGGCCAGGGCCTATCATGCTTTTTTAGTTGTTCCAGCCCAGCCTGTACGCAATAAGTAAACGAGACTCACGAGCTGTGAAACCAGAAGCTCCGGCCAAGAGGGCACCAAGTCCCAACAGTAAATCGTCTGGTCTCTTTAAACTTTACATTAGAAGAATTTAATAATTTTCCAGCCCCTGTTATGATTTTATAATAAAACACTTTTTTTATTCTGCTGCTGATGTCATCGAGCAAACCAATTAAATCCCTGTAAATAGAGCGCTGAGGGAAAAAAAGGGACCTCATTCACAATTTTGCTCACGTGAGTTATAAGCTTATTTTGGGAGACAGAGGATAAATATTGGAAAATCAGACAGGCAGTTTTTTTCTTAAAGGGCCAGTGAGGTCCATATATTTTATTCATACTCATTTGAAGAACTACTTGTTTTTTTCATATAATGTATACATTTAATTCAGCTTTTTATTAATTAATTAATGTGTTTTAGTTTTAATATGTTATTTGTATTTATTATCTTTTATATGTGTTTTGGTTTCTGTTGATCTACTCCCTGATGTAAGAGGATGTTTTGAATGCAGAAGAAGCTTTCATCTGCACAATAGGAATATATTATGTAGCTAAAACTGCCAGTGGTTTTAACAGGAGCAATGGAAAGCCTGGAGACACTCCTCTGACAAAGGTACAGACCATAACTGCTCAGAAAATAGTGCAAATAGTAAAAATCAATAAAAAGTCACTTTTCAATATAAAATAAATAAAAACAACCTTTACTTTTTACCTATTGTGTTGATTTTTGCTTTAAAGGCAGCAGACAGTTTGCGTATGTTCCTGATAGGATTAGAAATCCGAGGAGAAAATGGAGAAACTTTGGACACAGATAAGTTCTTTCTTCAGTTATGCTGAAAGACTGATACTTTACATGGCCACTTAACAATACAACTAAAGAGAAAAATAAATACAAACATTTCTTATTAATTATTAAATTTAAATTTAAATTTGGCGGGGAGTCCCAGCTGGATCCCCCCATGACACGAGCAGAGTGAACTAAATATAATTTTCTCTAAAATGCTTGATTGCTTGTGGCTTATACAGCAGCTTAATGTTTGTTACTAATAAACTTAATTTTCACTTTAATATAATTAAATACTGTTAATACTTTATTTCACTTTCTAAAACATTTAATCCTATTAACAAGTCTAGTTCTTCTGGGTTTTGGTGGTCATTTCCATCGAAGTGGAAGAAAAACACAGAAGCACAAAATAGTTTTTATTGTCTCCTTCTCTGGCACCTCCCCTTCTCCTCACCCCCTGTCTATTGGTGTACCCCAAGGATCAGTCCTAGGCCCCCTCCTCTTCTCCATTTACACATCCTCACTCTGTACCCTAATAAACTCTTTTGGGTTCCAGTAACATCTCTATGCAGATGACACTCAAATCTACCTCTCAGCACCAGATCTATCCCCCTCTCTTCTAGCACACGTCTCCGACTGCCTCTCTAGTATATCTTGTATGTCCGCCCACCAACTCAACATGTCTAAGACTGAACTCTTAATCTTCCCACCCTCTACTACAGCTTCAATTCCTCACATCTCTCTCTCTGTCAACAATGCCACTCTCACTCCCACCTCCCAAGCCCGTTGTCTCTGGGATCTACTGGACCTTGCCCTCTCTTTCATCCCACACATACAGTCTCTAACCAAATCTTGTCTTCTCAATCTAAAAAACATATCCAAAATACGCCATTACCTTACACAAGACACTACTAAGATTCTAATACACTCTCTCATCATTTCTCGTCTTGACTATTGCAACTCGCTCCTTGTTGGCCTGCCCATCACTCACCTTTCCCCACTTCAATCCATAATAAATGCCTCCGCCAGACTCATCTTCAGTACACATCGTTCAGTGTCGGCAGCTCCTCTTTGTCAATCACTTCACTAACTTCCATTAGCCTCCAGAATACAATTTAAAATGTTTACCCTAACTTATAAAGCCCTCAACAACAGCACACCCCCATACATCTCTGCTCTCATTTCCAAATACTCCCCCACACACCGTCTTCGTTCTGCTTATGACCTTCTTCTTTCTACCACTCTTGTCACCTCCTCTCACTCCCGCCTACAGGACTTTTCTCGTGCTGCTACTATTCTTTGGAATTCCTTGCCTCGCTTCACTAGACTATCCTCCTGCCTTAAATCCTTCAAAACTTCAATAAAAACGCACCTCTTTAAAGAAGACTATAACCTTCCACCCTAACATGCTCAGCACTACTCTCTCCCTACTGTACAACATACACACTTCAACCTTTAGATTGTAAGTCTGCGAGTTTCAATCCTGCAAGGTGCTTTAAGGAAAGCGCTATGGACACTGGATTACAAGCTCAAAGACAGGGCCATCCACTCTTTGCAATGTGTGAATCTTGAACTTGTCATTGCCTGTAACTTAACTTATGTATAGCGCTACGGAATATGTTGGCGCGTTACAAATAAACGATAATAATAATAATAATTGTGTCGCCCACCCTAGGCGTTTGGGTGGCAGTCTGTAAAGAGGCAAGAAGTAATAAAGGTTAAGTGTCCATGGAGGGGAGGCAGGTTTTCCCATTGCACCACTAAATTGTAAGCTTCTTAGGGCATAATCTCCCATTATACCACCAAATTGTAAGCTCCTTAGGGCATGGTCTCCCATTTTAGCACTCGATTGTAAGCTCGTCAGGACATGGTCTCCCACTACACCACTAGATTGTTAGCTCCTCGGGGCAGAATCTCCCATTACACCACTAGATGATATGCTCCTTAGGGCAGAATTTTACATTACACCACTAGACTGTAAGTTCCTTGGGGCAGGGTATTCCATTATACCAATAGACTGTAAGCTCCGTAGGACAGGGTCTCCCATTATACCACTAGACAGTAAGCTCCTCAGGATAGGGTCTTCCATTATACCACTAGATTGTAAACTCCTAAAGACAAGGTCTCCCATTATACCACTAGACTGTAAGCTCCTTAGGACAGGGTCTCCCATTATACCACTAGACTGTAAGCTCCTCAGAGCAGGGTCTTCCATTATACCACTAGACTGTAAGTTCCTTGGGGCAGGATCTTCCATTATGCCACTAGACTGTAAGCTCCTTAGGACAGGGTCTCCAGTTATACCACTAGATGGTAAGCTCCACAGAGTAGGTTCTCCCATTGCACCAATAAATTGTAAGCTCCTTAGGGCAGAGTCTCCCATTATATCCCAAAATTGTAAGCACCTTAGAGCAGGGTCTCCCATTATAGCACTCGATTGTAAGCCCATCAGGACATGGTCTCCCATTACACCACTAGATTGTTAGCTCCTCTGGGCAGAATCTCCCATTACACCACTAGATGATATGCTCCTTAGGGCCGATTTTTCCATGACACCCCTTGACTGTAAGTTCCTTGGGGCAGGGTATTCCATTATACCACTAGATTGTTAACTCCTTAAGGCAGGGTCTCCCATTATACCACTAGACTGTAAGCTCCTTAGGACAGGGTCTCCCATTATACCACTAGATTGTAAGCTCATCAGGATAGGGTCTTTCATTATACAACTAGATTGTAAACTCCTTAAGGCAGGGTCTCCCATTATACCACTAGACTGTAAGCTCCTTAGGACAGGGTCTCCCATTATACCACTAGATGGTAAGCTCCCCAGGAAAGGGTCTTCCATTATACCCCTAGATTGTAAACTCCTTAAGGCAGGGTCTTCCATTATACCACTAGACTGTAAGCTCCTTAGGACAGGGTCTTCCATTATACCACTAGCTTGTAAACTCCTTAGGACAGGGTCTCCCATTATACCACTAGATTGTAAGCTCCTAGGGATAGGGTCTCCCATTATACCACTAGATTATAAACTCCTTAAGGCAGAGTCTCCCATTATACCACTAGACTGTAAGCTCCGTGGCACAGGGTCTCCTATTATACCACTAGATGGTAAGCTCCTCAATGTAGGGTCTTTCATTATACCACTAGATTGTTAGCTCCTTAGGACAGGGTCTCCCATTATACCACTAGATTGTAAGCTCCATCGGGCAGAGTCTCCAATTATACCACTAGATTGTAAGCTTCTTAGGGGAGGTTCTCCCATTACACCACTAGATTGTTAGCTCCTTAGGACAGGGTCTCCCATTATACCACTAGATTGTAAGCTCCATCGGGCAGGGTCTTCCATTATACCACTAGACTGTAAGCTCCTCAGAGCAGAGTCTTCCATTATACCACTAGACTGTAAGCTCCTTAGGACAGGGTCTCCCATTATACCACTAGACAGTAAGCTCCTCAGAGCAGGGTCTTCCATTATACCACTAGACTGTAAGTTCCTTGGAGCAGGGTATTCCATTATACCACTAGATTGTTAACTCCTTAAGGCAGGGTCTCCCATTATACCACTAGACTGTAAGCTCCTTAGGACAGGGTCTTCCATTATACCACTAGATTGTTAACTCCTTAAGGCAGAGTCTCCCATTATACCACTAGACTGTAAGCTCCGTGGCACAGGGTCTCCCATTATACCACTAGATGGTAAGCTCCTCAATGTAGGGTCTTTCATTATACCACTAGATTGTAAACTCCTTAAGGCAGGGTCTCCCATTATACCACTAGACTGTAAGCTGCTTAGGGGAGGTTCTCCCATTACACCACTAGATTGTTAGCTCCGTAGGACAGGGTCTCCCATTATACCACTAGACAGTAAGCTCCTCAGGATAGGGTCTTCCATTATACCACTAGATTGTAAACTCCTAAAGACAAGGTCTCCCATTATACCACTAGACTGTAAGCTCCTTAGGACAGGGTCTCCCATTATACCACTAGACTGTAAGCTCCTCAGAGCAGGGTCTTCCATTATACCACTAGACTGTAAGTTCCTTGGGGCAGGATCTTCCATTATGCCACTAGACTGTAAGCTCCTTAGGACAGGGTCTCCAGTTATACCACTAGATGGTAAGCTCCACAGAGTAGGTTCTCCCATTGCACCAATAAATTGTAAGCTCCTTAGGGCAGAGTCTCCCATTATATCCCCAAATTGTAAGCTCCTTAGAGCAGGGTCTCCCATTATAGCACTCGATTGTAAGCCCATCAGGACATGGTCTCCCATTACACCACTAGATTGTTAGCTCCTCAGGGCAGAATCTCCCATTACACCACTAGATGATATGCTCCTTAGGGCCGATTTTTCC
Organism: Discoglossus pictus; assembly: GCA_027410445.1. NCBI lineage: Eukaryota > Metazoa > Chordata > Amphibia > Anura > Alytidae > Discoglossus > Discoglossus pictus. The sequence continues at coordinate 51,431,008 of CM050174.1, forward strand.
ATGACACCCCTTGACTGTAAGTTCCTTGGGGCAGGGTATTCCATTATACCACTAGATTGTTAACTCCTTAAGGCAGAGTCTCCCATTATACCACTAGACTGTAAGCTCCTTAGGACAGGGTCTCCCATTATACCACTAGATTGTAAGCTCATCAGGATAGGGTCTTTCATTATACAACTAGATTGTAAACTCCTTAAGGCAGGGTCTCCAATTATACCACTAGACTGTAAGCTCCTTAGGACAGGGTCTCCCATTATACCACTAGATGGTAAGCTCCCCAGGAAAGGGTCTTCCATTATACCCCTAGATTGTAAACTCCTTAAGGCAGGGTCTTCCATTATACCACTAGACTGTAAGCTCCTTAGGACAGGGTCTTCCATTATACCACTAGCTTGTAAACTCCTTAGGACAGGGTCTCCCATTATACCACTAGATTGTAAGCTCCTAGGGATAGGGTCTCCCATTATACCACTAGATTATAAACTCCTTAAGGCAGAGTCTCCCATTATACCACTAGACTGTAAGCTCCGTGGCACAGGGTCTCCTATTATACCACTAGATGGTAAGCTCCTCAATGTAGGGTCTTTCATTATACCACTAGATTGTTAGCTCCTTAGGACAGGGTCTCCCATTATACCACTAGATTGTAAGCTCCATCGGGCAGGGTCTCCAATTATACCACTAGATTGTAAGCTGCTTAGGGGAGGTTCTCCCATTACACCACTAGATTGTTAGCTCCTTAGGACAGGGTCTCCCATTATACCACTAGATTGTAAGCTCCATCGGGCAGGGTCTTCCATTATACCACTAGACTGTAAGCTCCTCAGAGCAGAGTCTTCCATTATACCACTAGACTGTAAGCTCCTTAGGACAGGGTCTCCCATTATACCACTAGACAGTAAGCTCCTCAGAGCAGGGTCTTCCATTATACCACTAGACTGTAAGTTCCTTGGAGCAGGGTATTCCATTATACCACTAGATTGTTAACTCCTTAAGGCAGGGTCTCCCATTATACCACTAGACTGTAAGCTCCTTAGGACAGGGTCTTCCATTATACCACTAGATTGTTAACTCCTTAAGGCAGAGTCTCCCATTATACCACTAGACTGTAAGCTCCGTGGCACAGGGTCTCCCATTATACCACTAGATGGTAAGCTCCTCAATGTAGGGTCTTTCATTATACCACTAGATTGTAAACTCCTTAAGGCAGGGTCTCCCATTATACCACTAGACTGTAAGCTGCTTAGGGGAGGTTCTCCCATTACACCACTAGATTGTTAGCTCCTTAGGACAGGGTCTCCCATTATACCACTAGATTGTAAGCTCCATCGGGCAGGGTCTCCAATTATACCACTAGATTGTAAGCTGCTTAGGGGAGGTTCTCCCATTACACCACTAGATTGTTAGCTCCTTAGGACAGGGTCTCCCATTATACCACTAGATTGTAAGCTCCATCGGGCAGGGTCTTCCATTATACCACTAGACTGTAAGCTCCTCAGAGCAGAGTCTTCCATTATACCACTAGACTGTAAGCTCCTTAGGACAGGGTCTCCCATTATACCACTAGACAGTAAGGTCCTCAGAGCAGGGTCTTCCATTATACCACTAGACTGTAAGTTCCTTGGAGCAGGGTATTCCATTATACCACTAGATTGTAAGCTCCTCTGGATAGGGTCTTCCATTATACCACTAGATTGTAAACTCCTTAAGGCAGGGTCTCCCATTATACCACTAGACTGTAAGCTCCTTAGGACAGGGTCTTCCATTATACCACTAGATTGTAAGCTCCTCAGGATAGGGTCTTCCATTATACAACTAGATTGCAAACTCCTTAAGGCAGCGTTTCCCATTATACCACTAGACTGTAAGCTGCTTAGGGGAGGTTCTCCCATTACACCACTAGATTGTTAGCTCCTTAGGACAGGGTCTCCCATTATACCACTAGATTGTAAGCTCCATCGGGCAGGGTCTCCAATTATACCACTAGATTGTAAGCTGCTTAGGGGAGGTTCTCCCATTACACCACTAGATTGTTAGCTCCTTAGGACAGGGTCTCCCATTATACCACTAGATTGTAAGCTCCATCGGGCAGGGTCTTCCATTATACCACTAGACTGTAAGCTCCTCAGAGTAGAGTCTTCCATTATACCATTAGACTGTAAGCTGCTTAGGACAGGGTCTCCCATTATACCACTAGACAGTAAGCTCCTCAGAGCAGGGTCTTCCATTATACCACTAGACAGTAAGCTCCTCAGAGCAGGGTCTTCCATTATACCACTAGACTGTAAGCTCCGTAGCACAGGGTCTCCCATTATACCACTAGATGGTAAGCTCCTCAGTGTAGGGTCTTCCATTATACCACTAGATTGTAAACTCCATAAGGCAGGGTCTCCCATTATACCACTAGATTGTAAGATCCTCAGGAAAGGGTCTTCCATTATACCCCTAGACTGTAAACTCCTTAAGGCAGGGTCTTCGATTATACCACTAGACTGTAAGCTCCTTAGGACAGGGTCTCCCATTATACCACTAGATGGTAAGCTCCTCAGTGTAGGGTCTTCCATTATACCACTAGCTTGTAAAATCCTTAGGACAGGGTCTCCCATTATACCACTAGACTGTAAACTCCTCGGGATAGGGTCTCCCATTATACCACTAGATTATAAACTCCTTAAGGCAGAGTCTCCCATTATACCACTAGACTGTACGCTCCTCAGAGCAGGGTCTTCCATTATACCACTAGACTGTAAGCTCAGTGGCACAGGGTCTCCCATTATACCACTAGATGGTAAGCTCCTCAATGTAGGGACTTCCATTATATCACTAGATTGTAAACTCCTTAAGGCAGGGTCTCCCATTATACCACTAGACTGTAAGCTGCTTAGGGGAGGTTCTCCCATTACACCACTAGATTGTTAGCTCCTTAGGACAGGGTCTCCCATTATACCACTAGATTGTAAGCTCCATCGGGCAGGGTCTCCAATTATACCACTAGATTGTAAGCTGCTTAGGGGAGGTTCTCCCATTACACCACTAGATTGTTAGCTCCTTAGGACAGGGTCTCCCATTATACCACTAGATTGTAAGCTCCATCGGGCAGGGTCTTCCATTATACCACTAGACTGTAAGCTCCTCAGAGCAGAGTCTTTCATTATACCACTAGACTGTAAGCTCCTTAGGACAGGGTCTCCCATTATACCACTAGACAGTAAGCTCCTCAGAGCAGGGTCTTCCATTATACAACTAGACTGTAAGCTCCTTGGGGCAGGGTATTCCATTATACCACTAAATTGTTAACTCCTTAAGGCAGGGTCTCCCATTATACCACTAGACTGTAAGCTCCTTAGGACAGGGTCTTCCATTATACCACTAGATTGTAAGCTCCTCAGGATAGGGTCTTCCATTATACAACTAGATTGTAAACTCCTTAAGGCAGGGACTCCCATTATACCACTAGACTGTAAGCTGCTTAGGGGAGGTACTCCCATTACACCACTAGATTGTTAGCTCCTTAGGACAGGGTCTCCCATTATACCACTAGATTGTAAGCTCCATCGGGCAGGGTCTCCAATTATACCACTAGATTGTAAGCTGCTTAGGAGAGGTTCTCCCACTACACCACTAGATTGTTAGCTCCTTAGGACAGGGTCTCCCATTATACCACTAGATTGTAAGCTCAATCGGGCAGGGTCTTCCATTATACCACTAGATTGTAAGCTCCTCAGAGTAGAGTCTTCCATTATACCACTAGACTGTAAGCTCTTTAGGACACAGTCTCCCATTATACCACTAGACTGTAAGCTCCTCAGAGCAGAGTCTTCCATTATACCACTAGACTGTAAGCTCCTTAGGACAGGGTCTCCCATTATACCACTAGACAGTAAGGTCCTCAGAGCAGGGTCTTCCATTATACCACTAGACTGTAAGTTCCTTGGGGCAGGGTATTCCATTATACCACTAGATTGTTAACTCCTTAAGGCAGGGTCTCCCATTATACCACTAGACTGTAAGCTCCTTAGGACAGGGTCTTCCATTATACCACTAGATTGTAAGCTCCTCAGGATAGGGTCTTCCATTATACAACTAGATTGTAAACTCCTTAAGGCAGGGTTTCCCTTTATACCACTAGACTGTAAGCTGCTTAGGGGAGGTTCTCCCATTACACCACTAGATTGTTAGCTCCTTAGGACAGGGTCTCCCATTATACCACTAGATTGTAAGCTCCATCGGGCAGGGTCTCCAATTATACCACTAGATTGTAAGCTGCTTAGGGGAGGTTCTCCCATTACACCACTAGATTGTTAGCTCCTTAGGACAGGGTCTCCCATTATACCACTAGATTGTAAGCTCCATCGGGCAGGGTCTTCCATTATACCACTAGACTGTAAGCTCCTCAGAGTAGAGTCTTCCATTATACCATTAGACTGTAAGCTGCTTAGGACAGGGTCTCCCATTATACCACTAGACAGTAAGCTCCTCAGAGCAGGGTCTTCCATTATACCACTAGACAGTAAGCTCCTCAGAGCAGGGTCTTCCATTATACCACTAGACTGTAAGCTCCGTAGCACAGGGTCTCCCATTATACCACTAGATGGTAAGCTCCTCAGTGTAGGGTCTTCCATTATACCACTAGATTGTAAACTCCATAAGGCAGGGTCTCCCATTATACCACTAGATTGTAAGATCCTCAGGAAAGGGTCTTCCATTATACCCCTAGACTGTAAACTCCTTAAGGCAGGGTCTTCGATTATACCACTAGACTGTAAGCTCCTTAGGACAGGGTCTCCCATTATACCACTAGATGGTAAGCTCCTCAGTGTAGGGTCTTCCATTATACCACTAGCTTGTAAAATCCTTAGGACAGGGTCTCCCATTATACCACTAGACTGTAAACTCCTCGGGATAGGGTCTCCCATTATACCACTAGATTATAAACTCCTTAAGGCAGAGTCTCCCATTATACCACTAGACTGTACGCTCCTCAGAGCAGGGTCTTCCATTATACCACTAGACTGTAAGCTCAGTGGCACAGGGTCTCCCATTATACCACTAGATGGTAAGCTCCTCAATGTAGGGACTTCCATTATATCACTAGATTGTAAACTCCTTAAGGCAGGGTCTCCCATTATACCACTAGACTGTAAGCTGCTTAGGGGAGGTTCTCCCATTACACCACTAGATTGTTAGCTCCTTAGGACAGGGTCTCCCATTATACCACTAGATTGTAAGCTCCATCGGGCAGGGTCTCCAATTATACCACTAGATTGTAAGCTGCTTAGGGGAGGTTCTCCCATTACACCACTAGATTGTTAGCTCCTTAGGACAGGGTCTCCCATTATACCACTAGATTGTAAGCTCCATCGGGCAGGGTCTTCCATTATACCACTAGACTGTAAGCTCCTCAGAGCAGAGTCTTTCATTATACCACTAGACTGTAAGCTCCTTAGGACAGGGTCTCCCATTATACCACTAGACAGTAAGCTCCTCAGAGCAGGGTCTTCCATTATACAACTAGACTGTAAGCTCCTTGGGGCAGGGTATTCCATTATACCACTAAATTGTTAACTCCTTAAGGCAGGGTCTCCCATTATACCACTAGACTGTAAGCTCCTTAGGACAGGGTCTTCCATTATACAACTAGATTGTAAACTCCTTAAGGCAGGGACTCCCATTATACCACTAGACTGTAAGCTGCTTAGGGGAGGTACTCCCATTACACCACTAGATTGTTAGCTCCTTAGGACAGGGTCTCCCATTATACCACTAGATTGTAAGCTCCATCGGGCAGGGTCTCCAATTATACCACTAGATTGTAAGCTGCTTAGGAGAGGTTCTCCCACTACACCACTAGATTGTTAGCTCCTTAGGACAGGGTCTCCCATTATACCACTAGATTGTAAGCTCAATCGGGCAGGGTCTTCCATTATACCACTAGATTGTAAGCTCCTCAGAGTAGAGTCTTACATTATACCACTAGACTGTAAGCTCTTTAGGACACAGTCTCCCATTATACCACTAGACTGTAAGCTCCTCAGAGCAGAGTCTTCCATTATACCACTAGACTGTAAGCTCCTTAGGACAGGGTCTCCCATTATACCACTAGACAGTAAGGTCCTCAGAGCAGGGTCTTCCATTATACCACTAGACTGTAAGTTCCTTGGGGCAGGGTATTCCATTATACCACTAGATTGTTAACTCCTTAAGGCAGGGTCTCCCATTATACCATTAGACTGTAAGCTCCTTAGGACAGGGTCTTCCATTATACCACTAGATTGTAAGCTCCTCAGGATAGGGTCTTCCATTATACAACTAGATTGTAAACTCCTTAAGGCAGGGTTTCCCATTATACCACTAGACTGTAAGCTGCTTAGGGGAGGTTCTCCCATTACACCACTAGATTGTTAGCTCCTTAGGACAGGGTCTCCCATTATACCACTAGATTGTAAGCTCCATCGGGCAGGGTCTCCAATTATACCACTAGATTGTAAGCTGCTTAGGGGAGGTACTCCCATTACACCACTAGATTGTTAGCTCCTTAGGACAGGGTCTCCCATTATACCACTAGATTGTAAGCTCCATCGGGCAGGGTCTTCCATTATACCACTAGACTGTAAGCTCCTCAGAGTAGAGTCTTCCATTATACCACTAGACTGTAAGCTGATTAGGACAGTTCCTCCCATTATAGCACTAGACAGTAAGCTCCTCAGAGCAGGGTCTTCCATTATACCACTAGACAGTAAGCTCCTCAGAGCAGGGTCTTCCATTATACCACTAGACTGTAAGCTCCGTAGCACAGGGTCTCCCATTATACCACTAGATGGTAAGCTCCTCAGTGTAGGGTCTTCCATTATACCACTAGATTGTAAACTCCATAAGGCAGGGTCTCCCATTATACCACTAGATTGTAAGATCCTCAGGAAAGGGTCTTCCATTATACCCCTAGACTGTAAACTCCTTAAGGCAGGGTCTTCGATTATACCACTAGCCGGTAAGCTCCTTAGGACAGGGTCTCCCATTATACCACTAGATGGTAAGCTCCTCAGTGTAGGGTCTTCCATTATACCACTAGCTTGTAAAATCCTTAGGACAGGGTCTCCCATTATACCACTAGATTGTAAACTCCTCGGGATAGGGTCTCCCATTATACCACTAGATTATAAACTCCTTAAGGCAGAGTCTCCCATTATACCACTAGACTGTAAGCTCCTCAGAGCAGGGTCTTCCATTATACCACTAGACAGTCAGCTTCTCAGAGCAGGGTCTTCCATTATACCACTAGACTGTAAGCTCAGTGGCACAGGGTCTCCCATTATACCACTAGACAGTAAGCTCCTCAGAGCAGGGTCTTCCATTATACAACTAGACTGTAAGTTCCTTGGGGCAGGGTATTCCATTATACCACTAAATTTTTAACTCCTTAAGGCAGGGTCTCCCATTATACCACTAGACTGTAAGCTCCTTAGGACAGGGTCTTCCATTATACCACTAGATTGTAAGCTCCTCAGGATAGGGTCTTCCATTATACAACTAGATTGTAAACTCCTTAAGGCAGGGACTCCCATTATACCACTAGACTGTAAGCTGCTTAGGGGAGGTACTCCCATTACACCACTAGATTGTTAGCTCCTTAGGACAGGGTCTCCCATTATACCACTAGATTGTAAGCTCCATCGGGCAGGGTCTCCAATTATACCACTAGATTGTAAGCTGCTTAGGGGAGGTTCTCCCATTACACCACTAGATTGTTAGCTCCTTAGGACAGGGTCTCCCATTATACCACTAGATTGTAAGCTCCATCGGGCAGGGTCTTCCATTATACCACTAGATTGTAAGCTCCTCAGAGTAGAGTCTTCCATTATACCACTAGACTGTAAGCTCTTTAGGACACAGTCTCCCATTATACCACTAGACAGTAAGCTCCTCAGAGCAGGGTCTTCCATTATACCACTAGACTGTAAGTTCCTTGGGGCAGGGTCTTCCATTATACCACTAGATTGTAAACTCCATAAGGCAGGGTCTCCCATTATACCACTAGATTGTAAGATCCTCAGGAAAGGGTCTTCCATTATACCCCTAGACTGTAAACTCCTTAAGGCAGGGTCTTCGATTATACCACTAGACTGTAAGCTCCTTAGGACAGGGTCTCCCATTATACCACTAGATGGTAAGCTCCTCAGTGTAGGGTCTTCCATTATACCACTAGCTTGTAAAATCCTTAGGACAGGGTCTCCCATTATACCACTAGATTGTAAACTCCTCGGGATAGGTTCTCCCATTATACCACTAGATTATAAACTCCTTAAGGCAGAGTCTCCCATTATACCACTAGACTGTAAGCTCCTCAGAGCAGGGTCTTCCATTATACCACTAGACAGTCAGCTTCTCAGAGCAGGGTCTTCCATTATACCACTAGACTGTAAGCTCAGTAGCACAGGGTCTCCCATTATACCACTAGATGGTAAGCTCCTCAATGTAGGGACTTCCATTATACCACTAGATTGTAAACTCCTTAAGGCAGGGTCTCCCATTATACCACTAGACTGTAAGCTGCTTAGGGGAGGTTCTCCCATTACACCACTAGATTGTTAGCTCCTTAGGACAGGGTCTCCCATTATACCACTAGATTGTAAGCTCCATCGGGCAGGGTCTCCAATTATACCACTAGATTGTAAGCTGCTTAGGGGAGGTTCTCCCATTACACCACTAGATTGTTAGCTCCTTAGGACAGGGTCTCCCATTATACCACTAGATTGTAAGCTCCATCAGGCAGGGTCTTCCATTATACCACTAGACTGTAAGCTCCTCAGAGCAGAGTCTTTCATTATACCACTAGACTGTAAGCTCCTTAGGACAGGGTCTCCCATTATACCACTAGACAGTAAGCTCCTCAGAGTAGGGTCTTCCATTATACAACTAGACTGTAAGTTCCTTGGGGCAGGGTATTCCATTATACCACTAAATTGTTAACTCCTTAAGGCAGGGTCTCCCATTATACCACTAGACTGTAAGCTCCTTAGGACAGGGTCTTCCATTATACCACTAGATTGTAAGCTCCTCAGGATAGGGTCTTCCATTATACAACTAGATTGTAAACTCCTTAAGGCAGGGACTCCCATTATACCACTAGACTGTAAGCTGCTTAGGGGAGGTACTCCCATTACACCACTAGATTGTTAGCTCCTTAGGACAGGGTCTCCCATTATACCACTAGATTGTAAGCTCCATCGGGCAGGGTCTCCAATTATACCACTAGATTGTAAGCTGCTTAGGGGAGGTTCTCCCATTACACCACTAGATTGTTAGCTCCTTAGGACAGGGTCTCCCATTATACCACTAGATTGTAAGCTCCATCGGGCAGGGTCTTCCATTATACCACTAGATTGTAAGCTCCTCAGAGTAGAGTCTTCCATTATACCACTAGACTGTAAGCTCTTTAGGACACAGTCTCCCATTATACCACTAGACAGTAAGCTCCTCAGAGCAGGGTCTTCCATTATACCACTAGACTGTAAGTTCCTTGGGGCAGGGTCTTCCATTATACCACTAGACTGTAAGCTCCGTAGCACAGGGTCTCCCATTATACCACTAGATGGTAAGCTCCTCAGTGTAGGGTCTCCCATTATACCACTAGATTGTAAGATCCTCAGGAAAGGGTCTTCCATTATACCCCTAGACTGTAAACTCCTTAAGGCAGGGTCTTCCATTATACCACTAGACTGTAAGCTCCTTAGGACAGGGTCTCCCATTATACCACTAGATGGTAAGCTCCTCAGTGTAGGGTCTTCCATTATACCACTAGCTTGTAAAATCCTTAGGACAGGGTCTCTTATTATACCACTAGATTGTAAACTCCTTAAGGCAGGGTCTCCCATTACACCACTAAACTGTAAGCTCCTCAGAGCAGGGTCTTCCATTATACCCCTAGACTGTAAGTTCCTTGGGGCAGGGTCTTCCTTTATACCACTAGACTGTAAGCTCCTTAGGACAGGGTCTCCCATTATACCACTAGACTGTAAGCTCCTCAGAGCAGAGTCTTCCATTATACCACTAGACTGTAAGACAGGGTCTCCAATTATACCACTAGATTGTAAGCTGCTTAGGGCAGGTTCTCATATTACACCACTAGATTGTTAGCTCCTTAGGACTGGGTCTCCCATTATACCACTAGATTGTAAACTCCTTAACACAGGGTCTCCCATTATACCACTAGACTGTAAGCTCCTCAGTGCAGGGTCTTCCATTATACCACTAGACTGTAAGTTCATTGGGGCAGGATCTTCCATTATGCCACTAGACTGTAAGCTCCTTAGGACAGGGTCTCTCATGATACCACTAGAAGGTAAGCTCCTCAGTGTAGATTCTCCCATTACACCACTAAATTGTAAGCTCCTTAGGGCAGAGTCTCCCATTATACCACCAAATTGTAAGCTCCGTAGGGCAGGGTCTCCCATTATAGCACTCGATTGTAAGCCCATCAGAACATGGTCTCCCATTACACCACTAGATGATATGCTCCTTAGGGCCGATTTTTCCATGACACCACTTGACTGTAAGTTCCTTGGGGCAGGGTATTCCATTATACCACTAGATTGTTAACTCCTTAAGGCAGGGTCTCCCATTATACCACTAGACTGTAAGCTCCTTAGGACAGGGTCTCCCATTATACCACTAGATTGTAAGCTCCTCTGGATAGGGTCTTCCATTATACCACTAGATTGTAAACTCCTTAAGGCAGGGTCTCCCATTATACCACTAGACTGTAAGCTCCTTAGGACAGGGTCTCCCGTTATACCACTAGACAGTAAGCTCCTCAGAGCAGGGTCTTCCATTATACCACTAGACTGTAAGCTCCGTCGCACAGGGTCTCCCATTATACCACTAGATGGTAAGCTGCTCAGTGTAGGGTCTTCCATTATACCACTAGATTGTAAACTCCCTAAGGCAAGGTCTCCCATTATACCACTAGATTGTAAGCTCCTCAGGAAAGGGTCTTCCATTATACCCCTAGATTTTAAACTCCTTAAGGCAGGGTCTTCCATTATACCACTAGACTGTAAGCTCCTTAGGACAGCGTCTCCCATTATACCATTGATGGTAAGCTCATCAGTGTAGGGTCTTCCATTATACCACTAGCTTGTAAACTCCTTAGGACAGGGTCTCCCATTATACCACTAGATTGTAAGCTCCTCGGGATAGGGTCTCCCATTATACCACTAGATTATAAACTCCTTAAGGCAGAGTCTCCCATTATACCACTAGACTGTAAGCTCCTCAGAGCAGGGTCTTCCATTATACCACTAGACTGTAAGTTCCTTGGGGCAGGGTCTTCCATTATACCACTAGACTGTAAGCTCCGTAGCACAGGGTCTCCCATTATACTACTAGATTGTAAGCTCCATCAGGCAGGGTCTTCCATTATACCACTAGATTGTAAACTCCTTAACGCAGGGTCTACCATTATACCACTAGACTGTAAGTTCCTTGGTTCAGGATCTTCCATTATGCCACTAGACTGTAAGCTCCTTAGGACAGGGTCTCTCATGATACCACTAGATGGTAAGCTCCTCAGTGTAGGTTCTCGCATTACACCACTAAATTGTAAGCTCCTTAGGGCAGAGTCTCCCATTATACCACCAAATTGTAAGCTCCTTAGGGCAGGGTCTCCCATTATAGCACTCGATTGTAAGCCCATCAGAACAAGGTCTCCCATTATACCACTAGACCGTAAGCTCCTTAGAACAGGGTCTCCCATTACACCACTAGATTGTAAGCTCCTCAGGATAGGGTCTCCCATTATACCACTAGACTGTAAGTTCCTTGGGGCAGGGTCTTCCATTATACCACTAGACTGTAAGCTCCGTAGGAGAGGGTCTCCCATAATACCACTAGATGGTAAGCTCCTCAGTGTAGGGTATTCAATTATACCACTAGACTGTAAGCTCCTTATGACAGGGTCTCCAATTATACCACTAGATTGTAAGCTGCTTAGGGCAGGTTCTCCCATTACACCACTAGATTGTTAGCTCCTTAGGACAGGGTCTCACATTGTACAACTAGATTGTAAGCTCCACCGGGCAGGGTCTTCCATTATACCACTAGATTGTAAACTCCTTAAGGTAGGGTCTCCCATTATACCACTAGACTGTAAGCTCCTCAGAGCAGAGTCTTCCATTATACCACTAGACTGTAAGCTCCTTAGGACAGGGTCTCCCATTATACTACTAGATTGTAAGCTCCTTAGGGCAGGGTCTCCATTATACCACTAGATTGTAAGATCCTTAGGGGAGGGTCCACCATTATACCACGAGATTGGAAGCTACTTTGTCCTGGAGGTAGTGCACGCACCTATATCCCATTTTTAATGGTCTAAAAGGAGAAATTGAATACATGTTGAACCTAATTTGCATATCACTACCCATAATCCTCAGTGGCAGTGGAAATACTGTTAACAGAGTAATTCATAGGGCAAACAACAACTCCCAACCTCCTTGTGAAAAAAAATTTACCCAGAAAAGCTTCTTCTGTCAACCACCTTTCTACTGACCATAATTATGTTTATAATATTCTCTTTTGACAAATTTCATTTGATAAGGGACAAAATATATATTTTTTAAAATAAATGCAACCATTCATTATTAACTAAAAAGATAAAAAAGAGGAGAGCAAAGGGGCCAAAATGATGTACAAGGAAAAAATATTGAATGTAATTGAAATAAGCATAAGTGACTAGGTACTCCGTGGAACCCCAGCCCAGGAGACCTCAGGACCAAACATGATTTTGGACCATCAGCATAAGGGCTTCCTCCTACAGTGAGTAATCACCCCTGCACCCTCTTGCTGTACAATATAAACACTCCTGTCAGTTACTCAGGCAGTAGATGGCCAAGTCAATCACCTGATCTGAATCCGATTGAGCATGTATTTCACTTGCTGAAGACAAAACTGAAGGGAAAATGCCCCAAGAACAAGCAGGAACTGAAGACAGTTGCAATAGTGGTCTGGCAGAGCATCACCAGGGATGAAACCCAGCGTCTGGTGATGTCTATGCGTTCCAGACTTCAGGCTGTAATTGACTGGAAAGGATTTGCAACCAAGTATTAAAAAGTGAAAGTTTGTTTTATGACTGTTAACCTGTCCCATTACTTTTGGTCCCTTAAAAAGTGGGAGGCACATATACAAACTGTTGTGATTCTCATATAGACATGCATGGTATAATGTGGGTTTTTAGGTATGGATTGGGCCTTTATAGACTTCATGGTATAATGTGGGGTTTTAGGTACTGTTTGGGCCTATAGAGGCCTGCATGGTATTTTAAGGTTTTTTAGGTACCCTGGGGCCCTATATAGACCAGCATGGTATAGTGACGTATATGAGGTATCTATCTAGGTGATAAAGGGGACAGTGGTTGTGGAAGGGATGATGCCATGCTCTGATGCAAACTGGCAGTCAGCCTTTATTGTGTGGTCATCCTGCATATTTCTTGATGCATTAGTGAATGGACTGTGCCCTTTTTTTTCAATGTTCATCACTCCAACTGGATGGATGCAGAAAATGGCAGCAATAAAAAAAATAATGTATCTGTAACGGAGTTGGAACACGAAGTCCAGTATCTCCGTTGGTATACAGTAAAATATCCAAGAAGCACTGCAGTCTCACCAGCCCCAACCTCCCATATTGGACGACACTCAATTGGGAGTCAAAGAATACTGTCTTTATTTTGTTATGCAGAAATATATATACACATCTCTTTCCACAGGCAATACACCCCCCCCTTTTTGGCCACACAATACACATAGAGAGACAATAGGTGTGGTCACACCTCCCCGAGGCTACCTGGCTACTTTGATACAATCAGACATTGATCAGATTATAATCTTTGTTCTATGTCTCATAATGAAAACACTTCATACAATAGACTTCCTTATCTTATGAGGAGTCTCTGTAATAGGATTATCTATTAGCCTAGTAGCTGTAATATTCTGAGCCAATACATTCTGTAGAACATAAAACAACATATCTACAGTACAGCAATGTGATCATATTTTAACCATAACCATAAAACAGGGTAAAACAGTGATGGGTTCCGTTACAGTATCCATTCATGCCCTCTTACTGCCATATCTAGCAAGTTTCTCCCCACCTGCATCCCTTCAATTAAAGAAGCCCAGCCCCAAGCTGCTGGCTTATTTACACCAGAGCTTAAGCTACATGATACAAAATGGATCCCTGTTTAAGGTGAAGTACCTGCAGGTTCTTTCCCACCTGCTTCCACCCTCTGTAAATATATATAGGCTTGGCTTCGCGAACAAAGATTTAGGAGGGGTGTCCACATCTATGGGCTCTTAGGTGGCTGAGGAGGCCAATGCGAGACAGGCAGACTCGATCACAGTGGTTGCACGGGAAGATTTGTTCTTGGTTGGGTGCTGTAGTGACACCATTTGTTCTGTGGTCTCGATAGAGGAGACAGCCCGGTGAATGGTACTTCCCCATGCCTTTCGGTCTGAAGATAAGGCGGACGATGGTCAATATGACACGCATAAAGGGACTGTTTCAGTGAGTCCTTGTACCTCTTCTTTGGCCCTCCTCTTTCACGATTGACAGTGGTGAGCTCACCATATAGCACAATCATTGGAAGTTGATCATCCTCCATCCTAGAGATGTGTAGGTAACCCAAAGCTTGTAACCATACAAAAGGGTGGTCAGATCAACAGCTACATGTACATGTTGACCTTTGTGCACTTGTTCAGATGCTTGTTTTTCCAAACTCTTTTATATAACTTACTGAATGCACCATTTGCCTTTACCAGTCTGTTGTCAATTTCCTTGTCAACCTTTGTGTCTGAGGAGATGATGCAACCCAGGTAGGTAAACTGTTGTCTACTCTTCCTGAAGTGCAGGCTGGTGGAGAACTTCAGTCTTCTTTAAACTGACTTCTAGACCAAAGAGCACAGCAGCCTTGGCAAAGGAAGATGTCATTTGCTGCAATGCTGTTGCCGTATAGGAAACAAGGGCAGCATTGTTGGTGAAAAGTAGCTCTCGAATGAGTCATTCCACAATCTTGGCGTGGGCCATTAGTCGCCTCAGGTTGAACAGACTGCCATCTGTGCGGAATCGGATGTAGAGTCCATCCCCAACATCAAGGTCTGTTGTTGCCCTTTGCAGCATCATACTGAAGAATAGCATGAATAGAGTGGGTGCAAGGACACAGCTCTGCTTCACGCCATTGCTTATTGGGAAGGGCTCAGATAGGTCATTGTTGTGCCTAACTTGGCCCCGATGGTCTTCGTGTAGCTGGATGATCATGTTGAGGAACTTGGGAGGACATCCTATACGTTCCAGGATTTGCCACAAACCTTTCCTGCTCACAGTGTTGAACGCTTTGGTAAGGTCGACAAATGTCACATAAAGTCCCTTGTTCTGTTCTCTGCTTTTCTCCTGAAGCTGCCTGAGAACAAAAACCATGTCAGTGGTGCTCCTGTTGGCTCTAAAGCCACACTGACTCTCGGGGAGGAGTTCTTCTTAGTGGGCACCAGTCTGTTGAGGAGTACTTTTGCAAGGATTTTCCTTTCAACGGAGAGAGCAGAGTTATCCCCCGGTAATCGGAGCAGTCTGACTTTTCTCCCTTCTTCTTGTACAGGATGATGATGATTGTGTCACAAAGGTCCTGTGTCAGTTTGCCTTGGTGCCATCAGCAAACAAAGAGCTTATGGAGTTTAGCGTGAAGTGCTGGACCCCCATGTTTCCAGATCGCAGCTGGGATCCTATCAACTCCTGCAGCCTTACCATTTCTTAGCTGCTCTATAGCTTTTACAGTCTCTTCGAGAGTAGGGATTTCATCCAGTTCTGTTTTCATTGTTTTTTGTGGAATGTGATGGATCGCTGAGACTGAAACTATGTGGTTGGCACAGAATAGAGTCTGAAAGTGGTCAGATCACTGGTTCATAATTAAAACCTTGTCTGCAAGGAGTTTTTGACTGTCTGCAACTGCGCAATGGGCTTTGAACCAGGTGTGAAGGGCCATACACGGCCTTCACGCTGAGTTCTTTTAGAGAGGTTGGTCCACCACTGGGTCTGAATTTCTCAAAGCTTTCATGGGAAGCTGCTGCACACAAGGCTGCTTTCTTGTAAGACGGCTGAGTGAGATGTGCTTGATGGGTGTCTCTCTTTTAAAAACAGTAATTCATGGATCCCCTGACTGTTTTTGTCAAACCAGTCTTTGTTTTTCTTTGTGGAGAAACCTAGGACCTCTTCAGAGGTCTGCAGGGTGCTGATTTTGAGATGTTCCCATAGAGCATCTGAGGAGGGATCCGTGAAGCATCTGTGATCTTCAAGTCTTGACTGGAGATTTGCCTTGAAGGTGGCCTTCACTTCAGTTGACTAGAAGTTACTGATCTGTAACTTCTTGTTAGGGGCTCCTTTCCTCTTTGGTTTAGGATTGAAGTGGAGTTGAAGTTTGCAGTGCACCAGACGATGGTACGTATTGCATTCTCCGCTGGGCATCACTCGGGTGAGCAGGACATCTCGAAGGTCTCGCTGGTGCACCAGAATATAGTCTATAAGATGCCAGCACTTGGACTGAGGATGCATCCAGGTTGTCTTTAGTCTGTCTTTCTGCTGGAAAATTGTATTGTGATGGTGAGTTTCTGCTCACTGCAAAACTCTAGCAGAAAGCGCCCATTGTCATTGTAGTTTCCAACAACGTGATTGCCAAGTACACCTTTCCAAGCTTCTGATTCCTTGCCTACCCTGGCATTGAAGTTACTGAGGATGATGACCAGAGATGTTTTGTACAAGATTGCGCAGGTCGGTGTAAAACCTGTCCTTTTCTGCAGGATCTGCTTGAAGAGTTGGGGCATAGACACTGACAATTGTAGCATGCTCTTTGTTTTGATAAATGATGAGGTCAGAGTGACCCTTTGGCAGTATATCAAGTTTGGAGGCGATATGGTTCCTAACCATGAAGCCCACACCACAGAGACATTTCAAATGTTCTTGTTTCTCTGACCAATAGAGGGTATAGCCTACCCCATGTTCCTGAATGTTTCCTTCCTGTGGGAGGCGGACTTCACCGAGGGCAGCAATGTCAATTGCCAGCCTTGGTGGTTTGTGGGCTACTATAGCAGCATAGTTCTGATGTTCCAACATGTGCATTTGAAGATGCCTGTTGACTGTGGCTAGCCAGCTGGGTGAAGTGGAGACAGGCTTTCTTTAGGTCACGTTTTCTAGGCCCCTCTCCATGTGAAGCAAGCAGTGCTGTCCCTAGAGAATGCTGCTTGGTCATTCAGGGTGCTGCTGAATGATGCCGTTGTCTCCTGGGTCAGCATTAGGCTACCCATACACCTGAACACATGCATGATTGAGACTGCAGCTTCCAGTGACATCTTACACCTGCCGTTTTGCCCTTTTCCCATTGCTGCAAGGATTCAAAAATGCTAATTGTTCTAGATGTAGATGTGCCCGCTTGGGCCTGTGCAATGGAGTTTCGAGGTGAGATGCAGTGTGCGCAGTACTGGTCCCACCCTTTATACTCGGAGTTCACCTGGCATGGCCTAGCAAGCTTGGACGGTGACAGTAAGGTCCTCGGGTCGTAAGTTTTTTATTGGAGTGCCCTTCTTCTAGATGGATGGCCTTACAGGGCTAACGAGCTGCATCTGCCCAGGTTTTAAATCAGAGTTTTCCTTCTCCTAGGCTGGCTGAAAACCAATGCTAATGAGTCAAGCCTACCCATCTGGTTATACTGCCAGACATGGCCCACTCGCCCATGCGCAATACATCGCCTCTCCTTTTCCGGTGTAGTGATTGCCGCATTACCACTGTCTGGCTTGCCAATCAGGAGGTCATTGCATACGGCCTCTCCACTGTAGCGACACCTTCTCATTGGTGCCCCCATTTTTCACAGCGCTTGCTACGTTATGGCGCAACCTCTGTAAATAAGTAACCCCTCAACCAGCAGGATTAAACAGATAATTAACCCTTGCCAACCTAACCTGCTGTTAACCCACACCTGCTTCCCAGCAAGCAACATAATTAACCTTTACTAATCTGTAACTGCAGCTCCCTTACCCTTCCCTGCCTGCAGGTTTGTCAAATCTGCTCCCCTCCCCTAGCCCAGAAAGGCACAAACTGCACAATACCTTATGCTGAGGCCTCCACTCACTATCTATCCCCACATTCCCTTATATGCCATATCTGCATATGGCTGGATCCTCTTCTGTGGACTCCTACACCCAGGCGACATTGTGGCACAGATTTCGAGCACTCCCTAACGATCGTCAGATGAATTTTCTTCCACAGGGAGATCCAGAGAAGCATTCAGATTGTGGGCAGATGCAGGGCAGAAAAAAGTCCCAATCAGCATCCACAGCAGCATGAAACATAGCACAGTCCTAGATTTGAGGGGATAGTCCAACAGGATTATCAGGTGAAGCATCAAGGAC
Organism: Discoglossus pictus; assembly: GCA_027410445.1. Classification (NCBI taxonomy): domain Eukaryota; kingdom Metazoa; phylum Chordata; class Amphibia; order Anura; family Alytidae; genus Discoglossus; species Discoglossus pictus. The sequence goes on from CM050174.1 coordinate 51,449,445, forward strand.
AGCAGGTGAAGGGGTGGATGCCGGGATGATCACAGCCTAGGGTGTCCAATGGTGTAGAGGAGGCAGCCTCACAGCACAGGGGTGTAGCAGAGCTGGAAGGCAGCAGGGGAAGCAGGCAGATGTGCAGGAGAGACATCTATGTTCAACATCTGCTCCTGCATGTTCAGCATGTGCGGGAAGCAGGCAGATGTGCAGGAGAGACATTTATGTTCACATGTGCTCCTTCATATTGAGCACGCACTCTTGCCTTGGTAGCTGACAGAAGTGGGAATCTTCACTTCTATTAACCTGAACTCCCCCCCCCCCCTCAAATCAAGTTATCCAATTACTACCCTGTATTACCTCGGTCAAAAGCTCCCTCCCCCATGCTGTCTCCAGGGGCTGCCTTCCAATTAAAACTTCTGACTAGTGATGTCGCAAACATAAAATTTTCGGCTCGCGAACCTGCTGTGTTTGGTCTTTCACCTCCTCAAAGCCACCTTCCTCCTCTGACTCCTCTTCTTCAGACTCCTCTCTCTGCGTTGCCTCTGTCTGCGTTATTATAAGGTGTGTACTGTTAAGTAGTACTATTCCTATCGGTTTAATCCCTGTTACGTCCACTATTAGGGGACGTGTATATGGCATGGATTTTTGGAAGCGGGCAATCTAAGGTGCCACCAGATATGAGTGTCACTGTGCACTGGCAAAAGTTGGCAGAGTAGATGCAATAGGCTCCACACATACGCCTTTAGGCAGGCAATTGCTATTCAATCTATTACAGTCAAAAAAGTGTTGTTTTATTTCACTGAGCACAATATTAGCTGTGAGCCTGACACAGGCAGGCAACTGAAATTAGATTACAGGAAAAACATGGTTGTTTTCAATGTATGGTACACCACCAGGTATGAGTAGTGAAAATAAGCCCAATATAAGCTGTTAGTTGTTAGCCTGTCACACACACACACACACTGGCAGGCATATGCAATTTGATTACACAGAAAAAAATTATAAAATAAAATAAATGATGTTCTAGCCCTAAAAAGGGCTTTTTGGGTTGCTGTCCTTGCAGCAGATATCAGATGAGTCCTTCAGGTCTGTAGTGGAAGCTAAATACACAGCCTGGCTATCTATTTCCCTATTAAATCTCCAGCAGCTACACTATCTGTCCTCTCACAATGAATGCAGCTTCAGAATGATTCTAAAATGTATGCTGTCCTTCAGATGGAAGGCACTGGAAGGGAGTGTATGCTGCTGATTGGCTGGAATGTGTCTGCTGACTGTGAGGTGCAGGGACAAAGTTTCCTCAATGATAAAGAATAGGGGGCGAACCGAAAAGCGCATGTGTCCGCCGTCCGATGCGAGCGTGATCGAGCCAAAATCGCTGCGAATAGTCCGCGGGCGAACTGTCCGCGACATCTCTACTTCCAACGCCTTTCCTCTATAAAATCAGACTTTCCTCAGAGACTGATTACTAACTTTTACATTTAATATTTTTTTTTTTGTAGGCATTTTATTTATGGGAAGGATGTTGAATGTAGATAAGATTTCTCTTCAGAAGAAAAGTTTGCTGCAAGACTGTGATAATATTATGGAACATGACCATAGCATTAAATAAAAATGTAACTGAATTACTCACCATTAGGAGTCATCAGATATAAGCTGAGTCTGCTAAAATTAAGATTTTATATAAAAATGCTCTTATGTTAGATTCAGGTTTGCTTTTTTGGAGAGGGACATTTGCTTTTTTTCATGGTAAGAATGTTGAATGCAATCTCCATTCAGTTTGAAAGATTGTTACGATAATATGTAACTTAACCATAGCATTAAATAAAAGTGTCACTGAAACACTCACCATCAGGCTCCAGCAGTGCTATAGAAATCCTAGATGGAAGCCTCCAGACCTAAGCTAAAATTATGATTTTATATAAAAATGCTCTTATGCTCGGGGTAATGTTGTTTTTTTGTATACTTTTCCCAAACAACATTGTTATTTTTAACCATTTCATGACTGTATTATATCCCTGAAAAAGAAAAATTTATATTTTGGGCCAAACAAGGATATTTTGGAACAAACTAATGTTTCAGAGCCGTCAATACACCCCTCAAACATATCGTATCACCTCACTCTCCTTTTGCTTTTAGATCTAGTGATGGCCAAAAGCTCTGATTCCAACAAATTCTTACCAATTATATGTAAATTATAACATTTTTGATAAATTTACTATTTTTCCATTGACATCTGTTGATAGCCATGATAAATGGTTGTTTTCCAGCTTCTGCCATCATCCTTCTAAATCTATTGTTTATGAGGGAGCAATACATTTATTGTTCTCAGGGTACATTTTTTGCATCCATCATATTATTATTCACATAGGCACCCTACCGAGCATTCAGACAGACAGAGTACTTTACAGTTTCCATTTCTGGCAGACTTTTATACATTGTTTTTCATATATTGAGGATAAATGGTGTCTAGTATTTTTCTGGCTCACCTGACAGGATGTTGCTTGGCGGCCATCTTAAAGATACTTTTATGGATAGCGACCATCTTGGAGATGCTTTATGGATAGCGGCCATCTTGGCAATACCTTTATAGATAGCAGCCATCCACTATAATTGTTGACAGAGTTCTGCGCAGGCATTATTCACATACTGTCTACAGGTAAACAGGAGTAATCACGAAACTGCGCATACGTTGCATAGCAGTTGCATGGCACAGAGAGGGAGGTAGAAAAAGAAAAGGAAGGAGAGAGAGCAAAAAGGAGGGAGAGAGAGAAAGCGAGGGGAGAAAGGGATAGAGTGGGTGAGAAAGAGGGAGGTGGAGAAAGAGAGAGGGCGGGGAGGAGAGAAAGGGAGGGGGGAGTGTGGGAGGAGGAGAGGGAGGGGGAGTGAGGAAGGAGGAGAGGGAGGGGGAGAGAGAGAAAGGTTGAGGGAGGGAGAGAGAGAGGGAGGAGAGGGAGGAGGAGGGAGAGAGACGGACAGAGAGCTCATAGAGAGCAGAGGGCACAAAGAGAGAAAGAGGACAGAGAGAGAGAGGGCACACAGAGAAAGAGATCGCACACAGAGAGGGAGAAGGTGCATGGAGAGTAGATAGGGTGCACAGAGATGGAAAGGGCGCACAGAGAGAGAGAGAGGATGCACAGAGAGGGAGAGGGTGCACAGAGAGAGAGAGAGTGCACAGAGAGAGAAAGAGAGGACATACACAGAGGGAAGGGGAGAACAGAGAGGGAGGGTGCACAGAGAGAGAGGGCACAGAGAGAGAGAGAGTGAGGACGTACACAGAGGGAAAGGGAGCACAGAGAGAAAGGGTGTACAGAGAGGGAGAGGGTGCACATAGAGGGAAAGGGCACACAGAGAGAAAGAGGGTGCACAGAGAGGGATAGAGGGTGCACAGAGAGGGAGAGGGTGCACAGAGTGAGACAGAGAGAGAGAGGGCATACAGAGAGAGAGGGTCACAGAGAGAGAGAACGCACACAGATGGAGAGGGTGCACAGAGAGGGAGAGGGTGCAAAGAGAGGGAGAGAGGGCACACAGAAAAAGGAAGGGAGCACAGAGAGAGAGAGAGGGTCACAGAGAGGGAGAGGGTGCACAGAGAAGGAGAGGGCACAGAGAAATAGAGAAATGCACTGAGAGAGAGAAGACACACAGAGAAAGAGAGAGAGGGCACACAGAGAGTGGGCGCACAGAGAGGTAGAGAGCACACAGAGACAACACATAGAGATACAGAGCAGACAAATGAACATAACATATAATAACGTCAGTTATGATCGGCAAGTTGCTAGTTATTTAATAAATCTCCCTCTCCTCTATATTTTATTTTATTTAGGTTACAGGATAAAACAGAAAACAGATATAAACTGTACAGGGTGGATATGAGAGCAATATGGAGAATGTAATATTTTTAAAATATATATATTTTTAAATAACAAATTAATGTAAAAGTAGCAGAGAACTTGGATTCGAACACATATATTATATTATATTTAATTACTGTTAATAAAGTAGAGATTGGGCTATAATATAACCTGTGTGATGCAAGCAAAAACAAAAAAATACTATATGTTATTTAATTATTGCTTCATTATTAACTATTGATTATTTAATTGTTGATCAGTTTACAAAGTATAAACAACTTTCCCACATGATAATAAAGCCTGTACAGTCCGTTCCCAGCATCATAGACATTTAACAATGGGAATTATTAAATGTAATTGTTGCATCTGTCACAATTACAGTGTTTTCAACTGGGCATGCTTATCTTCCTATTACTCCCTCTGGTAGTCTTAATTAATTGCTGTTGTTAAGCCCCAAGCTTTCTAATCATTTATAATTAATAACTAAAACAAATAATTTAAAATATGCATAAAATAATTCTAATATTATTATAAAGTTTAAGGCACTTACACTTAGAATTTGAAATTAGAAAAATGTGTATTTAATGTGAAGGTATATTACAAAGTTGTTGATCTTTTTACATATTTTACACATATGTATAGATCTTGCTCAGCTGTAAAGTCCTGGAATTAATTACCCACAAACAGAACAGTAGAAATCGCTACTTCCCAAAAGTTCATCCGAGGGTAAAGTATGGAAAATGTATGACTTTGGGTTTCTGTGAAAAAAAAGAAAAAAAATCCCAAACTCCTGTAGATAAGAAGTGAGGTCACAAGAGGATATCTATCTATCTATCTATCTATCTATCTTTCTATCTCTATTATAAAATACCACAGCAGGTTCCTACTAAAGCTCCACTGCAGTGATATATTTATAATATACTCTTTGGAAGTTCTATACTTGCAAACAGACAACCTGCAGTGTAATTTGCCATTTTGTTTTCAGCTAATCAACTTAATAATATATAGGAATTCCTCTTTTTAATTAGCAATATAATCAGCATTTGAGACAATACAAATAAAATAAATGGCGACATTTGATAATGCCTTGTAATTTCCTGCAAATGGACTTCTCCAATCCCACCTCTAAGTCGTTAATAAATATGTTAAAAAGGAGAGGACCTAATACTGAACCCTAAGGAACCCCACTTACCACATTAGTCCAATCGGAGTATGTTCCATTTACAACAACCCTTTGCTTCCTGTCTTTTAGCCAGCTCTCAATCCATGAGCAGATATTTACTATAATTCCTTTATCTATTAGTTTGCACAATAGTCTCCCATGTGGCACTGTATGAAAAGCCTTTGCAAAATCCAAAAAGACTACATCCACTGAGTTGCCTTGATCCAGGTTCCTACTAACCTCCTCATAGAAACTAATTAGATTTGTTTGACATGACCTATCCCTCATAAATCCATGTTGACTCCTACTTATAATTCTTTTCAAATAAACATATTCTTGTATATAATCCCTTATTAACCCTTCTAAAAGCTTCCCCACTACAGAAGTGAGGCTCACTGGTCTATAATTCCCCGGATTTGCTCTTGCTCCCTTTTTAAATATAGGTATTACATCTTCTTTTCTACAGTCATCTGGTAGAGACCCTGTGTTGAGGGAATCTTGAAAAATTAAATATAATGGTTTGGCTATTACAGAACCCAGTTCCCTCTGTAACCGTGGATGTAATCCATCAGGACCCGGGGCTTTATTACCATTTATTTTTTTCCAACCTCTTTTGGATTACTTCCTGTGTTAACCAATTATTTGGCAAAGGTAGTGTAGTCCCATTATGTTGCTGTGTCCCAACCACTGGTACCTCCCTTGTGTATACCGAAGAAAATAACCTATTTTGCTAATCTGCTTTTTCCTGGTCACAAAAAAATCAGATGGCCTGTGTCACATCGTAATGTTCCTATAGCTTCCTTCCTCACCTTCTTCCCATTAATATACTTAAAACATATTTTAGGATTAGTCTTACTGTCTTTTGCAATTCATTTTTCATTTTCTATTTTAGCCAGTCTAATAGCCCTTTTGCAAGTCTTGTTGAGCTTCCAAGTCCCTTACCTTAGCTGTGTAAGTTTTTTTGCAATTGGAGCTGGTAGTTAAAGAGAGATATACCAACTTACCTGATCTTCATCTGCAAGCATTACTAATCATTAGATAGTTGTCATGATAAATCACTGGCCATGACCATTAATAATTATGTGGTATCTCACAATTAATGCTTAGCTGTGAACACAGCCAGTGGTTCAAGAGTACTATCACCATCCCCATCTGATATTTGTTAGCAACACTGATATCACATTAATCTGTTAGACAGGTATTATCACATTGTAAAGGATTCTAATGACATCATAAGTTGTGAAAACCTAGCAATTAATACAGACAGTGGCGGCTGGTGACTTTCCAAGTTGGTGGGGCGGAAGACAGAGACCTGGCCCCTCCCTTTATATTGATGCCACCCAACATTATAAACTCCTCCCCTTCACAACATGTTACCCCTATAGGCCCTGTCCACTTACAGACTCCACCCATTTGGGTTTTTTCCTGTCACTTATTATCTTGCTGAGGTTGAGGTGGTGCTGGTTCTGGTCACTATTCTTATGCTGGGAAGTTCCTGCATTTTCTTGATGAGGGTGAAGTGCTGCTGGTTCTGCTTACTTTTCCTATGCTGGGAAGTTCCTCCATTTTGTTGATTACATGCAATAATTAAATAAAACACATATGAGTACACATTAGATCAGGACATAAGCCCTCCTCTCTATCACCTCCTCTTTCTCTCTCCCTTCCTCCTTCTCTCTCTCTATCTGTCCCTTTCTCTCTATCCCTCACTCTCTATATCTATTCCTCTCTCCCTGTCGATTCCTTTATCTATCCCTCTCTATCAATCCCTCTCTCTATCCCTCTCTTCCTTTTTTCCTCTTTTACTAGTATATAGACTGTGTCTTTAATATTCCTTCAAAGCACTAATCACATTGTTGATTTCATAACTTTGCAGGATTGTATACAGCAGACAGGTCAGGCCATTTGGTACCTTTGGATGTCTGAGCTCTGCATTCCTTGCAGCAAGCACTGGGTTCAGATCACTCACAACGTGTCCTCCTGTAGACTGAAAACATAGCAAGATAATATTAGAATTTGTAATCCTAAGAGGAGCTTTTCATGCTATAAGAAGGTAGAGAGCTCAGTTTTGTAGAAAAAGCATATCCCAGACGTGCTAGAATTTACAGAACTGCACTGGATTTCTATCTATCTATCTATCTATCTATCTATCTATCTATCTATCTATCTATATATCTATCTATCTATCTATCTGTCCCTCTATCTATCTATCTATCTATCTATCTATCTATCTGTCCCTCTATCTATCTATATATCTGTCCCTCTATCTATCTGTCTATCTATCCCTTTCTGTCTACCCTTATCTCTATCTATCTATCTATCTATCTATCTATCTATCCCTCTACCCTCTCTCTATCGATCCCTCTATCATCTATCTTTCCCTCGCTCCCTCTCTCTACCTATCCATCTATCTATCCATCTATCTATCTATCTATCCCTCTACCCTCTCTCTATCAATCCCTCTATCTATCTCTCTCTGTCTACCCTTATCTCTCTCTATCTATCTATCCCTCTCTGTCTACCCGTATCTCTATCTATCCCTCTATCTATCTATCTATCTATCTATCTATCTATCTATCTATCTATCTATCTATCTATATATCCCTCTACCCTCTCTCCATCTATCCCTCTATCTATCTATCTCTCTCTGTCTATCCTTATCTCTCTCTCTCTCTCTCTATCTATCTACCTCTCTCTGTCTACCCATATCTCTATCTATCCCTCTATCTTTGGGTAGACAGAGAGGGATAGATAGAGGGATAGATAGAGATATGGGTAGACAGAGAGGGGTAGATAGATAGAGAGAGAGAGATAAGGATAGACAGAGAGAGATAGATAGAGGGATAGATAGAGAGAGGGTAGGGGGATAGATAGATAGATAGATATAGAGAGGGAGCTAGGGATAGATAGAAAGGGATAGACAGAGAGAGATAGATAGATAGATGATAGAGGGATTGATAGAGAGAGGGTAGAGGGATAGATAGATATATAGAGATAAAGGTAGACAGAGAGCAATAGATAAATGGATAGATAGAGGGTGAGGGATAGAAAGGGATAGACAGAGAGAGATAGATAGATAAATAGATAGATAGAGATAAGGGTAGACAAAGAGGGATAGATAGAGATAGAGAGAGAGATAAGGGTAGACAGAGAGAGATAGATAGAGGGATAGATAGAGAGAGGGTAGAGGGATAGATAGATAAATAGGTAGATAGATAGATAGATAGATAGATAGATAGATAGATAGATAGATAGGGAGATAGACAGCTAGATAGATAGATAGATAGATAGATAGATAGATAGATAGATGGATAGGGAGATAGATAGATAAATGTATAAACAGCATAGTTAATTATTTACCATTTAGAGGCTTAATGAGATTTAAAATTGAATATTTTTTGGTGTAATGACCATGAGGTGGGAAATAGGCAGCACAAGGGCTGAACGTGTCCCTTCGGCACTTACCTTGCAGGCCCAGACTTGAGTGTGAGAGCATGCCTCACTTCAGCGATACACAGTCCATTGTATCTAATTTTACCATTTTGCTTTGGGTTAAATAAAAATGTTTAAAGAACAGTGAGGCCCTTTTAAAGGGACCCTTTCACCCAAAAATCAAGATTTTTTAGGTTATTCCTAAAGAGCATCCCTAGAGAGCATGAAAAGCTGTCTATATGTTGTGTTATGTTTTCTAAAATGAATCAATCCGGGTGATTGTTGTTGTTATTACTGTATTTATATCCAAATGAGCAGCTTGTGCATATTAATTAGCTGCTTTGATGTGTTAATTAGGAATACAGTCTGCTTATCTATCTCTGTAGTGACCAAAATAAAGATCCTCAATGTTATCTAGAAGTTAGACCCCTCTCCCACCCTTATCAAGCACCCTGAGTCGCCCATTAGCAAACTGAGCTGCACATTAGAATACTAAGCCTCACAGTAGCATATATGGGCTGCAAATTAGCATGCTGAGCCACAAATTTGAATACAGGAGTGAGACATTAGCATACTGAGTCTCACATTAGCATACCGGAGCTGCATATTAGCCTCTGAGCTGCACATTAGCATTCTAAGCCACACATTAGCCTAAAGGAGCCTCACAGAATACTGAGCTGCATAATAGCATAATGAGCCGCACATCAGCATACCTGAGCAGCATATTAGCATGCTGAGCCTCTAATTAGCATACAGGAGCCACACATTAGCATAGAGGAGCCACACATTAGCATAGAGGAGCCACACATTAGTATGCTGAACCGCACATTAGCATACAGGGGTGGTACATTTGCATACTGACCTGCATATTAGCACAATGGAACGCACATTAGCATACTGAGCTACATGTTAGCATACAGGAGCTGCAAAATCAATTCTACATATTTCAAAAATTATTTACTGTAGATAAAAACTGCTAGTACCATCTAGAGACAGTTTTTAATGCTCTGTAAAATGACATCAACTTTAAGGGGACTTGGGGGTTGCATATGAGGTTCCTTTAAATGAAAAAGTTCACCCGTCACTGACGTAGAATAGAAATTTGGCCCAAACCAGTGGTGCGAGGTCACATGGTCTAGATTGTAAGTTTGTGAGTTTTCAATCTTGCATGGTGCTTTGGGCACTGGATTCTAAGCTCAAAGACAGGGCCCTCCATCCTTTGCAATGTGTTAATACTGCTATTGTTTTTTCCTCCAACTTACCCATGTACAGCTCTACGGAATATGTTGGCGAATTACAAATAAACAATAATAATAATAATTGTGAATATCTGCCCATCCTCGGGTGTCAATGGATGACTCAAATGCTGTTCTATATTATTTAGTTACATAGTAATTAAGGTTGAAAAAATACTTCTAGTCCATCAAGTTCAACCTTTTAACATTTTACATTTTTAAGTTGATAGAAGTGAATTGTTTATGATAATTATTGAACACAATTATCAATATAAAACTATTAAAGTTCACACTCAACTGCTGCTTGTCTCCACCCAATATAAGGTCAATGGGGAGGTGACTTTGTCAATAAAAAGCTTTTGCTGGAGGTGCAACCAATCATTGTTAATTATTTTATTATATTTGACTCCTCTTAATAACTTTAAGACCAGTCTCTCTGCCCCACACTCCACCTTAATGACCTCACCAGGGTGGAGGCAAACACTCAGATGGGGCTGATATTTTAGTCTTTGAAAATCATTTTATTTTATTAATTATTAAAAGAAAATGTAGTAATGATTAATACATAATTAACTAACTGCACTTACTAAAGCATTACAATGGACCCTGAAAAATTAATTTAGTATGACACATTAAAAATGTAACTAATAAAACTTGTGGATTTGCATTGAATATTTTAAGAGGGCACAAGTGTTTTAACAATGGGTGCTTATTCATTCTAAAACAACAGTCCCACGGAGGCAAGAATATACATGATAAAAAAAAAATACCAATTTAGAATATAAAAAAACAAACAACCATAAAAAATCCTATGTGTATACTCTTCCTCAGGGCACACGTTACATATATAAATGCATCACATGACCACCTCATTGAATTATTTCTATAAACTTTTATATGCCATTATTCCATATTGGAGGCTTCCATTTTTTGTCATGCCTGCTACTTTTTCAGATTGGTATGTCTTGTAAACTAATGAGCACGTTTAGAGCTGCCTAGAGCTTTAGCAGGTATAGCTGCCCCATTCCCATTATGTAGACAGACATTTCCAGTGTAGTGGAGCTCTTTAAAATATAAACACAGTGGCCCTTTAATCATTGACCTGTGAAAAGACATAGAGCCAGGAGGGTAGATCTTGAAAAGTAATTTCTGCCTAACAATAGCACCATACACTCTCAATTATCATACAAGAATTTTGGAGTTTTATTTATAACAACCAATTGTGAATATCCTTATTTATATGTGATGATTTATTGGGAACTTTGCAATGTCGTAAGGTCACAAAAGGTTAATTAGCATCAACTTAACTTTTATCTCAAAGTCTGTTATAACTCTCAATGAGCCTTTCAGAACTGCTTATTTTTCCCTTGATTTTCCCAGAGTCATACAAAATGAACCAAAAAAATAGACATCTGCATAACTAATTAGCAGGGCTGAAAGCTAAACTCATTTATTACACCACAGTCCTAATACACTACAAGAGCAAAATAAGCTTGAACTAGCTTCAAGCTTTTAGAACATTTATGTTACCATTTGAATGTCTAGAAATAAGTTAAAAAACATATTACACAATTACTTTTAACTTATTTTTAGACATTCAAATGGTAATGGTTGAGGGCATATATATGCAGTCCAGTGAAATAACTGTTTTTCTCGGAATTCTGAGCTGGAAGCAGGTTTTTTAACTTGCTTTAGACATTCAAATGTGAACTCAGATGTACTATTTATTTACTATATATATATATATATATATATATATATATATATATATATATATATATATATATATAATTGCAAAGCATTGCCCCGCCTCCATATTGAGTCACCATCTTGAGTTGTGTAACATTCCTCTAGGGCTGCAGGGTTTGTGGTCTGATTTGAGTCACTCATATCCAGGTTTTCCACCCTCCAACTCCAGGAACTCCATCCCACCCCACCCCCCCTCACAGCATGAGACAAGTTGTAGTCACAGCTGCAAGCCATGCACAGTTGATATACAGTCCTTATCTCCAGGGAATACATCTGAAATATGGTCAGGACGTAGGTGGACAGCTAAACTCCTCCACTTACAAACACGTGTAGCATACACGGGGTAGATGCTACTAGTGGCTTAGATCAGCAACCCATCTGGATGACACAGAGGGCAGGAATCAGGTGAACCAGGGGCGAATAGTATACGAACCCCAAATTCACTTATAAGGAGTTCAAAGCCACAAATTCCACTCAAATACTTTCTCAGCTATAATTTTATAAATAACATGCTATACTGTATTATTTATTATTATTATGATATATATATATATCTATATATATATATATCTATATATATATATCTATATATATATATATATATATATATATATATATATATATATATATATATATATATATATAGTACATCTGTGTTCAGATTTGAATGTCTAAAGCAAGTTAAAAAAAAATGTTTTTACACTGCATTCTGGGAAGCTGAGCGGAGATATGCAAATGTGCCCACAAATGCCTTGCTCATCACTCCATAGCCCATTTTGAACATGGCTTCCATTAAGCCTATGCCTGCTGTATTACACAGCTTTTATTCAAAGCCAAGGTTGGATTATACACAAACTGGGAATCCTATCCACGTACAGCTGTTTCAAGAGGAATCTCAGCTTGTGTTGTGGACCTTATGAGTAGGTAGTTCACCACAACAATCATTTAATAAATGGTGAGCAAAAGAGCAATAGAAGCCCTCCTCCGTACAGTAGTACAGTAAATAAATAGTACATCTGTGTTTACATTTGAATGTCATTTGAATGTCTAAAACAAGTTATAAAACCTGTTTCCAGCTCAGAATTTCCAACAAAAACAGTTATTACATATTATTACAGTTATTATTTTTTTTATATATATATATATATATATATATATTTTTTTTTTTTTTTTTTTTTTTTTTTTTAGACGATAGACTGAGTTTTTTCTGTCTGCCCTCCTTTTTAATTAATAATTTAAAACAAAATAGTTGATTAATAATTAATTAACAATTAATTAACAACTAATTCCATATTGCAGATCAGAGAAGATCTTAAAAGGTTGAACTTGACGGACTGTATGTAACTATATATATATATATGTATATATATATATATATATATATATATATATATATATATATATATATATATATACTGTATATCGTAAAAATATGAACTATTATGAACATTTTGAACTATTTGTAAGCCCAGGTAACAAACTAAGAAACCACTGTGTTCCCATTTTGTTATATTGCATTTTGAGTAACTATACTTGCTAATGATAATTTACAACTCCACCTCATTTGGAACTGAAACAGGAATTAAGAGCCGCAGCTACCAACCGGATGTACAAGAGATGTACCTTAGGACTGTGCTAACTTTACTTTGCACCAAAGATTGTTTTTAATGTACGTAAAATTTTAAAGTGTGATTAAAGAATCTTTAAGGGACTGTTTAGGCATTTTTTGGTTTTATATAAATAGTTTAACTAGGTTACTTAATGAATTACCTCATCCTTGATAATCAATTAATTGAACTTTCCTTCCAAAGGGATTTCCATACATTAGGTGACTAAATGGCAAATGAGATTTAATACAAATAAATTTAAAATTATGCATATGGGATGGAAAAATAGCCATGCAATGTATATTATTAATGGAGCAAATATAGGTGTATCAGATATTGAAATGGATTTGGAAGTACTTGTGGACAACTACCTAGGTAACACTTATCAATGCCAAGCAGCATCTGCAAAAGGCAAATAAAATATTCGCTTGTATTAAAAAGGGTATAGAAGCAAGGGAAGCAAATATAAGTCTGCCAATATACAGATCCCTAGTATGCCCTCATTTAGAATATGGTAGGAAATTTGGGCCAGCACTTCACAAAAAGGATATTTTAGAGCTGGAAAAAGTATAGAGTAGGCCAACAAAACTAATAAGGGGAATGGAGGGTGTAACGGACCCGCTGGCACTCCGACTTATCACATTTCCCCAAGCATGAGCCAGGGCTTCCAGAAAGGGTCAAGCAGGTCTGTTTAATGAGCACCCAAAGCACCAGCACTCACACAGACAGAGCAACTCCTCCTCAGACAGAGAAAAACTGACAGTTGAAAACAAACAGTATTTGAAAATATGACAGTTATTAAGGGTTCTAAACTGGTGTTCTAAGAGGGAGGGGAATAAAACAGTCAAACTAAGTCCATAAAACAGGGTTTTTCTTCACACTCTGCATCCGAAGTGCATAACAAAACTGCAGATCCTTTGTCAGAGCATTTAAAAGGGCCACTATGCTAAAATAACATACAGTTCAAATACAGGCAATAATCAAGGCAAAAGTCTCTTGTGGCTGCTTCTGCCACAATGCTCCCCCAGAACCAAGCCGGCATACACAGTCTGATCCCAACGGATCTGCTTGGGGATGTCCGGAGGAGTGCTCACAGATCATTTCTAGAGTTCTGTCTGTCTGGACAACCCGTCGGCGTTACCATTTTGTTTCCCTGGGCGATACTGGATGGTGAAATCAAATGGTTGTAGTGCCAAGCTCCATCTCAGTAGTCTAGCGTTGTCCCCTGAAACCCGGTTTAGCCACACCAACAGGTTGTGATCTGTGAGCAAGGCAAATTGTTGTCCATATAAGTAGGGCTGTAGTTTCTTGAGGGCCCACACTACCACATTCCCCGACCCCGCTCCCCAATCCAAATGTACTTTAGCAGTGGGAATTTTGTAAATCGCTCCCCCTGCCACCCGGACTGCCACATATTCACCAGTGAGCTGTTGCTTGGGGACTAGGTGATTGCGAACCAGGGTTATGGTGGCCCCAGAATCGCGCAGACCCTGAAGGCGTTTTCCCTCTACGTGTACCCCTTGGCGGTTTCCCTGTCGGTTGTCTGCAGCTGCTTGTACTGGGTTAACCTCGTGGAGGGTGCCCAAAGAATCTTCATTAGACCGGGTCCCGAAGAAAGGTTGTCGAGGCTCACTCTGGTAGCAGTGTACTGCTGCCCGGTTTGCAGGGGAATTAGTTGGAGTATTCCACGTGGAGCGGTTTCTGTTTCTGGGACAGTGTCTCTGTATGTGGCTCTGCTGGTTACACGTGTGGCACCTGATGAAAGATCGGGCATTGATGTACCGTGGAGGGGTTTGGTAGTTCTCACCACCTGGACGCAGTGCTGGGGTGGGGTTAATGGCGGGAGGTGGGTTAGCAGCTCCCAAGATGGACCATGCCTGTGCCCACTGTGCCCTCCTGGCATCTTGGTACTCGTCTGCCCACCTGGCGGCGTCGGTTAAGATGCGAGGTTTCCGATCCCTCAGCCAGTTTTGTAAATCCAGGCTTAACCCCTGGAAGAATTGCTCCAGTAGCAGTAATTGTAGCATGTCCTCCACTGTGGTTGCTTGTGCGGTTTGCACCCAACCTTTGCCCGCCCTAGTTAAGCGGTGTGCCCACTCCATGTGAGTATCTTTCTCTGTCTTTCGGCTTTCTCGGAACCGCTGCCGGTATGCCTCCGGGGTAATTGCATACCTGTCCAGGATCGCCTGCTTTACTTTCTGGTAGTCTCTGCTATCCTCGTCTGGCATGGTGCGGTAGGCTTCTGATGCCCGGCCCGCTAGCTCTTTTAGCGCAGCCCGTTTCAAGTTGGTTTAGTCTGTCCCCATTCACTATCCGTTTGTGTATATTCACATACCCTTTCCTTTCGGTTCCATACAAAATAGCAAATTTCCCAAATGGCTGTAACTGCCGAACAACGGTCTGCTGTGAGGTTTGAATCCCGTCGCTGCCATCAATTGCAACGGACCCGCTGGCACTCCGACTTATCACATTTCCCCAAGCATGAGCCAAGGCTTCCAGAAAGGGTCAAGCAGGTCTGTTTAATGAGCACCCAAAGCACCAGCAATCACACAGCCAGAGCAACTCCTCCTCAGACAGAGAAAAACTGACAGTTGAAAACAGACAGTATTTGAAAATATGACAGTTATTAAGGGTTCTAAACTGGTGTTCTAAAAGGGAGGGGAATAAAACAGTCAAACTAAGTCCATAAAACAGGGTTTTTCTTCACACTCTGCATCCGAAGTGCATAACAAAACTGCAGATCCTTTGTCAGAGCATTTAAAAGGGCCACTATGCTAAAATAACATACAGTTCAAATACAGGCAATAATCAAGGCAAAAGTCTCTTGTGGCTGCTTCTGCCACAGAGGGGAAAAGTTATGAAGAAAGAATAACCAATTTAAACTTAGAGGTTAAAAGTAAAAAGATTCCACCTTAAAGAAAGAAAAGGGTTCTTCACAGTAAGGGTGGTTAATCTGTGGAATTCTCTACCAAAGGAGGAGGTGACAGCGGATTCAATAGTTAAGTTTAAAAAGGCGTTGGATATATTTTTGAGTAAAAAGGGCATAAGACTTTTACACAGGCACGTACAAGGTATTAAATACCCCATTAGGGACAACGGAAAATTCTCCACACCCGCGTAACGCATACACAATCGCTGCCATTTTACAACACCAACTTACAACTAATAACATTACCATTACAAAATGCCCAATTACACAACTAAACAAACAGTTTGCCCTTGTGCACGCAGCCTATTTACACTGCACACGTCACACATTGCTGACACTTACTCCTCAGGTCAGCAACAGTGCAAATGTACATTGTATGCTGCAGGAAAATCTAAACAGATTGTTAGCTCTTCAGGCTATTGATTGCTGGATATATTAATTATGAACAGGTAAAGTATATTAATATATTATTTCATTATTTAATGCATTAGCATTAAAAAAAAAAAAAAAAAAAATATATATATATATATATATATGTATATATATATTTAAAAAAAAGCATCAGGGGAGAAGATAGCAATGAGCCAGCGTGGGGCTCACAACGAGCGCCGAGGGTGCTCAGAGGAGCAAAAGTAGAGCAGAGGAGAGGATTGCAATGAGCGCCAAAGGCATTCAGCACAGGGCTCACAATGAGCACAGAGAGTGCTCAAAAGGAGCAAAAGTACACAAGGGGAGAGGCTTGCAATGAGCTCTAAAGGTGCTCAGCTTGGGGCTCACAATGAGCGCAGAGGGTGCTCAGATGAGCAAAAGTACACCAGGAGAGAGGTTCACAATGAGCGCCGAAGGCGTTCAGTGCTGGGCTTGCAATGAGCGCCAAAGGTGCTCAGACGACCAAAAACCTTACATTGTGTGTCAAACAGAAAACCTCGCAAAGTGAGTGCCGTGGTTGCTGCCTGGTTTCTATGACCCGCGGGATTGCGCTGGTGGAGATGAGCCCCGCAGGTGCTCATCACCGAGACCCGCGGGACTTAGGCAATGAGCGCAGAAGGCGCTCATTGCGCTGCTGGAGATGAGCGCTACTTAGTACCTGAAACACATAGATGCACTGCGGGACTCGCAAAAATATGACTTTAACGGCCGATCCGCTGAATTGGAAAGACCGGCAAAAATACACACATATGACTTTATTAACTTACACACTCACACACAGCACAGGGGGAGAGCCAGGGAGCCTGTGAGTGAGGTTGCACGTTAATTTGAGGCATATTTTGCCTTTTTTATTATTGAAAATCACTGAAGAAAGAAAAAAAATGGCGGCAGAAAAAAATGAAACAAGACGAAAACAAGGCCAAAAGACGTAAAACGCTGCCGAAGGACGTAAAAAAAGGACGAAGGACGAAAATACGAGCCTTAAGCACTAAGACTTAACGCAAACCAGTAACACTTAACCAAATTCAGTACCACTTTACCCAAGGCAGTATGCCTCTAAACTACACAGGCCTAGGGGGTCGCAATGAGCGCTGAAGGGGATCATTGCAAATCAGGAAAGGTGCTGCTTGCCTCGCATTGTGTGACAAACAGCATTGCCTGGCTTAAAATGTTATTGCCGTAATTTTTTGACGGACTAGTCGATAGTATTATATATCTAGTAAAATCCAGGAATTTTCCATATCCCTTTACTTTTAGGTGAAACTTGACAAGTAAGCTTCTCTAATAAGAATGATCCAAAAATACAATCTTAGATCTATATATTTTCAATACCAATTAATTTTTACCTTATTATGAACTTAGTTTTACCTTTTTAACTTAGCTTGCAACTATAACTGCAAACCCTTCGGCTGCCTAAATGTAAATGCTCCTCTAACGCACACAACCTTCACCAAAGTATCATGGATGCTTTCAGGTACCAGCAGGAACATTTTTTTTATCTAAAAACTAGTTTTATAAAAATGTCTGCCTAATTATGCTCTTAGACTCAGGTAATTCAAAAATATTTATTTATTCATCATAGAGTGGCCCTAGTATCAGACTAGTAACTTCCATTGCCAATATAAACTCAGCATGTACAGCAACGTGATACAGGGGGAGTCGGAAGGAACGTTACAGCCAATTAACCTGAATTATGCCCACAGGAGCCTGCAGTAAAAGTGTCTTTTCCTTAATAGAACATGCTAAATACTACACAGAATACTTTACTTGGACTTGTCATGCTCGTATTCCTCTGTGGAATGAGCAAAAGCCTTAAAAATATAGCAGGAAACAGTATACTAAAGCAAAAAGAACCTTACAAGATGTTATAAACTCTAACCAGCTCACTCTAAGGAAGCCAGGTTTCATCTGTCTTATTCTATGTGTTCTTAACATGTTTTTGCTGATCCTGTACAGAAGGATTACAGAATCCATTAACAAACTAAATTGCATAGTTTGACATGTTTTAAAGTCTAGAAAAAAACAAACTTTTTTTAGTAACCCATAATGTTGATGAACTGACTTTGTTATTATAGCCAATCACACTGTGTACCAGTGAACCCAGCCACTACCTAAACAAATATATCTGTAAGTAAACCCAACAGTTTTTACCTGGAAAGTCATATTTTCTATGCTTATCAAAAAAATTGACTTTCCTCGAAAAAAAAAAGGTAAATAAAAGAATCCTGGATGTCACTTGGTGTAATGTATATATAATACACATGCAGACTCAGACCTCGTCGGGCTGGATTTGCCGTGTAGCATCCTAGCCTTTTAGGGACCACATCTCAGCAGCATATTGCTGAAAGATGATTGGTTAGTATGAGACACAGCACAGGAAATACAGCAGAGTCTGTGTCTGCATATGTTGCAAAGGGCAGGCACATAAAGGGACTGTTTACTGCTTTTAAGAAGTAAAAACATAGCTTTAATAAAATAAAGTACATACAAGTAAACAGATACACAGATATGTTATATATCTAGTAAAATCCACTTGTTAATGTCCTACTTTCACTGCAAGAGTTGTATATTTGCAATTACTTACTATAGAATTAAAAAAAAATCTTTAATCCCCACATTTAACCACAAATTATAAATAATTAGTAACTTGCCTGTCATAAATGATGGTGTCATGTATGTTATGTTTAATTGTCTGTGCCTCTCCCTATCTCTCCTCCCCTTCCATCCTTTCTCTCCCCCTCCCTCTCTCCCCTCCCCCCCATCTCTCTCCCTCCCTCTCTCTCCTCCCCCTCCCTCCCTTTCCCCCTCTCTCCTTCCCTCCCTCTCTCTCCTGCCCTCCATCTTTCTCCTCCTCTCCCACAGCCTCTCTACTGCCCCCCTTTCTCTCCCTCTCCCCCTCCCTCACTCTCCCTTTCTCTTCCCCCTCCCCTGTCCCCCTACCCCTCTCTCCCCCTACCCTTCTCTCCCCCTTCTTCTCTCCCTCCCCAACCCTCTCCCCTCTCCCTCTCTCACCCACTTTCCCTCTACCTTTCCCACTTTCCCTTCTCCCTCCTCCTCCCTCTCCCCCTTCTCTCCCCCTCCCCCTCCCTTTCCTCCCTCCCTTCCCCCACTCTCCCCCTCCCTCTCTCTCCCCCCTACCCCTTTCCCTTTTCCCTCCCTCTCTCTCTTCTGCCCTTCCCCCTCTATCTTCCCCCTCCCACTTCTCGCCACCGCCTAACGCTCCACACCAGGACTCAACTGCTGCAGCAAACCGTCTGTGGAAACAATGCAATTGCGCAGTTGCCAGAATCCCCAAGACTGTGCAGGCAAGTAGATGTGACTAATTCCTGTGCAGTAGGCATTGCGCAGGCATTACTCACATCTCCTAACTATGGGCCTTATTCAAATGCGGCCTGGCCAATTGAATTGGGCTCTATATAAGTAAATAGCATATTTATTTTACAGAAGTTTTTAGTTAGTGAACTTCTATTTAAAAGCAAGGTCATCACTAGCTAAAAACTTCTGTAAAACAATATGATCTGTGCCTATATAGAGCCCTATTCAATTGGCCAAAATGCATTTGAATGAGGTCCTATTATAGTGATGGGCGACAACTTAACTGATAAATACATATTATACATGTTTACCCCCAGAATTAACAACTTTTACTTCATAAACACCTTTCATCCAACTGAACATTGCTCCACAAGGACAGTGGAAGTTCAGTTCCAGGTGCTTTTAATGCAAAATAATTTACCATCGCACATCTCTATAAACCCATGGAGTCAATAAAAAAGCACAAAATATATATAGTTGATCAGATCACCATAGGGATTACCATTGTATTGTGAGGCAACGTGTGAGCGATGATTTTGTGGTTTCAACCTTTAATTGAAACAGTTTACCTAGCGATGTGAGTTGGTAAATGTAGTTAGACATATTCCAGTGAACAGTCAACTGTAAAGTCTCCATTTGCAAAATGTACCCCTTAAGTTTTTTTTTTTTTTACTTGCCGCCATTTTGAGGTAATGTTTAAATGTTGTAACGTTTGAGGTAATATTGTGAGGTAATGTTTAGATGTAATGCATGGCCATTTTGAGATAATGTTTAGATGTAAAATTTGAGGTAATATTGTTAAGTAATATTTAGATGTAACATGCGGCCAATTCGAGGTAATGTTTAGATGTGAAGTTTAAGGTTATATTGCGAAGTAATACGTAGATGTAACAAATGGCATATTGAGGACATAGCCACTGCAAAATACCACAGAATATTCTAGAACTTTACAAATAAAACTTATTCTCAGTAACTTCCAAACTCAAATACCGTACAACTACACCATTCATTTAAAACAGTCCTTTTTTTTCAAAATAAAGTCGGGATATTTCGTTAAAACATTTTACGAACCGTTGAAATCACATACCTAAATCCAGTCTGGGTTTACAGGGAATTTCTCAAGTAAAAAAACGCCATGCCAAAAAACAGTCTGAAAAACTGCGGTGAGCACGGCGTACAGGACAAGTCAGAGACTATTCCCCACATAAAGGGCTTAGTATTCTGGGTTTTGTTTTCAATGCTTAAACCACGTCCTTAAAATCAACAACTCGAAGTGTGAGCAGAGCTGTAACTTCCACAGAGCAAATACTCGGATTAGAATCCAGTTATTTAAAGGAAACCAAAATGTGTTTTTTGTTGAGTGGAAAGTATATGATGAAAGTATGGCCTGATTGTTAGTTTTTCTTGTGGTTTTAATGCTCCTGTTCACAATCACACCCCATAATCCATTTTATGTTAGCAAAATGAACTTGTGTGTTGAATACTAAACAGGGATATAATAATACGCAGATTTAATTTTTTAAACGTTTTATCAAAATATCTCCCTTTTTTATATGAAGGAGCAAATGTTGAAAGGGTTAATAAAGTTACAAATCAGAAAGAGGGTTAAAAAGCATGTAGAAAAATGATTGTCATTATTGAAATTGCTGCTGAATTAATTGTATTAGAAATGTCTGTCTGGCTCAGTTAAGGGGGTATCTGTCTGCTGAGTTAGGGCCTCATTCAAATGCAATATGGCCAATTGAATAGGGCTCTATATAAGCATTAAGCATATTTTTTTACAGAAGTTTTTAGTTAGTGAAGACCTTGCATTTGGATAGAATTTCACTAACTAAAAACTTCTGTAAAAATGTTCTGTGCTTATATCAAGACCTATTCAATTGGCCAAATTGCTTTAGAATGAGGCTCTTAGGGCCTCATTCTATTAGCGGCCGCAGCCGTTGCGGGGCCGCAAGGACCGGCCGCAAGCTATTCTGCTATTCTATTCCCTTACGGCCGGAGGCTCCGGCAGGCTTGCGGCCGGTGCCTTGCTATCTCTTGCGGCCGCTCGCGCCAGAGGAAAGCCTTTGATCTAAAACGGCCGCAAGAGTTTTGCAATTCAATTGCTCCGGGAAACCTCTCTGCAAGGCTAAAAACGAGCCGCTGCTTACTTGCAGGAAAGAGGTCCCGCTAGCACCAATTAAGCACATAAAATAGCTCAAATAAAGCCATCCTGCACTTTGAGAAGACTATAAAGGGATTTTAGGTGTTAGAAAAAATAGCACATAATTATCCTATACTCAAATCCGTAAAATATTTTATTTTTAATATCCGTAAAATATCCATGTAAAAAGTCCAGAGTGCTTGGAGCACCTCAGACACACCCACGCCGCAGCCGGAAAATAAACAGTTAATTTGAACTCGGGTTTGGGCTGATGTGCAAGCTTGAGAGTGGGTTCCTTTTAATCCTCATGTCCCCCAATATGATCCCTAGCATTTACAGAGCTGTACAGTGCAGGCTTGAATTTATTTTGGAGTTTTTAGATTTCTGAGATTACGGCCGGTTCCAAGATATGCGGCCGGCCGTAAAAGGAGATCCTTGCGGGCCGTATAATAGAATCGCGAGTTAACTGAACCCCCGCAAGGAATCGCAGACTTACGGCCGATTTACGGCCGATAATAGAATGAGGCCCTTAGTGAGTAATATAAGGCCATCAAACTAAACAGCCCACCGGTGAATAAAACCGCCCACAAAATATATGTATAGTTAAATTAAATACATATATATAGGTTCCCAGAGTGCAGTGTAATAACTGTATTTCCCGGAATTCTGAGCAGGAAACAATTTTTTTAACTTGTTTTAGACATTCCAACGTGAACACAAATGTATTATTTATTTACTTAACTACTATACGATGAAGGGCTTCTATCGCTCTTGAGCCCACCATAAATGAAATTATCTACTACACAAGCTAGGAACTGGACCCATGTTGATGAGACGCAGAAACCTTAAAACAGCTGGACGTGGGTAGGATTCCTAGCTTGTGTATAGTCCATCCTGAGCTTTACTCAAAGATGTCTAATACAGCAGGCATATGCTTATAGGAAGCCATGTTTAAAATGGTAAAGGATTACAAGAGTGAAGCCTTGGTGGGTACATTTGTATGTCCCTACCCAGGTTCCCAGAGTGCAGTGTAATAACTGTATTTCTAGTTAATATTTTGGCTTTCGAGTTCAACCTTTTAAGATCTCCTCTGATCTGCAATATGTGGATAAGTTATTAATTGATCCAGAGGAAGTCAAACAAAAAAAAACAACTGAAACTCAGCCAACCTTTTCAAAAGGAGAAAAAAATGAAATGCTTCCTGACCCCAGATCAGATTCGTCCCTGGATCAAAACTCTCTCTCTCTCTAATTAACCAGGATATCCCTGAATGCCATTTTTAATTAAAACTATATCCAGAGAATTCCACATATTAATCACCCTTACTGTAAAGAACCCTTTTCTTTCTTTAAGATGGAATCTTTTTACTTCTAATCTCAAAGGTTGTCCCCTTGTCAAATGAAAACCTCTTGGCACAAAAAGATCACTTGACAAAGCTTTATACTGATCCTGGATGTTTTTATATAATGTAATCATATCCCCACTTAGACACCATTTTTCTAGAGAAAATAAGTTTAATTTGGTTAGTCTTTCTTTTTATGAAGTGGTGCCCAAAATTGTACTCCATATTCCAAATGAGGGCGTACTAGGGATTTGTATAGTGGCAGAATTATATTTGCTTCCCTGGCTTCTATACCCTTCTTAATGCATGCTAATATTTTATTGGCTTTTGCAGCTGCTGCTTGACATTGCGCACTGTTACCCAGGTGGTTGTCCGCAAATACTGCCAAATCCCTTTCAATATCAAATACCCTTAGATTTGATCCATTAAGATTATAAATTGCATGGCTATTTTTCCTTCCCAGATGCATAATTTTACATTTATTTGTATTACATATCAATTGCCATTTAGTCACCCATTTCTCTAATGTATGGAAATCCCTTTGGAAGAAAAGTACCATTAATTGATTATCAAGGATGAGGTAATTCATTAAGTAACCTAATTAAACTATTTATATAAAACCAAAAAACCAAAAAATGCCTAAACAGTCCCTTTAAGATTATTTAATCACACTTTAAAATTATACATACATTAAAAACATTCTTTTGTGCAAAGTAAAGTTAGCACAGTCCTAAGGTACATCTCTTGTACATCCGTTTGGTAGCTGCGGCTCTTGATTCCTGATTCAGTTCCAAATGAGGTGGAGTTATAAATTATCATTAGTAAGTATAGTTACTCAAAATGCAATATAACAAAATGTTAAAAAGGAGAGGACCTAAAACTGAACCCTGATCAATACCACTTACCACATTAGTCCAATCGGAGTATGTTCCATTTACAACAACCCTTTGCATCCTGTCTTTTAGCCAGCTCTCGGTCTATGTGCAGATATTTACTCCAATTCCTGTATCCCTTAGTTTGCACAATAGTCTTCCATGTAGCAGTGTATCAAAAGCCTTTGAAAAATCAAAAAAGACTACATCCACTGAGTTGCCTTGATCCAGGTTCCTACTTACTTTCTCATAGAAACTAAATAGGTTTGTTTGACACGACCTATCCCTCATAAATCTGTGTTGACTCCTACTTATAATTCTGTTCAAATAGACATATTTTTGTATATTAACCCTTTTTAAATCTTCTACAACTTCCCCCCTACATAAGTGAGGCTCACTGGTCCATAATTCCCTGGATTTGATCTTGCTTGCTTCTTAAATATATGTATCATCTCTGCTTTTTGCCAGTCATCTGGTAGCGACCCTATGTCGAGTGAATCTTTAAGAATTAAATATAATGGTTTGGCTATTACAGAACTCAGTTCCCTCAGAACCCTGGGTGTATTCCATCAGGACCCGGGGCTTTATTAACATTTATTTATTCCAACCTCTTTTGGGTTTCTTCCTGTGTTTACCAATTATTTGGTGAAGGTAGTGTAGCCCCATTATGTTGTAGTGTCCCAACCACTGGTACCTCCCTTGTGTATACCAAAGAAAAGAACCTATTTAGCTAATCTGCCTTCTCCTGGTCACTAATTATTATTATTAATTATTATTAATTATTATTATTATCATAAGTATGTATATTTAGTAAGAATTTAAATGTTACTTACCGTAGTTACATAGTCATTGAGGTTGAAAAAAGACTTTTAGCCCATCAAGTTCAACCTTTTAAGATCTCCTCTGATCTGCAATATGCAGATTAGTTGTTAAATGATCCAGAGAAAGGCAAACAGAAAAAAAAAAAAAAAAAAGTGAAACTTTGCCAATTGTCTCAAAAGAAAAAAATAATAATTCCTACCTGACCCCAGATACTGGTGGTCGGATTTCTCCCTGGATTAATACTCCCTCTCTAATTAAGCAGGATAACCCTGAATAGCCAATCCCTTTTTAAAGTTATCTATCAAAAATCCACTGTCACCACCTCCTCTGGTAGAGAATTCCACAGATTAACCACCCTTAATGTGAAGAACCCTTTTCTTTCTTTAAGGTGGAATCTTTTTACTTCTAACCTCAAGGGATGTCCTCTTGTCAGTTGAAAACCTCTTGGCACAAAAAGTTCCCTTGACAAATCTTTATACTGACCCTGGATGCATTTATATAGGGTAATCATATCCCCTATTAGACGTCTTATTTCTGGTGAAAATAAGTTTAATTTGGTTAGTCTTTCTTCATAACTTAGCCTCTCCATTCCCCTTATTAGTTTTGTTGTCCTTCTCTGTACTTTTTCCAGTTCTAAAATGTACATTTATGTTCAGTTCTTTGTTCTATTTCTTGGAATTCTGAGCAGGAAACACATTTTTTTAACTTGTTTTAGATGTCACAATGTGAACACAAATGTACTATTTATTTACTATAAATAGTAGAAACTTGCCCATCAAAAATGACAGGATTAAAATTTTAAGGCTGGCAATGCTGTTGTCCACACAATGTGAGGCTTTTAGTCCTCTGAGCACCTTTGGCGCTCATTGTGAGCCTCTCCTCCCGTGTACTTCAAATTTCCTGCTTTGCACTGATCACCTTTGGCGCTCATTACGAGCCCCACGCTGAGCGCCCTTGGCACTCATCGCAGGGCTCACAATTAGCGGGTTTGGCGTTCATTGCAAGTGTCTCTCACTCGTGGTGCTTATCGTGAGCAGTGAGATGACTGCCTTCTGTGCTTATCGCATGGCTCGCAATGAGCACCTTCGTCGCTCATTGTGAGCCTTTCCTCTCGCCTACTGTACAGGGCGCTCCTTGCAGGGTTTGTTAACCTGCAAGTTTAGTGCTTGGGAATGCCATGTGTCTCTTTCCAGCATCTCCCCCTGTCCCTTCCCTGTGTCTTTCTCCTCTGTGTGTGTGCTGAATGTTTGCGTGGCGCGCGGTCACTGCTGTTAGTTTTATTTTTAAAGTCTGGCATGCCTGGTGTTGTTGGTGTAAGTGTTAGTGTGTTTGGTGTGGTGTATTTTCTAAGTACCGGGTGCCTGGCATTGTTTGTGTAAGTGTTATTGTCTTCAGCGTCGTGTATTTTGTAAGTTTTGCAAGCCTGGCGCTGCTGAGCCTCGTTTTCATGCTGTTTCTGAAATTTTGTATTTTTGTCCGCCATTTTTTTCTTTGCTTAGGCGATTTTCGAGTGAAAAAAAACATATATATACAATATATACACAGGGGCGGAGCTACCACCGGTGAAGCCGGTGCGTTGCACCAGGGTCCTTGCTCTGTGAGGGTCTCCTCAGCAGCATCATTCGCCCCCTCAAAACCCCCAGATCCTCTTCTCACACTATTCACACCCCCCCCCCCTCAAGCCTCCTGCACTTCATTCATCCCCCCTCCTCTCACTTGTGCATGGCAGTCCCTGTCACGGATTCCATTGCTCAGAGGTTGGGTATCCTTCCCCTGCCGCAGCTTCATACTGCAAGGTCACATGACTTCATTAGGAATTCTCCTCACCTCACCTGAGGCCCTGGGGGTGAAAATGGCTGTTAAAGGGCCCTGGGGGTGAATAAGGCTGCTGAGGGGCTTGGGGGGATGAATGATGCGACAAGGGGACACTGTTTTTTTCGGGGTAGAGTGAATGATGTTGCTGATGGGGGGGTGGGGTTTGGGAGATTTTTTTAGGAGGGGAATTGTGCTGCTGAGGGGAGTCTGAGGTTTTTTTTTTGGGGGGGTGGGTGAATGGTGCTGCTGAGGGGGCCCTGGGGGTGAATATGGCTGCTGAGGGGGCCCTGGGCTGTGAATATGGCTGCTGAGGGGCTTGGGGAAAAAAAATGGTGCAAAAATGGGGCCCTGTTTTTTTGGGGGGGAATCAATGATGCTGCTGAGGGGCCCCTGTTTTTTTTGGAGGGGGGGGGGGGGTGAATGGTGTTCCTGAGGGGGCCCTAGGGGGGTTGGGGAATGAATATTGCAGCTGAGGGTGACCCTGGAGGTTCAGGGGATGAATATGGCATCTGAAGTGGTTGGGGGGTGAATGGGGCTGCTTAGGGGGGCCCGTGGTGTTGGGGAGTGAATTGGCTGCTGAGGGGCATAAGTGGGGATGAATGGTGCAACAAGGGGCCTGTTTTTTTTTGAGGGGATGAATGACGCTCCCCAAGAGCCCTAGGTGGTTGGGTAGTAAACATTGCTGCACAGGGGCACTGGGGGGGGGGGGGGAGGTATGGCTGTGAGGGGGTTGGGGGGGTGAATGGTGCTATATATATGTCCGGAATAAGCGGTGTGTGCAGCACGGACAGCAGCTAGACGGCATGGTATGGAGTCAATAAGATGCCGAAAGATTGGCAAGTTTATCTGGAGCCAAGCAGACTGCAATGCATCTGACAGCTGCTGAAGAGTGAGTGGTGGAGGATCCATACTGTGAACATGGTGATAGAGGTGTGTAACGGAACCCATCACTGTTTTACCCTGTTTTATGATTATTATAGTTAAAATATGATCCTACTATTATACAGCATGTATGTTGGTTTATGCTCTGCAGAATATTGGCCCAGACTAGTGCAGATCTTGGCATGGGAGATAATCCTGTTACAGATAAGGAAGTCTATTGTATAAAGTGTTTTCATTCTCAGATAAGAACAAAGAAGGATGATCTAATCCATGTCTGATTGTATCCAAGTTGCCAGGTAGCCGCAGGGAGGTGTGACCCACCTATTGTCCCTATATGTGTATTGTGTGGCCAACTATGGGGGATATGTGAAATGTCTGTGTGTTATGTGTAAAAGATACTTTTACTAACCTTTGAACCCCTGGTCTGATTCAAGCCATTTTTTAATATGTTGTTCCCCTGGGTGAGAGCTATTGAACGGTGCTGGACTTAAAGTTGTACCCCCTGTTTTTGGGGTACATCCAGAATGTGGTTAAAATTGTGTCTGTTTTAATTGTGTTACCTGTTATCTGAGGGGAGGAGACGTGGGGGTTGAACCATGTATATAATTGGCTGTTGTGATAATTATGTGGGTGTAGCCCTTCAGAGGGCACCATTGCATAAAAGGAGATCCCCTGTAATTAAAGAGTTCACTACTTGACCCTTCAAAACGTAGCCTCGTCTCGTTCTTGGAGGGGATTGCTATATCATACTGGGGATTGCTATGCGCTGCATACTCCCTGGGAGCTTTAAGCTACGGCAGTTGTGGAGTCTGTGGTAGTGTGGTGTCCGGTGCGGTGCTTGTAGGCCTCGACGCAAACTAGGACGCGTCCATCAACGGAGGTACCCGGTCGGGGTGCCAGTAGATAAATATTGCAGATTGCAGATCAGAGGAGATCTTAAAAAGTTGAACTTGATGGACTGAAAGTCTTTTTTCAACCTTAAATACTATGTAACTATGTAACATTGAAACTTTGCCAATTGTCTCATAAGGGGGACAAAAACACAGAATTCATTCCAGAACCCAGAGATTGGTAATCAAATTTCTCCCTGGATCAATATTCCTTCGCTAGTTATCTAGGATAATCTTGAATGCCCTCTTTATTCAAAAATATATCTAACCCCTTTTTAAAGTTATCTATTGAATTTGCTGTCACGACCTCCTTTGGTAGAGAATTCCACAGTTTAACCACCCTAACTGTGAAGAATCTTTTTTCCTCGAACTTCAAGGGATGTCCTCTTTTCAGTTGAAAATCTCTTGGCACAACAAGCTCACTTGACAAAGCCTTATATTCACCCTGGATGTATAGTCTTTCTTCATAACTTAGCCCCTCCATTATTAGTTTTGTTGCCCTTCTCTGTACTTTTTCAGCTCTAAAATGTTCCTTTTATGAAATGGTGCCCAAAATTGTACTCCGTATTCCAAAAAAAGGGCGTACTAGTGATTTGTACACTGACATCATTATATCTGCTTCCCTTGCTTCTATACCCTTCTTAATACATACTAATATTTTACTTGTCTTTGTATCTGCTGCTTGGCATTGAGCACTGGTACCTAGGTGGTTATCCACAAGTACTCCCAAATCTCTTTCAGTTTCTGATACACCTAGATTTGCTCCATTAAGATTATAAATTTAATGGCTATTTTTCCTTCCCAAATGCATAACCTTACATTTATTCATATTAAATCTCATCTGCCATTGAGCCGTCCATTTCTCTAATTTATGTAAATCCCTTTGTAGGAAAAAAGTAATAATTATCTGATTTAATTACTTTGCACAACTTAGTGTAATCAGCAAAAATGGAGACACTACTTTTGAGTCCTACTTCTACGTCATTAATTAATATGTTAAAAAGGAGAGGACCTAATACTGAACCTTGGGGAAGCCCACTTACCACATTAGTCCAATCGGAGTATGTTCCATTTACAATAACCCTTTGCTTCCTGTCTTTTAGCCAGCTCTCGATCCATGAGCATATATTTACGCCAATTCCTGTATCCCTTAGTTTGCACAATAGTCTCCCATGTGGCACTGTATCAAAAGCCTTTGCAAAATTCAAAAAGACTACATCAACTGAGTTGCCCTGATCCAAGTTCCTACTAACCTAGTCATAGAAACTAATTAGATTGGTCTGACATCACCTATCACATATATAGTTGTGAGCGTACGGGCCGTTGCTCACGCTTGCGGGCTCGCGCCGAAGGCGCTCCATGCCAGCAACTGCGACCCTCGCAAACTTCACGTCGCAACACAAATAACACGACACACACATTACGACACTCGCAAACAACATACGACACACGTTCACACACATTACGGCCTCGCAACACTCGGACGCAACTCGCGAACATTACAAAATTAAAACCACAATACATACACACAGCACATACATAAAAACCTTACCTACAGCAACAGGGAGCATCCAGGACTTCAAAAATGCAACTCACACCTTGATTTCACTCAAAATAAAAGAGTTCGCACAATAAAAACTTTGATAAGCAAGAGAAAAAATGGCCGCCGAACAAAACGAAAACGAGGCTACACACGCAAACACCATACGAGACACGTTACCACACATTACGACCTTGCAAACATCGGACGCAACACGCCGACATACAAACATTTCAAACACAATAAATACACACAACACACACATAAAAAAATTACCTACAGCAAGAGGAACCATCCAGCACCTCAAAAAACCAAGTTACACATTCATTTCAATAAAAATAAAACACTTTAGACACTAATGAAATCGCTAAGCGAGAGAAAAAGCGACGGGCAATTCGCTAGTCTTTCATAAATCCGTGTTGACTGCTACTTATGATCTTGTTTAAATAGACATATTCTTGTATACTGTCCCTTATTAACCCTTCTAAAGGCTTCCCAACTATAGATGTGAGGCTCACTGGTCTATAATTGCCTGGATTTGCTCTTGCTCCCTTCTTAAATTTAGGTATCACCTATGCTTTTCACCAGTCATCTGGTAGCGACCCTGTGGTGAGTGAGTCTTGAAAAGTTAGATATAATGGTTTTGCAATTACAGAACTCCCTCAGTATCCTTCAATGTATTCCATCAGGACCTGGGGCTTTGGTAGCATTTATTTTCTTCAACCTCATTTGGATTAATTCCTGCGTTAACCAATTATTTAGTGATGGTAGTCTAGCCTCATTTTGTTGCAGTGTCCCAACCACTGGTACCTCCCTTGTATATACCGAAGAAAATAAACTATTTAGCTCATCTGCCTTTTACTGGTCACTAAAATCAGACGGCCTGTGTCAAATTGTAATGTTCCTATAGCTTTGTTTCTCACCATCTTCACATTGATATAATTAAAAAATATTTTAAGGTTAGTCTTACTTCCCTTTGCAACTGACTTCTCATTTTCTATTTAAGCCAGTCTAATATCCTTTTTGCAAGCCTTGTTGATTTCCTTATATTCACATAAAGCTGCCTCTGTTCCCTTCTTCTTGTATAATTTAAATGCATGTTTTTATTTTTATTTTATCATGATCTTTAAGTCATTGTTAAGCCACATGGGATGGGATTTACTTCTATTAATTTTATTTCCACATGGCACATGCTGATTTGTATGTGTATTTAGTAAGGATTTGCATGTTGCCCATTTATTTTCAGTATTTTTCCCTGTAAGTTTTTTATCCCAGTCTATATGTTGTATTGCTGCCCTTAGCCCATTAAAGTTAGTCCTTTTAACATTTTTAGTTTTTGTTTGCCCCTTATAACTCTGTTTTTTGTATTCAATCTCAAACGAGACATTGTTGTGATCACTATTCCGCAAGAGTTCCCCTATTTAAACATTTGATATTATATCAATATTACTTGTGATGACTAAATCCAACATAGCCCCATTTCTAGTAGGTTCTTGTATAACCTAGGCCAGATAATGATCCCTGAGTGTACTCAAGAACCTGCTCCCTTTAACTGAACTGCTGGTCTCAATTATCCACTTTATTTCAGAGTAGTTAACACCATTATTAGAACTTGCCCCTACTAAGCTGCATTATGTATCTGCAGCAATAGTTGCAGTTCATCACCCTCAATTATATTTGGGGGCTTATAGCATATTCCTACCAATATTCACTTAGAATTAGCTCCTCCACTATTTAACTCAACCCACAAAGATTCTATGTTGTCACTAGTTCCGCTATAAATATCTTCTCTGACTACAGGTTTAAAACCAGGCTTAACATACAGACAAATCCCTCATTCTCTTCTACCATTACCCCTATCTTTCTTAAATAGGTTATAACCATCCATATTAACTGTCCAGTCATCAGATTCATCCCACCATGTTTCAGTAATGCCTATTAAGTCCCATTTTTCTTATACCGCTAAGAATTCTAGCTTGCCCAATTTCCCAGGCAAACTTCTTGCATTAGCAAGCATACACTCTATGTTAATTTGGCTCTGCCGTTGTGAAGTGCTTGCCATTGTATTTGAGTCACCTAGTAATATCTCCCTATTGTCTATTGTAACCCTCCCTCCTTCTCCTCCCCCATGGGTAGATAATTCATGCCTTTCCTCATCTACCCTTTCTACCCCAATACTTCTGTCTAGTCCCTCCCCCCAACACACTAGTGTAAAAACTCCCACAGCCGTTCTACCATCATTTCCCCTAGCACAGAGGCTCCCTCATTATTAAAGCTTCCCCTTGTAACTGTAACCCAGCTACCTCCCTGGGCATCCTCACTAGCCCCATATTCATCCTCAATGCTTGGCCCAGCTAAACTGTGCTTTGTGAGCACCAACTCCCTTTCCAATGTGACAATATCATGACGTGTTGCAATTCTCCTCTCTAGTTCTCCAATTTGAGCTTCCAGAAAAGCAACATGCTCACACCTGTAACAAAGGTATGGACGCTGGATCGTCTATTCCAGTAGTGCATATATGTGGCAGGATGTACACTCTGCAAGGTTGCCGCTGGACTTACTTATGATCAGGGGCGGCCCGTCCATTGGGGCGTCAGGGCAAACGCCCCCCCAAATATTTTCTTCACCCTGCAATAAAAAAAACACAACAATGTATTAGTATAACCCAAAAACAAATAAATATAAGGTGTACATCATCATTTCAAGTCTAAATACTATTAAAATGAATTAAAGTTAGAAAAGGGACACTGTCACTTTAAAATAACCCTTGCGCTACATTAACTAATGCTGTGTATCTATCTATCGCCCCCTGCCTGCACCCTGTGTGATCAAATTACAATAGTTACACTGTGTACACTAACCTTTAGACTCTTCTCTTCTCTTCAATGAGTCCTGGCCTGGCCCACTGACCGTTAATGCATGCCGCCCACCATCACAGTGACGATATGCATGGGCGGTCATAAATGTATCAATTAATAACTGACAGTCTTCCATCATTGACCAATCAATGATGGAAGGTTGTACAGTTACTAAGAGAACAATCTAAACCCACCCAGACCGTTAGCCCTGAGCGCCCGCCAGCAAATAGAGCCTCGAGTTTGATTTTGATTGACTGATACAGTCAATAAAACCACCAGTTCCCTGTCCCTTCCCCCTTTCTGTTTCCTGACCCTGGTCACGCTGAGACTGAGAGACCTCCCTGGCTGAATCTACTCATCTGCTCTGCCTGCCTAACACAGTAAGTCTACACCTGCCTCTGCCTGGCACCTGCCCCTGCCCCTGGCCAAACCAAAACCCCTAGTAGCCCCTAATAAAAGTTAGGGGTGACCAGTTACCCCCAGTCCCCCACTATGCCTGCCTGGCCTGCCAGTGACACCTACCCAGCCACCCACCAACTACCACCGACGACCCTAGGCCTACAATGCCTGGTGCCAGTGCCACCCCCAGCCATCACCCCCATGTGGCCTGTGCCACCCCCGATCAGGCCTGCCCTATGCTAGCCTAGCTATGCCATCATGCCACCACCGGATTACACCGATCACGGGATCGGGGTAGTCGGGTGGTGAGCGGGGTGGCACAGGCCCACATGGGGGTGATCGGATCACCCCCTTGATGAGGCCTGTGCCACCCCTGATGACCTCCATGTATGCCACCCTGCCCGAGGCCCGATCACCACCGGGCCCCCGGCACCACCCCGATGCGGCCTATGCTACCCCGGGTATTCGGGCAGTGAGCGGGGTTGACCAGGCCACATGGGGGTGGATGTTCACCCCCATGAGGCCTGTGCCACCCCTGGTCGTGGCCTATGGGCGACCGATGGGCGCCTGACCGTGACCGACCCCACCCTGGATGAACCATTAACCAACTACCTAACCCCCCCCCCCCCCCCCCCTATTTTTATTCCATTTTTAGAAGTAACAGGCATGTATATGTGCATGTCACTTCTAAAGATAAAATAAAAAGAAGGGAAGGGAAAAAAAAAATACAGTAACAACATTATTACAATTAATTGACACACAGTAAGCAAACACATTGTTAGTAACACAACACATCGTATACAAAAATAAACAGCTTTAAACAAACATTAATAAAAAATAAAATAAACAGCACATACACACATTGTTAGTACAGTTAGTAACACAACACATTGTATACAAAAATAAACAGCTTTAAACAAACATTAATAAAAAATAAAATAAACAACAGCACATACTTACCTGTAAAATTGACCCCTCCAGCGTTGGCCTTCTGTCCTCTCTGGATATAGTCATGATGAAAAATAAATAATCCATGTTGATTGAAGCCAATGATCAAAAATTAAATAATCCATGTTGATTGAAGCCAATGATCAAAAATAAAATAATCCATGTTGATTGAAGCCAATGATCAAAAATAATCCAATCTTGATTGAAGCCATTGTCCATCCATCCATTCTGGCCCATTGAAAGAGGCCTCCAAAAAAAAAACCGACGCTCTAAAAAAAAAAAAACAACACACTAAAAAGAGCTCCTCCTACAAGGAGCCCCTCCCGCGATTAATTGTTTTTTTCCCACGGTCTGCTATATATACTAATTTTTGAAGGACTCTGATTGGCTGAAATTTTTGATTGACATCGATTTCAACCAATGAGAGTCTTTAAAAAATTAGCAAATCAGCAAGCAGGTATGGAAGCCTGTAAGGGTAAAAAAGGTTAGTGTGAACTTGTTTGACCCTGTATGTATTATACATATTACAGGGCTATTTTATGTGATATACATGTTACAGGATAATATCCTGTAACATGTATAGCCAAAAAATAGCACTGTAATATGTATAACAAATAAAGTGTAATAGAAATGCATGAACAATATAATATATCATGAAATAAAGAACATCAATTAATCAAATAATAAATATCAATTAATATATATTGTTGTATGTATATGTTTATGTATATTTATGTGTAATTTTTTATATATATATATATATATATATATATATATATAAATTAATATCAAAATATCACAATAAATAAATATATATATATATATATATATATATATATATATAACAATTTGATATATATATATATATATATATTTATTTATTGTGATATATTGATATCAATTTTTATATATATATATATATATATATATATATATATATATATATATATATATATATATATATATATATATATATATATATATATATATATATATATATATATTTATATATATATATATATTTTTTTTTTGGGCCTATATGTTATTTAAGGTTTTTAAGGTACGGTTGGGGCCTATATGGTCCCAATTTGTTATTTAAGGTTTTTAAGGTGCGGTTGGGGCCTATATGGTCCCAATTTGTTATTTAGGGTTTTTAAGGTGCGGTTGGGGCCTATATGGTCCCAATTTGTTATTTAGGGTTTTTAAGGTGCGGTTGGGGCCTATATGGTCCCAATTTGTTATTTAGGGTTTTTAAGGTACGGTTGGGGCCTATATGGTCCCAATTTGTTATTTAAGGTTTTTAAGGTGCGGTTGGGGCCTATATGGTCCCAATTTGTTATTTAGGGTTTTTAAGGTGCGGTTGGGGCCTATATGGTCCCAATTTGTTATTTAGGGTTTTTAAGGTACGGTTGGGGCCTATATGGTCCCAATTTGTTATTTAGGGTTTTTAAGGTACGGTTGGGGCCTATATGGTCCCAATTTGTTATTTAGGGTTTTTAAGGTGCGGTTGGGGCCTATATGGTCCCAATTTGTTATTTAGGGTTTTTAAGGTACGGTTGGGGCCTATATGGTCCCAATTTGTTATTTAGGGTTTTTAAGGTACGGTTGGGGCCTATATGGTCCCAATTTGTTATTTAGGGTTTTTAAGGTGCGGTTGGGGCCTATATGGTCCCAATTTGTTATTTAGGGTTTTTAAGGTGCGGTTGGGGCCTATATGGTCCCAATTTGTTATTTAGGGTTTTTAAGGTACGGTTGGGGCCTATATGGTCCCAATTTGTTATTTAAGGTTTTTAAGGTGCGGTTGGGGCCTATATGGTCCCAATTTGTTATTTAGGGTTTTTAAGGTGCGGTTGGGGCCTATATGGTCCCAATTTGTTATTTAGGGTTTTTAAGGTGCGGTTGGGGCCTATATGGTCCCAATTTGTTATTTAAGGTTTTTAAGGTGCGGTTGGGGCCTATATGGTCCCAATTTGTTATTTAAGGTTTTTAAAGTGCGGTTGGGGCCTATATGGTCCCAATTTGTTATTTAGGGTTTTTAAGGTGCGGTTGGGGCCTATATGGTCACACTTGCTCTTTTAAGGTTTTAAACGTTACAGTTTGGGTCTTAAACGTTCTAATGTTTTTTTTTTTGTTTTCTATAACTTCCCAGGTGCAAACTATCTGTGGAATCAGATTTCTTTGGACTCGTTGGTTGACTTACTGGACGTGAATACCCCGAGAAGGAGCGTCAACTGTTGGTGAGTATATGGTCACACTTGGACTTTTAAGGTTTTAAAAGTTACGGTTTGGGTCTTGAGATTTCTAATGTTTTTTTTGTTGTTTTCTATCACCCCCCAGGTGCAAACTATCTGTGAAAGCAGATTTGTTTGGACTCGTTGGTTGACTTACTGGACGTGAATACCCCGAGAAGGAGCGTCAACTGTTGGTGAGTATCATTGCCTTTAATTTTCTGTCCATGTGTATAGGTGCAAATTTGATGGTGATGTAGTCTTGTCACATGAGGGTTTGCAATCTGTAATGTATACCAATGAAATCAACACACTGTTATTTTTAAGTAATTTTGTGACATAATATAAATTAATATACCGTGATCTCTTTCTTTTATTGGTATCAATATCAGAAATGAATACTATTGACTCTCTACTTGTGAAGCCTTTCGCCACCCTAACCTATGAGGAGAAGGTGGAAGTAAAACGGTTAGGAGCTGACCAACCAGAGATAAATCTGCAGCAAATCGCAAGAGATAGAGGGAAGCAATATGTCCGTAATTTCAATACTGAATGGTACAAGAAGAACGACTGGCTTTCTGGAAGCGTTTCTAGGAAGTCCTTATATTGTTTCCCATGCATCCTATTTGGTGGTGACGCTGCTTGGACCAAAACTGGAGTGACTGACGTCAAACATCTAGCTGACAAATTGGCAAAACACAAAAGTTCTAA
Source organism: Discoglossus pictus (assembly GCA_027410445.1). Classification (NCBI taxonomy): domain Eukaryota; kingdom Metazoa; phylum Chordata; class Amphibia; order Anura; family Alytidae; genus Discoglossus; species Discoglossus pictus. Next base: position 51,486,586 of record CM050174.1, read on the forward strand.
ATCTCACTTGGATAACAGGATCAAGTTTGAGATGCTTGGACAGGCGAACATTGCTGTTCAACTGGACCAAGGATACCAAGTCAGCATTCAAAAACACAACGAAGAAGTGGCTAAGAACCGGTACATCCTTTCGAAGATAATTGATTGTGTTCGCTTTTGTGGCGCCTTTGAACTGGCATTAAGAGGACACGACGAGAGTGAAACATCGCTAAATCCAGGAGTGTTTAGAGGCCTGGTGGATTTGGTTGGCAGTATCGATAGTGCAATGGAACAGCATTTGAAGACTGCAACTGTGTTTAAGGGCACTTCCAAAACCGTGCAGAATGAGCTACTGGACTGCATGCATGAAGTTATAAAGGAAGTGATTCACCAAGAGCTTAAGGAAGCCCAGTTTGTGGCAATCCAAGCGGATGAAACAACCGATATTTCCGCTAGGACACAGTGCGTTGTAGTCTATCGCTACATTGACAAGAAGCATCAAGTGGTGGAAAGATTTGATGGCTTCACGGAAATGAAATCAACGGATGCAGACTCCATTGCTGCTGTTGTGCTGGAAACACTGAATACTGTTCTCCCAGAGCCAGAAGACAAGAAGAAACTCATAGCTCAAAGCTACGATGGTGCCAGTGTGATGCGTGGAGATCAAGGAGGAGTTCAAAGAAAAATAAAAGACGTGTACCCGAACGCACACTACGTCCATTGCTATGCTCACCAACTGAACCTAATAATGGAGAAAGCAGTTTCAAGGATTGGAAGAGTTAGAGTTTTTTTTTCAAACATAGGCGGCATACCATCTTTTTTTTCACGCTCTCCAAAAAGGACTGGAGTTCTGGATGAGGTAGTTGGTAGAAGACTTCCAAGAGGTGCACCGACACGATGGAACTTCAACGTTAGGACCGTGAACGTGATCTACGAGAACAGAGATGCGCTACTTGAGTGTTTCCAGACAATTGAGGCATGTCTAAACTTTGATCCAACATCTATACGGGAAGCCGCAGGTTTCATTGGAATGCTGGAAGACAGGGAGTTCCTTTACTTCCTTAAATTATTTCATTTAATAATGCCACATGTAGACATCCTCTATAGTCAGCTTCAGAAGCGAGACACGGATACTGTTTATATCAAAAAAGTCACAGAAGACTTTGTCGCCAGCATCCAGAAAATCCGTAATTCTGTGGAAGAGATAGAAGCAAGTTTGCCAAGCGATCTAACAGTCAACAGACGGAGTGCGGAGATCTCAACCTTGAGACAACTTTCAAGAGAGGTATGTGACATAGTGGTGGTTCATGCAAAAGAACGATTTTCATTTTCAAATCACCTAGTCAGTGCCAAACTTGTTCAAAGTGACTTGTATAAAACCCATGGCACTTGCTTTCCAACCCAAGCTCTGGAAGACACCGTGCAAGCATATCCAATACTGAAAAAGGAACAATTACGCACTGAGCTGTCACTTCTGTATGGGAAGACAGAGTTTCATACTTGTACAAGTGCTGTTGCTCTGCACAAACTTTTCCATCAATTTAATCTGCAGAATGATTTCACAGAGACAGTGAAATTATTAAGAATCCTGATTACAACACCAATGACTACTGCAGAATCAGAAAGATGCTTCTCAACATTGAAGAGGATAAAAACCTTTTTAAGAAGCACCATGTCCCTGGAGCGGTTGAATGCATTGGCGATGCTCTCAATGGAAAAGCAACTGATTTCCGAGATCCCACACTTCAATGAAAAAACCATTGAGAAGTTTTGTTCTTTGAAAGATCGCCGTGCAAAATTAAAATACAAGTGATTGAAGCAAAGAAGAATGCATACCCCCAAGGTGTGCAAAGATAAACTGCGTTAAGCAGCACCACCTCACACTACCAAACATAACTAGTGGTAAGTAAAGTATGAACGGTGTGTGGGTGTGCATATGGAAGGAGCTATGAAAGGTGTGTGCATGGTCAGTAACAATTGTTGAAGCCTTGGCGTGGTTTGAAGGAATTGGAGGCACTTCCAAGGGTAGCTGTCACTTGTGTACAGGAAGCAAGAATTCCATGTCTGTACAAGTGCTGTTGCTCTGCAGCAACTTTAGCATCAATTTAATCTACATAATTTAACAGAGTGAGTGAAGCTATAAGGAATCCTGCTTACAACAACGAAGACTACTAAAGAACCAGAAAGATGCTTCTCCACATTGAAGATGATCAAAAAAGTAATTAAAAAGCACCATGGCCCTGTAGCGGTTAAATGCATTGGTTTGAAGGAATTGGAGGCACCTTCAAGGGTACGTAAAGTTCTCAGAAATGGCACCACCTCACTACCAAAAATAACTAGTGGTAAGTAAAGTATGAATGGTGTGTGGGTGTGCATATTGAAGGAGCTATGAAAGGTGTGTGAATGGTCAGTAACAATTGTTGAAGCCTTGGCGTGGCGTTACTGCTCATATGGTTATCCATATGCTAATTCAACGTGTTTGTTTGACATTGATTATTGTGTTGTCTAAACAGAAGTGAAATGTTGTTGTTTTCTTGAATCCCAAGATCCATTGGTTTGGGCCTATGCAGTGCTGATTGGTCTTCTAAGGTATGTTTGAGGCCTATATGGTCCCACTTGGTCTTCTAAGGTATGTTTGGGGCCTATGGTCACACTTGGTCTTCTAAGGTATGTTTGAGGCCTATATGGTCACACTTGGTCTTCTAAGGTATGTTTGGGGCCTATATAGTTCCACTTGTTCTTCTAAGGTATGTTTGGGGCCTATGGTCACACTTGGTCTTCTAAGGTATGTTTGAGGCCTATATGGTCACACTTGGTCTTCTAAGGTATGTTTGGGGCCTATATAGTTCCACTTGTTCTTCTAAGGTATGTTTGGGGCCTATGGTCACACTTGGTCTTCTAAGGTATGTTTGGGGCTTATATAGTCACACTTGGTCTTCTAAGGTATGTTTGGGGCCTATATAGTCACACTTGGTCTTCTAAGGTATGTTTGGGGCCTATATAGTCACACTTGGTCTTCTAAGGTATGTTTGGGGCCTATCGTCCCACTTGGTCTTCTAAGGTATGTTTGGGGCCTATAGTCCCACTTGGTCTTCTAAGGTATGTTTGGGGCCTATATAGCCACACTTGGTCTTCTAAGGTATGTTTGGGGCCTATATAGTCACACTTGGTCTTCTAAGGTATGTTTGGGGCCTATATGGTTCCACTTGGTCGTTTAATGTTTTTTAAGTATGGTTTTGTTCTTGAATGGTATGATTGATTTGCTTGTTTTCTTTCAACCCCAGGTGCAAACCCTATGTGGCTGCAGATTTGTTTCTACTCATTGGTCAACTTAATGAACGTGAATACCCTGAGAAGAAGAGCCGACTAATGGTAGGTGTCACTCCTTTAATTTTTCTGTTAATACGTATAGGTGCAATTATGATATTGCTGTAGTCTTGTCACATGAGTTTTTTCAATCTATATTGTATACCAATGAATTTAACACATTGTTACTTTACTTCTTGACATTTCTGCATTGCAGATTATGTATTTCAATGGGCTTTACAAGCATAAGGTCATTGGGCGGGGCTTATAAAGGTCATTATGACGTCAGGGGGAGGAGTTATAAAAATGGGTGTGGTTTGAAAAAGGGGGAGTGGCTATGTTTCGCCCTGTCGCCCCTCCAACTTGAAAAGTCACCAGCCGCCACTGCTTATGATTACCAGTTACAAAAATACAGTGAGAAAACAAATCAATGTATTTGTATAAAGATTGCTTTTCTACACCTTAACCCAAACAAAACAAAAAAATATATATTTTTTGATTTCTATTTTTTCTTATAATACCCCTTTTCTTTGAACTCCCTCCTTTTATTTAAGCTCCCACACTTACACACTACCTGCACTTACAGAAATGTTTGTAAGCTCCCAAGTATGCTCCTTTCCCTGTTAAAATAGACCCTGCCTACTCACCTGCAAAATGATTACAGAGCACTGCACAGAAAACACCCTTTAGCTTCCTGCACTGTTTCCCAGATCAGATTCAAACAGAACACCACACAAGTGCACACAGATATAACTTTACACAGGCCAAACCACACTCACTCGCCTGCAGAATGATTACAGAGTACAGGACAGAAAAAACTGCACTGATTTGCAGAGCTGATTCAAACCGAACACCACACAAGTGCACACAGATGTACCTTTAAACAGGCAATACCACATCCACTCTCACCTGGACACTGATTACAGAGCACAGGACAGAAAACACTGCACCGATTCACAGAGCTGATTCAAAACGATCACCACACAAGTGCACAAAGATATAACTTTACACAGGCCAAACAACACCCACTCTCACCTGGAAAATGAATACAGAGCACAGGACAGAAAACACTGCACTGTTTCACACAGTTGATTCAAACAGAACACCACACGTGCACACAGATATACCTTTACACAATATGGTAACGTGTTACAAATACAAGTTTTTAATAATAATAATAATAATAATAATAATAATAATGCTTCTCCAACCACTACTGGACAATTCTGGCTATAGGGCATGCTGTAATGTCCTGCTAGCCAACATGTATAGGTGCAATTGATTTGCAATGATGGATAGATAACCCAATCATTAGAGAATGCCAATAAAACATTCCCCAGACCATAACGCTGCCACCACCAGCTTGTGATCTTCTAATATCGGTTGCAGAGCGTTTGCTCTCTGAGGTTTCACACCTGACACACTGACGTCTGTCCTGTTGATGGAGCAGAAAACGTGATTTATCAGAGAAGGCAATCCTTTGCCAATCAGGAGAGGTCCAATTTCGGCATCCTTGTACAAATTGAAGCCGTTTCTGAAAATGAACCCTCGTCAGCATGAGTGCAGTGACCAGTTTTACTGTCCTTTTAGATACACTCCTGATAGCCTCCTGGTTCGTTTAGACGGTTGCTCAACTGTAGCATATAGGTTGGCCCTCACACATCTTCGTAGTTGATGTTCACCTCTGATATCAATGGCACATGGTGCTCCACAGTTTCCACTCTGTTTATTTGCAATGGTGCTGTTTGTCCAGTCACGGTACACTTTAAGTACAGTAGCACACAAACAGTTCACAAACTGCACTGTGTCTATCCTTGGCCTGAAAGCCAATGATCATCCCCTTTTCAAAGTCAGATAAAATGGTGTCCAACTGGAGTACAATAACTGTCTTCATGGTGCTTTTTGATGGAGCTTCGGTGGAGGTTCATTTGCATGTGTAGTTTCTGGCTGGTTTCCCCAATGTAGCACCCCCTTTCACATACAGTACATTGTATAATGTACACTACATTGGATGATATACATGAATATGAGCCTCTGATGTTGTAGGTCTTGTTGTTGTGAGTGGCTGTGTCCTCTTTTTAGATGTGTTGGCATAGTTTGCAGCAACTTTTATTGCAGGGTTTGGTGCCATTTTCTCTGTTATGCTGTTCATTTGGTAATCTTCTGTTTACCAATGTTTGTCTTAAATTTGGTGGCTGCTTAAATGCAAGAATCAGGGGTTTGGGGAATATATGTTTCAATTCTGTGTCCTCTGTGAGTTACAACCACAACTCACAGAGGACACAGAATTGAAACGTCAGTAAAACATGGAGGTTTAACGTCAATCAATTAGCGTTTAGAGGATCGATATGCGATCAGACTTGTAATCCAGCAATGTACAAAACTATGAAAATGAATGGCGATACATGTGGGTGGCCTGATATGTATTAACTCATTGAATCCCGAGATTGATATAACATTGAAATGATGCCTTCAAAAAATATTTTTTTAATGCAGATTTGCAAGCATTAATTTTAATGTATTTGATCGCTTTTCTCATCTTTTAAAGTGCAGTATTGATTTTTTATTTGCTTTTACAGTGCTGCGAACAGGTGTTTAACCCCCTTGCGAGTCCTATCTGGTACTCGTTGGATTTTCTTCTACATTCGCCATTTACAGGGGTGAAAACAATTGCAGCAATTGAATAGCAATTTGCTGTTTTAGCGATTGTAACATTTGCAGGCTTGAAAGATGGCCTAGATGGGTTGGAAGTTACGATTTTGGCAACCACAGTGATTTTCAGTCTAGAACCCGTAGATTGTTTGCGGCTCACTAAAAGACGCCAATTGAATAGCAAATTAGTTTATGGGCTAAATTATGGGCTCCAGCAAACAACAATTGCTCAGTTGAATAGGGGCCAAAGTGTCTACATTCACCACTCCAGTCACTTAACTGGCCGGTCATATGAAGCAGCTCATTGGCTTTGTGACCAATAATCTATCCTCATTAACCATGTAACTGCTCATGGGAGGGCTTTAAGAGCTAAACCCTTAATAACTGAGGTCTCTATAACAATATATGATACATTTTAAAAAGTCAAGCCTCTTACTGCTGGTGCCTAGCAGTTTCACACCTCTTTAAATAAGCATGTAATAGTTACTGGCCTTTAAAGGGACAGTGTAGTAATTAAACAGGTCTTTAATAATTCACGTTGCATCTAGCATAATGAAAGCCCTACTAGGGCAGGGATGGCAACAGATGGCCCCCGGGCCTTATGTGTCCCTTAGACACTTTCCATGTTGCCCCCAGCCTGTTCTCTACAGCGGGAGAGCATGTCCTTATCAACAGCTAGGACCAGTGGTGGCCCCCAAGACATTATCTACAACTAGCACTATTGCTGGTCCCTGAGAGCTAATCTACAGCTAAAGCCAGTGTCAGCCCCTGAGATCTTATCTAAGCTAGGACCAGTGCCTCCCCCTGATAATTTATCTACAGCTAGGACCAGTGCCTGTCCGTGAGACCTTATCTACAGCTAGGGCCAGAGCCGGCTCTTGAGACATTATCTACAGTTAGCACCAGTGCCGCTCCCTGCAACCTTATCTACATTTAGGACCAGTGCCAGCACCTGAGGCCATATCTACTGCTAAAACCAGTGCCAGCCCCAGAGACCTTATCTAAAGCTAGTATGAGTTCCAGCTGCTGAGACCACATCTACAGCTAGCACCAGTGCCAGCCTTTGAGACTTTATCAACAGCTAGGACCTTCCACTCTTCTATTTTATCTCCCTTGATTAATAATATCTCACAGTAAGGGGTTGATAAGCATGCACAGTACTGAATACTAATTAAGCCTTAACACTGTTATTATTTAACCAATTGAGCATGCTCATACTACACTGTGAGAGACAACTAATTCCATGAAAATGTATTAATTTATGTTTAAAAAAAACTTTTTTCAATAATAATTATCTAACACTTCCATTATTTTTTTTTAATAACAAGCAGCTGTAATTATATTTACTGTAATTAATACAATGTATTCAGTTGAATGCAGAGTATTAAACGTAGCAGTAAAGGAATTTAAGGTACGTAATTGAGTTGTTGCAACTTAAAGTAACCTAGACATTACCTACCACCGCTTATCCAGCAATTACAGAGCTTCCTCTCCAGACATCCTGCGTGTAAGACTCAGTAGGAAGTATATACTCAGGAGCAGGCTATGCAAATGGCGTATATCAATAAAGTAATTCATACAGACAGACGTCTGGAGATATTCTGCCATTAGGACAAACTAGTGGCGAGCTCTGTCATTAGTCCCTAATACAATAAATTCAGAGCATTTACCTTTAATGGGGATATTTGAATTACAGGCAATGTTTAAACAGAGTACTGACATGTTACAGGAACTATTGCCATCAAATATGATGGAGTTGTGGATGAATTGCAATAGGATACATTAATGCACCTTCTAGTAGGGAAATGTGTCTGCGTCTTGGGGCATCTTAATAGTACACAGGAGACCAAGGTCGGGTTCAAGGGCAAAGTAATTTAGGCTGCAACAGATTTTAGACTAAATCTCTTATAAAGTGAGTAAGTTAAGTTAACACAAAAAAGGTTCCAATTATTAAAGAAAGAAAATGCATATATAAAATAAAAAAATTATTATTATCAGAAAAATACAAATAATAAATAAATATTAATGTAAAATAAATATAATAATTTTGATATAGTAATACATAAAATAAATAAATATATTATAAGTATTATAATAATACCTCTTAATACAAAAAAAATACAAATTATGTATATTAATATAAACATAAATATAATAACTGAATATTAATATAAAAATAAAATAATTTTAATATAATAATAAATAAAATAAGTACATAGTAATATAATCATAAATATAATACATAATTATTTATGAAATATAAATAAATAATAGTATAAAAATGAATATAATAAATAATATAAAAAATGAAATAAATAAATAGTAATATAATAATAAATCTATTAATATGTGGACCAATATGCAGATCGACCAGAGGGAACAGTTTTATTAGCATGGCTCACCAAATAAATATAAATAAATAAATATAATAAATAAGAAAGTCCTTTAATTCACCAATGTTTATGATAGTAAACTATCTATCTATCTATCTATCTATCTTTCTATCCCTCCATCTATCACTGGCAGGATTCCCGAAGTGAAGTGTCTGGTGGGCTTCATTTTGTCTCTGCAGCTGTCTCTGTCACTCTCGATCTCTGCAGGAGTTGTGTTTGGTCTCTAAATCTTTATGACAAGTTGCTCCCTGTAACTTGCAAACACAACACTCATTTCCTGCTCCTTCATGTGCCAGAGGAACCAAAAATGCCAAGAAAGTCTATAATAGAGGATTGTCTGCTCCTCCTCATTCCAAGGGATATTATATTAACACTTCCAGCGCTGATAGATAGATAAAAAAAAAAAAAACAATAATATAAAACACTGTGGGCTTGGTGCTGCTTGTAATTTTGCTATTTACCAGCCATCACTACTCCATGACCCAGAAGACCACTATACTCCAAGTCTCAGTTCAGATGCCCCCTCCTGCCAAGCCCACTCTCTGTATGGGGCCAAATTACTATAGATAGAGTTTAAACAGAAGTAGAGTTGCAGATAAAAAATCAAAAGACACAATTAGCAGAGTCTTATCATTAGGCATGCTTAAATACCTTCACAGTGTTTTACTCTAACACATCCACTGGAAGACTTGTTTTTTTTCTTTCTTATTGCTCTTTTTCTGGAAGAATTTTGCCTTCTAAACCTTGTTAAATCCTCTGATATGTTTACAGGTGTCTCTCATATCCCTTCTCCATTCTTCCCTATAATCTATACATATTAATGTAATGGAGTACCCTCTAATCTATACATATTAATATCATGGAGTCTCCTCTAATCTATAAATATCAATGTCATGGAGTCTCTGTATAAGTTGTGCCTTTTAGAGCATGCACCATTTTAGTCGCCTCCTTTGAATTGTCCTTAATTTATTAATATCCTTTTAGAGATCCGGTCTCTGAACTGAACACAGGGAAGAGGGACATTAAAACCTCTATTTCATACTAGGGGTCTAAACAGTGACATTAATAACCCTCTATTTATGCCTGGGGTTCTATAGAGGGACATTAGTATCTCTCTATTCCTGACTGGGATCTATAGAGTGACATTAGTACCTCTCTATTTCTGACTGGGGTCTATACAGTGACGTTTGAACCTCTCTATTTCTGACTAGGGCTCTATAAAGTGACATTAGAACCTCTCAATTTCTAAATGGAGTTTAATACAGAGGTCAGTACAGTGGCATTAGAACTAACGTTCCTCTTCCAATATGTTCAATCATCCTACTGGCTTCTCATGCAGTTTGTTGCATTATACTCCTACTTATAAATCATCTCATAGAATAACTCTGAAGTCCCTTCCTCTTCTGTTGCAATTATCAAATTACCATTAAACACAGTATATTGCAAAATTGTCCATCTTACTGTAGACCCCAGACTACTTAAAATAATATATATATACGTTTTTGACTTCTTAGACTTTCGGATGGGTTTATAAATGTACTATCCTACAGTATATATATATATATATATATATATATATATATTACATAGTTACATAGTTACATAGTATTTAAGGTTGAAAAAAAGACTTTCAGTCCATCAAGTTCAACCTTTTAAGATCTCCTCTGATCTGCAATATGCGGATTAACTATTAATTAATATATATATATAATTGTGATCTGGCCCCTCACCTCATGTACCTGAGGTATTGCCTGTTGCTATGCCATATCTGGCCTGCTTAGAGGGTCAAGGGCCGAGTGATAGTGAGGATAGAGGGGAGGGAGGATGGGCGCTGGAAGTGTGTGAACAGGTAGGAAGTGGGAGTGGGTTTATAAAGGTGGAGGGAGGTGGACCCTCTCACAATCACCCGATAATTAACCTGGATATTTCTAGTTGGTGCCCTCTCTTTGTTTAGCTGAGGTGGCCTGTCGCTACTTAAAGGGCCAAAAAGTTAAAATAGCTTTCCGACTAAGCTTGACAAAGCTTGTCCGATTTCAGTCTTAGGATTGGGAATGAAAAGACTATAGCAATAAGACTTCCACTGCCCCATGGCTTTAATGACGTGAACCAAAGTTAATTTTTTGAATGCCGTCAAAGCGGCTCCTATACAAAATGGATGACCTAATCGAATGAGAATAAGTCTGATAAGGTTAATGAGAGTGGAGGTGGATAGTAGCGGGCTTGAGATACTGAAGAGTGGCTGGTGAGTTGGATTGTCTAGAGGGACGAGATCAAGTGCGTAATATGGAACTGGGACGGTGGTATCATGAGGGGGGTAGTGGGTGATAGATGCGCGTGAATCACTAATTTAGAGGAGTGCGGAATGTCAGCAGTAAAGGTGATTTTGAGTTAGTGTAAGTGTCATGACTATGAGGTGATGGGGGGAAATCACCGGATTGAAGAAAGCCATAGAGGGCCAAAGAAGCAGCTGCTTGATGGTAGTGAGGTTTGCGCTCGAAAGGGTCATTGGTGAGACAGATAAGGCATTGGAAAATTGTGAAAAGAGATTGTGGTGCCGGCTAGGTGTCCTGCATAAGTGACACCTTATATTGGTGACTGACTAGTTTGTCAAATGTGACAGTGGGTGTGGGTTTGAGTCAATAGGTATAAATGGTGTGGACTTTAGGGTAAGAAGCATGGTATGGCAGTAGAACGAGTGAGATCATTTTGTGAGATTGGAGCAGAGGGTGCTGGAGTTGACTCAGAATTTAAATGAGGCGAAGGCATCGGTAGTGAAAATGAGTTAAGGTAAGTGAGCATTGGACGTAAATGTTGTGTAAGATAGAAGGGCTTTGAGGCCCAGAGGTGTACAACAGAAAGGTAACGAAAAGGTGGAGAGGGAGGCAAGCAGAGATGTAATGGCGATTGGGAAGGGAGAATGTGGTATGGTGAGCTGTGTAGGTTAAGGGAAAGTGGGTGTTGTTGTGGGGCATATCGTGGTGCGAGGAAGACAAGGCATAGAGAGGAAGAGAGCATGCAAGGAAAGATCAAAATGTGAGACATCAGGGCTAAGTCACATAATGAAGGAGATGCATACTGAGCAATTGTGCATTGATGAATCAGGAGAAAAATAACAAAGAAAGGAGAGTGGGCGGTAAAGCAAAAATGCAGTGATGGAAGTGATGAGCTAACAAAGGGATGAAGGGTTGAAGGGATGAGCAGAGCCCTGCAGGGGGTGGTAGTGATTGGTATAGTGACAGATGTGGAAATGGTTATACTTGAGGAAAGAGTGGGCCCATGAATGATGTGAACTTGAGTAACTGGTGCTGAGAGATGAGTATGATAGATATGCGTGGTGAACTTGAGTAGTTTGATTAAGCGACTTTGGTAACGCAAGAGGCGTTGATCACTGGCAGTATTAATTGCGGCAGGTGGCAATTCTGACTGCCTTGAGCATGGCTGTATGAGTGATTGATGGAAGTGTAAGACTAGGAGAAGGCCTTGCGTAGGGATGATGTGAGCTTTGAATGTTAATTCGATTTCAGCTGAGGAGCGAGTGAGGATATAATCGACCGAAATGGCAGATGGCGAATGAGCTCGAGTTTTTAAGACAGAGGCAAATGAGATTGATTCATGAGGATATCATAGTAATTCTTTTTTTTTCTTTATTCACATAAAACAAAATACATAAAAAGTCCAATTTACATACAAGTAAATCTTATAAAATGTCAATAATTTTACACATTTACATTCGTACATACAATGGAAGTCGGAAAATAACCAGAGATTGAATCGTCTTGTAAATATATGACTTATATTCTTTTTCCCTTTTTATTTAATATATAAATCCAATAAATTACATTTATTGTTTAATCATTTTTTCATAATCTGTCTTAGTATCATATCTCTCTCTAATTTATGGTTTCTTACTACAATACCACAGAGATCTGAAGTAGTCAATGTTTCCAAAATGTTTTAATCTTTTCACAGTCCCACCAGGTTATACAAGAACCTACTAGAAATGAGGCAATCTTGGATTTAGTTTTCATAAATAATATCGATATGGTATCAAATGTTGAAATGGGGCAAACTTTGGGAAACAGTGATCACAACATAGTCTCATTTGAGATTGAATTAAAAAAACAAAACTGTAAAGGCCAACAAAAACTCTAAATTTTAAAAGGGCAGATTTTAATGGTTTAAGGGCAGCAATACAAAGTATAGACTGGGACAGAGAACCGGCAGGTAAAAATACTGAACATAAATGGACAACATTTAAATCCTTACGAAATATACATACTTATCAGCATATACCGTGTGGGATTAAAAGTAAAAGGAGTAAATCACATCCAATGTGGCTTAACAATGATTTAAAGATCAAGATACAGAGTAAAAAACAGGCATTTAAATTACACAAACAAGAGGGGACAGAGACTTATTTGTGTGAGTACAAGGAAATCGACAAGGCTTTCAAAAGAGCTATTGGACTGGCTAAAATAGAAAATGAAAAATGTGTTGCAAAAGAGAGTAAGACTAACCCCAAAATATTTTTAAAATATATTAATGGAAAGAAGACCAAGAAGGAAGCTATGGGAACATTACAATGTGACACAGGCCATCTGATAATTAGTGACCAGGAAATGGCAGATGAGCTAAATAGGTTCTTCTCTTCGATATACACAAGGTAGGTACCAGTGGTTGGGACACTACAACATAATGGGGCTACACTACCTTCACCAAATAATTGGTTAACACAGGAAGAAACCCAAAAGAGGTTGGAATAAATAAATGTTAATAAAGCCCCGGGTCCTGATGGAATACACCCAGGGTTCTGAGGGAACTGAGTTCTGTAATAGCCAAACCATTATATTACATTTTTCAAGATTCACTCAACACAGGGTTGCTACCCGATGACTGGCAAAAAGTAGAGGTGATACCTGGATTTAAGAGCAAATTTTTAGGAGCAAATCTGGAAAATTATAGACCAGTGAGCATTTCTTATGTAGTGAGAAAGCTTTTAGAAGAGTCACTAAGACATAATATACAAGAATATGTCTATTTGAACAGGATTATAAGTAGGAGTCAACATGGATTGATGAGGATAGGGCATGTCAAACGAATCTAATTTGTTTCTATGAGGAGGTTAATAGGAACTTGGATCAAGGCAGCTCAGTGAATGTAGTCTTTTTGGATTTTGCAAAGGCTTTTGATACAGTGCCACATGGAAGACTATTGTGCAAACCAACCAAGGGATACAGGAATTGCAGTAAATATCTGCTCATGGATCAAATGCTGGCTAAAAGATAGGAAGCAAAGGGTTGTGGTAAATTGAACATACTCCGATTGGACTAATGTGGTAAGTGGGGTTACACAGGGTTCAGTATAAGGTTCTCTCCTTTTTAACATATTTATTAATGACTTAGAGGTGGGACAGGAAAGTAGTGTCTCCATTTTTGTTGATGACACAAAGTTGTGCAAGGTAATTAAATCAGATAATGATGTATTTTCCCTCCAAAGTGTTCTACATAAATTAGGAACGGGCATCTAAATGGCAGATGAGATTTAATGTGAATAAATGTAAAGTTATGCATCTGGGAAGGAAAAAAAACCTATGCAATTTATAATCTTAATAGAGCAAATATAGGGGTATCAGATATTGAAAGGGATTTATGAGTACTTGTGGACAACCACCTAGGTTACTGCTCAATGCCAAGCAGCAGCTTAAAGTCAAATAAAATATTAGCATTCATTAAGAATGGTATAGAAGCAATGGGAGTAAATATAATTCTGCCACTATACAAATCCCTAGTACACCCTCATTTGGAATATGGAGTACAATTTTGGGTACTACTTCATAAAAAGGACATTTTAGAGCTGTAAAATGTACAGAGAAGGGCAACAAAAATAATAAGGGGAATGGAAGGGCTAAGTTATGAAAAAAGACTAACCAAATTAAACTCATTTTCTCTAGAAAACAAGGTGACTAAGAGGAGATATGATTACCTTATATAAATACATCCAGGGTCAATATAAGGCTTTGTTAAGTGAACTTTTTTGTGCCCAGATGTTTTCAACTGACAAGAGGACATCCCTATAGATTAGAGGAAAAAGGATTTCACCTTAAAAAAGGAAAATGTTTTTTCACAGTTAGGATAGTTAAACTGTGGAATTCTCTACCAAAAGAGGTGGTAACAGCGGATTCGATAGATAATGGTTATATATATTTTTGAATAAAGAGGGCATTCATATATAAGTAGCGAAGGAATTTTCATACAGGGAGAAATTTGGGGTCAGGGAGGAATTTTGCCCCCCCCCCCTTATGAGATAATTGGCAAAGTTTCAATGTTTTTTTTGTTTGTTTGCTTTCCTCTGGATCAATTAACAATTATTAACAAATAATCCAGATATTAAAGGGATTAGAAGAGATCTAAAAAGGTTGAATTTGATGGACTAAAAGTGGTAATTCAACCTCAAATACTATGTAACCATGTAACTATATTAGTAGAGACTTGTTCACAGGCCAAGTACTCTTAAACATAAAGAATACTGATAGATAACTGCACATATTCGTAGACATTTGTTCACAGGCAGGTGCTCTTGGCCAAAAAGCACCTTGATATATAACTTCAGGCATTAGTAGGATCTTGTTCACAAGCACATAGTCCTAATCACAGGCAAGTTCTCTTAGTAAGGGAAACTGATATATAACTGCAGATATTAGTAGGCACTTGTTCATAGTCTGATGTTCTTATTCATAAAGCACACTGAGATATAACTGCAGATACTAGTAGGCACTTGTTCCCAGGCAGGTGCTCTTAGACACAAAGAATGCTGAGATATAACTGCAGATATTAGCAGGCAGTAGTTTGCAGATATGTGCCCTTAATCATAAAGTACACTAAAATATAACTGCAGATATTAGTAGGCATCTGTTCACAAGAAGGTGCTCTTTATCATAAAGCACACTGAAAAATCAGCTGCTTTCAGCTATTTTATACTTAAAAAGTCACCACAGTTTAATGATTATCTCTGCAGACATCACCCCTTATAGAGATATATTTTGTCTAACAGTCCTCTATATTTGGAGCAATAGACATTATTCTCCAGGTATATGTTTTTTAAGCCGCAGTTAACCAATATAAAGTACCTGGTTAGATTTCTACTGTTTCCTCAGGGTGATCTCTGCAGCGTTTTAGGCTCCCCACAATAGAATACCGGCAAAGCATGACATCTCTTTCTCTTACTCCAGCAAGGAGTCATTCAAGACTCTGATCGATGCTGATCGATGGGAGCCCAACTCTCTGAGGATCCAGATATCCACAGGCCCGAACACAGTCAGCTTGTAGCATTCAGCATTCTACCAGCATGGTGTCTGCCTTTCCTGACGTGCCTTCAGCTGAATCAATCAGCTACATGAGTCACTTCCATTACAGCCCATATGATGGGGCCCTCTCTGATGAGACCTTCATCGAGATCATAGTAATTCTATTGATGATTTGATTTGAATTGATGAAAGCATAGTTTACAAAGAGGGTAAACTTGACGTGACTAGGGAGAGGTAAGATTGTTGTGTATATGGTGGAATGAGGCAGGTGTTTTAAGACTGGGGCACAGAGGCCAGTAATTATGGAAGAAGGGGAGGCACAGGGTATGCAGAGAATGATAGGGGAAGAGGTGATGAGCAGTGTGAGGAGTGGCAGAAGAAATTAAATGTGATAAGTCTGAGGAGCAAGTGGAGAAAGGAAAATACTAGGAGGGCAGAATGGAATGGAATAGGATGTAGTGGGCGGGTGAGGCAGTAAGTGAATATTACTAGATAGACTGTAAGTGAGTATTTGAAGGGACTGGAGGAAATTAAGGTGGTGAGGAGAAGGCAGGGATGGCAACAGAAGGGAATGATTTAAATTGAGAAGATTGGCAAATGAATGATGGTAGTTGCGGTAAAGAGTGAGGTGCGAATGGATGATATGAACTTTGGTAAACAGAATAGGAGATTGTCTGGAGAACGTGTGTAGGTGTACGGCTGGGGAGTAAAACTATAGAAGAATGGATGATATGAATTGAGAAGAATGAAGGATGGTCAAGATCTTAGGCACAAGATGTAGAGTGAGGAATAGTGGAAACGTCAGTTTCATAGGGAAGAAAAGGGCAAGACAAATAGGAAAAGGATAAGCAAAGTGGAATAGGGCTGGCGGGGCATCTAGGCCAGAGGGAATGTGGAGATAGTTGTGAAAAAAATGGCAATGGAATTAAAGAATTAAAGGAATGCAGTGGATGATGACGAATAAAATAGTAGAAAGGTAAATGGCAATGGAGAGATATATTGAATGAAATGGAGAGATATATGAAAATAGCAGATGTGTAGGATAAAAAGAAAAGCGGGTTTCAAGGGAGGTAGAGAGAGAATGAGGCTAATTATACTGGAGGATCGAGGGTAGTCTTTAATAATGGTGAAACATGCCTGAATAAAGGTATAAGTGGCTCCCTTGATGGGCAATTAAAATCGAAATCAATCGTCGAGGTTCGTACATTAAAGAAAAGGCAGGTGGACATGGAGATCAAATGTAGAGAATGGTAGGGATGTCGAAACAATTAGGAACGAGTATAGAAAAGAAAAGAATGATAAAGAAGGAAGGACTGGCTGGGGCATCAAGGCCAGGGGGGGGGGGGGTAGGGGAATGGACAGAGATGGGTTGCAGAGGAAAGATGCAATGCATAATTAGTTAGAAGGACAGAGGAGGAATGATTAGGCAAGAGCCATAGTGTACCTAAGGGTAACAGCGAAGAGTAGAATAGAGAATGGAGATGAAGGAATGAATTAATGTGTAACTGATGCCCTCGGTGGGTGATTGAAATTGATTGTTAGACCTCGTGCATGATAGGAAGGTTAGGTGGCCATGGAGATCAAAACATAGCATATAGGGTGAGGCGCCAAGCCAGCTGGTAATAAGGTTGAGAAAGGAAAAGAAGGAATAATAAGGTGAAGAGGTGACATTGGCTGGGGAGAAGATGCTGATAAGAGGAAGGGGAATGGAAGAGGATAGGTGGCAACAAAGGTACGGGGGAATAGAGGATGAACGTTTATGGAAGGAGGAGGGAGAAGAGACAGTAAAGACGAATGAAAAGAGAAGGCAATTGAAGAACTAAAGAGGGGTAATGGGGAGAACAACATGAAATAAGGGAGAAGAGGGCCAAGATAGAGGACAGTGGCAGTGCCAGAGGAGGAAAGAGAGAAAGGAGAATGAAAAAGGAGTGAAGAAAAATAAAGCAAAGGAAGAAACAGAGTAAGTGGGAAACTTTATTAGGGTGTTTGGGAAACAGAAAGGAGGCACACTAGGAGGGTGAATGAAAAAGGGCTTAAAGCTCAAATCACACGATAAGCAAGTTTTCAAAAAAGTAACAAGGAGTTTGCCACAACAAATATGTCCGTGATCTCGCGAGGCATGATAACACGCGGCCGGGAGCAGGGAGTGAGAGGAGGGGAAGCCGTGATCTCGCATTGTGCAAGATTTCGGCAGGAGGAGACAGACATGAGGATGTGGAGGAGGCTAGCCAAGATACTGTGAGAGGCGAGTTTTTGGCAGCCATGTTGCAAAAGGAATGAAGGCAGAAACAGGGGAGACGGTTGAGATCACGCACGATGCGATATCTCGGCAAGGGAAAAGAAATTTAGAAATCAGAGTGCAGAGAAGCAGAAAGAGGACAAGAAATCAACAAAGTGAAAAGGGAAGGGGGGAGAATAAAAAGGGGATGAGGGAGAGGAAAGGAAGGATGAAGGGGGGAGGCGAGGACTCACAATGCAGAAAAGGAGGCCTTAGGAGCAGCAAGAAGATAACACAAGAAAGTGGCAGAGGGAGGCAGAGCAGTGCGCACACACACACAGTGTAGCAAAGGGGTGGCGCTGGAAGTATATATATATATATACTACCGACTTGCCCGTCAAAAAATGACGGTCAATAAAAGAAAGTGTTGAAATGAAGTTTGTCACACAATGTGAGTGTACTTTGTGCCTCAACTATATAGACCCCTCTAACACAGTAATGAACGCATGTAATAACACTATAAGTGCCATGAGGGTCATCCAGGACCATCATGACCCAAAGTGTAAGCACTACACCATTTTAACCCGGTCACTTATGGGGGTCTATCCAGACCCTCATAAGCCTCTATTTAACCTCATCAGTCCCATAAGGGTATATTATGACCATTATGGGCCTGTTACAACCCATCATTAACCACATAAGTGCCATGTTCTTTCCTCAAGGACCATCATGACACTAAGTATAAACACTACACTGCACTATACCCCCCCAATAAAACATGAAATATCAACTAAACACCCTCTACACTAACCTATTAACACCTACACTACCTACACTACACTACCTACCCCCTAATAACCCCCTCCCCACCACTATAATGACAGAAATAAAAAAAAACTAAAGTCATCAATAAATAAAAAATCTACATTACATAAAATAAAAAATAAATAAATCACAAAAAATAAAAAAGGAACATTACATAAAATAAAAAAATACATTACAACCCCCCACCACTACAGAAAAAAAAATTACACACCTGAAAAGGAAATACATATAATACATACAATACAATACATACAATACAATACAATGAAATACAATACAATACACCCCTATCTAGTATATATCCCCCATCTAATATACAATACTATCTATCTAAAATACATCCTATCTAATATACATCCCCCTATCTATCTAATATACAATACATACTATCTATCTAATATATATCCCCCTATCTATCTAATATATAGTACATGCTATCTCTATATAGCAACTCTAATTCTAAGCTAAAATAAATAAATTAAGACCACTTACCTTTGAGATGTTTCTTCAGATCAGCAACCTAGGGTAAAAAAGATTAAAAAAATTACTCCAAAACGTTTACATAAAATAAATAAACATTCTAAACATTCTAAATATTCTACTCACCTTTCCAGCATGTCCCGTCCTTCTTCTTTTCCTCTTCTCCGGTGCGGCCCCTGTTAAAAAAAAACACAACATAAGTACACATACATAAACATAAAACGAAGTAAAATAAACATAATCTACATTGTACTTACCTCCCCGCGATGTCTCCGTCCTCCTCGTCTTCTGCCCCGGATGGGCCCTGGAAGCATCCGCGCTCTAAAAAAAAATGTTAAAAAAAACAACACACATCCGCACTCGCGGATGTCCCCGACGCTAATGAGCCTCCTACGGAGTGTTCCAGAATAAAATTGGCAATGTCGGCTTCTGATTGGCTGAGAAAACTGCCTATCAAATTGAGCCAATGAGAAGACGCCAATTGTGAGCCAATGAGAAAGGGATACACCCCAAAATCCCATTCTGATTGGATAACGCACCTGTCAATCTTTATTTGAACCAATCCAAAGTCTTTATTGCCATCAGCGAATCACAATGGGATACACCCCACACCTTCCAATTGGCTGTAATACTGATTGACATTGACAACAGCCAATGAGAAGGCGCAAATGCCTTCAGCCAATCAGTATGTGGGGGTGTATTCCATTATGATTGGCAGAAGGCATCTGCGCCTTGTGATTGGTTTAAATAAAGATTGACAGGTGTCAATCAGAGTGGGATTTTAGGGTGTATCCTTTTTTTGATTGGCTCACACATTGGCGCCTCCTGATTGGGTGAATTTGATAGACAGCGTTTTCAACCAATCAGAAGGCGCCATTGCCTATTTTCTTGCGGAAAAGTCTCCGGGAGGCTCATTAGCGTCAGGGATGTCTGTTATATTTTTTTTGTCTTTTTTTTAGAGCGCGGTTCCAGGGCGAGGCAGAAGAGGAGGAGGCCAGAGACATCGCGGGGATGTAAGTACAATGTATATTATGTTTATTTTATTTTGTTTTTATGCTTATGTATATGTACTAATGTTATGTTTTTTTTACCTGGGGCCGCACCGGAGAAGAAGAAAAGACGAAGGACGGGACATGCTGGAAAAGTGAGTAGAATATTTAGAATGTTTAGAATATTTAGAATGTTTATTTATTTACTGTAAATGTGTTATTAATGTGCATTAATTTTATTTTAAAAATTTCCCTGGGTGGCTGATCTGAAGGGACATCTGCAAAGGTAAGTGGTCTTAATTATTTTATTTTAGCTTAGAATTAGATTATTTTATATATACAGTAGATAGCATTTATTGTATGTTAGCTAGGGGTATGTGTTTTATATAGATAGCATAGCATGTATTGTATATTAGATTGTGGTATTTATTTAGATAGATTGGGGGATGTATATTAGATAGATAGGATGTATATTAGATTGTGATATTTATTATATTAGATAGATTGGGTGATGTATATTAGATTGGGGGATGTATATTAGATAGATAGGATGTATATTAGATAGATAGTATTTATTGTATATTACATAGATTGGGGGATGTATATTAGATAGATAGAATGTATTGTATATTAGATAGGGGTGTATTGTATTTCATTGTATTTGTATTGTATGTATTTTCTTTTGAGCTGTGTAATTTTTTTTAATTTTATAGTGAGGAGGGGTTTGTAATGTATTTTTTTATTTTCTGTAATGTTCATTTTTTATTTTTTGTGACTTAGGTTTTTTTATTCTCTGTAATGTAGATTTTTTATTTTTTTGTGATTTTAGGTTTTTTATTTTATGTGATGTAGATTTTGTATATTTGGGACTTTAGGTTTTTTTATTTTCTGTAATTAGAGTAGTGGGGGGATTATTAGGGGGTAGGTAGGTAGTGTAGGTGTTAATAGGTTAGTGTAGAGGGTGTTTAGTTGATATTTAATGTTTTGTTGGGGGGGTATAGTGCAGTGTAGTGTTTATACTTAGTGTCATGATGGTCCTTGAGGACTGTCATGGCACTTATGTGGTTAATGTTGGGTTGTAACTGGCCTATAATGGTCTTAATATAACCTTATGGGACTGATGGGGTTAAAAAGAGGCTTATGAGGGTCTGTATTGACCCCCATGAGTGAGGGGGTTAATTAAGGGCTTATGGGGGTCTATATTGACCCACATGAGTGAAAGGGTTAATTAAGTGCTTATGGGGGGCTGTATTGACCCTTCTGAGTGACGAGGTTAATTAGGGGTTTATGGGGGTTTGTATTGACCCCCATGAGTGCCAGGGTTATTTATGGGCTTATGTGGGTCTTTATTGACACCCATGAGTGACATGGTTAATTATATGTATTATAAGGGTCTGTATTGACCTCCACGAGTGACAGGGTTAATTAGGGTTTTATGGCAGTCTGTATTGCCCCCCATGAGTGAGGTTGTTAATTAAGTGCTTATGGGGGTCTATATTAACCCCCATGAGTGAGGGGGTTAATTAAGGGCTTATGGGGGTCTATATTGACCCCCATGAGTGAAAGGGTTAATTAAGTGCTTATGGGGGTCTATATTGACCCCCATGAGTGAAAGGGTTATTTAAGTGCTTATGGGGGGCTATATTGACCCCCATGAGTGACAGGGTTAATGAAGGGCTTATGGGGGTCTATATTGACCCCCATGATTGACGGGGTTAATGAAGAGTTTATGGGGGTCTGTATTGACCTCCATGAGTGACAGGGCTAATTAGGGATTTATGGGGGTCTGTATTGACCCCCATGGGTGACAGGGCTAATTAGGGGTTTATGGGGGTCTTTCTTGACCCCCATGAGTGAGGGGGTTAAGTGCTTATGGGGGTCTGTATTGACCCCCATGAGTGACAGGGTTAATGAAGGGCTTATGGGGTTCTATATTGACCCCCATAAATGAGGGGGTTAATGAAGTGCTTATGGCGGTCTGTAATGACCCCCATGAGTGACAGGGTTAATGAAGGGATTATGGGGGTCTATATTGACCGCCATGAGTGAGGGGGTTAATGAAGTGCTTATGGGGGTCTGTATTGACCCTCATGAGTGACAGGGTTAATGAAGGGCTTATGGGGGTCTGTATTGACCCCCATGAGTGACAGGGTTAATGAAGGGCTTATGGGGGTCTATATTGACCCACATGAGTGACAGGGTTAATTAATGGTTGATGGGGCTCTGTATAGAGCCCCATGCGTGATAGTGTATATATTTTTCTTTTTTTATAACGGGTCCTTTAAGGACCCCTTACGGTCCTTTAAGGACCCGTAATGCAGGAATTTTGAATTTTTATTGCAGCGAGCGTCCCCGATTGCGTGCGATGGTTAATGTGGGGTTAATGCGGGTCTCCGAGCTTATCTCGGATCCCGTGGGGTTAATGGGGGTTTCTGAGCTTATCTCGGATCCCTTTTTGGCTAAGTTGTACGTGGCTGGGAGGTCCTGGGTCTTTGAGCCTCGTTTTCATTTTTTTCGGTGGCCATTTTTTCTCTTGCTTAGAGGATTTCGTGTGTCTAAACTCAGAGATTTGGACTTACATGAAGGTGTAACTTCACTTGCAGAGGTCCTGGGTGCCCCCCCCCCCCCCTTGCTGTGGGTAAGCTTTTTATGTGTTTTTTAGGGTATTTATTGTGTTTTTAATGTTTTTTTGTGCGCGCGGTTCTGCCGTTAAGGTCATGTTTTTTCCGTTAAAGTGGTATTTTTGCGTCTCGTATTTTTTTAGCGTAGGTCCGTGGTAGTGCCGCTTGTGTGAGGGTTTGTAACCGCATGTGAGGCCGTAGAGCCTCCACCTTAGTTGCTGGCAAGGAGGGCCTTCGGCGCTCCTTGCCAGCAACTGCGGCCCTCGCTTTGCTACGCGAGCCCGCAGCGTTAGCAACTGCCCGCATGCTCACAACTATATATGTAATATATATATATATATATATATATATATATATATATATATATATATATATATAAATATTTGTGTTCACATTTGATTGTCTAAAAAACTATTTCCTGCCCAGAATTCTGAGAGATATAGTTATTGCATTCTGGGAACCTGGTCATGGTAGAGGGGTTTGTGTACCTCAATGAAGCTCTGAGCTATACCATGTAGAGTCACCCTAGATGGGCAAGTCATAGCAGCGAGATCAGATAAATCATGGCCCCTGGAGAAGGAACTGGCAACCCATTCCAGTATTTGCCAAGAGAACAATATGTATAAGCACAACCATACGAATGTGACTGGTGTGCTATGGTCCATAGGGTCAAAGCCAGTGGGGCACAACTGAAAGACTGAAAAACTTATTTGAGATGTTCAGATGTGAACACAAATGTACTATTTATTTACTGTGCTACTGTACAGTGAATGTCTTCTATTGCTCTTTTTCCCACCAATTTATTTTAATGACTAGCGACTTGCCCGTCAAAAATGATGATATAATGATATAGTAGGTAAGCTTTTTATGTGTTTTTTAGGGTATTTATTGTGTTTTTAATGTTTTTTTGTGCGCGCGGTTCTGCCGTTAAGGTCATGTTTTTTCCGTTAAAGTGGTATTTTTGCGTCTCGTATTTTTTTAGCATAGGTCCGTGGTAGTGCCGCTTGTGTGAGGGTTTGTAACCGCATGTGAGGCCGTAGAGCCTCCACCTTAGTTGCTGGCAAGGAGGGCCTTCGGCGCTCCTTGCCAGCAACTGCGGCCCTCGCTTTGCTACGCGAGCCCGCAGCGTTAGCAACTGCCCGCATGCTCACAACTATATATGTAATATATATATATATATATATATATATATATATATATATATAGATATATATATAAATATTTGTGTTCACATTTGATTGTCTAAAAAACTATTTCCTGCCCAGAATTCTGAGAGATATAGTTATTGCATTCTGGGAACCTGGTCATGGTAGAGGGGTTTGTGTACCTCAATGAAGCTCTGAGCTATACCATGTAGAGTCACCCTAGATGGGCAAGTCATAGCAGCGAGATCAGATAAATCATGGCCCCTGGAGAAGGAACTGGCAACTCATTCCAGTATTTGCCAAGAGAACCATATGTATAAGCACAACCATACGAATGTGACTGGTGTGCTATGGTCCATAGGGTCAAAGCCAGTGGGGCACAACTGAAAGACTGAAAAACTTATTTGAGATGTTCAGATGTGAACACAAATGTACTATTTATTTACTGTGCTACTGTACAGTGAATGTCTTCTATTGCTCTTTTTCCCACCAATTTATTTTAATGACTAGCGACTTGCCCGTCAAAAATGATGATATAATGATATAGTAGGTAAGCTTTTTATGTGTTTTTTAGGGTATTTATTGTGTTTTTAATGTTTTTTTTGTGCGCGCGGTTCTGCCGTTAAGGTCATGTTTTTTCCGTTAAAGTGGTATTTTTGCGTCTCGTATTTTTTTAGCATAGGTCCGTGGTAGTGCCGCTTGTGTGAGGGTTTGTAACCGCATGTGAGGCCGTAGAGCCTCCACCTTAGTTGCTGGCAAGGAGGGCCTTCGGCGCTCCTTGCCAGCAACTGCGGCCCTCGCTTTGCTACGCGAGCCCGCAGCGTTAGCAACTGCCCGCATGCTCACAACTATATATGTAATATATATATATATATATATATATATATATATATATATATATATATAGATATATATATAAATATTTGTGTTCACATTTGATTGTCTAAAAAACTATTTCCTGCCCAGAATTCTGAGAGATATAGTTATTGCATTCTGGGAACCTGGTCATGGTAGAGGGGTTTGTGTACCTCAATGAAGCTCTGAGCTATACCATGTAGAGTCACCCTAGATGGGCAAGTCATAGCAGCGAGATCAGATAAATCATGGCCCCTGGAGAAGGAACTGGCAACTCATTCCAGTATTTGCCAAGAGAACCATATGTATAAGCACAACCATACGAATGTGACTGGTGTGCTATGGTCCATAGGGTCAAAGCCAGTGGGGCACAACTGAAAGACTGAAAAACTTATTTGAGATGTTCAGATGTGAACACAAATGTACTATTTATTTACTGTGCTACTGTACAGTGAATGTCTTCTATTGCTCTTTTTCCCACCAATTTATTTAAATGACTAGCAACTTGCCCGTCAAAAATGATGATATAATGATATAGTATTATACATTGTGTTTTCTATCTGTTTATGTACTATTTATCTGTCTACCATATGTGTCTCCCTCTTGTAAATATATACACTTTTTTCTCTTTACATTACACATATTATCTAAATGTACAGAACATTTAAACCCATGTTTTTGGGAAATTACAAAACCTCATGATATACAATATTTTTAGTAAAGACTCTCCCATCACCTAATAGCTCACCTTGTCTTTCTGTTTCTTTCACAAATACTTTAATTTATAATGGATATTTGCATCTTGAAAATGCCACATATAGTTGTCTATGGCCAAATACTGGTTCCTCCAAAAACAGGCCAACAGACTGAAAAGTTTGAGCTTGTGATTTATTGGTGGTCTTGGCAAATGCCATTATGATTGGAAATTGTCTTCTTTCAAGTACAAAAGGCAAACTACTTTCACTTGGAATCAAACCTACTCTTGGAATGGAAGCTCTTTCACCTTTATGGGTACCATTCAGAATTTCAGTATGTATGAAATGGTCTTTTAAATCCTGAACAATTAATCTGGTACCATTACAAAGTCCTTTTATTGGGTTCATATTTCGCAGTAACATCACGATTGCCCCTTTTTAGAGCTACAAAATATGTGGTGGCATTCCATATGGTGTCAATAAATGTATAAATTCAGTTGCAAAGTTTGTCTCTCTCGGTTTGCCATCAGCTAGTACACAATCTGCACTGTAATATTTTGTTTTATTCCATCTATTAATTCCAAAATGTCATTATTCGGAAGCAATGCATACTTATTTTTCGATGTTAATATTACTTTGTGTGCAAGCTCTGACTACTCATTGCTAACTATTCCATTTTGGAATATAGCTGATATTATGGAATCTTTCCATAGTGGACTTGACTTTATACATGTTTCCACAATGTTTGTTCGATTTCCATGGACAACAACAGGTAATGTTTGCCTAAAATTCCCACCTAACAACATCAACTTCCCCTGAAAAGGAAAATCATTAGCCATGACTTCACGTAACAAACAATCAATACATTGGAGAGCATGGCAAGACATTATTGTTGCCTCATCAATTATAATTATAATTAATTTACTTGAAATTATGTCATTCTAATATCTGAGACTGATGTTTCCAAAATGGGAACTGGAAGTTTAAATCCACTATATACAGTTCTACCACCTTCCAACAAAAGGGCAGCAATTCCAGTTGTTGCAAAGGGAAGTACTATTTCCCCTTGACCTTGAATTAAACTCATCACTAAATTATATTGATAAGTTTTGCCCAATCCACCGGGCCCATCTAGGTAGAAATAATGCTCCTTGAGCATTTCATCATCTAGTGCTTGTTGTATGGCTTTCAATGCATTGAATTGCAATGTATTTAAAGTGCCTATTTTTTCTTCTGCTTTTTGTTTTTCCAAAACAGACTCATACTCTTCATAGTTTATTTCCTCTATCATTCCTAGATCTGGTAGACCTCTTGAAATTCCATTAGTCCTTTCAATTCTGCCATGGACTTGCTATAATTTAAAAAAAAAGTCTTCACACATATTTAATTTAAATTTCTGCCACAAAGATAATGCATTAGGTACATTACAAAATATGCAAGTGAATGCAAACTGTTCCCTCATCTGCCGTGGCATTTGACATAGTGCTGCTTCTTCTAGACATCCCTCCCATTCAGTATCATCTGCAAGTAAGTTTCTGTGTCGCACAGCAAATTGAAAGGTATCATAAACTATGTCATTCACAGTGCATACATTTTTAAAACTTTGGGCACCAGGAACATTTAAAAGGAGTAAGCATAAACTAAAATGTTCAATGTTTCATGGACTAACAGTATAAATTCTGGGAATAATTTTATTACCACTTCTTTTTCACCGTGCCCCATTAACGAAAACATAATGATATGGAATTTCAATGTATAAGAATTCCCTTGCCTCACTGTCATTACAATTTAATGTAAACCAAGCAGTAAGTGTTATTTCTCTCTGTTCATTTTGGTCAAGAGCATTTCTTTCATCCCCAGCATTAAAATAAACCAATTGTCATTGTGGCAAACGTACAGCTAATCGATAAATGACATGTGAGCAATCATGCATTTCAAATTTCAGAAGTCACCACATTGCTTCTGGAGCACTTACATACCGAGCATCTAGATAACATGAAAGTTCATCATGTATATTTTGATTTTTTTCTTCATTTTGGACACTTTGCACAACTACAGTTGCTGCATCATATCCTTTTTAAATATATTTATATATTTATAGCAGAATTCAATTTATCTTTTTCTTGAAGGATTAAAAGAATATGTGCATGTGGAAGGCCTCTTTTTTAAAATTCAATAGTGTAAACATAAGCCACACATTTACCAAATAAATTTGCGATGGTTATGTCATATATTACTGCTGATGTAATTTTGAAAACTCTAGCCACTAAATCTGGTTTATCAGAAGCACTTCGTCCAGCTTTCAAATTATCCACAATCTCTGACTATTGTGGATTACATGTAAATGTAATAAATAAATCTGTTTTCCAAAGATTAGTAAAAATAACCATAGCATCATTGCATCTTTCTCTCATTTGGCGAGGAGATCCTTGAAAAGAAGATGGCAAAATTATGGCTCGGCCAGTTAGAAGTTCTCTATTTGTAGCAACTTCAGCTACATAATCCATAAGTCCACACGTAGCTTATTTTGTTGAAATTTGATAAAATTTATTTCTAAAATATGAATCAATGATCCATTGTTGTGTCAGTTTTCCCCCATATAAAATGGGATTGAATTAATCTCGAATAGCCTACGGGCTTTGGCACTTATTGCGCTCCCCCCCCTCTACTTTGCAGGCCTTGCCATGAGCACCGAATGAGCTTTATCGCTCATTGCAGACTCTGGCAAACCCGAAACTTGCTGGCAAAACAGTAACTTTTAACATAGCATTACCGACAAACTCTCAGTTACCACAACTATTATATGTAACAGTTGTGGTAAACTACCTCTGCACAAAATCTACTACACAAGCTAGGTACCAGCCCCACACTGATGAGAGCCATTTAAGCGTGAATCAGCTATTTGCAGTTTCCTGGCTTATATATAATGCATCCTGGGCATTGCTTAATGCTATGTAATACAGCAGGCATATGCTTAAAAGGAGCCATGGTTAAAATAGTATTGAATTAAAGAGTGTAGCCTGCCCAGGTTCCCAGAATGCAGTAACTGTGTTTCTAGGAATTCTGCACAAGAAATGTACTACTTATTTACTATATATATATATATATATATATATATATATATATATATATATATATATATATAAAATCTAAATAGATATTTATATATATATATATATATATATATACATATAGTTACAGTGGTTACTAATTTTGATATATACACAGTGGTGGGGCAGCGAGACTCCTCACTCGCATCTCAATAGCCCCCTCAGTCAGATAAATCACTATATTACAGGTTTGTTTAATGATCTTGTAACACAGGAAGCTTTAAGTAAATCCTCTAATCTCAGTTTTATTATTTTACAGAAAGTCATCTGGACTCAGCCCCAGCACCATATCATCCCCTCTCCTTGAGTGTTTTCCCCATTAAGGCTGCTATAAAGGGACCTGCCTGGTGTACCGGCTTATTGTCTGGAGGGTACATGATCCCCTGCATTAAATGATCAAATACTACTTATGAATAAGGCCAAATTTCCATTTTTTTTAAATATGTTTTTTAAAAAGTCCCATTTTTTGAAAATAATTATACACTTATATAGTTGTACTAGGACTCATTGGTGGACAGAAAACACGTATATAGTTGTATCAATGCTTACTGGTTGACAGACAACATTTATATAGTTGTATCAGTGATCAATGGTGGATAGGCAACACATATAGTTGCATTGGTGCATATTGGTGGACAAGCAAAACTTACATAGTTGTATCAGTGCTGATTTGTGGCAACACTTACAGTATATAGTTGTATTACTGCTCATTGGTGGGCAGGCAACATTTATTTAGTTGTACCAGTGCTCATTGGTTGACAAGTAATATTTATATAGTTGTATCAGTGTTCATTGATGGACAGGCAAAATGTTACTACTATATAGATGCTCACTATATTAATGCTCACTGGCTGGCAGACAATTCAAATACATGTAGCTGTATTAGTGTTCATTGACTGGCAAACAAAACATACAGCTGTATTAATGCTCATTGGCTGACAGACACATCTTACACAACACTATTAATCCTCACTGACTGGCAGGCACAACTCATGCAGCTGTATTTATGTTTATTAATCAGGACTCATACAGCTGTACTGACTGATAGGGAATACTCTCTCCAATAAATTCTACATTGTTATCACCAGGCGGAACAACTCTGAACTAAAAATATATATTTATTCAGGACTGAAATATTAAATAAAAACACTGATACATCTTTAAATGCATTTTAAAGAGACACTGATAATATATGTAGTTTAATGAGCCCTCTTCAACTGAACTCCATGTTTCTTTTATAAACATCTGATTACAATAGATATTCAGCCCTATTGAATTCCCTGAACGTGTAAAACAGTAACCCATAACGTAGCCTGCAAGACTTACGGCTATTAATTTGGCCCCGTAAAGCAACCCACCAATTACTTAATGGCGGAAAAAAAACTACAGGATGTAGAAAATTGAACTCTGCAGCAGCAAATCCTTTGTTCAGTCAAGCCGGTAACTGTTCTAATCACGCTATTAAATTGCAACAAATTTCCTAAGACACCCTGGTGTTCAAGTCCTTAACCCCCAAATTGAGGCAAAAACATTACGGCCTCCAAATAGAACCCACAAAGGGTTTACAGGCAATACTGTAAAAGACAATATAAACACACCAGTGGACTTCAAAATATGGGGAAAGCATAGACAGGCATTACAATTACTTGCACAATAATCTCCAAATAAAAAATAGGCATTAAAAAAATATTTTATTTTATCATATGTTGGAATGCTCATGCATATGCCAATATGTAAAGCCATGCTGCAACATGCAGAAATCAATTAAAGACACACTACCTGATTACATTGCAACACAAAAACATGAAACTGATGCCATATTAACCCTTCCTCACTCACAGAGACTCTAATGTGGACCCTGGAATATATATATAATTGCATATACATCTCGCTCAACACATCTACATTGGAAAAACAAATAGTGGCCAAATGACACCACCACATCACATAGATCAAGTACCAGGGGGACATTTTATTATATGTTGTTCAGTCCTTCAGTTGTGTCTGACTCTCTGTGACCCTATGGAATGCCGCACATTTAGCTAGGTCTCTGTCTGTGCTGTTCCACAAGGTTTGCATGCCAAATATACTGGAGTGGGTTTCCAGTTCCTTCTCTAATTGACTGTGATTTTTCTGACCGCTCTGCTATCACCTGCCCACCTACACTGGCCCTACATGGTATAGCTCACAGCTTCATTCAGGTACACAAGCCCCTTCACCACCACCACTTAGCAATCCCCAAAGGGACCAGGGGAACATACACCACATTAATCTACTCCAACCCATCAGGAAATCAAAACACATGGAGGCTGTGCAGAGGCATGGGGATCAACAGCCAACTCACCTCAATCAGGGGTAATCTCCGCTACGCCCATTCTGGAAAATCCCACGCCACTGCTGGTAGCCATGTGCCATTATATATACTCATTCCCATTTGGTCACCTCCCATTATGTTTTGCTGTTCAGAAATTTACATTAGTGTGGTGTATGTTCCCCTGGTCCCCTTCTGGATTACTAAGTGGCCCTCTGAGGAATGTTGATACTCCACAATATCACTAATTGGACATGTGCATGTGTATTAACCATTTATGTTGATTATATATGATATATATTATTATATGATATTTAATGCTATTATGACTAGTATTATTGTTATATATATTAATCTATTGCATAGTAACTAGTGGTAACTAGTGCTCATTAGTTTACTGATATAGGAATGTGACAGAAATGTGATGTATGTGGATATCTCATAACCCCAACCATTGAAAACACACTGACATGGTTACAACGGTATAACAAAGCCTTATTTTATACACAGAGCACAATCAGAAATGGTCAATACTGTGCATTAATTCATGGGTGTGGTGTGGGTAGATCCAGAGAGAGCAAGAGGCTCGGGGGGAAAGGGGATGCCTACAGGGGGTAATATCATAGTCTAGAATAAGCATGATGCACAGCACCTACCAGGGTCACATGTGGTCACTACAACACTGCAAATGGAATCTGATAAAAAAAAAGGATCATTAAAGAGAGAAAAGAGAGGTATATGTCATTAGTATGATCAATAAAACATTTTTTTGTGTGCAAACCTAACTTTCTGACATCTAGGCTTGAGCCTGGGTGATTCTTCTAATTGCAACTCATATTAGATATCATTGGCCAGATATGATCTATTCTTTGGTTCATGGTCTTGATCGTTCTTGGCTCCTAATGCTATCTTGATTCCAGCTGTATTTTGTAACTGCATAGGCTGCAGGGGGCTCTATCGCTTGATTACTGGAATAATAGTGATTTGTCAGCTTCATGGACTTAATGATTCATCCATCTATCCCTTGTTACTTCCATGGAGCTGACATGTCAGTGTCCTTGTTGGTCATCATGTACATGTGTAGTGTGTGTGATACACTTGTGGTGGCACGTTGGTGTATGTGATGTTCACCTGAAATGTAGGCTGGGTCCTACTGTGCCACCAGGCCTGAAGCTCCAGCAGCTGGCACCTGTCCCTGGTGATCCTCTCCCACTCATTATAGGTCATAGTCCCATACCTGCCCAACTTGGCCATCATCTTCCTCACCTTGGCCCTGATGTCATCAAACCGGTGCTTGACGGACCTCACATCCCTCTGGCACCACCTTCTCCTCCACCCCAGCCTCCTCCTCCGCCTCCTCCACCTCTTCTCCTCCACCACTCCTCACCTCCTCCTCCTCTCCACCACTACTCCCCAGGGCCACCTCTTTCTCCTCCTCGCCTCTCCTCTTCTCCTCCTCCCAATCTCTCCACTCTTCTCCCCTCCTCCCTCAATAATAATCCCCCCCAAAAAATAAGGATAAATAATAATAAGTGTTGCTGTATATTTAGGATGTATAAAAAAATATGTGTATTATGTGTATTTTGTAACTGTTGGGGGATGAGATGGGATGTGTGTGTGTATGGAGTCACCTAACTATATATGTCACTATGTGTGTTCTTTAAATTATGTGTATTGCAATAATTGTAATCTGTAAATATGTGTAATCAAGTGTAAAAACATATATAAAATCCAAACTCTGCTACTCTCTCTCTCACTCTCAAAACCTACCAACTCCGCGACCTGTGTGCTACTTCAAAAGAAAATACAACACAGTCAACACATGGGCGGAGGAAATTTATAATATCCCTCTGTCAATCATCTTCGGCTAGACGTCTTTCTTTTGGCCGAGAGGCCTGTGTCGCACTACGTTATATCGCAATTGGATATTGATGGCCGATCTCGTATCAGCCTGCCCCTTAACAGCTTGTGTGCGCGTATAATGTTTACGGGCTTGCGTCTCTGGCCCGTAACTCACGGCATGGTGGAATTTAATAGTTCTGTAATGTAGCCGAATTTCAAGCCTGCAGCCTTTGCAGGATCTCTGATGCCGCTACAGGCTACAAATTTAATGGGGATGTTAATCTGTAATGAATTTAAATGAACAAAGTTTAAACATTACTAAAGGTGTTTGGGGACTTCTTATCAAGGAAAAAAAAATATGCAAGTATTATGGTATCATTGCCAATACTACTTTGGGTCTAGCAGGAATTGAGCACTTAAACATGTCGCTGCCATTAATACACTTGGGGGCTTTCTGGGACTAAGCCTTTAGATGTGTTCCTTCCTTTAGTACACTATGGGCCTCATTCTATTATCGGCCGTAAATCGGCCGTAAGGCTGCGATTCCTTGCGGAGGTTCAGTTAACTCGCGATTCTATTATACGGCCCCGCAAGGATCTCCTTTTACGGACGGCCGCATATCTTGGAACCGGCCGTAATCTCAGAAATATAAAAACTCAAAAATAAATTCAAGCCTGCACTGTACAGCTCTGTAAATGCTAGGGATCATATTGGGGGACATGAGGATTAAAAGGAACCCACTCTCAAGCTTGCACATCTGCCCAAACCCGAGTTCAAATTAACTGTTTATTTTCCGGCTGCGGCGTGGGTGTGTCTGAGGTGCTCCAAGCACTCTGGACTTTTTACATGGATATTTTACGGATATTAAAAATAAAATATTTTACGGATTTGAGTACAGGATAATTATGTGCTATTTTTTCTAACACCTAAAATCCCTTTATAGTCTTCTCAAAGTGCAGGATGGCTTTATTTGAGCTATTTTATGTGCTTAATTGGTGCTAGCGAGACCTCTTTCCTGCAAGTAAGCTGCGGCTCGCTTTTAGCCTTGCAGAGAGGTTTCCCGGAGCAATTGAATTGCAAATCTCTTGCGGCCGTTTTAGATCAAAGGCTTTCCTCCGGCGCGAGCGGCCGCAAGAGATAGCAAGGCACCGGCCGCAAGCCTGCCGGAGCCTCCGGCCGTAAGGGAATAGAATAGCAGAATAGCTTGCTGCCGGTCCTTGCGGCCCCGCAACGGCTGCGGCCGCTAATAGAATGAGGCCCTTTGAGTCTAGCAGGGATCGAGTCAATGAAAAATACAAAATTCCGAAGATGTCAGTCCATGTGTGACCCGATTTGCTTCTTCACCCTTTCTTAGTCCAGTAGGAGATTTGTGAGCTTAGTTCTGGAGGCTCCCAAGATTATTCATTGAGTTCTTGCTAATCAAACACAGCCTAGGTGTAAACCATAAAAATATGAATCCTCACCTACCCCAAACACAGATTAACATTTAACGACTTCCATGTGTCCTTGCACTTCAGAAAATACAACTATCGATAATCCACTCTTGATTTGTTTTGACAAGTCTCCTATTGCTTCATTGTTTTTTGTGTCTAACCTTCATATTTGGTCGTGTTCTTCATCTCCATAGATGACAAATTTGGAGGATAATATTTTGATAGATAGAGACAATTTGCAGGCTCCTTGGCATCAGAATGGACCTACATGTGGGATGTTGGGTTAAAGCCATGTGTATCTAGCAACATCAAAGTTGGACGTCTGTGTATCATCACCGAGACATCCTATAGTCGAGGAAGAGCTCTCAAATTAAAGATGTGGTTACTGGCATCCAATCACTAGACAGTCCAACGCCAAACCTCATTATCATACACAATCGGAATTTATCAACAAAGCCCCACCATCCAGTCATTTGGGAGGGATCAGGCTAATCCGGTTGGAATAAAAATCTTAATGTCATTAGCACATGGCCAAGTCCTTGTAGCTAAAATAAAACAAGAATCCACTTTATCCAGGAACAATGAGATTGTATATATATATATATACTTTTATATATATATATATATATATATATATATATATATATATATATATATATATAAACAATGAATAGCACATTAGTGATTCCATTTGAATGTCTAAAAAACGTATAACTTATTTCCTGCTCAAATTTCTCGGAAATATAGTTTATGCACTGCACTCTGGGAAAACTGGGTGGGAACCTGCAAATGAGACCACAATGCACACTCACTCTTCATTCATCCAATAACCATTTTGTACATGGCCCCTTTAAAGCTTATGCTCGCTGTATTTCACAGCTTTAAGCACAGCACGGGAATGGATTATGCACAAACCAGGACACCTACTCCCATACAGTACTGTTTCACAGTATCTGGTTTGTGTAATAGATTTTTGTAGATCGTAGTGCACTACAGCAATCGTTTCACATATGGTGGGCTAAAGAGTGGTATAAGCCCTCCACCGTACAGAGTACAGCAGTACAAACAATGTAGTGATTCCACTTGAATGTTTAAAAAATAAGTTAGTAAACGTATTTGCTGCTCAGATTTCTATCACTCTTTAGTCCACCATATGTGAAACGCTGTAGTAAACTACTCTCTCCAAAATCTATCACACAAACCAGGTACCCACCCCATACTGATGATCATCAGTAACCGTGAAACAGTTCTGTGTGTGTTTGGTTATTGGATTAATAAGAGTGAGCATGCATTGTGGTCTCATTTGCAGGTCCCCGTCCAGTTTCCCCAGAGTGCAGTGCATTAACTGTATTTCTGAGAAATGTGAGCAGGAAATTAGTTTATTAACTTATTTCTTAGACAATCAAATGGAATCACTAATGTACTATTTATTGTTTATACTACTGTACACCATTTGTGAAAAGATTGTATATATACAAATATAAATATATATATATATATATATATATATATATATATATATATATATATATATATATACTGATAGGTAAAAACACTGAACATAAATGGACAACATTTAATTCCTTACTAAATATACATACACATTTGCATATACCATGTGGGAATAAAAGTAAAAGGAGTAAATCCCATCCAATGTGGATGAACAATGATTTAAAGATCAAGCTACAGAGTAAAAAACAGGCATTTAAATTATACAAACAAGAGGGGACAGAGACTGCTTTACAGGAATACAAGGAAATCAACAAGGCTTGCAAAAGCGCTATTAGACTGGCTTAAATAGAAAATGAAAAATGTATTGCAAAAGAGAGTAAGACTAACCCTAAAATATTTTTTAAGTATATTAATGGGAAGAAGGCGAGGATGGAAACTATAGGAATATTACAATGTGACACAGGCCATCTGAGAATTAGGGACCAGGAAAAGGCAGATGAGCTAAATAGGTTCTTTTCTTCGGTATACACAAGGGAGGTACCAGACGCACTGCAACAAAATGGGGCTACACTACCTTTGCTAAATAATTGGTTAACACAAGAAGTAATCCAAAAGAGGTTGGAAAAATAAATGTTAATAAAGCCTCGGGTCCTGATGGAATACTTCAACGTGTACTGAGGGAACTGGGTTCTGTAATAGCCAAACCATTATATTTAATTTTTCAGATTCACTCAATACAGAATCTCTACCAGGTGACTGGAGAAAAGCAGATGTGATACATATATTTAAAAAGGGAGCAAGAGCAAATCTGAGGAATTATATACCAGTGAGCCTCACTTCTGTAGTGGGGAAGCTTTTAGAAAGGTTAATATGGGATAATATACAAGAATATACAGTGGATATAAAAAGTCTACACACCCCTGTTAAAATGTCAGGTTTCTGTGGTGTAAAAAAATGAGACAAAGATAATTAATTTCAGAACTTTTTCCACCTTTTTTGTGACCTATAAACTGTACAACTTAATTGAAAAACAAACTGAAATCTTTTAGGTCGAGGGAAGAAAAATAAAAAATAAAAATAATGTGGTTGCATAAATCTGCACACCCTCTTATAACTGGGGATGTAGCTGTGTTCAGAATTAAGCAATCACATTCCAAATCGTGTTAAATAGGAGTCATCATACACCTGCCATCGTTTAAAGTGCCTCTGAATAATTCCTAATAAAGTTCAGCTGCTCTAGTTGGTCTTTCCTGAAATTTTCTTAGTCGCATCCCACAGCAAAAGCCATGGTCCACGGAGAGCTTCCAAAGCATCAGAGGGATCTCATTGTTAAAAGGTATCAGTCAGGAGAAGGGTACAAAATAATTTCCAAGGCATTAGATATACCATGGAACACAGTGAAGTCATCATCAAGTGGAGAAAATATGGCACAACAGTGACATTACCAAGAACTAGAGATCCCTCCAAAATTGATGAAAAGACGAGAAGAAAACTGGTCTGGGAGGCTACCAAGAGGCATACAGCAACATTAAAGGAGCTGCAGGAATATCTGGCAAGTACTGGCTGTGTGGTACATGTGACAACAATCTCCTGTATTATTCATATGTCTGGGCTATGGGGTAGAATGGCAAGACGAAAGCCTTTTCTTACGAAGAAAAACATCTAAGCCAGGCTACATTTTGCTAAAACACATCTGAAGTCTCCCAAAAGCATGTGGGAAAAGGTGTTATGGTCTGATGAAACCAAGGTTGAACTTTTTGGCCATAATTCCAAAAGATATGTTTGGCGCAAAAACAACACTGCACATCACCAAAAGAACACCATACCCACAGTGAAGCATGGTGGTGGCAGCATCATGCTTTGGGGCTGTTTTTCTTCAGCTGGAACTGGGGCCTTAGTTAAGATAGAGGGAATTATGAACAGTTCCAAATACCATTCAATATTGGCACAAAACCTTCAGGCTTCTGCTAGAAAGCTGAACATGAAGAGGAACGTCATCTTTCAGCATGACAAAGACCGAAAGCATACATCCAAATCAACAAAGGAATTGCTTCACCAGAAGAAGATTAAAGTTTTGGAATGACCCAGCCAGAATCAAGACCTGAATCCAATTGAAAATCTGTGGGGTGATCTGAAGAGGGCTGTGCACAGGAGATGCCCTCGCAATCTGACAGATTTGGAGTGTTTTTGCAAAGAAGAGTGGGCAAATCTTGCCAAGTCAAAATGTGCCATGCTGATAGACTCATACCCAAAAAGACTGAGTGCTGTAATAAAATCAAAAGGTGCTTCAATAAAGTATTAGTTTAAGGGTGTGCTTACTTATGCAACCATATTATTTTATTTTTATATTTTTTCTTCCCACTACCTAAAAGATTTCAGTTTGTTTTTCAATTGAGTTGTACAGTTTATAGGTCACATTAAAGGTGGAAAAAGTTCTGAAATGATTTATCTTTGTCTCATTTTTTTACAGCACAGAAACCTGCCATTTTAACAGGGGTGTGTAGACTTTTTATATCCACTGTATGTATTTGAACGAGATTATAACTAGGAGACAACATTATGAAAAATAGGTAATGTCAAACAAATCTAATTCGTTTCTATGAGGAGGTTAGTAGGAACCTGGATCAAGGCAGCTCAGTGGATGTAGTCTTTTTGAATTTTGCAAAGGCTTTTGATACTGTGCCACATAGGAGACTATTGTGCAAACTAAGAGATACAGGAATTGCAGTAAATATCTGCTCATGGATTGAGAGCTGGCTAAAAGACGGGAAGCAAAGGATTGTTGTAAATGGAATATACTCCGATTGGACTAATGTGGTAAGTGGGGTTCCTCAGGGTTCAGTATTAGGTCCTCTCCTTTTTAACCTATTTATTAATGACTTAGAGGTGGGATTAGAGTGTGGTGTCTCCATTTTCGCCGATGACACGAAGTTGTGCAAGGTAATTAAATCAGATAGTGCTTTCCCTCCAAAGGGATTTACATAAAATTGAGGAATGGGCATCTAAATGGCAGATGAGATTTAATATAAATAAATGTAAAGTTATGCAACTGGGAAGGGAAAATAGCCATGCAATTTATAATCTTATTGGAGCAAATCTAGGTGTATCAGATTTAGAAAGGGATTTGGGAGTGCTTGTGAACAACCACCTAGGTAACAGTGCTCAAAGCGAAGCAGCAGCTGCAAAGGCAAATAAAATATTAGCATGTATTAAGAAGGGCATAGAAGCATGGGACGCAAATATAATTCTGCCACTATACAAATCTCTACTACGCCCTCATTTGGAATATGGAGTACAATTTTGGGCACCACTTCATAAAAAGGACATTTTAGACCTGGATAAGGTACAGAGGAGGGCAAAAAAACTAATAAGGGGAATGGAGGGGCTAAGTTATGAAGAAACCAAAGAAGAACCAAATTAAACTTATTTTCTATAGAAAAAAGGCATCTAAGAGGAGATATGATTACCTTATATAAATACATCCAGGGAGCTTTTTGTGCCAAAAGGTTTTAAACTGACAAGAGGACATCCCTTGAGGTTAGAAGCAAAAAGATTCTACCTTAAAGAAAGAAAAGGGTTCTTCACAGTAAGGGTGGTTAATCTGTGGAATTCTCTACCAGAGGAGGTGGTGACAGCGGATTCGATAGATAACTTTAAAAGGAGACTGGATTTATTTCTAATTAAAAAGGGAATTTAGGGTTATCATGGATAATTAGTGAGACAGTATTGATCCAGGGAGAAATCCGATCGCCAGTATCTGGGGTCAGGAAGGAATTAATGTTTTTTTCCCCTTTGAGACGATTGGCTAAGTCTCACTTGTTTTTTTTTTTTTTGCCTTCCTGGATTAAATAATAATTAAAAAAAAAAAAAAAAAAATGTAATAATTGATTCATAGTTAATTAACAACTAATTAATTACTATTTAATCCACATATTGCAGATCAGAGGAGATCTTAAAAGGTTGAACTTGATGGACTGAAAGTCTTTTTTCAACCTTAATTACTATGTAACTATGTAATATATATATATATATATATATATATATATATATATATATATATATATATAATTCACTAAGAATGATTATCTATATAATGATTTTCTTAAAAAAATGTAAATATACAGATTACCTAATTCAGGTTGAAGCAAAGGTTTAGGTAGAGGTTTAGAGGATAAAATATTAGTTGATTTGGAAAATTAGTTGCATGTTCTTTCTGTTAGTACCACTTTGAGTCTAGTAGGAACTGAGCCCGTAGACATGTACTTTCCATTTGTAAACTCTAGTCTAACAGAGACTACTATTAAATTAGCCCAGTAAAGCAGGCCACTGACGATCTGCGGGTTTGCTTTAAAAAAAGAGCAACGTTGAACTTCATGGCCGTAAATCCTTTGATCTGTCAAGCCCGCAACCGTTGCTATTCCAATTATGCTATTAAATTGCAACGAAGTCACACGCGAGCAAGCCCGTATCACGCAAATGTATCACGCAAATGTAGCCCAAAGCCCAACGAGTGCTGGAGAGTACTCGCAAGGGGCGTAAAGTCCAATACGTAGCCTTTCACCTGCAGATAAAAACACACTACTGTACTAATATTTCAATGGAAAGTGATGTTTGTTAGGTCTTAGAATTAATAGCACAACATTCTCAAGCTCGCAAATTGGCCTTGAAAAATACTTAATTTCATCTATAAATTTTGTGTTATATCGATCCCGGCAATCAATGTGTTAATACATATACTGTAACTCGCATGTGATAGATGCCATATTTACGGCTTTATTAATATTACATTATAACTGGAATGTGGGTCCAATCGTAAATCGTAATTGAACCCCGTAAGACTTTGAAATCCAACCTCCATATTTCTGTGATGAAATTGTGACAATCTCTGTTTCCATTGGCTCCGTCTAAACCCGTAACTAAGTGTTTGACTAATTGATTACGTTCAAGCCTGCAAATCCAACGGCCGATAAATGGTTTACGGGTTTGTGTCTCTAGCTCGTAGCACAGTAACTCTGACGAATTTCAAGGTGTTGCAAGCTTCACATTGGAGTTACTGCGGAGCTCATTGCGAGCCCTGCAATGAGCGCCTTTGGTGCTCATTGCAACCTATGTCCACGGACCTCCTGATGAGCACCTGCTTCGCGAGGCTAGCAGTTGCATTCCTCGCTTTGCAAGAGCCGCAAATGCATTACCAATATTGACTAGATGACTAGATCCACAACTATATATGTGATTACACATGTTTATTTAATTAAGTTCTATATTCTGGTTACTCAAGATTATTTGTGTATTTCCTAATAATCAGTACATCCTGACAACTGACATATCGTAAATAATCAGAATATTTATCTCAAACAAATAAATGTGTAAAATTGATAAACACTATGAGAGAAATGATCTCAAGAGTGTTTGAATAGCAACGAATTAAAACCAACATGCACTTTGATTTTGAGTATAATATTCCAATTGTCAGGATATGTTGACTGTCAGATTATACAGAAGATATTGTGAATAAAAAATACTGTCTTTAAACAAAGAAACATGAAAAACTGATAGACATCAAAAATATGACCTTAAAAACATTAGAATAGCAATGTATATCCTGATTGTCCGGGTATCACATATATAGTTGTGCTAATTGCGAATTTGTTGGTAACGCAATGTTACATTTTCGGGTTGTGCATGCGCAGCCACAACTCGCAATTGCCACAACTGAGGCCCGCGATGAGCCAGGTCCGTAAAGGAGGGGGGAGGAGAAACAGGGAGAAAGAGAGGGCAAGAGAAATAGAGGTAGAGAGAGGAAATGGGATGGAGTTAGAGCGGCAGACACAGAGAGTGGTAGAGAGAGGGAGAGAGAAAGAGGTGGAAAGAGAGAGACAAAGAAAAAGATGGAGAGAGAAGGGAGGGAAAGAGAGAGAGGGGGAGTAATAGAGAGAAGGGGAGATGGAGAGAAGTGGGGAGTGTGAGGGAGAGAAGGGGATATATATTATTTATTAAATGCTTGCTGGGGGGGGGGGGTCAAACTTCGGGCGGCAAAATGTGTAGCTACGCCACTGGGCTGAGAGGATCAGGGTTGGGGGGAGACGGGAGGGAGAGAGGAGGGGGGGAGAGACAGGGGGGAGAGATAGGGGGGGGAAGAGAGACAGGGGAGGGAGAGAGGAGGAAAGTGAGACAGGGGAGGGAGAGAGGGGAAAAGAGAGACATTAGAGGGAGAGAGGGGGGTGAATAGAGACAGGGGAGGGAGTGAGGGGGCAAAGAGGGACAGGGAGGGAAAGAGGGGGAAAGTGAGACAGGAGAGGGAGAGAAGGGAAAAGAGAGATATTAGAGGGAGAGAGGGGGGTGAATAGAGACAGGGGAGGGGAGGGAGTGAGGGGGGCAAAGAGGGACAGGGAGGGAAAGAGGGGGTCCAGGAGAGGCCACAGGGATCAGGGAGAGGGGCTGAGTTAGGCCACAGGGATAGGGGATGAAGCCACAGGGATAGGGTGCTGATGATGAGGGGATCTGGGGGGATCACAAGTGAGGGAGAGGAGGTGGGAAGAGAGACAGGGGAGGGAGAGAGGGGGGAAAGAGAGACAGGGGAGGGAGAGAGGTGGCAAAGAGTGACAGGGGAGGGAGAGAGAGGGCAAAGAGAGACAGTTGAGTGAGAGAGGAAGCAAAGAGAGACAGTGGCAGGAGAGAGGGGGCAAAGAGAGACAGGGGAGGGAGAGACGGGGCAAAGAGAGACAGTGGAGGGAGAGAGGGGCAAATAGAGACAGGAGAGGGAGAGAGGGGGCAAAGAGAGGCAGGAGAGGGGGGAAGACACAGGGGAGGGACAGGGGGAAGAGACACAGGGTAGGGAGAAAGGAGGGAAAGAGAGACGGGGGAAAGACACAGGGGAGGGGGCAAAGACAGACAGGGGAAGGAGAGAGGGGGCAAAGAGAGACAGGGGAGGGAGAGAGGGGGCAAAGAGAGACAGGGGAGGGAGAGGGAGGAGAGAGACAAAGGGGAGAGAGAGGGGGGGAAGAGACACAGGGAGAGAGAGGGGGAGAGAAAACACACGGGGGGAAAACAATTTCATACAACTCCATCATGCTATCATTTGGGCAAGTC
Source organism: Discoglossus pictus (assembly GCA_027410445.1). Taxonomy (NCBI): domain Eukaryota; kingdom Metazoa; phylum Chordata; class Amphibia; order Anura; family Alytidae; genus Discoglossus; species Discoglossus pictus. The sequence goes on from CM050174.1 coordinate 51,529,284, forward strand.
GCTAGTACGCAAATAATCATGAGTAACCAGAACATTACATTTTAATAAAGAAAAGTGTAATCAATAAATAATCTCAAGAATGTTTGAACAGAAAATAATGAAATAACATATACACTATGTCTAATATGCAGACTGTCAGGATATACACAAAAATCGTGAGCAATGAAATATTTATTCTAAACAAAGAAATATGTAAAAATAATAGATATCAATCTGAGACATCAAAGAAATAACTTTAAAAAGTGTACCATGTATATTAATTGGGAATCTAAACATGCCACTTACTTGGAAATATCTAAAAACAGAGAGTATCCATATATCCATATATCTCAGTTGACAAGATTAACAACTACATTTTATTAAGAAAATAAGAAATGTGTCCTCTATTTATGGGACAGTGTGTGATAACACCCCAATATTATGTCTAATTTGTCAATTGTCATGATACACTGAATGATAGGATATAAATGAACACACATGAGTAACCAGAATATTGATCATAAAAAATAAGGGCCTCATTAAATTCCAGCCTCGTAAATAAGAGGCTTCTACTTAAGCCCTACGTACTGCAAAGTTTCTCTAACTTACAATGCTATTAAATTAGCCCTGCTGCGAGCAACGTATGAGCTACGCAGCAGGCCCGTACGTATCTACACTGCGTAAATGTACATGAGGAGTGACAGCCTGCGAGATGATATCGCAGGCTCCCACTCCTCATCAAGTGCTGCGGGGGTCCTAAAAGGGACCTCCGCGGCAGTCCCCCACATAAGCCCTGCCGTGGGGGGTACTCCAAACCCCCCCCTAGGCACCTAAAATGAACCCCCCATCAATGCGGGGGTCCCTGTCGGGACCCCCGAAGTGTCCTCACATGAACACCTTGCTGCAGGGGTCCATAGGAACCCCCGCAGCCCCCACACATTAACCCCTTGCAGCGGGGGTCCCCGATCAGCACCGATCAGGCCCCCGCTGCATTTAAAACTTTTAAATTCCCCGCCGCAGCTCCTTAAAGGGACCGCGGCACACTATTACCCAATCCCGGCCGCGGCACTTAAAATTAACCCCCCTCTATGCTGGGGGTCCCCATCGGGACCCCCGAAGTTTCCCCACATAAACCCATTGCAGGGGGGGTCCCCGATCTGCATAGATCAGGCCCTCCGCTGCATTTAAAACTTTTAAATTCCCCGCCGCGGCTCCTTAAAGGGACCGCGGCACACTATTACCCAATCCCGGCCGCGGCACTTAAAATTAACCCCCCTCTATGCTGGGGGTCCCCATCGGGACCCCCGAAGTGTCCCCATATAAACCCCCTGCTGCGGGGGGCCCCGATCGGCACCGATCGTGACCCTGCTGCAATTCAATTTTAAATTTCCCGCCTCGCGGGTCCTCAAAGGACCGTAAAGGTCCTGAAAGGACTCGCACTAAAAATATTAACCCCAGGCAACTATAATTACCCCATTAACTCATGATGGTCAATACAGACCACCATAAGGCTCTAATTAACCCATTAACTCATGGTGGTCAATCCAGACCACCATAAGGCCTAAATTAACCCATTAACTCATGGTGGTCAATCCAGACCACCATAAGGCTCTAATTAACCCATTAACTCATGGTGGTCAATCCAGACCACCATAAGGCTCTAATTAACCCATTAACTCATGGTGGTCAATCCAGACCACCATAAGGCTCTAATTAACCCATTAACTCATGGTGGTCAATACAGACCACCATAAGGCTCTAATTAACCCCATCAGTCCCATAAGGGTATATTATTACCATTATGGGCCTGTTACAAACCCAACATTAACCACATAAGTGCCATGATGGTCCTCAAGGACCATTATGACACTAACTACAAACACTACACTATAACCCCCAATAAACCATTTAATCTAAACTAACCCCCCTCTACACTAATCTATTAACACTTACACTACCTACCTACACTACCTACCCCCTAATAAACCTTCCCACCACTCTAATTACAAAAAATAAAAAACCTACAGCACAGAAAACAAAAAACCTACAGTACAAAAAACAAAAAAACCTACAGTACAGAAAACAAAAAACAATTACAACCCCACCCCCCACTACAGAAAACAAAAAACAATTACAACCCCACCCCCCACTACAGAAAACAAAAAAATACATTACAACCCCACCCCCCACTACAGAAAATAAAAAAATTACACACCTGAAAAGGAAAGACAGATAAACACAATACAATACATACATATAATACATTACATACATTACATACAATACATGACATTACATATAATATATTACATATAATATATTACATATAATATATTACATATAATACATTACATACATTACATACAATACATGACATTACATATAATATATTACATATAATATATTACATATAATACATTACATACATTACATACAATACATGACATTACATATAATATATTACATATAATATATTACATATAATACATTACATACATTACATACAATACATGACATTACATATAATATATTAAATATAATATATTACATATAATATATTACATATAATACATTACATACATTACATACAATACATGACATTACATATAATATATTACATATAATATATTACATATAATACATTACATACATTACATACAATACATGACATTACATATAATATATTAAATATAATATATTACATATAATATATTACATATAATACATTACATACATTACATACAATACATGACATTACATACATTACATATAATATATTAAATATAATATATTACATATAATATATTACATATAATATATTACATATAGTCCTAATCAAATACCCCCTATCTATCTAACATACAATCTATTTAATTTAAAATAAATCCTAACTATATCAAATACATCCCCCTATCTATCTAATATACAAAAAATCCTAACTACATACACAGACCATTATTCTAAAGTAAAATAAAATAATTACAGTCCTAACTACATACACAGACCCTAATTCTAAGCTAAAATCAATAAATTAAGACCACTTACCTTTAAGATGTTGCTTCAGATCACTAACCTATGGGTCAAACAAAAAATAAAAATTAGTACAAAACATTAACATCAAATAAATAAACATTCTATACATTCTAAATATTCAACTCACCTTTACAGCATGTCCAGTCACTGTTTAGCTCTTCCGGCGCAGCCCTGTTAAAAAAAAAAACACAATACATGAATACATGAATACAATATATAAACAATAAATAAAATACACAAATAAACATCTAAATATACATTTCACTTACCTCCCCGCGATGTCCCCGGCCTTCTCTCCTTCAGCCCCGGCTGGGCCGCGGAACCATCCGCGCTCTAAAAAAAAAAAAAAAAAAAAACTAACGGAGGTCTGCACTGGCAGACCTCCCCGACGCTACTGAACCTCCCGGAGTCGTTTCCGGGAGGAAATTGGCATTGGCGGCTTGTGATTGGCTGAAAAGGCTGTCAGCCAATCAAAAGTCGTCAATGTAGGAGCCAATCAGGATGCGCAGATGTCTTCTACCAATCACTCCGTGGGGGTGTATCCCATAGTGATTGGCTGAAGGCATCTGAGCGTTGTGATTGGTTCCCAGAAAGATAGACAAGTGTTTAAGCCAATCAGGGTGGGATATTGGGGTGTATCCCATCCTGATTGGCTTACACATTGACGACTTTTGATTGGCTGAAATTGATAGACAGCTTTTTCAGCCAATCACAAGCCGCCAATGCCAATTTCCTCCCGGAAACGACTCCGGGAGGTTCAGTAGCGTCGGGGAGGTCTGCCAGTGCAGACCTCCGTTAGTTTTTTTTCTTTTTTTTTTTTAGAGCGCGAATGGTTCCGCGGCCCAGCCGGGGCTGAAGGAGAGAAGGCCGGGGACATCGCGGGGAGGTAAGTGAAATGTATATTTAGATGTTTATTTGTGTATTTTATTTATTGTTTATATATTGTATTCATGTATTCATGTATTGTGTTTTTTTTTTAACAGGGCCGCGCCGGAAGAGCTAAACAGTGACTGGACATGCTGTAAAGGTGAGTTGAATATTTAGAATGGATAGAATGTTTATTTATTTGATGTTAATGTTTTGTACTAATTTTTATTTTTTGTTTGACCCATAGGTTAGTGATCTGAAGCAACATCTTAAAGGTAAGTGGTCTTAATTTATTGATTTTAGCTTAGAATTAGGGTCTGTGTATGTAGTTAGGACTGTAATTATTTTATTTTACTTTAGAATAATGGTCTGTGTATGTAGTTAGGAATTTTTGTATATTAGATAGATAGGGGGATGTATTTGATATAGTTAGGATTTATTTTAAATTAAATAGATTGTATGTTAGATAGATAGGGGGTATTTGATTAGGACTATATGTAATATATTATATGTAATATATTATATGTAATATATTATATTTAATATATTATATGTAATGTATGTAATGTCATGTATTGTATGTAATGTATGTAATGTATTATATGTAATATATTATATGTAATATATTATATTTAATATATTATATGTAATGTATGTAATGTCATGTATTGTATGTAATGTATGTAATGTATTATATGTAATATATTATATGTAATATATTATATTTAATATATTATATGTAATGTCATGTATTGTATGTAATGTATGTAATGTATTATATGTATGTATTGTATTGTGTTTATCTGTCTTTCCTTTTCAGGTGTGTAATTTTTTTATTTTCTGTAGTGGGGGGTGGGGTTGTAATGTATTTTTTTGTTTTCTGTAGTGGGGGGTGGGGTTGTAATTGTTTTTTGTTTTCTGTACTGTAGGTTTTTTTGTTTTTTGTACTGTAGGTTTTTTGTTTTCTGTGCTGTAGGTTTTTTATTTTTTGTAATTAGAGTGGTGGGAAGGTTTATTAGGGGGTAGGTAGTGTAGGTAGGTAGTGTAAGTGTTAATAGATTAGTGTAGAGGGGGGTTAGTTTAGATTAAATGGTTTATTGGGGGTTATAGTGTAGTGTTTGTAGTTAGTGTCATAATGGTCCTTGAGGACCATCATGGCACTTATGTGGTTAATGTTGGGTTGTAACAGGCCCATAATGGTAATAATATACCCTTATGGGACTGATGGGGTTAATTAGAGCCTTATGGTGGTCTGGATTGACCACCATGAGTTAATGGGTTAATTAGAGCCTTATGGTGGTCTGGATTGACCACCATGAGTTAATGGGTTAATTAGAGCCTTATGGTGGTCTGGATTGACCACCATGAGTTAATGGGTTAATTAGAGCCTTATGGTGGTCTGGATTGACCACCATGAGTTAATGGGTTAATTAGAGCCTTATGGTGGTCTGGATTGACCACCATGAGTTAATGGGTTAAATAGAGCCTTATGGTGGTCTGGATTGACCACCATGAGTTAATGGGTTAATTAGAGCCTTATGGTGGTCTGGATTGACCACCATGAGTTAATGGGTTAATTAGAGCCTTATGGTGGTCTGGATTGACCACCATGAGTTAATGGGGTAATTATAGTTGCCTGGGGTTAATATTTTTAGTGCGAGTCCTTTCAGGACCTTTACGGTCCTTTGAGGACCCGCGAGGCGGGAAATTTAAAATTGAATTGCAGCAGGGTCACGATCGGTGCCGATCGGGGCCCCCCGCTGCAGGGGGTTTATGTGGGGACACTTCGGGGGTCCCGATGGGGACCCCCAGCATAGAGGGGGGTTAATTTTAAGTGCCGCGGCCGGGATTGGGTAATAGTGTGCCGCGGTCCCTTTAAGGAGCCGCGGCGGGGAATTTAAAAGTTTTAAATGCAGCGGGGGCCTGATCTATGCAGATCGGGGACCCCCGCTGCAAGGGGTTAATGTGGGGGTGCTGCAGGGGTCCCGATAGAGACCCCTGCAGCATGGGGATGTGTATAGGGTGCAGGGGGGAGCCTCACACTGCTGTCTCGGGCTGTTCCGAGGCAGCACGTAGAGGCTTTCGGATCCCTTGCGTGGACTTTTTGTCCACGTAGGGATTCTTACGATATGCGAGACTCGTGCATAGATTTAAGGCTACGTAGCTCTCTCGGAGCCTATTCTCGGCCATTTTCTCGCAGTCATATCGTAAAGCAGGCTGCGAGAGATTCGGTTCTCGCAAACAGCAGGAAAACTGCCTTTTGCGAGCACCGAGAGAACTACGAGGGAGAATTTAATAGGGCCCTAAATTAGTAAAATTGATAAACATATGAAAAATGATCTCAAGAGCGTTTGAATACCAAAGAATTAAAAATAACATACACTCCGATTTTAAGTACATGCCGATTGTCAGGATATGTTGAATGTCAGGGTGAAAAATGTGAATATTCAAAATACTGACTTTAAAAAAAGAAAAACTGATATTATCTGAGACATCAAAGAAATATACAACAATTGAAGAAACCTTACTATAGTCCCAGTGCTTAACACTATTCATCATTTGAAACCAAGAAACTTAAAAACAGGAACTTTATTAGAAACTCAAAATATATACAATGAAAACCCTCTTAAAGTGCCAAAACCATCCTGGTTGGATGAGTCAATCCAGAAATATAATTAAGGTATACAAAAACCATTAAGTAGAAACCAAGTCTATACAGCATAATACCTGTGTCTCATTACAGAGACCTCATATCTGAGGGGCTATGGTGTGCGCCACAAGCTGCTATTGATCACATACCAAACCAGAAGTATACAAACATGTAAAAACAACTTTAGCCTATTGTAAACAGCATTGGGATAGAGTCATCAACTACCAGTGCAATGTGGGTGTTACACAGACACCCATCATATAACCTCCATATTGGGTGGAGAAACTTCTGAATACAATCTATTTCAACACTGATAATGAGAAATAGGCAGCTAACAATAAAATGTACTAACATTAAAATGGTTCATCAATGTGAATCTATCAGACTAAGCAGGTATGGACCAAACAATAGAAGAAAAAACAGTATTTTAGTCCCGGTGAGCTTTTTTGCAATATTTATGGTACTCATTTCATCAGTATGTCAAAAGGGGTTTAAATATCCCACACTTTGCCGTTGGACACCACTATAAGCACTTCCTTTGAGAAAGACACTTATATGTGTCGAATAGACCCCCAGGCTCAAATTTAAGTATTTTATGTTGTGCAGAGCTTTATGGTTAATTAAATATATATGGCACTTTAACCCTAATCTAAAATTAAGTGGAAATATGCAGCACATTTATTGAGAGAATTTATTATGTTAACATTTTTAAGAAATCAAATAAAATTTTCTTATTTTATAATTAAATGAATTATATTATTTTAAGATTATATAGCAATAGAGACTGAGCCCTTAGAAATGTCCATTACATTAGCACACTTTGGGTCTAGAAGGGACTGGGCCCTTATAAATGTCCTTTACATTAGCACACTTTGGGTCTAGAAGGGACTGAGCCCTTTGATGTGTCCTTTCCATTAGTACACTTTGGGTCTAGCAGGGACTGAGTGCTTAGACGTGTCTTTTCCATTAGTACAATTTGGGTCTAGCAGAGAGCTTTGGAACATTTAAATTATCCACAATTGATCTGGCTCGCAAATCACAGTGACATGCAGTCCTGCCACCATAGACTTAAAAGACCACTGTGGTTATATATCAAGAATGTGCTATATATACAAAATGAATGAATACAGCTTCTAAACTATTATATTTTACTAGCGACTTGCCCGTCAAAAATGACGGCAATAAAAACTGAAGCCTGGCAATGCTGTTTGCCACACAATGTAAGCCTCTCCCCCTCTACTTTACTGGCCTTGTGATGAGCGCCTTTGGCGCTCATCACAGGCCTTGCAATGAGCCCCTTTGGAGCTCATTGCGAGTCTCTTCCTCTGTCTACTTTCTCCCTCGTGTCTTATTTCCCCCCTCCTCTCCCTCACTTGTGTCTCCTTCCACCTCGTCTACCTCCTTTGTATCTCCTGGCCCCCTGTGTTTTTACCTCCCTCTCCCTCCCGTGTCTCTAAACCCCTCCCCTGTGTCTCTTTCCCCCTTCTCCCTCCCATGCATCTCTTCCCCCCCCGTGTCTCCCCCAACCCTCCCCTGTGTCTGTTCCCCCCTGGCCTGTGTCTCTTTCCCCCTCCCCCTGTGTCTGTTACGGCCTTCCTCGTGTCTCTATTTCCCTCCCTTGTGTAGCTTCCCCCCTGCACTCTCTCCCCTGTGTCTCTTCCCCCTCCTCTCACTCCCCTGTGTCTCTTCCCCCTCCTCTTTCTGTGCCTCTTCCTCCCTGTCTCTTCCCCCTCACCCTCTGTGTCTCTCCCCACTCTGTGTCTTCCACCCTCTCCCTCTGTGCCTCTTCCCCCGCCTCTCTCTGTGTGTCTCGCCACTGTGTCTCTTCACCCCTTCCTCTGTCCCCCCCTCTGTGCCTCTTTCCCCCTCTCTCTGTACCTCTTCCCCCCCTTCCCTCTGTGTCTCTTCCTCTGTATCTCTCCCCCCCCTCTTCCCCCCTCTCCCTCTGTGCCTCTTCCCCCCTCTCCCTCTGTGCCTGTTCCCCCCTGGCCTGTGTCTCTTTCCCCCTTCCCCCTGTGTCTGTTCCCCTCTCCCCCCCCATTTCCCTCCCATGTGTATCTTCCCCCTGTTCTCCTTCCCGTGTGTTTTTTCCCCCTCCTCTACCTCCCCTGTGTCTCTTTCCCACCTATCCCTCTGTGTCTCTCCCCCCTCCCTCTGTGTCTCTTCCCCACTCTCCCTCTGTGCCTCTTCCCCACTCTCCCTCTGTGCCGTGCCTCTCCCCCCCCCTCTTCCCCACTCTCCCTCTTCCCCACTCTCCCTCTGTGCCTCCCCCCCCCTCTTCCCCACTCTCCCTCTTCCCCACTCTCCCTCTGTGCCTCTATCCCCCCTCTTCCCCACTCTTTCATCTGCTCTCGGGCCGCGCTGCGCGCAAGCGCGGCTTGCACCGCGCTCTGCGCATGCGCGGCTCGTGCCGCGCTCTGCGCATGCGCTGCTCGCGCCGCGCTCTGCGCATGCGCTGCTCGCGTCGCGCTCTGCGCAATGCGCAGCAGTTTATAATTGTCTAACTGCGATTCGTCTGAAGCGTGACGACGAATCGCAGTTAGACAATTATAATATGTGATATGTAATTATGGTGCTGTTCGGAATACCTCTTTGGTTTCTGATGATCAATTTCCTATGGATGGAGGACACATTGGTTATAAGCGAAGTTTATGTCTATATAATGGAAATGTCTCATCTATAAATGACAGAGCTTTCAGTAGCTGTAATTGAAAGCTCACTAGTTTACAAGGACACACCATCCTGAAAGAGTAACAGACACAAAAAACAAAAAACAAACCTTTCATTTACACAATGTTCTCTCTTGGAACCCACACTTACTATCTCTCTGTTAACTTTCTTTATAACCTAGAAATTATTTGTGCTTAGTTTTTATAAATAAATGTTTTAACATTTAACTTTAAATAAAACATTAAAAAAAAAAAAGGCCAACAACCTGGCATGTTTTTTCCCATGAACTTCCTGTTTCTATGAATGCCAGCCAATTCTTACATTTCTGTGGACTTGTTCCTCCCATGCATATGCCAGCAGTCCATCGGCTTTATCAACATCTATAGGGTATTTTAATAATAATAATAATAATTATTATTATTATTATTATTTTTATTTTATTTTATAAAGTGGCAACATTTTCTGTAGCAATATTTGCAATGACACAAAAAGCAAATGATAACAAATGCAGGAATGCAAATGTCATGATACACTGTTGAGCTCCCTATTCTGAAGAGCCTCTAATCTAATGTGTTTAATTGACAAACAATTTGATTTGATTGGCTCCATTGCATTTTGAAAGAAAAAAAATGAAACATTAGCAGGACTGGGATACAGCTGTCCCAGATATGTCAAACCCTGGTCATCTCGCTGGGCAGTTGTGGTGGTGGTTGTGGTGGTGGTGGTGGGGGAGGGGGGGTTGAATCTTCAAAGCCACTCAAGGTGACTCAAGGAATTCCAATAATGTGGAATCATCCCGAGATCTTCAAAGAGGTGGGAGAGGAATCTGGAGGGAACAAAGGTTCAGAAACTACTGTCATTATTAACTATTTAAATTTTATACATATTGTCCCCCAAATCAGTTTTCAAAACCGTAGAAGGGGGCCATAAGCTGCGACCTCTGGCAGTGAAAGTGTTGTTATGTAGAGTCTCTATTAATATTCTTCTTTCATTGGCTCAGTGTGAATTTTTTATCAAGGAAGATTATGGGGTCTGCAACTCCCACTATGTGGGAGGGGTGCCCCCTACATGGTGCTGAAAGAGAGTCCCAGAGGATGAAACAGCTACACGCCTGCTGCTGGGGATTATATATTGTATATTATTATATAAATATTATATATATATTTGGTGTATGGGTACTTGAGAATGGACTCTTCTTTTATTTAAAAGAAAGAGCACAATAGTTTCTGTAACTTGTTATTACAGTATTGAGGTATTATTATTGATATTATTATTATTATTATTATTATTATTATTATTATTATTATTACTATTATTATTATTAATAAACCAGTCTTATACTGTATTATTATTACCACAAATGGGCTATTATAGTATTGTTATTGCTATTACTATTATTACATAGTTACATAGTAACTGAGGTTGAAAAAATAATTTTAGTCCATCAATTTAACCTTTTAAGATCTCCTCTGATCTGCAATATATGGATTCATTGGTAATTGATCCAGAGGAAGGCAAACAGAAAAAAAACCTAAGGGAAAAAAAAAAAGGGAAAAAAATAATTCCGTACTGGCGATCAAATTGCTTTCTGGATCAATAATCTCTCTCTAATTAACCAGGATAACCCTGAATGTCCTTTTTAATTACAAATATATACAGTCCCTTAAGTTATCTATCAAATCCGCTGTCACCACCTCCTTTGGTAGAGAATTCCACAGATTACCCACCCTTACTGTGAAGAACCATTTTCTTTTTTTAAGGTGGAATCTTTTTAATTCAAACCCTAAAGATATCCTCTTGTCAGTTGAAAACCTCTTGGTGCAAAAAGCTCACTTGTCAAAGCTTTATACTGACCCTGGATGTATTTATATAATGTAGTCATATCTCCTCTTAGATGCCATTTTTTTAGAAATTTGGTTAGTCTTTCTTCATAACTTAGCCCCTTCATTCCCCTTATTAATTTTGTAGCCGTTCTCTGTACCTTTTCCAGCTCTAAAATTTCCTTTTTATGAAGTGGTGCCCAAAATTGTTCTCCATATTCTAAATGAGGGTGTACCAGAGATTTGTATAGGGGCAGATTTATATTTGCTTCCCTTGCTAGAATACCCTTCTAATGTTTTATTTGCCTTTGCAGCTGCTGCTTGGCATTGAGCACTGTTACGTAGGTGGTTGTCCAGTACTCCCAAATCCGTTTCATTACCAGATACCCCCAGATTTGCTCCATTAAGGTTATAAATTGCATGTCTATTTTTTCTTTCCAAATTCATAACTTTACATTTATTCATATTAAATCTCATCTGCCATTTAGATGCCCATTCCTCTAATTTTTGTAAATCAATTTAGAGGGAAAGTACGTCATTATCTGATTAAACTACCTTGCAAAACTTTGTGTCATCAGCAAAAATGAAGACAGTACTTTCCAGTCCCACTTCTAAGTCATTAATAAATATGATAAAAAAGAGAGGACCTAATACTGAACCCTGAGGAACCCCACTTACCACATTAGTCCAATCTGAGTATGTTTAATTTACCACAACCCTATGCTTCCTGTCGATGAGCAGCTACAGTGCCTTGCAAAAGTATTCACCCTCTTGACTTTTTACCTATTTTGTTACATTACAGCCTTAAGTTCAATGTTTTGATAACCTGAAATGTATGTGATGCATCAGAACACATTAGTCTAAGTTGGTGAAGTGAAATGAGAAAAATATATACATAAAACTACTTTTTAGAAATAGAAAACAGAAAATTGGCATGTGCATATGTACCCCCTTTGTTATGAAGCCCATAAAAAGATCTGGTGCAACCAATTACCTTCAGAAGTCACATAATTAGTGAAATGATGTGTGCAATCTAAGTGTCACATGATCTGTCATTACATATACACACCAGAGGCTGCAACACCTAAGCAAGAGGCATCACTAACCAAACACTGTCATGAAAACCAAGGTTCTCTCCAAACAAGTAAGGGACAATGTTGTTGAGAAGTACAAGTCAGGGTTAGGTTATAAAAAAATATCCAAATCTTTGATGATACCCAGGAGCACCATCAAATCTATCATAACCAAATGGAAAGAACATGGCAAAACAGCAAACCTGCCAAGAGATGGCCGCCCACCAAAACTCACGGACCAGGCAAGGAGGGCATTAATCAGAGAGACAGCACAGAGACCTAAGGTAACCCTGGAGGAGCTGCAGAGTTCCACAGCAGAGACTGGAGTATCTGTACATAGGACGACAATAAGCCGTACGCTCCATAGAGTTGGGCTTCATCACAGAGTGGCCAGAAGAAAGTCATTACTTTCAGCAAAAAACAAAATGGCAAGTTTTGATTTTGCGAAAAGGCATGTGGGAGACTCCCAAAATGTATGGAGGAAGGTGCTCTGGTCTGATGAGACTAAAATTTAACATTTCGGGCATCAAAGAAAACGCTATTTCTGGCGCAAAGCCAACACATCACATCACCCAAAGAACACCGTCCCCATAGTGAAACATGGTGGTGGCAGCATCATGCTGTTGGGATGTTTTTCAGCAGCCAGGACTGGGAAACTGAGGTAAAGATGGATGGTGCTAAAGCAACACTTGAGTGGTTTAAAGGGGAATATGTTGGAATGGCCTAGTCAAAGCCCAGACCTCAATCCAGTAGAAAATCTGTAGGCAGAATTAAAGATTGCTGTTCACAAGCGCAAACCATACAACTTAAAGGAGCTAGAGCAGTTTTGCAAGGAGGAATGGGCAAAAATCCAAGTGGTAAGATGTGGCAAGCTCATAGAGACTTATCCAAAACGACTTGGAGCTGTGATTGCCGCAAAAGGTGACTCTACAAAGTATGGACTTTAGGGGGGTGAATAGTTATGTACATCAACTTTTTGTGTTATTTTGTCCTAATTGTTCTTTGCTTCACAATAAAAAAAAAAAAAAACGTCTTCAAAGTTGTGAGGCAACAAACATGAAAAATGTCAAGGGGTTTGAATACTTTTGCAAGGCAATGTATTTATCAGTATTGCTTAAATTTTGCCTTCTTTTACTTATTCTTTTGATATTTACCCAAGGTATAATATTTACATTTTATTAGCAATATGATCAATAAGATTGATCATCAGAAAAGATATACCTTTTATGTTATTCGTTTTTAAAATGTAACTTTTATTGTGCACTAGAGATTAAAAAACAAACAATCACATATAATAGTTGTCACGCTTTGCGAGCTTGCAAGAACTGCGTCCCTTGCAAAGCGAGGGACGCAGTTCAGGTCGCAAATGCAAAGTGAGGCGTAGAAATTTGCGGAGGTGGAAGTTCCCACGTCGGCTGCAATGAGCCAAAGGCTCATTGCAGGTCCGCAAATGCGGACCCTCGCCAAGCAAGGGGTTGCATTTGCAGAGGTGGAGGCTCTACGGTGCCTCACAAGCGGTTGCAAACACCCACAGAAGCGGGACTTTGAAAAAATACATCTAACACGCAATGACTAAATACGGACTTACACAAAAAAATACAAGCCGCGGGACTTAGAACAAAAAAATTACGTACTTACACTAAAAAAATACGAGCCGCGGGACTTAGAAAAAAAACATTACAAACTTGCAAAAATACGATCTTAACAGCAGAACCTTGAGTAGCTGAAAACATTAAAAAACAATAAATACACACAAAAATAACATAAAAACCTTACCCACAGCAAGGTGGGGCACCCAGGACCTCTGCAAGTGAAGTTACACCTCAATTTAAGTCCAATTTACCGAGTGTAGAGAAAAACCTAAGCGAGAGAAAAAATGGCAGCAGGAAAAAACGAGGCTACACGACCCTAAAGCCGCAAAACATCAACAAGCACATACGGCTTTTCCAAAAAGCAGTACGAGGTACAAGATACACTTTTAGCAAGGACACAAAATCATCCACATCTGCGTACCACATACACATTCGCCAACATCTTACAACACTAACTTACAGAATGCGGAAGTACACAGCTACACTAGCGGCTTCCCCTCGCGCACGCAGCTTATTTACACTACACACTGCACACATTGCTGACACTTACACATCAGATCCACAACAGTGCAAACCTACATTGTATGCTGCAGGAACATCAAAACAGATTGACAGCTCTTCAACACAATGCATCCTGCGTATATTACTTACAAATAGGTAAAGTATATTAATCTATTAATTTATTACTTTTTTATTTAGCATACAAAAATACATATACACCCAAAAAAATAAATACACTATCGCAATAAACGCAAAATCCATTCACTGCGTGCCTCACAACGAGTGCCAACGCTGCTCATAGCACACAAACGACACCAGGGGACAGCCTTGCAATAAGTGCAAAAAGCAGATCAGCGCAGACCTTACAATTATAGCAAAAGCACCTCTGATGAAAAAGAATATACAACAACCAAGAGGCTCGCAATGAGTGCCCAAGGCGCTCATTGCGAGCCACACGATGAGCACCAAAGCGCTCAGCGCAAGGATCACAATGAGCGCCAAAGAATCTCAAACCACAAAAAAAAATTAATGTCTGTGGCAAACAGCATTACCTGCCTTACAATTTTATTGCCCCGTCATTTTTGATGGGCAAGTCGCTAGTTAAAAATAATGTTAAAACCAAATGATTTTTTGTATACCACCACTTAGTATATTGATTTACCACGGACTTAATTTTCACAATTATACAAATTTGAGGTATAGTGTTTGTCTTTTTTCTCACCAACTATGTGGATTAGTTATTAATTAATTTGTTGTTAATTAATTATTAATAGTATAGTATTTGAGGATGAATAAAGAGTTAGTCCATCAAGTTCAACCTTTCTAGATCTCACTTGATCTTTTTAAAATGTGGACTATTTGTTATTAATTGTTAATTAATCCAGAGGAAGGCAAACAAAAAAAAAATAAACATTGAAACTTTGCCAATTGTCTCATAAGGGGGAAAAAAGCTAAATTTCTTCCTGACCCCAGAAACTGGCGATCAAATTTCTCCCTGGTTCAATATTCCTTCGCTAGTTATCTAGGATAACCTTGAATGACCTCTTTATTCAAAAATATATCTTACCCCTTTTTTAAGTTATCTATCGAATTCGCTGTCACCACCTCCTATGGTAGAGAATTCCACAGTTTAACCACCCTAACTGTGAAGAACCCTTTTCTTTGTTTAAGGTGAAATCTTTTTTCCTCTAACCTCAAAGGATGTCCTCTTGTCAGTTGAAAACCTCTTGGCACAAAAAGCTCACTTGACAAAGGTTTATACTGACCCTGGATGTATTTAAATAAGGTAATCATATCCCCTCGTAGATGCCTTTTTTCTAGCGAAAATAGGTTTAATTCTGTTAGTCTTTCTTCATAACTTAGCCCCTCCATTCCCCTTATTAATTTTGTTGCCCTTCTCTGTACTTTTTCCCGCTCTAAAATGTTCTTTTTATGAAGTGGTGCCCAAAATTGTACTCCATATTCCAAATGAGGGATTTGTATAGTGGTAGAATTTTATTTGCTTCCCTTGCTTCTATGCCCTTCTTAATACATGCTAATATTGTACTTGCCTTTGCAGCTGCTGCTTGGCATTGAGCACTGCTACCTAGGTGGTTGTCCATTAGTACTTCCAAATCCCTTTCAATATCTGATACTCTTAGATTTGCTCCATTAAGATTATAAGTTGCATGGCTATTTTTCCTTCCCAAATGCATAACCTTACATTTATTTGTATTACATCTCATCTGCCATTTAGCCACCCATTTCTCTAATTTATGCAAATCCCTTTGTAGGGAAAGTACATCCTTATCTGATTTAATTACCTTGCACAACTTAGTGGCATCAGCAAAAATGGAGACACTACTTTCGAGTCCTACTTCTACGTCATTAATAAATATGTTAAAAAGGAGAGGACCTAATACTGAACCTTGAGGAACCCCACTTACCACATTAGTCCAATCAGAGTATGCTCCATTTACAACAACTATTTGCTTCCTGTCTTTTAGCCAGCCTTTCCATCCATGAGCAGATATTTACTTCAATTCCTGTATTTTTTGTTAGGCTGTAACATTATGATTATATTTGTATCTTTCTTTTGGCTTACTTGTCACCTTATAATCTCAGTTTTGACACATATTACTTTGTGTTTTTATATATGTGTCTCTTTTTTCTGACTGTTTCTTTTTTTACTTAGAGTTTTACTTAGGTGATTTGTTTTACAGTTTGGTGTTTCTTTTTAGCTCTTTGCCTTATTTTCATGAAGGACTTCTTTTTTATTCCATTTTTTCAAGCTGTAACTCTCAGCTTCAGTGATTCACTGTTTTTTTCTTAGTTATAGTACAACCTTTCTTTTGGTTATACTAGCCAATACTGATCAGTGCCTTATTTGTAAAGCTCCTTTTTCTTTTTTCAATATATAGGTTTCTGGTATTCTTATTGCATGCATTTATCACTTCCCATTTTTTTAGTTTTTTTATCACATCTTTTTTTATATAATGCTTATTTTATAATGCTTTGGTTCTTTAGCAATCTTTTTTTGATTGCTTCTTTAATTTTGTAGCTTTGGTATTTAAAGTATGCAATTTGCTATTTGGAATCTTTACCTCATGATCAAATCTTTTGATCACTACATGGCATATTAATGAAACCAAGCAATCGTCCACCCCTGATGATTCTGAGCAACATGCTCAGATGAAACGTGCGTAGGATCTCATCCTGATGACGCAATCAACCTAGGTATAGTGATTAGGCCACGAGACAAACGCTGGTGTCTCCGAGCAGATTGTAGCATCTAGCCTAATTTTCTTAATTTAAAAATGTAATATCAGTCACTGAGAGAAAGACTATCAGGACACAATAAGTATCACTGTATAAATATTGTTGTTACATGATTCCAATTAAAAAGATTAATCTTACATACTAGGAAGTGCCCATTGGTAAAGCCTGGTAAAAACGCATGGTGTGTAGTGATCAGAATATCTGATCATGAGGTAAAACTGGTTAAGAAAGCATGTTATGTAGTGATCAGAACATCTGATCATGAGACAAAAATTTTAAATTAACTCTGTATAACTCCAAAGTATATAGTGGTCAGAATATCTGATCATGAGGTAAAATATACAAGCTTGTTTTGTTTAAAGTATATGGTATGTAGAAATATATATATATGGTATGTAGTCATCAGAGTATGTGGTCAGGAGGTAAGGAGAACAGCACGATTACTTGGTTTCATTAATATGTCATGTACTGATCAAAATATTTGATCATCTCAGAAAGAGCTGTTCATTCTAATAGCCGGGAGAACAGATCTACTGGAGGAGAGGGAGGGCAGATTAAGCAGAGCAACTGACAGGTTTTGGTGGTAGAGGACTATTATTAGGTAGGTAGAAATGGTGATTTGTCACCCAGATCCCAGCAATCGAACAGTTTGCTGTCTTGGGTTTGGCGTTTTGTGAATCAGGGAGATAAATTATTGGGCTGCAAATGACCTGGTGGCCTTGGTACCAATATTGGTACCAATGACAAAGTTTGTGGAAGATGGAGTGTTCTAAAGGATGACTTTAGAGAGCTAGGGAATAAGCTTAAGGTAAGGACCTCCAAGGTAGTGTTTTCTGAGATACTACCAGTGCCAAGTGCTAGCCCAGGGAGACAGAAGGAGCTTAGGCAGAAAATGCATGGCTAAAAAAGTGGTGCATTAAGGGGAGGGTTTGGGATTTTAGAGCAATGGGCTGACTTCTAATTTGGGTACAATCTCTATAGCAGGGATGGATTGTACCATAATGATGAGGGAGCTTGTCTGCTAGGGGAAATAATGGTATAACTGCTGGGGGAGATTTTGAACTAGTGGGTGGGGGGGGGGGAGGGACTAGATAGAAGTAATGGGGTAAAAAGTGTGGAGGAGTTAGTGAATGAATTAACTAGTCATGGGGGAGGAGATGGGGAGGGTTAGTATAGTCAATAGCGAGGTATTTTTATTATTATTATTATTATTATTATTAACATTTATTTGTAACGCGCCAACATATTCCGTAGCACTATACATAAGTTAAGTTACAGGCAATGACAAGTTCAAAGAATAGAGGGCCCTGTCTTTGAACTTGGAATCCGGTGTCCATAGTGCTTTCCCCAAAGCATCTTGCAGGATTGAAACTCTCAGACTTACAATCTAAAGGTTGAAGTTTGTATGTGGTACAGTAGGGAGAGAGTTGTGCTGAGAATGCTAGGGTGAAAGGTTATAGGCTTCTTTAAAGAGATGTGTTTTTATTGAAGTTTTGAAGGATTTGAGGCAGGAGGATAGTCTGGTGAAGTGAGGCAAGGAGTTCCAGAGATTAGTGGCAGCGCAAGAAAAGTCCTGTAGGCGGGAGTGAGAGGAGGTGACAAGAGTGGTAGAAAGAAGAAGGTCGTTAGCAGAACGCAGAGGGTGTGTGGGAGAGTATTTGGAGATGAGAGCAGAGATGTATGGGGGTGTGCTGTTTTTGAGGGCTTTATAAGTTAGGGTCAAATTTTTTATTCTGGAGGCTAAGGGAAGCCAGTGGAGTGATTGACAGAGAGGAGCTGCCGACACTGAATGATGTATATGGAAGATGATTCTGGCGGAGGTATTCATTATGGATCGAAGTGTGGAGAGGCGAGTGGTGGGTAGGCCAACAAGGAGCGAGTTGCAATAGTCGAGACGAGAAATGATGAGAGAGTGTATTAGAATCTTAGCAGTGTCTTGTGTGAGGTAATGGTTTATATGTTTTTTAGATGGAGAAGGCAAGATTTAGTTAGAGACTGTAAGTGAGGGATGAAAGACAGGGAGGGGTTCAGTCGAACCCCAAGGCAACGGGCTTGGGAGGTGGGAGTGATGATGGCATTGTTGACAGTGAGAGAAATGTGATGAATTGAAGCTGTAGTGGAGGATGGGAAGATTAAGAGTTCAGTCTTAGACATGTTGAGTTTTAGATGGTGGGCGGACATCCAAGAGAATATACTAGAGAGGCAGTTTGAGACGTGTGCTAGAAGAGAGGGGGATAGATCTGGTGCAGAGAGGTAGATTTTAGTGTCATCTGCATAGAGATGGTACTGAAACCCAAAAGAGTTTATTAGGGTACAGAGTGAGGATGTGTAGATGGAGAAGAGGAGGGGGTCTAGAACTGATACTTGGGGTACACCAACAGTACTGCTAAGGATCTCAAATACAGTGATAGGTAGTTTTAGAACTACAGACTCATAACATCATGTGTATGCTTGCTAATGCCAGAGGTTTGCCAAGAAAAATGGTTGAGTTAGAATTATTAGCGGTCAATGAGAAATGTGATTTAATAGGAATTACAGAAACATGGTGGGATGAATCTCATGACTGGACTGTTAATCTGGATGGTTATAACCTATTTAGGAAAGATAAGGGCGATGGTTAAAGAGGAGGAGGAGTTTGTCTGTATGTTATGCCTGAATTTAATCCTTAAGTCAAAGAAGATATTTATTCTGGAACTAGCGATAATGTTGAATGTTTTTGGGTAGAGTTAAATATTGGTGCATCAAATTTTAAAAGAATATGGTAGGAGTATGCTATAAACCCCCAAATATAATTAAAAGTGAGGAACTGCAGTTATTGTTACAGATTGGAGATGCAGCTAAGCATTGTCAAAGTTTATTAATGGGAGATTTTAACTACGCTGAAATAAACTGGGTGAATGAGACCACAGCTGAGGGGAGCAGGTTCTTGACTACAATCAGAGATCATTATCTGGCTCAGTTTGTACAAAAACCTACTAGAAATGAAGCTATCTTAGATTTACTCATAACAAATGATATTAATATAGTATCAAAGGTTGGAATATGGCAACCTTTGGGAAACAGTGATCACAACACAGTCTCATTTATGATTGAATAAAAAAAATAATTTTTAAGGGGCCAACGAAAACTCTTAATTTTAACCTAATTTTCTAGTTATCACAAATAATATAGATATGGTATCAAATGTTGAAATAGGGCAACCTTTGGTAAACACTGATCACAACACAGTCTCATTTGAGATTGAAGTAAAAAAGCAACAAATCAACAAGGCTTGCAATAGAGTTATTGGACTGGCTAACATAGAAAATTAAAAGTTAGTTGCTAAGGAGAGTAAGAGTACCCCCAAAATATTTGTTAGATATATTAATGGAAAGAAGGCCAGGAAGGAAGCTATAGGAACACTGCAATTTAAAACAGGTCATCTGATATTTAGGGAACAGGAAAAGGCAGATAAGCTAAATAGGCTATTTTCTTCAGTATACACAAGGGAGGTACCAGTGTCAGGGACACTGCAACACAATGGGTCCACACTTCATTTACCAAATAACTGGTTAATGCAAGAAGAAATCCAAAAGAGATTGAAAAAAATTATTGTTAATAAAGCCCCGGGTCCTGATGGAATACATCCACGGGTACTGAGGGAACTGGGTTCTGTAATAGCCAAACCATTATATTTATTTTTCAAGATTCACTCAACACAGGGTCTCTACCAGGTGACTGGAGAAAAGCAGAGGTGATAACTATATTTAAGTAGGGAGCAAGACCAAATCCGGGGAATTATAGACTAATGAGCCTCACGTCTGTAGTGGGAAAACTTTTAGAAGGGTTAATAAGGGATAATATTCAAGAATATATCTATTTGTACAGGATTATAAGTAGGACTCAACATGGATTCATGAGGGATAGGTCATGTCAAACAAATCTAATTAGTTTCTATGAGGAGGTTAGTAGGAACCTTGATCAAGGCAACTTAGTGGATGTAGTCTTTTTGGATTTTGCAAAGGCTTTTGATACAGTGCCACATGGGAGACTATTGTGCAAACTAAGAGATACAGGAATTGCAGTAAATATCTGCTCATGGATTGAGAGCTGGCTAAAAGACAGGAAGCAAAGGGTTGTTGTAAATGGAACATACTCCGATTGGACTAATGTGGTAAGTGGGGTTCCTCAGGGTTCAGTATTAGGTCATCTCCTTTTTAACATATTTATTAATGACTTGGATGTAGAATTGGAGTGGGGTGTCTCCATTTGCGCTGATGACAAAGTTGTGCAAGGTAATTAAATCAGATAATGATGTGCTTTCCCTCCAAAGGGATTTACATAAAATTGAGGAATGGGCATCTAAATAGCAGATGAGATTTAATACGAATAAATGTAAAGTTATGCATCTGGGAAGGAAAAACAGCCATGCAATTTATCATCTTAATGGCGCAAATCTAGGTGTATCAGATATTGAAAGGGATTTGGGAGTGCTTGTGGACAACCACCTAGGTAACAGTGCTTAATACCAAGCAGCAGCTGCAAAGGCAAATAAAATATTAGCATGTATTAAGAAGGGTATAGAAGCAAGGGAAGCAAATATAATTTTCCCTCTATACAAATCTCTAATACGTCCTCATTTGGAATATGGAGTACAATTTTGGGGACCACTTCATTAAAAGGACATGTTAGAGCTGGAAAAGGTACAAAGGAGGGCAACAAAACTAATAAGGGGAATGGAGGGGCTAAGTTATGAAGAAAGACTAACCAAATTAAACGTATTTTCTCTAGAAAAAAGGCATCTAAGAGGAGATATGATTACCTTATATAAATACATCCAGGGTCAGTATAAAGATTTGTCAAGGGAGCTTTTTGTGCCAAGAGGTTTTCAACTGACAAGAGGACATCCCTTGAGGTTAGAAGTAAAAAGATTTCACCTTAAAGAAAGAAAAGGGTTCTTCACAGTAAGGGAGGTTAATCTGTGGAATTCTCTATCAGAAGAGGTGGTGACAGTGGATTTGATAGATACATTTAAAGGGGGACTTGGATTTATTTCTAATTAAAAAGGGAATTCCGGGTTATTATGGATAATTAGACAGACAGTATTGATCCAGGGAGAGATTTGATCGCCAGTATCTGGGGTCAGGAAGGAACTAATTTTTTATTTTTTAAGTCTCACTTGTTTTTTTTTTCTGTTTGCCTTCCTCTGGATTAATTAATAATTAACAATTAAATTAAATTAAAAAAGTAATTACTTGATTATTAATTAATTAACAACTAATTAAATAATATTTAATCTGCATATTGCAGATCAGAGGAGATCTTAAAAGGTTGTACTTGATGGACTGAAAGTCTTTTTTCAACCTTAATTACTATGTCACTTTGTAACTATGTAACTTCTGTTTTGGGAAAGCTTTTAGAAGGGTTAATAAGGGATAATATACAATATTATGTCTGTTTAAATAAGATTGCAGTAAATATCTGCTCATGGATTGAGAGCTTGCTAAAAGACAGGAAGCAAATGGTTGTGGTAAATGGAACATACTCCGATTTGGACTAATGTGATAAGTGGGGTTCCTCAGGGTTCAGTATTAGGTCCTATCCTTCTTAACATATTTATTAATGACTTAGAAGTAGGATTAGAAAGTATTGTCTCCATTTCTGTTGATGACACTAACTTGTGCAAGGTAATGAAATATTTTTTTTCCCTTTTGAGAAAATTTGCAATATTTCAATGTTTTTTTTTCTGTTTCCCTTCCTATGGATCAATTAACAACTAATCAGCATATTGCAGATCAGAGAGATCTAAAAAGTTTGATCTTGATGGATTAAATTATTTTTTCAACCTAATTACTATGGCCCTCATTCTATTATCGGGCGTAAATCGGCCGCAAAGCTGCGATTCCTTGCGGGCTCCCGTTACCTTGCAATTCAATTATACTGCGCCGCAAGGATATCCCCTTACGGCCGGCCGTATATCTTGCAATCAGCCGTAAGCTCAGAAATCTTTAAATGCAAAATTAAATTCAAGACGGCACTGTAAAGCTCTGTAAATGCTAGGGATCATAATGGGGGACATGAGGATTAATAGCAACCCCCTCTCAAGCTTGCACATCAGCCCAAATCCGAGATTACATTAACTGTTTATTTTCCGGCCGCAGCGTGGGCGGGTCTGAGGTGCTCAAAGCCCTCTGGACTTTTTACATGGATATGTGACATAAATTAAAAAATAATAATATTTACGGATTTGAGTGTAGGGGAATGTTGTGCTATGAATGCTAACACCTACAATCACTTTATAGTCTCATAAGAGTGCAGGATAGCTTTATTATGGCTTAAAATGTGCTTGATTGTGTGCCTGCGGGGCCTTTTTGCTGCAAGTAAGCTGCGGCTCGGTTTTAGCCTTGCACAGAGGGTTCCCGGAGCAATTGAATAGCAACCAGGATTTTCTTACGGTCGAAACTCTTGCGGCCGTTTAAGATCAAAGGCTTTCCTCTGGCGCGTGAGGCCGCAAGGGATAGCAAGGCGCCGGCCGCAAGCCTGCCGGAATCCCCGGCCGGAAGGGAATAGAATAGGCGAATAGCTTGCGGCCGGTCCTTGCGGCCCCGCATCTCCTACGGCTGATAATAGAATGAGGCCCTATGTAACTATATATATATATATATATATATATATATATATAAAATTCTATTTTATTTTATGTGTTTATATACAGTGCAGTGGCATAACTAGTAAATTCATTAGAATTAAGATTCCTTCCTTACAGCCAATAACAAAGGTCTCTTATTCTATCATTTGCCCCGGTGCTTTGCACCTGCTGCATCAGAAATAGCTTTCCCAAAGATACAGTGTATAGAATACATTGAGGATACATTATACAGTAACATACATGATTTTCAAATATAAAGAAGAGTTAGTAGTGCAATGCTTGGCACTGTCCTAAACAGCTTATTATCTAGATGTATAAGAGAAAAGAGCTGACAATCAAGTGGTATAATTATATATTGCCCTAAATAGTCTCGTAGGAGACTGTGAACTCATGATCTTACAATTAAGTTGTATAATGGGAGTCATTGTCAAGAAGCTTACAGTTTAATGGAATTATAGAAAGCTTAATAGCAGCATAAAGAGTGAACCAACCCTAGAAGCTTAAAGAGGTATAATGAGAGATCCTATAAAAAGGAGCTTATTTGTTGATATAATGGGAGATTCTATACCAAAGCACTAACAATCAAGTTGTATAATGGGAGACACTGATTCAGGTCTAGTGGTATAATAGAAGATACCACTTTCATTGAGGCATACTCTTGTATATTGGGAGACAGTGCACCAAGATTTTGCAATCTAATCCTACAATAGGAAACTTTTTCTTATGGATACACTATCCCCCCAAAACATAAAGTTTATTTAATCTTAAAGAGCATTAAAACTGTCTATGCATGGTTCTAGCCATTTTATCTAGCACAAATCATTGCTGAGATATGTGCCATTGTTTTTGTGGCAAATGTTTAGCTCAATATTCTAATTTGCAGCTCAGAATACATTATAAGGGTAGAGGAAGGAATCTAACTATTTTGCCTTCCCAGGGACAGACTAATGTGATCCTAAATAGCACATCAAATAGGTTATTAGTCTTTGGCAGCCACTCATTTACAGAAAAAGGCAGAACAGACTATACTGAATGTCTCAGGAACTATTCACTTTAGATAAAAACTATCTATGCTCTTTTAGAATAACCTGCAAAACATGATTTTGAACGTCAAGTACTGTGTCTAAAAAATGATTTAATACTAGACTCTGCCCCAAGGAGTTTACAGTCTAGTATACTAATTGTATGCTGTACCCAAAGAGCCTACAATCTAAGGTATAATGGGAGACATTGCTCCAATGTGTTTACAATCGAATTGAACACCCTGCACCAAAAGCTTACAATCTATAGAAATACTGGAATTTAGTAACACATACATTTAAAAGCCTAGCAGTGTATTGTGACACCCTGCCTCAAGGGCTTACAATCTAGTGATATAATGGCAGATTTTGAGCTAGTAGTATAGAGGGAGGATTTTATAATATAAAGATACAACGGGGTGCCCTGTTCCAAAAAGCTAACAGTCTATTTGTATAAAGAGAGATTTGTATATCAGAGTAAAGCTCAGAAAGTGCCATAATATTTTATTAAGAGACGAATGGCTATATTCACTAAGGTGAGAGCTTTCTTAGCATTGAAGCCCCAACTCTTGAATTACTTTGTTATTCTACAAAGCCTCTTTCCAATAGATAGTCTCCCTTTGAAATATACGGTATGGTTCAATATGAATTGTACCATATTTACTGAACCTCTCCCTTCCATAAATATATATTATGAAAAATAGATATTTTACCACCAAACTTTAGAGGAATATTTCAGAGATGCTGATGTGCTCTGAACATGGACTGTGGGAGTCTCTGTGGGACGTACAGATAGTTATTCACGGAAAGGGCTGTAGGTTCATGCAACAGCCTCCCATGAGAGGTGATCTAATATTGAATTCCATGCATATTTGTACCACAAACAATACTCAAAATCACATGAAGTCCTACAGTAAGAATGCAGACTCAGCACAATATATGGGGCATGTACTTATTTACTAGTAACTTGCCTGTCATAAAAGACGGTGTCATGTGTTATGTTCATTTGGTAGTGCTGTATCTCTCCGTGCTGTCTCTGTGTGCCCTCTGTCTCTCTCTGTGCATCCTCTAAGTGCTCCCTCTCTCTCTCTGTGAGTCCTTTGTCTCTCTGTGAGCTGTCTCTCTCTCTGTGCTGTCTCTCTCTTTGTGTGCCCTCTCGTTCTCTCTGCACCCTCTCTCTCTCTTTCAGTGCATCCTCTCCTCTTTGTGTGCACTCTCTCTCTGCGCCCTCTCTTTGTGTGTGCAGTCTTTCTCTGTGTCCTCTCTCTGCTCTGTGTGCTCTCTGTCTCTCTCCCTCCCCTTTCTCTCTCTCCCTCCCTCTCTCCCCCTCTTTATCTCCCTCTCACTCTCTGCCTCTCTCTCTCTCTCCCTCTCTCTTTTTTTCCTCTGTCCATATCTTTCTCTCCCTCCCCTCCCTTTCTCTCTACCTCTCCAGTATGCAGCATATTTGCAATTTCGTGGCTGTGCCACGCATGCGCATTATCGTGGCTGTGTCGCACATGCGCACAAACGCTGCAACTACCAGCAATTAGGATGTGTGCATCGCCTGCGCATAACGCATCATGCAGGCGTTACTCACATCTGTTAACTATTATAGGTGATAGAGACACAAAGCACCTATCAGTTATTTAAAGAAAAGCAGCGGCTGCAAAGGCAAATAAAATATTAGCATGTATTAGGAAGGGTATAGAAGCCAGGGAAGAAGATATAATTCTGCCATTATACAAATCTCTAGTACGCCCTCATTTGGAATATGGAGTACAATTTTGGGCACCACCTCACAAAAAAGACATTTTAGAGCTGGAAAAAGTACAGAGAAGGGCTACAAAACTAATAAGGGGAATGGAGGGGCTAAGTTATGAAGAAAGACTAGCAAAATTAAACTTATTTTCGCTTGAAAAAAGGCGTCTAAGAGGAGATATGATTACCTTATATAAATACATCCAGGGTCAATATAAGGCTTTGTCAAGTGAACTTTTTGTAGCAAGAGATTTTCAACTGACAAGAGGACATCCGTTGAGGTTAGAGGAAAAAAGATTTCACCTTAAACAAAGAAAAGGGTTCTTCACAGTTAGGGTGGTTAAACTGTGGAATTCTCTACCAAAGGAGGTGGTGACAGCGAATTCGATAGACAACTTCAAAAAGGGGTTAGATATATTTCTGAATAAAGAGGGCATTCAAGGCTATCCTAGATAACTAGCAAGGAATATTGATCCAGGGAGAAATTTGATCGCCAGATTCTGGGGTCAGGAAGGAATTTTGCTTTTTTTTCCCCTTATGAGACAATTGGCAAAGTTTCAATGGGTTTTTTTTTATGTTTGCCTTCCTCTGGATCAATTAACAATAATTAACAATTAACAATAATAATAAATAGTCCAAATTAAAAAGATCAATAGAGATCTAAAAAGGTTGAACTTGATGGACTAACTCTTTATTCATTCTCCAATACTATACTATTAATAATTATTTAATCAATAATTTAATTAATAACTAATCCGCATATTGCAGATCAGAGGAGATCTTAACAGGTTGAACTTGATGGACTGAAAGTCTTTTTTCAACCTTAAATAATAAAAATTAGAGAAGTTATAGGTGATACTAGAAATTGTGCAAAAATAGTTTATACAATTGAGAGGTTGTATTTATTTATTTTACCTTAATTAAAGTGTTTTCTGTTTATCAATAATAGTTATAGTAAAATAGTGTAGTAGAATTAAGTAACAAAAAAACTATTATGAATTCTGATATGAAACCTTGTGTCTTTCTATGTAATTATTAAGCTTTTAGTAGGTTTAAATAAGATACACTTGTATCTTCTAGCCATATTAAATTGGAGCTACGTGTTAACACTTAGCTTGTAAATGTCATCTTAGCACTATTTGCGTGCAAAGATGCATCTTGACTCTGCTTGCAGCCAACTTTGCGCAGTAACTTGCAGAACTGTCAAGAATAGGCTATGTGCTGAGCAACGATAAACCTTGCGCATGTCAATCCTTTGATCTGTCATGCCCTTGACTGTTTTCAATTCAGCTATTAAATTGCAACGTGGTCACACGCAAGCTAGCTCGTAACATGCAAATGCAGGCCGAAGCCCAAAGTGTGCTCCAGAGCACCCGTAAAGGCTGTGAAAGCCCTTATGGGCATCGCTCGAGCAGCACAAAAGCCCCCGCTCTGGGCCCCGAACCTCCCTCCGGCCCCTAAACCTCCCCCTGCTCCCTAAATGTAAGCCCATGCTGCAGGGGTCCCAATCAGGACCCCTTTTGGCTCCCAAAATTAACCCATGGTGTGTGACCCCCACGGGACCCCTGCAGCAGTCAAAGAGTAAGCCTCTGCTGCAAAGGTATTTCAAGTACCCCCGCAGCATCAAAATTTCAAAATTGCTCCCCCCATCGCGACCTCTGCAGTGTCCCCACATTAACCCTTGAAGCAGGGGTCCCAATCGAGACCCCTGCTGCATTCAAAAATAAAATTTCCCTCCTGCGTGTTCTTAAAGGACTGTAAAGTGTGGAGTTCTCATTTAGGTGCTTCAACAAAGTATTAGTATTAGTATTAGACTGCTGAAAAAGGACCTGGTGGTGTGCTGATGTCAGCAGCAAAGAGCAAGCTACAGAGAGGAGCTTGCTGACTGTTCTTGTTTGGATCTATAATCTGATGTGTGATTTGAATTGAGAGACTGAAGTCTGCTCTAGGAAGCTGTTTGCAGTTAAAATACTGCTTTTCCAGAGATTGCTCGCAGAGAAAGCTGTTTGCGGTTAAAAGACTTCTTTTTCAGAGATTGCTCGCAGAGGAAGCTGTTTTCCAGAGATTGCTCACAAAGAAATCTGTTTGCGGTTAAAATACTGTTTCTCCAGAACCTGCTCACAGAGGAAGTTGTTTTCCAGAGAGTGTTTGCAGAGGAAGATGTCTTCCAGAGACTGTGAGTAAATGATTATATTTTCCTTACAAGGGTCTGTGTAAAGTAACCCCAGGGAGAAGTCAGTTGCACAACTGGGAATGTTACAGCCCTTTGCTAAAGGCCTATTAAGGTTCCCAGGAGGTTGGAGCATTTTGGAGAGAAGGGTGGGCCAAATGCTCCCCTAAACTTCTTATAAGTTCAATGCAAAAGTGGTGTAAGGAGAAAAACTCCAAACAAGCAAAGCCATGGTGGAAGTAATCTGTGTGTTGCTATATACATATTTATATACACAGAAGTAAGTTATGTTCTTGTGCATTTCTGGATTTTAAATAAAAAGAATAAAAGATTATGTGGACTCTCTGCCGTTTTTATATAAAGTAACAGGCCAATCTACCACAATATATATATATATATATATATATATATGCTAGTGACTTGCCCGTCAAAAATTACGGCAATTAAATGTGAAGGCTGACAATGCTGTTTGCCACAATGAGAGGATCTCACCGATTTAACTTGCGGGTGTCGCGATGAGCACTTTGCAGCTCATTGCAGGCCGCGTCTAACCCACCACTTTAATGCCTCACAATGAGCACCTTTGGCACGCTCATTGCAATCCCTGAAATGAGCGCCGAGCCACTCTCCCACTTCACCATTCATTTCATGCGTCGTCCTCGTACCTCGGGAATCATTGCGAGCCTCTTCCCACTTTCTGAGCCCTGTGTCTGTTGCCCCCCTCTCCCTTCCATGTGTCTGTTTCCCCATCCTTTCCCCCTCTTCCTGCCCTGTGTTTTTCCCCCTCTTATTTTCCTGCCCTGTGTCTCTTTTTCCCTTCTCTCACCCCTGTGTCTCTTTCCACTCTCTCCCCCTCTCCCTCCCCTGTGTCTTTCTCCCTGTGTCTGTCTCCCTGATTAAGTCTAGCGTGGCTCCCGTTGAGTGCCTATCTATCCTTTTTTCAAAGTCTTGCAGGCTTCGTGATGAGCGCCTAAGTTTTACTGCCTTCAGTCTCGTTTTTAGCCTTTTCAAAACAAGTACGGGTTTACAGCTGCCATTTTTGTCCTCGCTTAGCCGATTTCTGATCTACAAAAAAACGCTAATTAAAACTCAAATTAGCTTTCAACCTAGTTAGGTTGAAAGCTAATTAATAGTTAGGTTGAAAGACGCCAATTAATTAAAAAAATAACTGACAACTTCACACACAGCACAGGGGGAGAGGCAGGGAGCCTGTGAGTTCACAGGCTCCCTGCCTCTCCCCCTGTGCTGTGTGTGAGGTTGTCAGTTATTTTTTTAATTAATTGGTGTCTTTTGGCGGTCTTCCGACAGTTTCCAAGTTAAGTGCTTGAAAAAAATGGCGACAGTTAAAGTTGCAAAGTGTTATGTGCCTTGCTCTCATCCTGTGCCTTCTGCGCTCATTGCCAGCCTTTTTCAAAGTCTTGCGGGCCTCGCGATGAGAGTCTGCGGCACTCATTGCATCCCCCATAATTTCAAAGTCGTGCGTGCCTCGCTATAAGCGCCTTCAGCGCTCATCACGAGACCCGCAATGTGCGCTTTTTTGAATTTCTAAAAAAAAAAGTTAATAAACTTGTTTCCTGCCCAAGTTTCTCAGAAATACATTTTATGCACTACACTCTCGGAAAACGCAGTGGGGACATGCAAATTAGACCACAATGCACACTCACTTCATACCATTTTATACATGGCAGTAACCGTGAAACAATGGTGTATGTGGCTAAGTGACCTGGTTTTTGAATAATCCATCCGTTGCTATGCCTAAAACTTTGAAATACAGTAAGCATATGCTTAAAAGGAGCCATGTATAAAATAGTATGGATTGACAGAGTGAGTTTGCATTGTGGTCTCATTTGCATGTCCCCGCCCAGTTTTCCCAGAATGCCGTGCATAAACTGCATTTCTGAGAAACTTGAGCAGGAAATAAGTTTATTAACTTACTTTTTTTAGACATTAAAAAAGAATCACTGATGTACTATTCATTGTTTGTACTACTGTACTTTGTAAGGTGGAGGGCTTCTATCACTCTTGGCCCACCATGTGAGAAACGATCGCTGTATATACCTACCTCCTACCTACCTACCTACATCTATATAATGTTTGCATTGTTATCATTGTATGTTAAAAGGTTTGAAACGTTAATTTATTGAATGTCACTAAAGATTTATGTCATTTGCAGTAGAAACATTTGTTAACAAAATTCAATGTATAATTAAATAGAAGGGATTCATCCAGGGAGTATTCCGATCGCCATTTCAGGGGGTCAGAAAGGAATTAATTTTTTCTCCCTTTTGAGACAATTGGCTAAGTTGCAATAGGGTTTTTTACTGTTTGCCTTCCTCTGGATTCAATACCTATGTACTTTACCAGGAGTTTAAATACAAGTTGTATGTTAATAAGCAGTCTGTCATAGTTGAAGACACTCATTTAGAGAAAATTCAACGATTTCATGTTAGTATTGTTAAAAAAAAAATCATTACCCACTGTTTACAATATAAGTTGCATATTATAAACCTTTATGTAATCGTTCACATTACGTATTCACAGACATTTTATGGATTGTTATTTATATATATGTCTGTGTCTGGATTTATGTGTGTGTGTACATGTGTGTCTGTATATGTATATATATATATATATATATATATATATATATACAGTATATATATATATATATATATATATATGCGTATATATATATATATATATATTTGTCTGTGTGTATAAATATATAGTATATGTGTGTGCATATGTAAATATACAGTATATATGTGTCTGTGTGTGTATATGTGTGTGACCTTTAATGTGACCTATAAACTGTACAACTCAATTGAAAAACAAACTGAAATCTTTTAGGTAGAGGGAAGAAAAAATATAAAAATAAAATAATATGGTGGCATAAGTATTCACACCTTTAAACTAATACTTTGTTGAAGCACCTTTTGATTTTATTACAGCACTCAGTCTTTTGGGGTATGAGTCTATCAGCATGGCACATTTTGACTTGGCAAGATTTGCCCACTCTTCAATGCAAAAACACTCCAAAATCTGTCAGATTGCGAGGGCATCTCCTGTGCACAGCCCTCTTCAGATCACCCCACAGATTTTCAATCGGATTCAGGTCTGGGCTCTGGCTGGGCCATTCCAAAACTTTAATCTTCTTCTGGTGAAGCCATTCCTTTGTTGATTTGGATGTATGCTTTGGGTCATGTTGAAAGATGAAGTTCCTCTTCATGTTCAGCTTTCTAGCAGAAGCCTGAAAGTTTTGTGCCAATATTGACTGGTATTTGGAACTGTTCATAATTCCCTCTATCTTAACTAAGGCCCCAGTTCCAGATGAAGAAAAACAGCCCCAAAGCATGATGCTGCCACCACCATGCTTCACTGTGTGTATGGTGTTCTTTTGGTGATTTGCAGTGTTGTTTTTGCGCGAAAAATATCTTTTGGAATTATGGCCAAAAAGTTCAACCTCGGTTTCATCAGACCATAACACATTTTCCCACATGCTTTTGGGAGAATTCAGATATGTTTTTGCAAAATGTAGCCTGGCTTGGATGTTTTTCTTCGTAAGAAAAGGGTTTCGTCTTGCCACTCTACCCCATAGCCCAGACATATGAAGAATACGGGAGATTGTTGTCACACTTACCACACAGCCAGTACTTGCCAGATATTCCTGCAGCTCCTTTAATGTTGCTGTAGGCCTCTTGGTAGCCTCCCAGACCAGTTTTCTTCTTGTCTTTTCATCAATTTTGGAGGGAGCTCCAGTTCTTGGTAATGTCACTGTTGTGCCATATTTTCTCCACTTGATGATGACTGTCTTCACTGTGTTCCATGGCATATCTAATGCCTTGGAAATTCTTTTGTACCCTTCCCCTAACTGATACCTTTTAACAATGAGATCCCTCTGATGCTTTGGAAGCTCTCTGTGGACCATGGCTTTTGCTGTGGGATGCGACTAAGAAAATTTCAGGAAAGACCAACTAGAGCAGCTGAACTTTATTTGGGGTTAATCAGAGGCACTTTAAATGATGGCAGGTGTATGCTGACTCCTATTTAACACATTTGAAATGTGATTGCTTAATTCTGAACACAGCTACATCCCCAGAGGGTGTGCAGACTTATGCAACCACATTATTTTTCTTTTTTTCTTTTTCTTCCCTCCACCTAAAAGATTTCAGTTTGTTTTTCAATTGAGTTGTACAGATTATAGGTCACATTAAAGGTGGAAAAAGTTTTGAAATTATTTATTTTTGTCTCATTTTTTATCAGCACAGAAACCTGACATTTTAACAGGGGTGTGTAGACTTTTTATATCCACTGTATATATATATATATATTGAATTGAAGAGGGGGGTTGAGGAGAGAGGATGAGGAGGGGGGTTGTGGAGAGAGGATGAGATGGGAGGATGAGGAGGGGGTTGAGGAGAGAGTATGAGGGGGGGGGCTGAGGCTGAGGAGGGGGGCTGAGGAGGGAGGTTGAGGAGAGAGGTTGAAGAAGGGGGGTTGAGGAGGGGGTTTGGGGAGGTAGGATGAGGAGGGGGGTTGGGGAGGGAGGATGAGGAGGGGGGGTTAAGGAGAGAGGTTGAGGATGAGGAGGGGGGTTGAGAAGGGGGGTTGAGGAGGGGAAGCGGGTTTGAAGAGGGGGGTTGAGGAGAGAGGATGAGGAGGGGGGTTGAGGAGAGAGGAAGAGATGGGAGGATGAGGAGGGGGTTGAGGAGAGATGATGAGGAGGGGGTTGAGGTTAAGGAGGGGGTTGAGGATGAGGAGGGGGGCTGAGGCTGAGGAGGGGGGTTGAGGAGGGAGGTTGAGGAGAGAGGTTGAAGAAGGGTAGTTGAGGAGGGGGTTTGGGGAGGGAGGATGAGGAGGGGGGTTGAGGAGGGAGGATGAGGAGGGGGGTTGAGTATGGGGGTTGAGGAGGTGGGTTGAGGAGATAGGTTGAGTAGGGGGGTTGAGGATGAGGAGGGTGTTGAGGAGGGGGGTTGAGGAGAGAGGTTGAGGATGAGGAGGAGGTTTGAGGATGGGGGTTGAGGAGAGATGTTGTGGAGGGGGGTTGAGGAGTGAGGATGAGGAGAGAGGAGGGAGGGTGAGGAGGGGGGTTGAGGAGAGAGGATGAGGGGGGTTGAGGAGGGGGGTTGAGGATGAGGAGAGGGGTTGAGGAGATAGGATGAGGAGGGGGTTGAGGAAAGAGGATGAGGAGAAAGGATGAGGAGGGGGGTTGAAGAGAGAGGATGAGGAGGGGGGTTGGGGAGGGGGTTGAGGATGAGGAGACGGGTTGAGGAGTGGGAGTGAGGAGAGGGGTTGAGGAGAAAGGATGAGGAGGGGGGTTGAAGAGAGAGGATGAGGAGAGGGGTTGAAGAGAGAGGATGAGGAGAGAGGATGAGGATGGGGTTGAGGAGAGAGGATGAGGAGGGGGGTAGAGGAGGGGGGTTGAGGATAAGGAGAGGGGTTTAGGAGGGGGGTTGAGGAGAGCGGTTGAGGAGAGAGGATAAGGAGGGGGGTTGAGGAGATAGGATGAGGAGGGGTTTGAGGAGAGAGGATGAGGAGAAAGGATGAGGAGGCAGGATGAGGAGGGGGGTTGAGGAGGGTGATAAGGGAGGGGAAGGTAAAGAGACATGAGTGAGAGGGGGGAAAGAGACACCTGGAAGTGAAATGGGGGAAAAGACACAGGGAAGGGAGAGGGGGGGATTAGACACAGGGAAGGGAGAGGAGGGGAAGAGACATAGGGGAAGGAGAGGGGGGAGACACATGGGAGGGAGAGGGGGTTAGAGAAACAGGGGAGAGAGAGGGAGACACAAGAAAGGGGCACAGAGGGCACACAAGAGGGGGACACAGAGGGCACAGGAGGGACACAGGTTGCAGCACATTTCCCACCCTCGGCTTATACTCGAGTCACTAAGTTTTCCCAGTATTTTGTGGTAAAATAGGTGCCTCGGCTTATACTTGGGTTGGCTTATACTCGAGTATATATAGTATATATATATATATATATATATATATATATATATATATTTATATATATATATAAATATATATATATATATATATATATATATATATATATATATATATATATATATATACAGTGCATTGCAAAAGTATTCAACCCCCTTGACTTTTTACCTATTGTGTTACCTTACAGCCTTATGTTCAATGTTTTGTTAATCTGAATTGTATGTGATGGATCAGAACACAATAGTAAAAGTTGGTGAAGTGAAATGAGAAAAGTATATATATAAGACTATTTTTTTAGAAATAGAAAACAGAAAATTGGCATGTGCGTATGTATTCACCCCCATTGTTATGAAGACCATAAAAAGCTCTGGTTCAACCAATTACCTTCAGAAGTCACATAATTAGTGAAATGATGTCCACTTATGTGCAATCTAAGTGTCACATGATCTGTCATTACATATACACACCTTATTTGAATGGCCCCAGAGTCTGCAACGCCTACGCAAAAGGCACCACTAATCAAACACTGCTACGAAGACCAAGGAACTCTCCAAACAAGTAAGGGACAATGTTGTTGAGATGTATAAGTCAGGGTTAGGTTATAAAAAATATCCAAATCTTTGATGATCCTCAGAAGCACCATCAAATCTGTCATAACCAAATAGAAAGAACATGGCACAACAGTAAACCTGCCAAGAGATGGCCGCCCACCAAAACTCACGGACCGGGCAAGGAGGGCATTAATCAGAGAGGCTGCACAGAGACCTAAGGTAACCCTGGAGGAGCTGCAGAGTTCCACAGCAGAGACTGGAATATCTGTACATAGGACGACAATAAGCTGTACGCTCCATAGACTTGGACTTTATGGCAGAGTGTCCAGAAGAAAGCCATTACTTTCAGCAAGAAACAAAATGGCAAAAAATTGGGTAAAATTGAACTTTTTGGCCATCAAAGAAAACGCCATGTCTGGCGCAAACCCAACACATCACCCAAAGAACACCATCCCCACAGTGAAACATGGTGGTGGCAGCATCATGCTATGGGGATGTTTTTCAGTACCCAGGACTGGGAAATGGTCATAGTTGAGGGAAAGATGGATGGCGCTAAATACAGGGATATTCTTGAGCAAAACCTGTACCCTTCTGTGCGTGATTTGAGGCTAGGACGGAGGTTCACCTTCCAGCAGGACAATAACCCCAAACACACTGCTAAAGCAACACTTGAGTGGTTTAAGGGGAAACATGTAAATGTGTTGGAATGGCCTAGTCAAAGCCCAGACCTCTATCCAATAGAAAATGTGTGATTAGATTTAAAGATTGCTGTTCATAAGCGCAAATCATCCAACTTGAAGGAGCTGGAGCAGTATTGCAACTATGAATGTGTAAAAATTCCAGTGGTAAGATGTGGCTAGCTCATAGAGACTTATCCAAATCGACTTGGAGCTGTGATTGCCGCAAAAGGTGGCTCTATAAAGTATTGATTTTAGGGGGTGAATAGTTATGCACATTAACTTTTGTCTGTTATTTTGTCCTATTTGTTGTTTGCTTTACAATAAAAATAAAAAAAACATAAAGTTGTGGGCATGTTCTGCAAATTAAATGATGCAAATCCTCAAACAATCCATGTTAATTTCAGGTTGTGAGGCAACAAAACACGAAAAATGCCAAGGGGGTGAATACTTTTGCAAGGCACTGTATGGAAAACGTATTTGATCCCCTGCTGATTTTGAACGTTTGTCTACTGACAAAGAAGCAAAACAGTCTATAATTTTACTGGTAGGTGTATTTTAACAGTGAGAGACAGAATAACAAAAAAAAAAGTAAAAAAAAAAAACGTATGTCAAAAAAGTTATAAATTGATTAGCAGGTCAGTAAGGGAAACAGGTATTTGATTATTTATCAATCAGCAATATTTCTGGCTCCCATGTGTCTTTTATACAGGTAATGAGCTGAGATTAGCAGCACTCTTAAAGGGAGTGCTCCTAATCTCAGCTCATTACCTGTATAAAAGACACCTATCCACAAAAGCAATCAATCAGATTCCAAACTTTCCACCATGGCCAAGACCAAAGAGCTGTCCAAGGAAGTCAGGGACAAGATTGTAGACCTACACAAGGCTGGAATGGGCTACAAGACCATCGCCAAGCAGCTTGGTGAGAAGATGACAAGTTGGTGCGATCATTCGCAAATGGAAGAAACACAAAATAACTGCCAGTCTCCCCCGGTCTGATGCTCCATGCAAGATCTCAACTTGTGGAGTTTCAATGATCATGAGAACAGTGAGGAATCAGCCCAGAACTATACGGGAGGATCTTGATAATGATCTCAAGGCAGCTGAGACCATAGTCACCAAGAAAACAATTGGTAACACACTACGCCGTGAAGGACTGAAGTCCTGCAGCAACTGCAAGGTCCCCCTGCTCAAGAAAGCAAATGTGCAGTCCCGTCTGAAGTTCGACAATGAACATCTGAATGATTCAGAGGAGAACTAGGTGAAAGTGTTGTGGTCAGATGAGACCAAAATCAAGCTATTTGGCATCAACTCAACGGAATGCTGCCTATAACCCCAATAACACCATGCCCATTGTCAAACATTAGGGTGGAAACATTATGCTTTGGGGGTGCTTTTCTGCTAAGGGGTCAGGACAACTGCACCGCATCAAAGGGACGATGGACAGGATTATATATCAAATCTTGGGTGAGAACCTCCCTCCCTCAGCCAGGGCACTAAAAAATGGGTCGTGGATGGGTATTCCAGCATGACAATGACTCAAAACACACAGCCAAGGCAACAAAGGAGTCTTCAGACCTTAATCCCATAGAAAATCTGTGGAATGAGTGGAAGATTCGAGTTGCCAAACATCAGCCTTGAAACCTTAATGACTTGGAGAGGATCTACAAAGAGGAGTGTGACAAAATCCCTCCTGAGATGTGTGCAAACCTGGTGGCCAACTACAAGAAATGTCTGACCTCCGTGATTGCCAACAAGGGTTTTGCCACCAAATACTAATCAGAAGGGATCAAATACTTTTTTCTCTCATTGACCTGCAAATCAATTTATAACGTTGTTGACATGCGTTTATTCTGTCTCTCACTGTTAAAATACACCTACCATTAAAATTACAGACTGATAATTTCTTTGTCAGTGAACAGATATGCAAAATCAGCAGGGGATCAAATACTTTTCCCCCAACTGTACATATATATATATATATATATATATATATATATATATATATATATATATATAAGAGCGAGGCATTTGTGGGCACATTTGCATATCCCAACTCAGCTTCCCAGAATGCAGTGTAATAACTGTTTTTCTCGGAATTCTGAACTGGAAGCAGGTTTTTTAACTTGCTTTAGACATTCAAATGTGAACACAGATGTACTATTTATGTACTATATATATATATATACAGTATATATACATATATATATATATATATATATATATATATATATACTGTATATGTATATATATATATATATATATATATAATACATATGATATATTTTATATTAAATGTATATATATATATATATATATATATATATATATATATAAATGTAACAAACAAACCCTTCCCTCCAACACATATATAGTTTATTACTAGTAACTTGCCCGTCAAAAATCACGGGATAATATTTGAAATGTCTCTTTCCCCCCTCTCCCTCCCCTGTGTCTCTTCCTCCCCTCTCCTTCCCCTGTGTCTCTTCACCCCCCCTCCCCTGTCTTTCTGTACCCCCCTCCCTCCCCTGTGTCTCTTCCTCCCCTCTTCTTCCCTTGTGTCTCTTCACCCCCTCCATCCCCTGTGTTTCTGTACCCCCTCCCCCTGTGTCTCTTTCCCCCCTCTCCCTCTTTTGTGTCTCTTTCCCCCTCTCCCTCCCCTGTGTCTCTTACCCTCCCATCCCTTCCCTTTGTCTCTTTCCCCCTCCCTCTCCTTTGTCTCTTCCCCCTCTCCCTCCCCTGTGTCTCTTACCCTCCCATCCCTTCCCTTTGTCTCTTTCCCCCTCCCTCTCCTTTGTCTCTCCCCCCTCCTCTCCCTCCCCTTTGTCTCTCCCCCCTCTCCCTCCCCTGTGTTTCTTCCACCCCTCTCCCTCCCCTGTGCCCTTTCCCCCTCTCACTTTTCTGTGTCTCTTCCCCTGCCTCCCTCCCCTGTGTCACTCCCCCTCTCCTTCCCCTGTGTCTCTTCCCCCCTTTCTCTCCCCTGTGTCTCTACTCCCTCCCTCCCCTGTGTTCTTCACCCTCTCCCTCCTTTGTATCTCCCCCCTCTCCCATGTGCCTCCCCGTGTCTCTTCCCCCCTCTCCCTCCCCTGTGTCTCTCTTCCCCCTTCTTCCTCCCCTGTGACTCTCTCCCACTATCCCCCTTGTCCCCCCATCTCCCCTATTTGTCCATGCATGGTATGTGCATGCGCTGTCTGTGGTGCACTATGTGCATGCTAATGCTCGGCTTAAGCCACGCATTGCACATGCACTGTTGTCAAAGTGTAGTCGTCCCCCGTCAATGCGCATGCACAATGGGAGTGTTACACACTTTGACAACTATTATTTGTGATATATATATATATATATATATATATATATATATATATATATATATATATATATATATATATTCAGTTAATATAATACATTATAGAGTGATGGGGAGCTTATCCCTGGTAGTCCTAACACTCCCCAGTAGTCCTAACACTCCCCCTCACCTATTGTCCCTTTAGCTGCTGGATTCATCTTATTGCCGGGTGTCACAAGATCTCGCAAGACTATCTTGCGAAAGCCGCTTTTCAGGGGGATTTCAGCAGCTAAAGGGACAAGAGGTGAGGGGGACGCTACTGGGGAGTGAGAGGTTGAATAAAATGTGTCTGGGAGGGACATGCCCCCCTTGTCCCCCACTTCCTACACCCTTGAACAGGAGTATTTGTTAGAAACTGATCATCCCTTCCATTCCCCTTATAGACCATAAGCAGACAAGCTTGCATCAATACATGCAAGCACTGATTTGCATGCCCCTCTCATAAACGCTATCTCCACCAACATATCAATCATGCCTCTAGGTCCTAAAAGACATCAACATTTATTTTTTCTCAATTGAAAACTAGCTTTATGACTTTATCCCTGCTTTATCATTGGCACAATGTTTTCAATATATGTTCAGTATTTTATATATATATATATATATATATATATATATATATATATATATATATATATATATATACAGTATATATATATATATATATATATATATATATATATATTTATTTATTTATTTTTCTTTTTTTTCTTTAATGTGTTTAGATTTTTTTTTACATTTAAATTTTCATTTTTTTTTTTTTTGTATTTTTTTAAAATGTATATTTATTGTATAGTAGTAGTTTAAACCAGTTTCATGAGCTCTCGCTACGAGCCTGGTGGGTAAATATTACAACAGGATCCTTCAGTCCCAGTTGCTGGGATGACATCCTGTGGTAGGAAGCTGAATATTACAAGTGTTTCCAACTTATTGAGGCTGTTGCAAACCTGCGCTTTAATTACAGCAACAAGCTTAGCTTCTGACAAGCTTCTGATTTAAGCTCTCTGGAGTTTTACTGGATTTTTGTAGCTTTTCCTACCTCAGCCGGATCCATTTCGGCAGCCAAGCAGCAAATCCCCACACAGACATGTATCATATACAATTTACAATCTTTGCTCCCAACTCTGATCTCTTATTATTTCCAGAAATATTTGACAGTAAAAAATTAAATATGAGTTAAAAAAAAATCACTGATTTAAAAAGCTTCAGAGATATTAATGAAAACAAATAATAGGAAAAAAACAAATAATTAATAAAACATAAAATAAATGCAATAGACATAAATAAATACAATTAAGAGAAAACATAATGTTAAAAAAAATATATAAACATAAATGGTACAAGTAAAATAAATTTAATAATTAAAACAAATACATGATTTAGAATGTTTTGCAAGATATATAAAAACACATTACACTGTAAATTATTCAACATAAATTTAAATATATAAAAGAATGTTATAAAAAAATACTAACTAGAAAAACTAAAATATGTCAGCAAAGATATTTCGGCAAAATATATAAATCATACAGAAAAAAAAATAAAAAGAATAAATGTTAAAGAAATATAAATATATTATATAGAAAAAAAATACAATAAAAAATATAATGAGAGCATTACAAATTATTTAACATAACAAATTGTTAAGAAAACAGGTCATTACAAAAAATAGAATTAATAAATAGAGATAAATTCATGCAAATAACAATTAAAACTTGTTCGAAAAAATATAAAAAATATTATGGCAATAATTTTAGTTTTTTATGTGAACATCAATAAATGTCTAATAATTCCTGTAAGCTGTAAATGACATGCCAATATCTATGTTTTCCTTGTATTTATTCACATATAAGACTCACTTAAATAAAAATAAAAAATGCTAGACCAATGTATTCATATATGAGTTACAAATGAAAAGTATAAAGAATAATGTGCCCATAACAAGACATTTAAATTAAATAACAATTATTCAATGAGTTCTCTTACCATACAGAGGTAATATGCTGAGTACATTTATATGACTTGTAAATACTCTTATATATGTTTTGATAAACACGATATTTGAGTGACAATATGAAAAATATTTCAAAATATGAATAGAAAGTTGTATTTTATAGTATATGTTGTAATTTTACATATTCCTGCACTAGGGTTGTTGAAAAAATATTTAAAAAATATGTAATATTCACTGAATGTAATCATAACTTATATGTCGTTGTTGAACAGGTTTGCTACTGTTTGGATGTATAAAGTGGATGGAGAAGGGTCTATAATGGGACCATAACAGTGATAAACCTCTAACCTTATGAATTTGTCTCTGCCTTATTATGCCCTCAGTCCGACACAATTTTTTTAATTAATTCATCAGATATCTATCTGGATGGTCTCCTAAAAATTCATATTTCAAAGACCGAATTGTTGACAGCTCTTCCCTCAATTCCAGCACTTGATATCACTATCAAGTCCTCAATAATTTCTACATCCCATGACCTCAATTCTAGGGTTACTCCTTTACATCCAACATTAAATTAATAAAAAATCTTGTTAACACTTCCTAAAATCTTTCCTTTTCTCAAAAGTAATTCACTCGCTTGCTATGTTCTGCCTAAAACTCACTCATGGATAACCTCCCCCACCATGACTTAATCCATCTTAAACATCTCCCCTAGGTTTATGCATCTTACTAGTTGTTTCTCATCTGTCAATCCTTTCATATGACATCCATATCCAAAATCTTTATAAACATTTACAAAACCCTAAGCAGACATCATCTCTCATATCTATCTCAGATCTACAAATACTCCCCCAATAGCTTCCTCTGCTCCACCCACAATTTATTTCTTTCTTTACTCCATCATTACCTCATCCCACTCCCATTTATAGAACATCTCTTGTTCTGCCCACACATTGGAACTCTCTACCTCTGTCTAACTATTCCTCACTCTTCACAAAATACCTTCTGAAATATCTATTCATAAGTATACTCCCTGACAGATTTAGATGACACATTCTCCTCACACTCAGGATGTAGATTAGCAGAAACTAAAATTGTAGATTTTTCTATAGCATAAATACATGTGAAAGGTACTAAATAAGAAGTTGTATTGATGTTTTACAATCTGATATGCTGTTGTCTGTTTTCAGAAGAGTTTACTTTAAATCTAGGACTATATAGGTCTGACGGATCAGGACAGGTATCACTTTAAAGAAGCACCTGCCATCTAGTGGACACATTAGGCATAATAAGAAATATCATGGTTTATTTATAAAAATGTTTTATTTATTTAGCATGTAAGAGAGAAGGTTGATGATCTGTAAGGGATGGTGATCAATGACGATGGGAAGGGAGACGGTTGTTGAACTATATCAGCTGATGATCTATGAGGGGGTGCAGGGAGTGAGTGTATGGTCTGTAGGGATGATGGTCTATGAGGAGATGCAGGGAGAGGATGGAGTGATGGACTATGAGGGATTATGGGAAGAGTGTGGATGATCTGTCAGGTGTGATTATCTATTAGGGGTGGGGGAGAGGTGGATGATTTTTAAAGGGTGATGATGAATGAGGCGGTGCAGGGAGAGGGTGGATGAGCTGTAAGCAGTGATAATCTATGAGCAGGTGATGGAAGACTGGATGATCTATAAGGGGTGA
Source organism: Discoglossus pictus (assembly GCA_027410445.1). NCBI lineage: Eukaryota > Metazoa > Chordata > Amphibia > Anura > Alytidae > Discoglossus > Discoglossus pictus. The sequence continues at coordinate 51,571,954 of CM050174.1, forward strand.
GGATTTATGAGGGATGCAGGGAGAGGATGAATGATCTGTAGGAAGTGATGATCTATGAGGAGGTGCAGTGAGAGGGTGGATGATCTATGAGGGGTGCAGTGAGAGGGTAGATGATCTGTAAGGGATTCTGGTCTTTGATAAGGTACAGGGAGAGAATGCATAATGTATCAGGGGAGATGATCTATGTAGAGGTGCAGGAAGAGGATGGATGATGTATAAGGGGGGTTAATCTATGAACAGGGGCGTAGGAGCTGGTGGGATGGGGGGGCAGATCCCCCCAGATTAAATTAATTGGGGACACAAAACATAGCAAAATTAATCTTAATTATGCATCACTATAGGTTGCCAGCACTATGGAGCAGTAGGTCTTTCCCATGAAAACCTTGAACCATATCTCTTCAATTATATATATAGGTTCAGTATTAAGTCCTCTTTTTAACATATTTATTAATGACATAGAAGTAGGACTCGAAAGTCGTGTCTACATTTTTGCTGATGACACTTGATACAGAGATGAGCAACAAAACTAATAAGGGGAATGGAGGGGCTAAGTTATGAAGAAAGACTAACCAAATTAAATGTATTTTCCACAGAAAAAAGGTGTCTACAAGGGGATATGACTACCTTATTTAAATACATCCAGGGTCAATATAAGGCTTTGTCAAGTTACATAGTTACATAGTTACATAGTAATCAAGGTTGAAAAAAGACTTTCAGTCCATCAAGTTCAACCTGTTAAGATCTCCTCTGATCTGCAATATGCGGATTAGTTATTAATTAAATTATTGATTAAATAATTATTAATAGTATAGTATTGGAGAATGAATAAAGAGTTAGTCCATCAAGTTCAACCTTTTTAGATCTCTATTGATCTTTTTAATTTGGACTATTCATTATTATTGTTAATTGTTAAATATTGTTGATTGATCCAGAGGAAGGCAAACATAAAAAAAAAACCCATTGAAACTTTGCCAATAGTCTCATAAGGGGAAAAAAAAGCAAAATTCCTTCCTGACCCCAGAAACTGGCGATCAAATTTCTCCCTGGATCAATATTCCTTGCTAGTTATCTAGGATAGCCTTGAATGCCCTCTTTATTCAGAAATATATCTAACCCCTTTTTGAAGTTGTCTATCGAATTCGCTGTCACCACCTCCTTTGGTAGAGAATTCCACAGTTTAACCACCCTAACTGTGAAGAACCCTTTTCTTTGTTTAAGGTGAAATCTTTTTTCCTCTAACCTCAACGGATGTCCTCTTGTCAGTTGAAAATCTCTTGCTACAAAAAGTTAGCTTGACAAAGCCTTATATTGACCCTGAATGTATTTAAATAACGTAATCATATCTCCTCTTAGATGCCTTTTTTCTAGCGAAAATAAGTTTAATTTTGCTAGTCTTTCTTCATAACTTAGCCCCTCCATTCCCCTTATTAGTTTTGTAGCCCTTTTTGTACCAAGAGATTTTTCAACTGACAAGAGAGAGGACATCCCTTGAGGTTAGAGGAAAAAAGATTTCACCTTAAAGAAAGAAAAGGGTTCTTTAAAGTTAGGGTGGTTAAACTGTGGAATTCTCTACCAAAAGAGGTGGTAACAGCGAATTTGATAGATAACTTTAAAAAGGGGTTACACATATTTTTGAATAAAGAGGGCATTCAAGGTTATCCTAGATAACTAGCAAAGGAATATTGATCCAGGGAGAAATTTGATCGCCAATCTCTGGGGTCAGGAAGGGATTTTGCTTTTTCCCCCTTATGCGACAATTTGCAAAGTTTCAAGGTTTTTTTTTCTGTTTGCCTTCCTCTGGATCAATTATCAATTAACAATTATTAACAAATAATCCACATATTAAAAGAATCAGAAGAGATCTAAAAAGGTTGTACTCGATGAACTAACAGTCTTTATTCAACCTCAAATACTATGTAACTATGTTATATATATATATATATATATATATATATATATATATATGTATATATATATATATATATATATATATATATATATATATATATATATATACTGTATATACTCGAGTATAAGCCGTGTTTTTCAGCCCTTTTTTTAAGGCTAAAAAGGGCCCCCACGGCTCATACTCGAATCACTCTCCCCCCCGTGTCTCTCTAACCCCCCCCCCCCCGTGCCTCTCTAACCCCCCGTGTTGAGGAGGGAGGTTGAGGATGAGGAGGGAGGATGAGGAGGGAGGTTGAGGATGAGGAGCGGGGTTGAGGTTGAGGAGGGAGGTTGAGGAGGGGGTTGAGGATGAAGAGGGGGTTGAGGATGAGGAGGGGGGTTGAGGAGGGAGGTTGAGAATAAGGAGGGGGGTTGAGGAGGTATGATACATTTGGGAAACCTTGCATGTTTGTGAAGTATATAATAAACTAACAATATTTGCAGCTGGCTATGTAGCCATGAGGATTCAGAAGAGATCTAAAAAGGTTGTACTCGATGAACTAACAGTCTTTATTCAACCTCAAATACTATGTAACTATGTTATATATATATATATATATATATATATATATATATATGTATATATATATATATATATATATATATCTATATACATATATATATACTGTATATACTCGAGTATAAGCCGTGTTTTTCAGCGCCTTTTTTAAGGCTAAAAAGGGCCCCCACGGCTCATACTCGAATCACTCTCCCCCTGTGTATCTCTAACCCCCCCTTGCCTCTTTAACCCCCCCATGTCTCTCTAACCCCCTGTGTCTCTCTAACTCCCCCGTGTCTCTCTACCACCCCGTGTCTCTCTAATCCCCCTGTGTCTCTTTCACTCCCCCCTCCTCATCCTCAACCCCCCTCATTCTAAACCCCCCTCCTCACTTTACCCTCTAAATACCTCCCCCTCTCCCTTTCTCCTAACTTACCTCCATCTGCAGCTGCTCCTCCGGCATCCACTCCTTCCTGCGTCAGCACCCGGTATATGCTTATGACATGATGTCACATACGCGCCACGTCATTAGCATTGGCTGGGTCAAGACGCAGGAAGGAGCGTGGAGGCCGGAGGAGAAGCTGCAGATGGAGGTAAGTGAAGGGAAAGGGAGAGGGGGAGGTATTTAGAGGGGTAAAGTGAGGAGGGGGGTTTAGGATGAGGAGGGGTAAAGTGAGGAGGCGGTTTTAGGATGAGGATGGCGGGGGTGTTAGGATGAGGATGGGGGTTTAAGATGAGGATGGGGGGTTTAGGATGGGGGGTTAAGGATGAGGATGGGGGGGGTTGAGGATGGGGGGTTGAGGAGGGGGGTTGAGGTTGAGGAGGGGGGCTGAGGAGAGAGGTTTTGGAGGGGGGGGCTGAGGAGAGAGGTTGAGGAGGGAGGTTTAGGATGAGGATTGGGAGTTGAGGAGGGAGGTTTAGGATGGGGATGGGGGGGGTTGAGGAGGGGGGATTGAGGATGGGGGTTTGAGGATGAGGATGGGGGGCTTGAGGATGGGGGGGTTGAGGATGAGGATGGGGGGTTGAGGATGGGGGGGTTGAGGTTGAGGAGGGGTTTAGAATGAGGAGGGGGTTTAAAATGATGAGGATGGGGGGGTTGATGAGGGAGGTTTAGGATGGGGATGGGGGGTTGAGGAGGGGGGATTGAGGATGGGTGGTTGAGGATGAGGATGGGGGTTGTGGAGGGGGGATTGAGGATGGGGGGGTTGAGGATGGGGGGTTGAGGATAAGGAGGAAGGATGGGGAGAGAGGATGAGGAGGGAGGTTGAGGATCAGGTGGGGGGTTGAGGTTGAGGAGGGGGTTGAGGATGAGGAGGGGGGTTGAGGAGGGGGTTGAGAATGAGGAGGGGGGTTGAGGAGGTAAGTTGAGAATGAGGAGGGAGGTTGAGGATCGGGGGGTTGAGGATGAGGATGGTGGGTTGAGGAGGGGGGATGGAGGATGAGGATGGTGGGTTGAGGAGGGAGGTTGAGGATGAGGAGGGAGGATGAGGAGGGAGGTTGAGGATGAGGAGCGGGGTTGAGGTTGAGGAGGGGGTTGAGGATGAAGAGGGGGTTGAGGAGGGGGATGAGGATGAGGAGGGGGGTTGAGGAGGGAGGTTGAGAATAAGGAGGGGGGTTGAGGAGGTATGATACATTTGGGAAACCTTGCATGTTTGTGAAGTATATAATAAACTAACAATATTTGCAGCTGACTATGTAGCCATGAGGATTCCCTGGTGGTCCAGTGGTTAGGTTGCTGTGCTTTCACCACTGCAACCTGGGTTTGATTCCATTTAGGAAAACAAGAGCTCACACCACCCTGAAGCCTAACAGTGTTGGGCCTGGTCAGTACTTAAGTAGGAGACAACCTCGGAATACCAGGAACTGTATGCTGTAGCCCACTGGAGAAGGAACTGGCAACCCACTCAGTATCTCTGCCACGAGAACCAAGTGGATCAGCATGACCATGGACATAAAGATGTGTCTGGTGTGTTATGGTCCATGAGCTTCCAAAGAGTCGGAAACAACTGGACACATATATTTTTAGCCATGAGCATAAAACCATTGTTTTAAAGAAAATCTTAGTTAGGCTATTGTATATATATTTTCCTCCAGTATTTTCTGACAGAGCAGAGAAAGCAGTGTTGGTCCTGTACTGCTGAACACTAGCCTGTGGACTTCTGAATTTCCCTACTGTGTACAGGTGAGGGACTCACTGCCTCAGACATTCTAATTTCTTAACCTGTGCACATGAAGAAAAATACTGAAATCTAGAACTTTGTAACTTTAAGATATTAACTGACTTAGAGCCTGAGGGTGTGTACTTATCTATTTAACAATGGAGGTAGGGGTGAGGGAGAATGGAGAATGCTTTGTTATCTAATTGGAGCTTTTAGGATTGGACCCCCGCACATGCTCAGAAGCAGGAAGACTCTATTTTTTAATGGGAGTCTATACCGTGACATGAATACCTCTCTATTTCTGACTGAGGGGGGGGGGGGGGGGGGTTAGAGAGTGGCATTAGTACCTCTCTATTTCAGACTCTGCATCTATAGAGTGGCATTAGTACCTCTCTAATTCTGACTGCGGGTCTATAGAGTGACATAAGTACCCACCTTTCCCTGTTACTAATATGGACTTTACAGCTTTTATAGGAAGTGAACAATTTTCTATTACACTCTACAGACCTGTCTAGTAATAAACTCACTGATTGTAGAACTGGAAAAACTATCAGAAAATTGGCCCAAATCTCAGGAAACACTAACTGCACTTTTAAGACTTTTTTTCGGGTTCTATAGTTTTTATTTGTTCCTCTATATAACAGTTTTCATTTTTAAGTGAACAGTTTCTGCTTCCAAACCCCTCCAATAAAACATTCATCCCTTCGTGGGTGGAAGCGTCTGCTTTAGGTAATATTACGTGCTCAGGGAGCTACGCAAGGTCACAATCAGTGCTCTCACAGCTGCACACTCAGACATGGGATGGATGTCTTGGGCTGACATCTGGCAGGAGCTATGTCTGATGTCTAATGTACAGTAGCTGTGCAATATCTCTTTAAATATAACTTTTTTGGCAGTAATGCATATATAAGAGGCGCTGCTGGACAGACAGCAAGCGTGCAGGTATCTAGTGACGGTATAAGGGTTAAAGTACTACTGAACTGTAATATTTATAGTCTGCTCTTTTAAAGAACGTGACTTGCTAATATAATAAAATGTTTTAAATAAATAATAATAAATATTAATAATATTAATAACAATAATAATAATAATTATAATGAATAACCATTTATTTTTAATTACTGTATTCAATTTTGCTTAATGCGGATGGACATTTTGTCTTTGTTCCTAAAAGGATTAGAAATTTCCTCTGAGGAGTGAATTCAGATAAGATTTCTATTCAATTCTGTTGAAAATGTCCTTTGCATAAGTTTCCTGGGTGCTTTACATCAACTTACATCCTGAGGTAAGTTACAAAATGTCCTTTGCATATAAAATTTGACAATAGAATAAGATGGTATAGGATAATCCTCCCCACTCAAGATACAGATAGGCTACCAGTATAACAGGGAATTTACCATTATACAATCAGTCTATAAAAATACTTTTATGTTCCTGTCTAGCATACATCCTTTCACAATATTTCACAAGCATGTACAATTTTTACTAAACTACAGAAGTTCTTTAAAGGGACATTCAAGATTCCTGGATTTTACTTTGTAATAAAATATCCCTGTTTCTATTTAATGTTGTCTGTTACCCATTAAGCAAAACTGTTGAATTCAGTTTTGCTTTAAGCGTAACAGACATTTTACCTTTGTAAATAACATGATTCCATTTCTGTCATCTTAAAAGGATATTGAAGGTTCCTGGATGTTGCTATGTATACAATATACCTGTGTATCTATTTACTTTTATTTACTTTATTTTATTAAGATGTGCTTATGAGCTCAGTTTATACTGCCTAAAATCAAACAAATAGTCCCTGTATGAGTCTTCCAACTGCAGCAAATGCAGACACAGAGGCCCTCATTCAATTGCGATTTGGACAATTGAATAGGGCCCTAAATAAGCACATAGCATATTTTTTTTAAAGAAGTTTTTAGTTAGTGAAAACCTTGCATTTGGATAGGTTTTTACTAACTAAAAACTTCTTTAAAAAAAATATGTTATGTGCTTATTTAGAGGCCTATTCAATTGGCCAAATTGCAATTGAATGAGGGCCACAGTCTGTAGGGCTGGATGTGCATGTAGTGTTCTAGCCAGGGACCAAGTCTCAGCAGCATGTTGCAGAATGTTGCTGAGAGATGGTCATTGATTGAGTAGTATGGTAAGCTGCACACTTAGTACTACAGAGCCCTATTAAATTAGCTGTGCTTGAAAACCTGTAGCTTGTATTGTAGAAAGTAAGACTTACGGCTATTAAATTAGCCCTGTAAAGCAGGCCGCTGACGATCTGCGGGTTAGCTGCAAAAAAAGCCTACAGGATGAGGACCGTTGAACTTCGCAGACGTAAATCCTTTGCTCTGTCAAGCCCGTAACCACTACAATTCCAATTATGGTATTAAACTGCAACAAAGTCACTAGCGAGCAAGCCCGTAACACGCAAATGTAGCCCAAAGCCCAACGAGTGCTGGAGAGGACTCGCAAGGGGGGTAAAGTCCCATCCGTAGCACTTTAATTGCAAATAACAAAACACTACTGTACTAATATTAAAAGTGAAATTGATGTTAGGCCTTAGAATTAATAGCACAACATTCTCAAGCCTGCAAATCGTCACCGAAAAATACTTTATTTCAAGTATAATATTTGTGTTATATCTATCCCGGCAACCAATGTGTTAATACATGTGATGAAACAAGCATGTAATAGAATATCATATTTGCGGTTTTATTAATATTGCATTATAACTGGAATGTGGGTCCGATCGTAACTCGTAATTGAACCCCCGTAAGACTTTGAAACCCAACCTCCATTTTTCAGTAACACTATGATAATGATCTCTGTTTCCATTGGCTTCATCTAAAACCGTAACCACAGGTTTGCTTAATTGATCACCTACAATGCCGCAAATCCGACGGCCGACAAATGGTTTACGGGTTTGCGTCTCAAGTTCGTAACGCAGCCCCTTATTAATATTATTATATTTTATTTGTAATGCACCAACATATTCCGTAGCGCTGTACAGGGGATAAGAACAAGGGAAATACAAATTTAACAATTCAGAAGTTGAAGGGCCCTGTTTTGAGCTTAGAATCTTAGCAGAAAGTGCTTTATTCCAAAGCACCCTACAAGACTGGAAACTTGCTACTTACAATCTAAAGGGAATGAAAGGGCAGAGACCTGGCGAAGAGTAAGAGATAAGGAAAAGCAAAGATCAGGAAGCAAGTGAAAGAAAGAGTTTTATTTAGTGGGAGAGGGGAGGGATCTGAGGTGAAAGAATAGTATGTTGGCTGACCCCTAGTGTTGAGATGACATATCTGCAAGTAGGAAGTCAGGAATTTTCCATGGATCTATAAATTGATGAATCTGAATTGGGGTAGGTGGGTGAGGGATAGGGAGGGAGGGCAGTTTCTTGAGAATCTCACAGATGTAGTAAGCCTTAGGCAGGGTGAATTAGCACTGAAAGAAAATGGAAGCATGGATTGAAGGACAGATAGAACAGGTTAGAGGAGATCGAGAGAGGAATGAGAAGGAGACCTTAGGAGACATGAAAGAATGGAGATATGTGAGGAGAGAGAGGAAAGTTGAGGTAATTATGCAAACCATAAATGGGGAAAGGATGGGTGGAGATGGAGGGAGTCAAGCTGGGTATAGTAAACAGTTAGGAACTAAAAACAAAAATATAGAAATATTTATATCTGCCAAGATATGATAACATGCATACAGTAGTGATATTATTAAAGATATTGGCTCCAGGGATGACGCAATTTCCCCTTCTAATTTATTAGCACTGTAACTCTTTCAAGCCCGCAGCCATTGCGGATCTCACGTTGCTTTTAGTGACCAGTAACAGTTAAAACCTTCCCCTTTAAACAAATACAATGTTACACACAAGACAGACTTCCCTGGTTCTTGTTAAATTGAGTTGTTTTTAGACATTTTTAACCTCGGCTGCTGGATTTTGACATTTGAAGCCTCTCATACATTATCTAATATGTCCCGAAATAACATCAACATTTCCAAGACTGTGTGAATCATACATAAGGAGAGGGTCTGGGTTCACTAACCAGCACAACTCTGCAAGGCAATGGCCTATATTCACTAAACTGTGTTAGAATGCAGACAGGATGTTGCATTGTACCACTTATAAAAGTGTTATGTGTTTTAAGACACTCCTCTAGCTTAAATGGCACTGTTCATTAACATATATTTCTCTCACACTCCCTCTCTCTCACACTCCCTCTCTCTCTCACTCTCTTTCTCGCTAACCCTCCCTGCCCCCCTCTCTTTCTCTCTCCCACACACTCTTTCTTTCTTTCTCATTCTCCATCTCTCTTTCTCTCTCTCTCTCTCACATATTTTCTCTTTCTCTCACACTCTTTCTCTCTCTCTTACTCTTTCTCTATCTCAATCTCTCCCCCTCTTTTTCTATCTTGCATTTATTGTTGCCCACTTTTGGGAGTGTGCAGGGGGATTGGGTAGGTGTCAAATTCAATGAAATCCAATTATTTAATATAATTGCTCTTTCTTTCTTTTCCCCACCTGGCTATATGTTGTATTATTCAATTTTTTACTAAAGTGAATCAATCCTGGGAAATTCTTGTTCATACATATTAATTCGTTTTTTGAGGTGCTAATTAGGATTGCAGTCTGCTTATCTGTCTCTGTAGTGGCCAAAATAAAGATCCAAAATGTTATCTGGGAATTAGACCCCTCTCCCACCCTTACCAAGTAATCTATTATTCACATTAGCAAACTGAACTGCAAACTAAAACTCAGAGCCGCGCATTACAAAACTGAATTGCACCTTAGCACTCTGAGCCGCACATTAACACACTGAGCTGCAAGTTAGCATATTAATCCACATATTAACATATACTGAGCCACACATTAGCTTACAGGAGCTGCAAAATCAGTGTTTTTTTTTGTAGGAATGATTCACAGTAGAGAAAATATACTAGTACAATGTATAGCCATTTTTTTAGATTATAATCCTGAATAAATTTGAAATCAATAGGATTTAATTAGTATATAAATTAGTATATTACAGTCAGTCAAATCCCCTTTGAATCCAGAATCCAACTTGGACTCGCGTAGTGAATCTGTGCCAGATTTTTTCATTGGTATTACAATTTCCTTAGGATCAAACGTCTGAGGTTCCAATCTGGAAATTACCCCGCTGGACGCCTCCGCTGACCCCGCTCCAGATATGAAGTCACTGTGTTTACATGACATTGCACATCAAACAAAAGTAATGGGCTTAGCAGATGCCCTAGAGCTGGGGCAACTAATAGATCCAGAGCAACTAATAGGTCTGGGGCAACTAATATATCTGGGGCAACTAATAGATCAGGGCCATTTTTAGGTCTGGTGCAACTAAAAGATCTAGGGAAACTAATAAGTCCAGGGCAACTAATAGATCTGGAGCAACTAATAGATCTGGGGCAATTAATAGGTCTGAGGCAACTAATAGAGCTAGGCCACAAATCTGTAAATTTACATTTTATTATTGAATATATATAAGACTTTAGTCAATATCCTACTGTTGCCACCATTTTTATAGTTCAATATATAATACTTTGGTCAATATGCCACTCTCTCCACCAATTTTATTTTTCAATATGTAAAAATGTGGGCAATATACCATTCTGTTCACCAATTGTATTGTTAACTATGAAAGGATTTGGTCAATAGCCCACACTAGCAATATTATTATTCACCAATTATATTATTCAATATGTAAGAATTTGGCCAGTATTGTACTCTGGTCATCAATTTCATTATTCAATATTAACTGTTTGGTCCATATCCCACTCTCTCCACCAATTTTCCTTCAATAGCACACAACTTTCTGTGATTTTTTCAGGTGAAAGAGAGACTGATGTAAGAGAGTTTGCAGACGAAGGATAAATTGAGTTTCTTATTACTCTTTGCTGCTTTTTACTTTGGCACCTGGAGCAGCGGAGGAGTTAAACTTGACAGGACAAAAACAGAAAAATTAGCTAAACTTCTGGCAGCTTGATTTTCATAAGATTGTCTGCTTTATACATCAAAATTACAGAAACCAGATCGTCCCCAAGGAAAGGACGCAGAACATAATGTCTTATTTTCCTTGAGATGGTTTCTAGAAGTAAATTGTAACATTTTATATAATAAGATACTATATGTAAATAAATACTATCCATTTCTCTCCATACCTAATATTTGCGTTAACCAAGAAAAAATATAATATAATATGGATTTTAAATTATATGTTTAGCAGATAGGATAAAGTGTAATGAAAATATGTTGGATGAGTGCTGACCTCATCTTAATATTGAAGAGTTTTACGGAAAACCTGATATCACTATGACATTATGGTATCAGCTTTCAAAGTCTCATAACAATGTGTTAGACTATTTGCTTACCAAATGCCAAAAATGGGTCTGAACATATCATTATTTTTATATTTATATATATATATATATATATATATATATTTTTTTTTTAGATTTTAAAAAATATGATCAAATATGGAAAAAGATAATTCATATAGATTTGCAAAACAATATAATTGGCCCATGCAGCTTACAATCTGGGTTTTGGGACAAATCTTCTAAGACTTGACCACATCCAGATTTCTTTTAAGTGTCCCCTTGTTTTTCCTTGGAGTCCAAGAGAAAGAGATCTGTGTTTTGTAATGAATATATATATATATATATATATATATATATATATATATATATATATATATATATATACAGTATATGGTTTTACAAATTCCATAAGAATTCCATATACAGAGAAGCCAGGAGTTTGTTCTGAAGTGTATAAAAATATATAGAGAGATCAGAAGTGTGTTCTGTAGTGTATACATCACATATAATAGTTGTGAGCAGGCGGGTTGTTGCTAACGCAAGGTTGTTGCTAACGCCAAATCAAGGGCCACAGTTGCTGGCAAGGAGCGCCTTCGGTGCTCCTTGCCAGCAACTGCACACCTTGCAAAATTTACAGACCTACAACACAAAAATACGAGACGCGTTACGACCCATTACGACCTTTCAAAAATACAACCTTACCGCCCGAAACCCGCGCACATGAAAACATTAAAAACACAAGAAATACACACAACAAATACATAAAAAGGTTACCTACAGCAAGAGGAGGCAGCCAGGACCTCGAAAACTGAACTTACACCTCAATTTCACTTGAATTGAGTTTAGACACCTGAAAATCCCCTACACAAGAGAAAAATGGCAGCCAAAATAAACGAAAACGAGGCTACAGGACTCTAAAGACTCAAAACACCAGCAAACACCTACGGCTTTTCTGAAAAAGACGTACGAGTTTCGAAAATAAAGAAGCAACCCGCGAGACTCGAAAAACATTAGAAACACAATAAATAAACACAACAAACACATAAAAAGCTTACCCAGAACAAGGGGGGGGGGCACCAAGGACCTCTGCAAGTGAAGTTACACCTCGATTTAAGTCAAATTTACAAAGTTTTGACAACCAAAAATCACCTAAGCGAGAGACTAAATGGCCGGTGAACAAAACGAAAATGAGGCTAAAGCACCCTAAACAAGCAAAACACCACCAAACAACTACGGATTTTACGAAAAAGTCGGACGACATCCGCAAACAAGGACGCAAAATCAGCCACAGCCACGTACCACACATTAGGCGCCATTTTACAACACAAACTTACATAATCCGAAAGTACACAGCTACCCTAACGAATTTGGCTCCCGCACGCACACTATTTACACTACACACTGCACACATTCATGACAGAAAAAAAACACAACGCTGCTCATAGCGCACAAACAACCAAGACCATGTTTACTTTGCTATGTTGTGTTTATTCCCCATACCTGATGATGCCAGATGCTGTTTCCACTCTCTCTGCACATGCTGTTATTATTCAAACTGAGGGTTCCATCTTCAGACTTGATAAAGAGAGGTTGAACCTCTTGAAAGCTCGTCATTATAAGTAAGACGTTTGTCCAATACAAAAGGTATCAAATTATATTGCAATACTCATTATTAATCTATATATATTTACATATATATATTAAGAATTACTAAATTACTATATTACTGGACATTCATGGCTGCTTCACTCTTCAATTAATATATATATACTACCGACTTGCCCGTCAAAAATGACGGGGCAATACAATTTTAAGCCATGGGAATGCTGTTTGGCACACAATGTAAAGCGTTTTGTACTCTGAGGACCTTCAGCGCTCATTGCGAGGCTTGCGCTGAGTGCCTTCGGCCTCTCCTGTCGTGTACTTTTGGTCCTCTGAGCACCTTCATGAGTCATGATAAGGAGAGATATATATTTTATATGTAGTTAGTAATAATGAGTCCTGTGTTTCATTGCCTCATTGTGTTTGTGGTGATAGTTGTAGTGCGTTGTAGTGCTTTAATGGCTCGCCTTGCTATGCAAGGCTCACAGGCAATGAGCGCCAAAGGCGCTCATCGCCTAATTGCTATGTGTTAATGGCTCGCCTCGGCGCCCATCGGCTAAGTGCTACGTTTGTGAGGCGCACAGCGATGAATACCTTCGTCGCTAATCGGCTAAGTGCTACTCGTTAACGGCTCACCTCACTTCATGAGGCTCGCAAGCGACGAGCACCTGTGGTGCTCATTGCCTAACTCGTACGCACCACGCAAAGCGTGACGACGTCTCGCACTTTGACAACTATTATTTATGATATATTTATATATTTATATATATATATAAATATTGGTGTTACTCATTCTTTTCAAGTGTTATCGACCAAGAGTAAATATTTTGGAGTGAAAAGCAAATACAATCACTTTCTACAAATTACAGTTATTAATACAGACTTTTAGCCCATAAAGTTCAACCTTTTAAGATCCCCTCTGATCTGCAATATGCAGATTAATTGTTAAAGCATCCATGGAAAGGCAAAAAGAAAAAAAAAAACAAGTGAAGCTTTGCCAATTGTCACAAAGAGGATTTTTTTTTATGAATTCCTGAACCCAGATACTGGTGATCGGATTCCTCCCTGGATCAACACTCTCTCTCTCTAATTAATTAGGATAGCCCTGAATGCCTTTTTTATTTAAAACAATATATATCATTTTTAAAGTTATCTATTAAATCCGCTGTCACCACCTCCCTTGGTAGAGAATTCCACTGATTAAACACCCTTACAGTGAAGAACATTTTTCTTTCTTTAAGGTTGAAACTTTTTACTTCTAATCTCAAAGGATGTCCTCTTTCTTTATAACTTAGCCCCTCCATTCCCCTTATTAGTTTTGTTGCCCTTCTCTGTACTTTTTCCAGTTCTAAAATGACCTTCTTATGAAGTGGTCCCCAAAACTGTACTCCCTATTCCAAATGAGGGCATACTAGGGATTTGTATAGTGGCAGAATTAGAATTGCTTCCCTGGCTTCTATACCCTTCTTAATACATGCTATTATTTTATTTGCCTTTGCAGATACTACTTGGCATTGAGAACTGTTACGTAGGTGGTTGTCCACAAGCCCTCCCAAATCCCTCTTAATATATGATACCCCTAGATTTGCTTAATTAAGTTTAAATTGCATGGCTATTTTTCTTTCCCGGATGCATATTAAATCTCGTCTGCCAGTTAATTGCCCATTTCTCTAATTTATGCAAATCCCTTTGAAGGGAAAGAACATCATTTTCTGATTTAATTACCTTGCACAACTTAGTGTCACCATCAAAAATGGAGACAATACTTTCCAGTCCTACTTCTAAGTCATTAATAAATATGTTAAAAAGGAGTGGACCTAATACTGAACCCTGAGAACCCCCACTTACCACATTAGTCCAATTGGAGTTATTATTATTGTATTATTATTGATATTATTGTAAATTATCCATTATTAACCCTTTTAAATGCTGTCTAACTACAGAAGTGAGGGTTAAAGGTCTATAATTCCTCGGATTTGCTCTTTCTCCCTTCTTAAATATAGGTATCACCTCTGCTTTTCTACAGTCATCTGGTAGCGACCTAGTGTTGAGTGAATCTTGAAAAGTTAGATATAATGGTTTGGCTATTACAGAACCCAGTTCCCTTAGTACCCTTGGATGTATTCCATCAGGACCTGGGGCTTTATTATCATTTATTTTTTCCAACCACTTTTGGATTACTTCCTGCGTTAACCAATTATTTGGTGAAGTTAGTGTCGCTCCTCTCTTGTGTATATAGAATCTATTTAGCTGGTCACTAATTGTCATATTGCCTGTTTCACATTGTAATGCTCTAATAGTCTTACTCTCCTTTACAACTAATTTTTCATTTTCTATTTTGCCAGTCTAATAGCCGTGAAGCCGTCTCTGTCCCCTTTTGTTTGTATAACTTAAATGCCTGTTTTTGACTCTGTATCTTGATCTTTAAATCATTGTTAAGCCACATTGGATGTGATTTACTCCTTTTACTTTTATTCTCACATGGTATATGCCGATGTGTATGTAAGGCTTTAAATGTTGTCCATTTATGTTCAGTATTTTTACCTGTCAGTTCTTTGCCCCAGTCTATACGTTGTATTGCTGCCCTTAGACCATTAAAATCTGCCCTTTTAAAATTAAGAGTTTTTGTTAGCCCCTTACAGTTTTGTTTTTTAATTCAATCTCAAATGAGACTGTGTTGTGATCACTGTTTTCCAACGGTTGCCCTATTTCAACATTTGATACCATATTGGTATCAATATTATTTGTAACTAGCGACTTGCCCATCAAAAATTACAGCAATACCAAATGAAGCTATGGCTATGCTGTTTGCCACACAATGTAAGTCTTTTGCTCCTCTGAGGACCTTCAGCACTCATTGCGAGCCCTGCGCTGAGTGCCTTCGGTGCGCTCATTGTGCGCGCTCATTGTGAGCCTCTCCCCTCATGTCCTTCAAGTTTCCTGCTTTGTAACAATCATTTTCTACGCTCATTGCGAAGACAGATATATAAGTACAGTGTAAAATATAAAATGTATTTATTACAGTGATTTCATAAATTAATATGAATTAATAAATTAATATACTTTACCTATTTATATTTAACATGCAGCAATCAATATGTTGAAGAGCTAACAATCTCTTTGGATTTTACCTGCATCTGAAACTGTACAGTTGGACTGTTGATCACCTGAGGAGAAAGTGTCAGCAATGTGCCAAGTGTGCAGTGTAAATAGGCTGCTTGCGCAAGGCCAAACCATTTGTTTAGGCGTGTAAAGCACCATTTTAGAATTGTAATGTTATTATTTGCAAGTTAGTGTTGTAAAATGGCGTATTTCTATGTGTTACTTGGCTCGCAAACATTTTCCGTCCATTGTAATATATATATATACTAGCGACTTGCCCGTCAAAAATGACGGCAATAAATTGAAGCCTGGCAATGGTGTTTGTCACACACTGCGAGCCTCTCCCCCCTCTACTTTATTGGCCTCGCGATGAGTGCCTTCAGCGCTAATCACGGGCCTCGCAATGAGCGCCTTTGGCGCTCATTGCGAGCCTCTCTACCCCTCTACTTGACGGGAGGGGCTCATTGCGAACCTCCTCCCCCTCTACTTTACTGGCCTTGCGATAAGCTCCTTCAGCGCTCATCTCGGGCCTTGCAATGAGTGGCTTTGGAACTCATTGTGAGCCTCTCCCGCCCTCTACTTCCTCTCCCTTCCCTCTGTCTCTTCCCCCTCTCCCTCCCCTGTGTCTCTTTCCCCCCTCTCCCTCCCCTGTGTCTCTTCCCCCTCTCCCTCTCCTGTGTCTCTTCCCCCTCTCCCTCCCCTGTGTCTCTTTCCCCCCTCTCCCTTCCTTGTTTCTCCTTCCCCCTCCCCTGTGTCTCTTTCCCCCCTCTCCCTCTCCTGTGTCTCTTCCCCCTCTCCCACTCCTGTGTCTTTCTCCCTCCCCTGTGTCTCTTCACCCCGTCTCCCTCCCCTGTGTCTCTGCCCCCCTCATCCCTCCCCTGTGTCTCTCCCCCCTCCGCTGTGTCTCCTCCCCATGTCTATTCCTCCCCTCCCTCCCGTTTCTCTTCCTCCCCTACCGTTTCTCTTCCTCCCCTCCTCTCCATCCCGTGTCTCTCTTCCCCCTCCTCTCCCTCCCCTGTTTCTCTTCCCCCTCCTCTTCTCGCTCCCCTGTGCCTCTCTTCCCCCTTCCCTGTGTCTCTCTTCCGCCTCCTCTCCCTCCCCTGTAACTCACTTCCCCTGTGTCTCTCTTCCCCTCCCCTGTATCTCACTTCCCCTGTACCTCTCTTCCCCTGTTCCTCTCTTCCCCTCCCCTGTATCTCACTTCCCCGGTGTGTCTCTTCCCCCCCTCCTCTCGTGTCTCTATTCCCCTGTCCCTCTCTTCCCATCCCCTGTATCTCACTTCCCCTTTGTCTCTCTTCCCCCCTCCTCTTGTGTCTCTATTCCCCTGTCCCTCTCTTCCCCTCCCCTGTGTCTCTCTTCCCCCCCTCCTCTCGTGTCTCTATTCCCCTGTCCCTCTCTTCCCCTCCCCTGTATCTCACTTCCCCTGTGTCTCTCTTCCCCCCCTCCTCTTGTGTCTCTATTCCCCTGTCCCTCTCTTCCCCTCCCCTGTGTCTCTCTTCACCCCCTCCTCTTGTGTCTCTATTCCCCTGTCCCTCTCTTCCCATCCCCTGTATCTCACTTCCCCTGTGTCTCTCTTCCCCCCCTCCTCTTGTGTCTCTATTCCCCTGTCCCTCTCTTCCCATCCCCTGTATCTCACTTCCCCTGTGTCTCTCTTCCCCCCCTCCTCTTGTGTCTCTATTCCCCTGTCCCTCTCTTCCCATCCCCTGTATCTCACTTCCCCTGTGCCTCTCTTCCCCCCTCCTCTTGTGTCTCTATTCCCCTGTCCCTCTCTTCCCCTCCCCTGTGTCTCTCTTCACCCCCTCCTCTTGTGTCTCTATTCCCCTGTCCCTCTCTTCCCATCCCCTGTATCTCACTTCCCCTTTGTCTCTCTTCCCCCCTCCTCTTGTGTCTCTATTCCCCTGTCCCTCTCTTCCCCTCCCCTGTGTCTCTCTTCCCCCCCTCCTCTCGTGTCTCTATTCCCCTGTCCCTCTCTTCCCCTCCCCTGTATCTCACTTCCCCTGTGTCTCTCTTCCCCCCCCTCCTCTCGTGTCTCTATTCCCCTGTCCCTCTCTTCCCCTCCCCTGTATCTCACTTCCCCTGTGTCTCTCTTCCCCCCTCCTCTCGTGTCTCTATTCCCCTGTCCCTCTCTTCCCCTCCCCTGTATCTCACTTCCCCTGTGTCTCTCTTCCCCCCTCCTCTCATGTCTCTATTCCCCTGTCCCTCTCTTCCCCTCCCCTGTATCTCACTTCCCCTGTGTCTCTCTTCCCCCCTCCTCTCGTGTCTCTATTCCCCTCCTCCTCTCCCTCATGTATCTATTCCCCTGCTTCTCCCCTCCTTGGCCCCGTGTCTCTCACCCTCACCTCATTGCGGTTAATGCGTGCGCGCGCACGCTTATGTGTCGTCTTCGCGTGCGCGCGCACGCTTTGCCGGCCCGGCTACCCGCGCACGCGACGTCTTCGCGTGCGCGCGCGCGCGCACGCTTTGCCGGCTACCCGTGCACTCCTGCAGTAGGGGTGATGGGAGCAATGGTGAAACTGCGAGTTGTCGTCAGTTGCGGCCCTTCCTTTGCGAGGGCCGCAAAGCGTGACGACAACTCGCAGTTAGACAATTATAATATGTGATGTAGTATATTGTGTATCTCCTATGTACATGCCTGGCGGGAATTTGCGCGCCTCCGTCTCCTTTAGCTTTGTTTTCATTTTTTTCATCCTCCATTTTTTTTCTTGCTTAGCCGATTTTTAAGTGCTACCTCATTCCCAGGCATCCTGGCGTTCCCCCCATGTAGTGTGTGAGTGTTTTTTTATTTTATTTTGAAATTTTGTCTTGGTTCTCTTGTTTTTTTGACATTCGGACGTTAAAGTCGTATTTTTGCGAGGTCATTTTTTTGCCCACAAGATTCCGAGGTCAGATTTTTTTTTCTAAGTCCTGCGTTCCTCAACTGCTTGCAGCCTAAGTAAGTCCCACGTTTAACTGCTTGCAGGCTAAGTCCTGCATGTTTCAATGCCTCAACAGATCACCTCGCTTCAAGCTCGGAAGGCTTCTATGCGTTAACGGCTCGCTTTGCAAGGCTCGCAAACGTGACGACAAATCGCAGTTTGACAACTATTAAATGTGATGACTAAATCCAAGATAGCTTAATTTCTAGTAGGCTCTTGTATAACCTGGGTCAGATAATGATCTCTGAGTGTACTCAAAAACCTGCTCCCTTTACCCATACTGCTGGTTTCACTCATCCAGTTTATTTCAGGGTAATTAAAGTCTCCCATTGTTAGAACTTGATCATGCTTAGCTGCATTTCCAATCTGTAACAATAATTGCATTTCTTCACTTTCAATTATTGGGGGTTTATAGCATACTCCAACCAATATTCTTTTGGAATTTGCTCCTCCACTATTTAACTCTACCCACAAACATTCAATATTATCACTAGTTCCAGCTTAAATATCTTCTTTAAATATAGGCTTAAATTCAGGCTTAACATACAGACAAATCCCTCCTCCCCTTTTACCATTGCCCTTATCTTTCATAAATAGGTTATAACTATCCAGATTAACAGACCAGTGATGAGAGTCATCCCACCATGTTTCAGAAATGCCTATTAAATCCCATTTATTTTTTACTGCTAATAATTCTAACTCTCCCATTTTTCCTGGCAAGCTTCTGGCATTAGCAAGCATACACCTTATGTTATGAGTCTGTACATCTGGGGTGCTTGCCACTATACTTGAGTTACTTAGCAGTATCTATACTAACCCTCCCCCATCTCCTTCCACATGACTAGTTAATTTATTCCTTAACCCCTCTACACTTACTACCCCATTACTTCTATTTAGTCCCTCCCCCTCAGCTATTAGTTTAAAAACTCCCCAGCCGTTCTACCATCCTTTCCCCTAGCACAGCAGCTCCCTCTCCATTAAGGTGCAATCTATCACTGCTATAGAGATTGTACCCAAGGGAGAAGTCAGCCCAGTGCTCTAAAAACCCAAACCCCTCCTTTGTGCACCACTTTTTAGCAATGCATTAACCTCTCTAAGCTCCATCTGTCTCCCAGGGCTAGCACGTGGCACTGGTAGTATCTCAGAAAATTCTACCTTGGAGGTCCTTGCTTATTACCTAGTTCTATAAAATCCTTCTTTAGGACACTTCATCTTCCATTAACTTTGTCATTGGTACCAATATGTACCAAGACCGTCGGCTCATTTCCAGCCCCTCACAACAATTTATCTACCTGATCCACAACATACCAAACCGGAGTACCCGGAAGACAGCAAACTGTTTGATTGCTGGGATCTGGGTGACAAATCACCCTTCCTACCATCCTAATAATAGAGTCCCCTACCACCAAAACCTGTCTGTTGCTCTGCCTATTCTGCCCTCCCACTCCTCCATTAGAACTTTTCTCCCGGCTGTTAGAGGTAACATCTGGCATTGCCATTCCTGAATGGACATCCCCAACAGTTTCACTTAATCTGGCAAATCTGTTGGTATTTGCCAACTCAGAACTGGCCTGCCTCCTCCTCCTGATCCCCTTGCTTCCCCTTGTAACTGTAAGCTAGCTACCTCCCTGGACATCCTCACTAGCCCCAACTATTAGTTTAGTAAAAATGTTGCATATTTGTTATAAAATAACTGTAACAAAAGTTGAGTGTATATGTAAGACAGGAATATAAAAAGTGTTTTTATAGAATAGCTTATATATTTGCTGGATCTATTTATATCTAACGGTTTCCCGTCGCGCACGCAGCCTATTTACACTACACACTTCACACATTGCTGACACTTACACCTCAGCTCAACAACAGTGCAAATCTACATTGTATGCTGCAGGAACATTAAAACAGATTGTTAGCTCTACAGCACATTGCTTGCTGCATATATTAATTACAAATAGGTAAAGTATATTAATTTATGATTTAATTAATTAATTAATTATCATGAAAACCTACACAAAAAAATACCCCACAGTATCCAATAAACGGCAAAGCCCTTCACTGCGTGCCTCGCAAGGAGCGACAACGGTGCTCATAGGACGCAAACTACACCAGGGGAGAGGCTTTCAATAAGTGCAAAAAGGAGATCAGCGCGGACCTTACAATGACAGCAAATGCGCCTCTGATAACAAAAAATACACCAACCACGAGGCTCGCAATGAGCACCAGAGGTTACACCCCAATTTAAGTCCAATTTACCGTTTTTAGACACTCGAAAATAGAGAGTAAAAATGGCCGCCGAAACAAATGAAAATGAGGCTACACGACCCCTAAACCTGCAAAACACCACCAAGCACATCTGTCTGTGGCAAACAGCATTACCTGCCTTACAATTTTATTGCCCCATAATTTTTGATGGGCAAGTCGCTAGTATACATATATATTTTAATATATATTATACTAAAATATACAGAAATACCGAAATAATATTTTGCATATCCAATCCATTAAAACCCATTAATAATGAAGCATCTACAAATCTATCTTTTAAATCGTTCTTAACGTCCGGACATTGAAAAAAGTTATTGACTCAAAATACACTGTTTCGAAAACTTCTTATAATCGCACAAGAGGTGAAATGACAAGGAATCCTATCTTTCTTCAAAAATTTAAATATCATAAAAAAGGATTTTTAATTTAATTCTCTCATTGGCATGATGGTAAATGGGCAGAGGCTTGAAAGGGTCACCCACTAATTGGCTATGAAAATAAAAGCAGATTGAGATTTTATTGCCGATGTAGGAAGTCAGAGATATTAAGTGATAAAGTCAGATAGTCATTGATTTTTCTGAGACATTATGTACGATTGATGGGATGGTATTAGTCACGGCCTTGGGAAAATCATTTCACTATAACAAGGTCTGAGATTAAAAAGAAGATTGAATCATTGGATTTTATTCATGTTTTAAGCATTATCATTTTTAGGGGCATATGAAAAAAAAAATTTTTTTGCAAGGGACAAATGTGTCAGATGTAACTAATCTGACAACTTTTAAAATCTTTTATTGTATTGTCTCATAACAGTGGCACTGAAGAGGTGTTGCAATTGTTTTTCTTTGTGCTAGCCCCCCAGTACCAACTTACTCAGTGCACCTCCCCAAGACTCCTTCCCATAACAGCTCCCCTCCCTAAGACCCCTTCCCATAATAGCACTCCTCCCCAAGACCCCTTCCTATAACAGCACCCCTCCCCAAGACCCTTAAATAAAAAAAAAGAGAGGGGGGAGACACAGGACAGGGAGAGGGGGAAGAGATATAGGGGAGGGAGGGGGGAGAGACACAGGGGAGGGAGAGGGGGGAAGAGTCACAGGGGAGGGAGAGTGGGGAAGAGACACAGGGGAGAGAGAGGGGGAGAGACACAGGGGAGGGGGAGGGGATAGAGACACTGGGGAGGGAGAGGGATCAAGAAACACAGGGGAGGAAGAGGAGATAGAGACACAGAGGAGGGAGAGGGGGAGAGACAATTGGGAGGGAGAGGGGGGAAGAGACACAGGGGAGGGAGAGGGGGGAGAAGACACATGGGAGGGAGAGGGGGCAAGAGACACAGGAGAGGGAGGGGAGACACAGGGTAGGGAGAGACACAGGGGAGGGAGAAGGGGGAAAGGGACAGCAGGGGAGGGAGCGGAATGTAAGAGAATCAGCGGAAGGAGCGGGAGAGGCACAAGGAGAGGGGGGGGGGAGACACGCGGGGGGGGAGAGACACAGGAGGGGGGAGGGGTAAAAGGCACATCAAATTTTTTCTTTTCATTTACGATGGGAAAACAACTAGTTTGTATATATGTATTACCACAATATATTTATAAGATATTTTTCAATAAAACAAAACTGAAACAGCTTTGGGTAGGTCTCCTAACTCATGCATTATCTATACCATCCTATCTTATCCTCTTTTATGCTATGCTATGCTTTAAATCTGGGCAATAAAGCAGGCATATGCATAAAAGGAGTCATTTTTAAAACGATAAGGGACTAATGGGTAAAACCTTTGCAGGCTAATTTGCATATCCCTGCTAAGTTTCCCTGAACACAGTTCCCTGAATACAGTTCCCAGAATTTCTCAGAATTCTGAGCAGGAAATAGTTTTTTTTTTTTTTTAAACTTATTTCGATACTATATTTGTTTTAGACATTCACAAGTGTGAACACAGATGCACTATTTATTTACTATACTACTGCAGGGTGGAGGGCTTCTATCGCTCTTTTGCCCACCATATATTAAATGATTGTTGTGGTGAACTACCTACTCATAAGGTCCACAACAACCTTGGATCCTGCTCTATGCTGATGATAGTCAGTAAGCTTGAAACAGCTGTATGTGAATAGGATTCCCAGCTTGTGTATAATTCTAACCTTGGCTTTGCATAAAACGGTGTAATACAGTAGGCATAAGCTTAAAGGAAGCCATGCTTAAAATAGGTTATGGATTGAAGAGTGAGGCATTTGTGGGCACATTTGCATGTCCCTGCGTAGCTTCCCAGAATGTGGTGTAATAACTGATTTTCTCGGATTCTGAGCTGGAAACAGGTTTTCCAACTTGTTTTAGGCATTCGAATGTGAACTCAGATGTACTATTTATTACTTGTACTACTGTATGGGGAAGGGCTTCTATCGCTCTTTTGCCCACCATATATTAAATGATTGTTGTGGTCAAGTACTTACTCATAAGGTCCACAACACAAGCTGGGATCCCACTCCACGCTGATGATAGCCATTAAGCTTGAAACAGCTGTAAGTAGGTTTTCGGATCACTTCTGTGCCAATTATGACCTGACCCTTATTTCTGAGTATTGGGCAAACCATATTCTAGAGTCGTGCAGAAGCCTAGTGGATTCCCCAATTATGAAAAGAATAAAAGTAACATCATTGTTCGGAGATACAGAACAAATGATAACGGTGCATATGCACAATCCTACAATCCTGTCTTCACAATTGGGAGGAATAGAGGTTTCCTTTTGTTTTTACCAAATGCCCCCTTCTTGTAAAATCTACCAAATGTATGGACATGATGTATGTGCCAAAACCCAAGTATGCATATTCTGTGGAAGTGATGAACATGAAGCTAAAATAAATGTGATCTCAGTGGGAAGTCTGACCATCTGCATAAGGATTGTCCTGAAAAATCTTCTTCCAGAAGATGGGAGAAGAAGGATAAATCTGAAACAGAGAAAAAAGAGCCTCGTAAGAGAACCAAGCAGAAGTTCACTCTAAGTGATGAGGAAGAAGAAGACCGGAGACAAATGGGATATAAAAAGAATACATTTGATAAGTGGATAGTTGCAGTCCCTTACCCATATCCTGTCCCAACTGTGGAAGGAAAAAAAAACATCCTAGGAGTCGATTGTTCCATCAACTGGGGTAAGCATGGACATTTCTGGTAACCCAACTCAATCAAAAAAGAGGAGAGGTTCAGCAATAGAACTTTTCAGAAAAAAAGAAAAAATGTCAAAATGGAGGTCTGAAACAGATCTCACTACAGAAATACAGATGGACCCCACAGTTTTTCCCATACTATCACCTGATAATACCAATAATAATGAAAATTCTGTTCTTACAGCCTTTGAGTCTGAAAATTATTTTGAATGTCTGATTTGGTAAAAAAAAAAAAGGAAACCTCTATTCCTCCCAATTGTGAAGACAGGATTGTAGGATTGTAGATGAGGATTGTACATATGCACCATTATCGTTTGTTCTGTATCTCCGAACAATGATGTTACTTTTATTCCGTTCCAGCTGTTAATTTCAGATAGTGAGAAATTAACAGTTGGAACGGAAATGGAAAATAGTCCCGCACCCAGTAAAATTGAGTCTGAGGGTGGGGACTTTGGTGCCAAAGGTGCCAGGTAAGACCTTTTTAACAACTACCAATGTTCCAAGTTAGCACATTAAATGTACAGAGCCTAAAAATCTCTGTACGTAGGACAGCTCTGTATGATTTAAAAAAAAAAAAAAAAAAAAGATATATTATTTTTGCCGGACTGTGGAATTGAAAAAAAGATTTGAAAACAGTGATATAGAAAAAGACTGTGAAAAAAGACCACAAGTGTGGTCCGGAGTTATTGAAAATAAATTTATAGAAGTTGGTATTTTATTTAAAAGTAATAATTTCAAAATTGAAAAATATGAGGAAGTAATATCTGAGCGTCTTTTAATTGTTTTTGTTCAATTTTATAATTTAAAATGTAAGTGTATAAATGTTTATTCCCCACCGGAAAAAAAAGAGAGAACTGAGTTTTTTTAAATTCTTAATCTATTTTTAGTTGACAATAATCCTTTGATTTTAGGTGGAGATTTTAACTGCATATGACCTGGTGAATGTAGAGGAAGGGAAAGCACTGAAACAAGAACAGATAGATCTGCAAGTATTTTAAAAGGAATGGTAGAGGATGATAGCTTACAGGATGGATGGAGAGTGTCAGAAGGTATGAATGAAAGCTTTACGTGGAGCAATGTTTTATCCAAATCTCTAATAGGTTATTTGTTTTTATCAAAGGATTTTAAAATTTTAAATAGTAAATCATGTGAAAATATTTTTTTGGACCATAATTTATTAACATGTGAATGCGAAATGTCAGAATAAATCAGATCAAAAAACACTCATTAGAAGCTAAATATGTAATTTTTAGAAGAAGAAGAAATTAGGGAGGATTTAAAAAAATAATATATACAATGGAATAATTTTGGAGATGAAAAAGATATTATTTTATGGTGGGATAAGATTAAACAAAAAATAAAACACTATTTTATACAAATTGGACAAAACAAAGCAAGAGAAGAAAGAGAAGAGTATAGAATATTACAATTTCACCTTCAGGCACTATACAAATCCTGAAGTCAGAGCTTTGAGGTTGAGGAGGATTTATTTCAAGTAAAAGAAGAAATAAAAACATTTTTAAAAGAAAAATGCAAATAAATCATTTTTAATTCTAAAAATTAAAAAGTTAAAGTTTTAGAAGAAAATGAAAAGTGTTCCCGTTATATTTTTTTAAAAAGTAAGAAATAAGAAATACATTATTGAAAATATAGAAGGAGAAACAGAAATTAAAACATTAAATACAATGAAATGTTTTTTTTTAAACGGAAAACTCTGGGAAATGATGGGATACCTATTGAATGTTTTATTACTTTTTGGGATGTTTTAGAAAAAATGTTTTTTAATTTAATTGATAAAGTCTCCACTACCAATATTTTACCAGCTTCATGGAAGCAGGGGGTGGTAGTTTTAATTTATAAAAAAGGGGGGAAAGAAAATATAAAAAATTGGAGACCTATTACTCTTTTAAATTCTGATTATAATATTTTTACTAAATTATCTCGATTAAAATCTGTAATTTCAAAAATCATAGACCCTTCCCAGATATGTGGTATCCATAGGAGAAATATTACCCTAAATTTGAGTGCTATTAAAGACATTATATTTATTATAGTTTAGAAAGAAGACAAGATTTGGCATTAATTCATTTTGACTTTGAGAAAGCCTTTGATAGGATATCACATAGATTTTTATTTCAGGTTTTAAAAAGAATGGGTGTGCCAGAGAGAATGTTGAAGCAAATTAAAAGTGTGCATGATGGATGTATGAGTTGTGTTAGTGTGAATGGGTTTATGACTGATTGGATCAGTATAAAAGCTGGTGTGAAACAAGGTTCTCCCCTCTCTCCAATTTTATGTATATGTTGTATAGAACCTTTTTTAAATGAAATAAAAAAAGATAGATTTTTTTTCTATTTGCCTTCCTCTGGACTAATTAATAATAATAAAAAAAGAAAAAAAAACAAAAAACATTAAATAATTGATTAAAAAATAATTAACAACTAATGAATTAATAGTTAATCCGCATATTGCAGATCAAAGGAGATCTTAAAAGGTTGAACTTGATGGACTGAAAGTCTTTTTTCAACCTTAAATACTATGGGCCTCATTCTATTATCGGCCGTAAATCGGCCGTAAGGCTGCGATTCCTTGCGAGGGTTCAGTTAACTCGCGATTCTATTATACGGCCCCGCAAGGATCTCCTTTTACGGCCGGCCGCATATCTTGGAACCGGCCGTAAACTGTGAAATCTAAAAACTCAAAAATAAATTCAAGCCTGCACTGTACAGCTCTGTAAATGCTAGGGATCATATTGGGGGACATGAGGAATAAAAGGAACCCACTCTCAAGCTTGCACATCTGCCCAAACCCGAGTTCAAATTAACTGTTTATTTGCCGGCTGCGGCGTGGGCGTGTCTGAGGTGCTCCAAGCACTCTGGACTTTTTACATGGATATTTTACGGATATTAAAAATAAAATATTTTACGGATTTGAGTACAGGATAATTATGTGCTATTTTTTCTAACACCTAAAATCCCTTTATAGTCTTCTCAAAGTGCAGGATGGCTTTATTTGAGCTATTTTATGTGCTTAATTGGTGCTAGCGAGACCTTTTTCCTGCAAGTAACTGCGGCTCGTTTTTAGCCTTGCAGAGAGGTTTCCCGGAGCAATTGAATTGCAAATCTCTTGCGGCCGTTTTAGATCAAAGGCTTTCCTCTGGCGCGATCGGCCGCAAGAGATAGCAAGGCACCGGCCGCAAGCCTGCCGGAATCCCCGGCCGTAAGGGAATAGAATAGCAGAATAGCTTGCGGCCGGTCCTTGCGGCCCCGCAACGGCTGCGGCCGATAATAGAATGAGGCCCTATGTAACTATGTAACTATGTAACTATGTAATAAAGTAATACAAGGAATTCCAGTGCCAGGCGTGGTTGGTAAACAAGCCAAAGTTTTCTCATATATGGATGATAAAACAATTGTGTGTAGGGGTTCTGTTTCCATAAAAAGAGCAGTAAGAGTGTCTGAATGGTTTTGTGAAGCATCTGGTTTGAAGTTGAATATTAAAAAAATTGAATGCATGTTGTATGGAAAGGGAAAAAGTATTTTATATATCCCTATCCCAATACAAAGAAATAAATACAAATGTTCTGTATTTATTTCACAAAAGACATGATAGATTACATAAATTGGGATAATATGTTGATAAAGATAAAGAAAAACATAATTTATGGGGCTTTAGAAAGTTAACATTAGAAGGAAAAAATTTAATTATAAAGCAAATTATTTTACCTATAATGTTATACACTTCCATGGTTTTATTTCCTCCTATTTTGTGGCTAAAATGTATTATTAGAGAGTGTTTTATTTTTTATGGGGTTCCAAAATGGAGAGATGTAAAAGGGTAAAATTGTGTAAATAACATGTTTATGTAGGAAAAATTTAATTGATTTAAAAATGTTTTTGAGTTTTAAATTTCTTGCTTCTAATATCAAAATGGCTTTCAGTACTGATGATTGTATAGCTAGTTATTTTACAAAATATTCTATTGTTTATTTATTTCGTAAATATGAGTGGATGGGCTTGTCTTTAAATAAACTTTATGCTTGTAGCCCTCCAAAACATTATGTTATTTTAGAAAAAATAATAAGAGAATATAATTTACGAAATTTTAGTGTAAATTTAAAAAAATTATAAGAATATTGTTACAAATTTCAGACTACATAAATTGGTGGCAAAATGTAATAGTGATACCCCAAAACAAATTTGGTATATTGTATCTAAATATTCATTATGTAATAGCCAGAAAAATCTGGCTTGGGCAGTCGTTACAGATTGTCTACCTATGAGAGAATTCCAGCACAGACGTGGTTTGGTCACCCGGGCAAAGTGCCCTAGATTGGAGTGTAATTCTAATGAGACCCCTTTAAATATATTCTGGAATTGCTCTTTTGCACAGGAGGTATGGAAAACTATTTGACCTCTTTTAAAGTGGGTGGGTAATCTTAGAATTTTAAACCACAAAACTGTTTTATTTGGGAGGATGTTATGCATAGGGAAAGAGAGCTTCTTAGAACATTGGTTAATTATTAATTGTTTTAAAGATGCTTTATGGAAAGCAAGAAATATTTTTTATTTTTATTTTTTTGTTTGTTTTATCCCATTTTACCCCAGGACTGTATAAAATAAGCTTTTAGTTTATTATATATTTATTATTGGAGAGATAAAAAACAAATAGGAAAAGAAAAAGCACAATAAAAATGAAAGTTGCATACTTGGAGCAGGTTATTATAATTAACATTTTTCCTTAAAAATGTATCTCTTTTACCTTTTTATAATTTTTTATCCTCTTTTTTTTTTAGAGAAGGGATAGGATAGGGTTTTAACATCAAAATAAGGGATAGAAAGAAAGATGGGAAAAGAAAGGGAAAAGATAGGAGTTTTATACTAGGGTTTTATGTGGAAAGATAGTTTTTTTTTAATTTGACCTACTTTGACCTAGTAAATTTCCTTTTTCTTGTTTTAACATATCATGATGATGTATAAATGATAAAACCTTGACCTGGCAATATTGCGAAAAATTCAGGTAATCAATGACTGAATGGTATGAAAAAAAAAAAAAAACACCTGTACGTGGATAGGATTCCAAGCTTGTGTAATGCAATCTTGGCTTTGTATAAAAGCTGTGTAATACAGCAGGTATAAGTTTAAAGTAAGCTATGTTTAAAATGGGCTATGGCTTGAGGCGGGAGGCATTTGTGGGCATATTTGCATGCCCCTGCTCAGCTTCTCAGAATGCAGTGTAATAACTGAACTCTGAGCTGGAAACAGATTTTTTAACTTGCTTTAGACATCCAAATGTGAACACAGATGTACTATTTATTTACTATATATATATATATATATATATATATATACTAGAAAATTGCTTTCCAAAAATGACGGTAATACAATTGTAAGGCTGGTAATGCTGTTTGCCACACAATGTGAGGTTTTTGATCCTCTGAGCACCTTTATCGCTCATTGCGAGCCACGCGATGAGCGCCAAAGGCGCTCATTGCGTACCTCTCCCCCCATGTACCTCAACTGTTTTGCAATGATCACCTTTGGAGCTCATTGCAAGCCCCACAATGAGCTCCTTTGGTGTTCATTGTGGAGCTTGCAATGAGCTCCTTTTGGTACTCATTGCAAGCCTCTCCCACTCATGGTGCTTATCGTGTGCCCTGTGTGGGCACTTTTTTGTAGGGATTCTTACGAAGCGCAAGGTTCACCCTATAGATTTATGGCTGCTTGTTTCTACGTAGCTCTCCCGAAACCTATTCTCTGACGTTTTGGGGTGTCATCTCGCATAGCAGGATGCGATGGACGTATTGTGGAATCGGTCCTCGCAAACAGCAAAATGTCGTTTGCTAGGACCGAGGGTACTATGAGGTCAAATTTAATGAGGCTGTATATGTATATGTACTCTTATATATACAGTGCCTTGCAAAAGTATTAACCCCCCATGGCATTATTCAAGTTTTATTGCATTACAAACTGGAATCAACTTGGATTGTTTGAGCATTTGCATCATTTAATTTACAGAACATGCCCACAACTTTGAAGATGTTTTTTTTTTTTTATTGTGAAGCAAACAACAAGTAGGGCAAAATAACAGAAAAAGTCAATGTGCATATCTATTCACCCTCCTAAAGTCAATACTTTGTAGAGCCACATTTTGAGGCAATCTGGGATTTTTGCCCATTCCTCCTTGAAAAACTGCTCCAGCTCCTTCAAGTTGGATGGTTTGCGCTTGTGAACAGCAATCTTTAAGTCTGACCACAGATTTTCTATTGGATTGAGGTCTGGGCTTTGACTAGGCCACTCCAACATATTTACATGTTTCCCCTTAAACCACTCAGGTGTTGCTTTAGCAGTGAGTTTGGGGTCATTGTCCTGCTGTAAGGTGAACC
The DNA here is from genome assembly GCA_027410445.1 of Discoglossus pictus. Lineage (NCBI taxonomy): Eukaryota > Metazoa > Chordata > Amphibia > Anura > Alytidae > Discoglossus > Discoglossus pictus. Next base: position 51,602,323 of record CM050174.1, read on the forward strand.
TCCGCCCTAGCCTCAAATCACGCACAGAGTGGTACAGGTTTTGCTCAAGAATATCCCTGTATTTAGCACCACCAATCTTTCCCTCAACTCTGACCAGTTTCCCAGTCCCGAGTGCTGAAAAACATCGCCACAGCATGATGCTGCAACCACCATGTTTCACTGTGGGGATGGTGTTCTTTGGTTGATGTGATGTGTTGGGTTTGCGCCAGACATAGCATTTTCTTTGATGGACGAAAAATTCAATTTTAGTCCCATCAAACCAGAGCACCTTCCTCCATACATTTTGGGAGTCTTCTACATGCCTTTTCGCAAACTCATTTTGTTTTTTGCTGAAAATAATGGCTTTCTTCTGGCCAGTCTGCCATAAAGCCCAACTCTGTGGAGCGTACAGCTTATTGTGGTCCTATGTACAAATACTCCAGTCTCTGCTGTGGAACTCTGCAGCTCCTCCAGGGTTACCTTAGGTCTTTGTGCTGTCTCTATGATTAATTCCCTCCTTGCCCGGTCCGTGAGTTTTGGTGGGCGGCCGTCTCTTGGCAGATTTGCTGTTGTGCCATGTTTTTTCCATTTGGTTATGATAGATTTGATGGTGCTCCTGGGGGTCATCAAAGATTTGGATATTTTTTTATAACCTAACCCTAACTTGTACTTCTTAACAACATTGTCCTTTACTTGTTTGGAGAGTTCCTTGGTCTTTATGGCTTTGTTTGGTTAGTGGTGCCTCATGCTTAGGGGTTGCAGCCTCTGGGGCCGTTCAAAAAAGGTGTGTATATGTAATGACAGGTCATGTGGCACGTAGATTGTACACAGGTGGACATCATTTCACTAATGTGACTACTAAAGGTAATTGGTTGCACTAGAGCTTTTTATGGGCTTCATAACAAAGGGGGTGAATACATACGCAGATGCCAATTTTCTGTTTTCTTTTTCTAAAAAAAATGTTTATGTATATATTTTTCTCATTTCACTTCACCAACTTAGACTATTGTGTTCTGATCCATCACATAAAATTCAGATTAACAAACCATTGAACTTAAGGCTGTAATATAACAAAATAGGTAAAAGGTCAAGGGGTGTGAATACTTTTGCAAGGCACTGTATACAATATCTCAAAAAAGTGAGTACACCCCTCACATTTTTGTAAATATTTTATTATATCTTTTCATGTGGCAACACTGAAGAAATGATACTCTGCTACAATGTAAAGTAGTAAGTGTACAGCGTAAATTTGCTTTCCCCTCAAAATAACTCAACACAGCCATTAATTGGGCCCAAAGTGTCAATACTTTTTGTGGCCACCATTTTTTTCCAGCTTTGCCTTAACCCACATGGGCATGGAGTTCACCACAGGTTTCCACTGGAGTCCTCTTCCACTCCTCCATGATGACATCACAGAGCTTCCAACCTTCCGTTTGAGGATGCCCCACAGATGCTCAATAGGGTTTAGGTCTGTTGACATGCTTGGCCAGTCCATCACCTTTACCTTCAGCTTCTTTTTCAAGCATTGGTTATCTTGTAGGTGTGTTTGGGTTGTTATTATGTTGAAATACTGCCCTGCGGCCCAGTCTCTGAAGGGAGGGGATCATGCTCTGCTTCAGTATGTCACAGTACATTTTGGCATTTATGGTTCCCTCAATGAACTGAAGCTCCCCAGCTCCAGACCATGACACTCCCACCACGAAAAGTATACATCTATACTGAGGAAAGGTAGTTGAAATAATCCTTAAATTACAAAAAACGGATAATGCACAAAGAACACAAAAACACTGATATGAGATGAAACCCTCAGTTTGAACGCAAACAGCCATGCTGAGAGAATGGAGGCAGCATCATCAGGTAAATGCATATGGGGAATCAACACAACATATTATAGAAAACATATATATATACATATAGACTTATGTGTATATATGTTTGATCTGGGCCTGCATGAGTGCTGTCGGCACTCGGGAGCTACAGTTCATTAAGGGAACCATGAATGTACTGTGACATACTGAAGCAGAGCATGATCCTCTCCCTTCGGGGACTGGGCCGCAGGGCAGTATTCCAACATGATGCTGAACCCTAACACACCGCCAAGATGACCACTGCCTTGCTAAAGAAGCTGAAGGTAAAGGTGATGGACTAGCCAAGCATGTCTCCAGACCTAAACCATACTGAGCATCTGTGGTGCATCCTCAAATGGAGAGTGGGGGAGTGCAAGGTCTATAACATCCACCAGCTCTGTGATGTCATCATGGAGGAGTGGAAGAGGACTCCAGTGGCAATCTGTGAAGCTCTGGTGAACTCCATGCCCATGAGGGTTAAGGAAGTGCTGGAAAATAATGGTGGCCACAAAATATTGATACTTTGGGCCCAATTTGGACATTTCCACTTAGGGGTGTACTCACTTTTGATGCCAATGGTTTAGACATTAATGGCTGTGTGTTGAGTTATTTTGAGGGGATAGCAAATTTACAATATGATACGGACTGTACACTTACTACTTTACATTGTAGCAGAGTATCATTTATTCAGTGTTGTTACATGAAAAGATATAATAAAATATTTCCAAAAATGTGAGGCGTGTACTCACTTTTGTGAGATACTGTATATATATAAGTGTACATATATATATGACCAGGTCAAAAAATGTTATCTGGTATTCGTGGGAGGTGCCGCCTCCCAACGGTCAAATGATCGGGGTAGCGATAAGAACCATGGCTCTCCAGCAATAGAATGCCCTATAGGACATAGTGTAGGAAGCAGGATAAGGAGTGATGGTGGTGGTGCCTAGTGAAGGCTGATGTGGGGCTTGCGAGTATGATGCAAGTGCGACTATGAAAGCTTGATGTGGTTGAGCCTAGCGAATGGGACTATGAAAGGGTGATTGTGGCAGTGCCTAACGAAGGCGAATATACGATTTATGGAGGTATCGGAAGTGGTGCTCAGAGAGGACCGAGTAGAGAGTCTAAGTAGGGTAGACATTTAGTAGATCTGGGCCAGAAACTACGTGAATGAGGCGTAGGGAAGTTGGAGTGCTACCTTGGACGTGGGCAAGGCTATAGACAAGTGGGTTCAGGTCCAGATCTATAGTAGGAAAGCATAAGGAAGTCAGGATAACTTACCTCATGAGAAACCATCACAATCTAGCAATGAGAGGGCCCTCTCAGGCAAGAAAAGGAGCCAGAAACTGCACAACAGGAGGCTCTTCATAGTATTTAGGTGACAGAAGTGATGCCCGGAGAAGGCCGATAGGAGAGCGTAAGGAGGGTAGAAGTTTAGTCAATCTGGGCCAGAAACCACATGAATGAAGCGTACGGAAGCCCAAGTACTACCTTGGAATGGACAAGGGCATATACAAGTAGGTTCAGGCCCAGATCTGTAGTAGGGTAGCGTAAGAAAGTCAGGATAACTTACCATGAGAGGAACAATCGCTCTCCAGCAATGAGAATGCCCTTTCAGGCAAGCAAAGTGGTTACAAGGAGATAGGCACAGATGCTGAAGACAGGAAATATAGTATCTGCAAGGCAAAGTAGTTGCTAGGAGATATACACAGATACTGAAATGAGAGAGTTTAAAATGGTGGAGAGAAGCAAATAAACATTAAACAGGCCGAGCTAGATGACCGAGCTGAGAAGCAAACTGCAGAACGTACAGTCAGAATGAGCAAAGGTGCAAGCAGCTCAAGTGAGATATTTGAAAAGGCACACAAATGAATGGAGCAGCAGACAGGAGCAGCAGCACCCTGCATGACACAGACCCAAATGAGCTGAGGTGCAAACAGGAATCGCTTATAAAGCTGCAGAGAGCCCCGTCTAAGGAAGAGGCGAGGCTAAAGAGGGACTGACCGTGTATGAAGTAGCTGAGGGCCCCACCCAAGGAAGAGGCAGGGTGAGATAGGGACCGGAGCACAAGGGGCCAGGTAAAGAATGTTATCTGGTATTGGTGGGAGGGGCCCTCTCCCAACGGTCGAATGATCGGGGTAGCGAAAAGAACCATGGCCCTCTGGCTATGGAATGCCCTATCGGTCAAGTGGAATAATGTGGTGAGGGGTAGCTGAGAAGTGCCGAGTGCTACCGGACATCCGGCCTGCACAGAGGGCCAGATGAGTCCTTGCGTGAAAGCAAGGACTGCTGGTACACCCGGGAACAGCAGCGATAGTGGATCAAGTCGCTAGTGACCTGAAAGTGGGTCTCAGAGAGGAATGACGAACTGCTGGTAACACTGGGATCAGCAGCGACTGCGGAGGAGGCTACTGGAGGGAAATCTTATTAGGCGATACATGAAAAGACATTAGCAGCTATAGACGAGAGGGCTAGTGTAGGACGTAAGAGAAAGAGTGATGGCGGTGGGCTTGCTTTTAATATCAAAATGGCTCTCAGTACTGATGATTGTATAGCTAGTTATTTTACAAAATATAAAAAAAAATGTTTATTTCAGAAATATGCATGGATGGACTAGTCTTTAAAGAAACCTTATGCTTTTAGCCCTCCAAAACATTATGTTATTTTAGAAAAATAATAAGAGAATATAATCCATAAAATTTTAGTGTAAAAATTTTAAAAAATCATAAGAATATGTTTACAAATTTTTTATAAAAAAAAAACTCTTTTATTTGTGGCAAATTTTAATAGTGATGTCTCAAAACAAATGTGGTATAATGTATCTAATTATTTAGTGAGTATGTATTACAGATTGTCTACCTACGAGAGAATTCCAGCTCAGATGTGGTTTGGTCACCTGGGCAAAGTGCCCTTGATTGGAGTGTAATTCTGATGAGGCTCCTTTACATGTATTCTGGAATTGCTGGGTCGCACAGAAGGTATGGAAAACTATTGGACCTCTTTTAAAGTGGGTGGGTAATCTTAGAATTTTAAAACACAAACTATTTTATATGGGAGAATGCTATGCATAGGGAAAGAGCTTTTTAGAAAATTGGATAATTATTGTTTTAAAGAAGCTTTATGGAAAGCAAGAAATATTTTATTATTAAAAAAAATATATATTTTACACAGGGACTGTATAAAATACGCTTTTAGTTTATTATATATTTATTATTGGAGGGATAAAAAATAAATAGGAAAAGAAAAAGCACAACAGTAATGGAAGTTGCCTACTTGGAACAGGTTATTATAATTTACATGTTTACTTAAAATTTTGTCTCTTTTACCTTTTTTTATAATTTTGCATTCTATCTTCGATCTTTATCCTTTTTTATCCTTTTTTTATAGCCTTGATAACCTTGATAAACCTTGACCTGGCAATATTGCTAAAAATTAAGGTAATCAGTAACTGAATGGAAAAAAAACGAATAAAACAAAAACAGTATGGTATGTGAGTGGGATTATGATTTTTGCAAAATCCAGTCCTTTGCTTTGCTTTAAAGCTGTAGTACAGCGGGCATATCCATTTGAAGGAGCTATGTATAAAATAGCATTTTGGATTTAAGAGCAAGAATGCATTGTCTGCTCATTTGCATGTCTCTACCCAGTGGCTCAGAATGCAGTGCAATAACTGTATTTCTGGGAATCCTGAGTGGGTAATAAATTGTTAAACCTTTTTTAGACTTGCAGATGGGCTTAAAAATGTATTATTTGTTTCTGTATGGTGGAGGACTACTCTTGCTCTTGTTGCTCACCATACACTAAATGGTATATATATTCAGGTAAAGAAATTACCTGCTAGTTGTGGGAGGGTCTCACTCCTATGGTGACGTGCGGCCAAAGGGTGTGCCTGGGAGTTTACCAGTGGTAGTATCTAGAGTAGGCTGATTCATGACATGTAGGAAGCATGAAATGGAAGGGTGTTTGGTGAATGAGGCCCCCTCACCTCATGTAGCCGAGATGGCCTATAGCTAGGCCCTACATGGCCTGCCTAGAGGGTAAAGGGCTGAGTGAACTAGAGGAGAGAGGGGAGAAATTTATTAAAAACGCAATTAAAAATAAGGCCTGCGAACGCTGATTTGGCTGCATGAGCGAGGTAGGCCCTAGAAGGCCGGTGTAGGCCCTAGAAGGCCAGTTTATGAGTTGTAGAGAGTAGGTTTATTTTAACTTGTAGAAAGTTATTGAAAGGTCTAAGGTTCGTAAATTTAGCCTGAAATCCACAAAATAAGACTTAAAAGGCCAAAGCATGACCTCAGATACTGATGAAGACAATTTAGTGGATTTGGGGCCAGTATATGATAAAAAAGAGTAATGTAGTGCAGGAATACTTACCATGAGGAACAATAGCTCTACAGGAACGGGGATGCCCTTACGGACAATAGAAAAATGGCCAAAATAGGCAGTAATAGGCTCGTAGATATGTAGTAGTAGTAGTAGTAGTATTTAAGGTTGAAAAAAGACTTTCAGTCCATCAAGTTCAACCTTTTAAGATCTCCTCTGATCTGCAATATGCGGATTAACTATTAATTAATTAGTTGTATATAAAAATAATAAATAAATAAATAATCAATTCCCTCCTGATCCCAGACACCGGCGACTGGACTTCTCCCTGGATCAGTACTGCCTCTCTAATTATCCATGATAACCCTGAATTCCCTTTTTAATTAGAAATAAATCCAGTTTCCTTTTAAAGTTATCTATCGAATCCGCTGTCACCACCTCCTCTGGTAGAGAATTCCACAGATTAACCACCCTTACTGTGAAGAACCCTTTTCTTTCTTTAAAGTGGAATCTTTTTACTTCTAACCTCAAGGGATGTCCTCTTGGCAGTTGAAAACCTCTTGGCACAAAAAGATCCCTTGACAAATCTTTATACTGACCCTGGATGTATTTATATAAGGTATTCATATCTCCTCTTAGATGCCTTTTTTCTGGAGAAAATAAGTTTAATTTGGTTAGTCTTTCTTCATAACTTAGCCCCTCCATTCCCCTTATTAGTTTTGTTGCCCTTCTCTGTACCTTTTCCAGCTCTAAAATGACCTTTTTATGAAGTGGTGCCCAAAATTGTACTCCATATTCCAAATGAGGGCGTACTAGAGATTTGTATAGTGGCAGAATTATATTTGCTTCCCTGGCTTCTATACCCTTCTTAATACATGCTAATATTTTATTTGCCTTTGCAGCTGCTGCTTGGCTTTGAGCACTGTTACCTAGGTGGTTGTCCACAAGCACTCCCAAATCCCTTTCAATATCCGATACACCTAGATTTGCACCATTAAGATTATAAATTGCATGGCTATTTTTCCTTCCCAGATGCATAACTTTACATTTATTTGTATTAAATCTCATCTGCCATTTAGATGCCCATTCCTCAATTTTATGTAAATCCCTTTGGACGGAAAGCAAATCACTATCTGATTTAATTACCTTGCACAACTTCGTGTCATCAGCAAAAATGGAGACACCACACTCCAATCCTACCTCTAAGTCATTAATAAATATTTTAAAAAGGAGAGGACCTAATACTGAACCCTGAGGAACCCCACTTACCACATTAGTCCAATCAGAGTATGTTCCATTTACAACAACCCTTTGCTTCCTGTCTTTTAGCCAGCTCTCAATCCATGAGCAGATATTTGCTGTAACTCCTGTATCTCTTAGTTTGCACAATAGTCTCCCATGTGGCACTGTATCAAAAGCCTTTGCAAAATCCAAAACGACTACATCCACTGATTTTCATTTGTTCATGTTCCTACTAACCTCCTCATAGAAACTAATTAGATTTGTTTGACATGACCTATCCCTCATAAATCCATGTTGACTCCTACTTATAATCCTGTTCAAATACATATATTCTTGTATATTATCCCTTATTAACCCTTCTAAAAGCTTCCCCACTACAGAAGTGAGGCTCACTGGTCTATAATTCCCCGGATTTGCTCTTGCTCCCTTTTTAAATATAGGTATCACATCAGCTTTTCTCCAGTCATCTGGTAGAGACCCTGTGTTGAGTGAATCTTGAAAAATTAAATATAATGGTTTGGCTATTAGAGAACCCAGTTCCCTTAGTACCCGTGGATGTATTCCATCAGGACCCGGGGCTTTATTAACATTTATTTTTTCCAACCTCTTTTGGATTACTTCCTGTGTTATCCAATTATTTGGCAAAGGTAGTGTAGCCCCATTATGTTGCCGTGTCCCAACCACTGGTACCTCCCTTGTGTATACCAAAGAAAATAACCTATTTAGCACATCTGCCTTTTCTTGGTCACTAATTATCAGACGGCTTGTGTCACATTGTAATGTTCCTACAGCTTCCTTCCTCGCCTTCTTCCCATTAATATACTTAAAAAATATTTTAGGGTTAGTCTTACTCTCTTTTGCAATAAATTTTTCATTTTCTATTTTAGCCAGTCTAATCGCGCTTTTGCAAGCCTTGTTGATTTCCTTGTATCCCTGTAAAGCAGTCCCTGTCCCCTCTTATTTGTATAATTTAAATGCCTGTTTTTTACTCCATATCTTGATCTTTAAATCATTGTTAAGCCACATTGGATGGGATTTAATCCTTTTACTTTTATTCCCACACGGTATATGCCGATGTGTATGTATATTTAGTAAGGATTTAAATGTTGTCCACTTGTGGTCAGTGTTTTTACCTGCCAGTTCTCTGTCCCAGTCTATACTTTGTATTGCTGCCCATAGACCATTAAAATCTGCCCTTTTAAAATTAAGAGTTTTTGTTGGCCCCTTAAAATTTAGTTTTTTTAATTCAATCTCAAACGAGACTATGTTGTGATCACTGTTTCCCAAAGTTTGCCCTATTCCAACATTAGATACTATATCAATATTATTTGTGATGAGTAAATCTTAGATAGCTTCATTTCTAGTAGGCTCCTGTATAACCTGAGTGTACTCAAGAACCTGCTCCCCTTAGATGAACTGCTGGTCTCATTTATCCAGTTTATTTCATGGTAATTAAAATCTCCCATTATTAGAACTTGACCATGCCTAGCTGCATTTTCAATCTGTAACAATAATTGTATTTCCTCACTTTCAGCTATATTTGGGGATTTATAGCATACTCCTACTAATATTATTTTGGAATTTGCTGCTCTGCTATTTAACTCTACCAACAAACATTCAGCTTTATCACTAGGTCCACCATAAATATCTTCTCTGACTATAGGCTTAAATTCAGGCTTAACATACAGACAAATCCCTCCTCCTCATTTACCATTGCCTCTATCTTTCCTAAATAGGTTATAACCATCCAGATTAATAGTCCAGTCATGAGATTCATCCCACCACGTTTCAGTAATGCCTATTAAATCCCATTTTTCATTAATTGCTAATAATTCTAGCTCTCACATTTTTCCTGGCAAGCTTCTGGCATTAGCAAGCATACACCTTATGTTATGAGTCTCTAGTTCTGAAGTGCCTGCCACTGTACTTGAATTACTTAGTACTACCTCCCTATTGTCTATACTACCCCTCCCCCCATCTCCTCCCCTATGAGTTGTTAATTCATCCCTTATACCCTCTACACTTTCTACCCCATTACTTATATCTAGTCCCTCCCCCCCAACTACTACTTAAAAAACTCCTCCAGCCTTTCTACCATCCTATCCCCTAGTACAAAAGCTCCCTCATCATTAAGGTGCAATCCATCCCTACTGTAGAGATTGTACCGAAGTGAGAAGTCAGCCCAGTGCTCTAAAAACCCAAACCCCTCCTTAGTGCACCTCATCTTTAGCCACGCATTAACCTCCCTAAGCTCCTTCTGCCTCCCTGGGCTAGCACGTGGCACTGATAGTATCTCAGAAAATACTACCTTGGAGGTCCTTGCCTTCAGCTTATTACCTAGTTCTCTAAAATCATTCTTTAGGACACTCCATCTTCCACTAACTTTGTCATTGGTATCAATATGTACGAAGACTGCCGGTTCATTTCCAGCCCCTCCCAATAACTTGTCTACTCGATCCACAACATGACGAACCCGAGCACCCGGGAGACAGCAAACTGTTCGATTGCTGGCATCTGGGTGACAAATCACCCGGTCTCCCTACCTAATAATAGAGTCCCCTACAACCAAAACCTGTCTGTTGCTCTGCCTATGCTGCCCTCCCACTCCTCCAGTAGAGCTGTTCTCCCGGCTGTTAGAGGGAACAGCTCTATCTGGCATTGCCATTCCTGAATGGACATCCCCAACAGTTTCACTCAATCTGGCAAATCTGTTGGTGTTTGCCAACTCAGAACTGGCCTGCCTCCTCCTGTTCCCCCTGCTTCCCCTTGTTACTGTAACCCAGCTACCTCCCTGGACATCCTCACTAGCCCCAGCTCCGCCCTTCATGCTAAGCCCAGCTAAACTGTTCTCAGTGAGCACCAACCCCCCTTCCAGTGGAGCAATATCTCCAATTGCTGCAATTCTCCGCTTCAGATCTCCAATTTGAGCTTCCAGAGAGGCAACATGCTCACACCTGTCACAGAGGTATGGACCCTGGATCATCTGTTCCAGTATTGCATACATATGACAGGATGTACACTGAGTGAGGTTACCACTGGACTGACTCATAATTATTATTATTGTCTACAAAATTTCAGTGGGAAAAATAAAGAATATAAAATAATATATTTGTATTTAGTTTTCCTCCTTTGTACTATAAATCTGCCCTCCCTTTTCTTTGAAGTCCCTACCCCTATTAAAACTCCTACACTTCACTAGAACTGCACCTGATACTGAAAATGTTTGCAAGCTCACAAGTTCGCCCCTTCCCCGTTTATACTAACTTCTGCCTTCTTACCTGGGCACAATTAGTGCACTCTGCAATTTATCAGCAACCTTATACACTCAAGTATAAGCCGACCCGAGTATAAGCCGAGGCACCTAATTTTACCACAAAAAACTGTAAAAAGGTATTGACTCGAGTATAAGCCGAGGGTGGAAAAGAGGGTCCTTCCCCCGTGATCATCCTCCTCCTCCCCCCCCTTATCATCCTCCTCCTCCCCCCATCATCATTCTCCTCCTCCTTTCCCCCCTTATCATCCTCCTCCTCCTTCCCCCCTTATAATCTTGTTTCCCCCATAACCTCCTCCTTACTACACCCTCTCCAATCCCTATCCTCCTTACTTGCTACTATGCTCCGATGAGCTGATGCTGATCCTGACGCTGCAGTACGTCTTCTGTACCGGAATATGCTAATGATGTGACGTCACATGCTCGTCACGTCATTAGCATATGCCGGTACGAAAGACATGCTGCGTCGTCAGGATCAGCATCAGTTCATCGGAGCATAGTAGCAAATAAGGAGGAAGGGGGATAGGGATTGGAGAGGGTGTAGGAAGCAGCAGGTTATGGGGAAAACAAGATGATGATAAGGGGGGGAAGGAGGAGAAGGGAAGGATGATGATAAGGGGGGAGGAAGAGGATAACAGGGCTAAGGAGGAGGATAACGGGGGAAGGTGGAGGATCAGGGGGAAGGAGGAGGATTTTTTTTTGACTCAAGTATAAACCGAGGGGGGATTTTTCAGCATTAAAAAATGTGCTGAAAAAGTTGGCTTATACTTGAGTATATACAGTATATATATGTGTGTATATATATATATATATATATATATATATATACATGCATATACACACATATATATATGTGTGTGTATATGTATACAGTATATATATGTGTGTATATATATATATATATATATATATATATATATATATACACACATATATATATATATATATATATATATATATATATAAGTGTGTGTACTATATATATATATGCATATATATATATATATATATATATATATATATGTATATATATATATGTGTATATATATATATATATATATATATATATATATACACACATATATATATATATATATATATATATATATATATATATACTAGCGTTTGGATTGACAGAGTGATGGTGCATATGTGGTCTCATTTGCATGTCCCGCCCAGTTTTCCCAGAGTGGAGTGCATATACTGTATTTCTGAGAACTTTGAGCTGGAAATAAGTTTTTATTAACTTATTTTGTAGACATTTAAATAGAATCACTAATGTACTATTCCTTATTTGTGCTACTGTACTTTGTACGGTGGAAGGCTTCTATCACTCTTAGCCCACCATATGTCAAACAATTGCTGTATAGAACTACCCTCTACAACAATCACTGCACAAACCAGGCACTTGCATCACAATGAAGATTGGCACTAACTGTGAAACAGTGCTGTATGTGGTTAAATGACCTGGCCTACGATCAGAAGGCACTTACTGCGCTGGTGGAGATGAGCGCCATAAGCGTTCATCCTTACGACCCGCGGAACTAAATCTCAATTACACCATTCACAATGCGAGACACATAGCAGTTTGAAAAAAAACGCGTGGAAAAATTACGGCCCATAACACTTGCAAAAAGGAAAGCGGCACTTAAAAAAAAAGAAAAGTACGACCCGCGGCACTTGGAAGAAAAAAAATACAAGGTAAAAAAAATACGAAGTTAATGGCCAAACCGTGCACATACAAAAACAACAATAACCAAAATTAACAAAAATAGAAAAGAAAAAAAAAACACCATTCATAGCACTGGGGGACAGGCAAGACATCTGCGAGTCAGGTTGCATAACAATTTAACCCCAAATTGCTGAGTTTCCAAACACGAAAATCGCCTAAGCAAGAAAAAAATGGCGGCTGAAAAAACAAAAACGAGGCTATAGATACGACTCTTAAATACGCATAACACCACCAAGCACATAAGACCTTTACACAAAAAAGTACGACCTTAGAAAAATAAAATAATAGAAGGTCAAAAAAATACGATGTCAAAAAAATATGAAGTAACGGACGAACCGCGCATATACAAAAACCTCAATAACAACACCAAATTTAACAACAATACAAAAAAACACCACTCACAGCACGGGGGTATAGGCACGATGTCTGGGAGTCAGGTTGCACGACAATTTAACCCCAATTTGGGGGGCGAAAAAAAACTAAAACAAGGCTACATGACCCCTAAACAGGCAAAACAATGCCAAGCACATAAGACTTTTATACAGGCACATACGAGGTATAAAATACACTATTAGGGACAACGGAAAATCCTCCACACCCACGTAACGCATAGACAATCGCCGCCATTTTACAACACTAACTTACAACTAATAGCATTACCATTACAAAATGCCCAATTACACAGCTAACAAACGGTTTGCACTCGCGCACGCAGCCTATTTACACTGCACACTTCACACATTGCTGAAAATTCAGGTCAGCAACAGTGCAAATATACATTGCATGCTGCAGGAAAATACAAAACAGATTGTTAGCTCTTCAGGATATTAATTGCTGGATATATTCATTACAAATAAGTAAAGTATATTAATTTATTATTTCATTAATTAATTCATTATCATTAAAAAATACATATAGAGAAAAAAAAAGGACCAGTGGAGAGGATCGCAATGAGCCACAAAGGCGTTCATCGTGGGGCTCACAATGAAATGAGCGCCAAAGCCAATCAGCGTGCCACTTGCAATGACTGACAAAGGTGCTCAGACCACCAAAACTACACAAGTGGAGAGCGCTCATTGTGAGCCATGCGATGAGTCCCAAAGGCGCTCAGCGCAGGGCTATCAGTGTACAGGGTGCTCAGAGAACCAAAAGTAGAGCAGAGGAAAGGATCGCAATGAGCGCCATAGGCGTTCACTATGAGCTCGGAGAGTGCTCAGAGGGCAGAGGCTTGCAATGAGCGCCATATAAGGTGCGCCAACAGAAATACCTTGAGCTATGAGAGGCGCGCCCAAGGCCATGGGGTGCTGAGTGCCGGCACCGGACATAGCGATGGCCTCGCTGACGATTCAGCGCCATTGAGTTGCACCACGTTGGAGGGAAGAATAGTTATTTGCCTTCCCTGGAACTTGATGGCGCCTGAAAACTGACAGCGCCCTCTGGCGGATGGCAACTTTAACTGTAGCTGTCAGTGCTGCAGAACAAATGTGCAGGCAAAGAGGGATAGATCCCAAAAGATATTTTGATTATAACACAACTTGCTCTGCCAGATGCAGCAAAGCAAGTTCTATGAGCTTACTATTCCTTTAAGTACAATCAACTGTTATTGTCTGATGAGTTCATGAGAGCAAGTTTAATCTTCACAATATACTTGTACACAGAGACATGACTAGGCTATTACAGAGTAAACTGTGACAACACAGAATCTGAGTTAGATCAAACAGGCACAGAACCATATGGCCCATACATCAAGGAGAAATGATCCTAAATTCAATACCAAAAAAGCGCTGTATACATTTGATTTTAAACTCTTCATTCTTTTTGTAATTCTCTAAATCTGTTTTTGCTTTATACTTAACAACCTGTTTAGAGATGCTGGAATTCACTGACAAGTTACAAATAAAGGCTAATAAAATATAATAAAAGAAGCATTCAAATAGGAAAGAAATAAGCATATTTAATTGAAATGCTTACTATAACCACTAGGTGTCAGTACAGGTTTGACATTGTATCATATCATTTAGCAAAAGTACAACGTTTTTTACAGTCCACATTAGGAAACATTGAGAATGATGTAAACTAAAACATTACAGATTTTGTAATAATGTGAGAGATGGCAAATAAATGATTTAATTATTAAATACCTAAAATCTAATGCTTTACAGAATCAATAAGAAATCATATCAGACTAATCTACTTGTCTTTTACATGGGGATTAGAATAAGTAGTTCCTGGATATTACTAAAATATAATATACATGTGTATTTATTTACTTTTAAGAACTTCAGCTTATTAAGAGGTGCTTATAAGCTCTATTTTACTGCATAGAATCCAACAAATAGTCCCTTTATGGGTCTACCCACTGCAGACACAGGCTCTGTAGCAGAGGCGTAGGTGGAACATATCCCCCCCAATTATCAGCCTTATTACATTGTGATTCTGCCTCTATATAAGCACAGAGCATATTTTTTTTACATAAGTTTTTAGTTAGTGTAGACCTTGCTTTTGGATAGAAGTTCACTAATTAAACACTTCTGTAAAAAAATATGGTATGTGTTTATACAGAGTCCTTTGCAATTGGCCGAATCACAATTTAACAAGGCTGTATATCATTAGACATTCAAATTGTAATATTTTAAAGAGTGCACTGGCTCCTTAAACTCCTGGCTTTGCTGCTCTGGGGTGCACATCCGGTGTCATCTGAAAGCAGAACTCATCTCCCCTCTCCCTCTCATACATTTCTCTTGTGCAGTGGAGTATAACTGCCTGGCTGTGAGCAGACTCTTGTGTCTTCACTCTGATTGGCAGCCACTTCCACTCTGAACACTTTCTGCCCTCATTGACCCTTCTCTCACACACCCGATCTGTTATTGTGAGAAGGTCATAAACTGGAGGAAGCACGAATGGCTCAGACACGTCATGGTATGTGCAGTGTAATGCACATATTATATGTACTTAAGGAGCAGTGACTTCAAATATAATGTGTATATGTAAAATGCAGTGTGTGTGTATATATATATACAGTAAGAATCCCATTATCCGGCACTTAATAATACCCATGTTCTGTAATAATAAGTTATAGAAATAATTGTGCTCTGTCTTTTAATTCAAACAAACACAACAAATAAAAACAAACTCATACAGAAAGCCTTGCTGAATAGACAAATTAACCAAAACGACCACATAATCTTCCTTGTTTTAAAGCTCCATCCTTCCCTCCAGAAATTGTTGGTCTCCTAAACCCTATAAGTGTATATTGTTCCCACATCTTCCAATTTTGACCAGTGTTCATGCTCATTCCATTTCAGAAATTCCAAAACTCATTTTCTATGTTATAATTAAGAGAGAAGGTACATAATATTTTACATCCTCTAAAATCATTGCAAGTTACAGATACCACATTCCAGAGAGTAACTATAGATATTGTGGGATCATTGTCCTGGGCTATCAAAATTGGCAAACAGTTTACTCTCACCATAGTAGACTATACTACACATTACCCTGAGGCTGCCCCCTTATCCAACATTTCAGCTCTTAAAATAACAGAGGCCCTTATCGATGTATTTTCTAGAACTTGGATTTCTAAGGAAATATTATTAGATCGAGGCACTCAGTTCATGGCCAGTGTAACCAAGCATTTATGGGCATTATGTGGCATTAAGCACCTGACATCCTTCCCATACCATCCCCAAACCAATGGGCTCTGTGAGTGGTTTAATGGGACCTTGAAACAAATGCTCTGTACCTTTACAGATCAGAAGAAGGATTGGGAATGGTTACTACCCTATCTTCTCTTTGCATATAGAGAAGTACCACAGGAGTCCACAGGGTTTTCTCCCTTTGAACTCCTGAATGGCAGACAAGTTAGGGGTCCTTTAAATGTGGTCAGAGAGGCCTGGGAGGGGGAATATGGGCATCACTAGGTTCCAGTGATCTCATATGTCTTAGCTTTTAGGGAAAGATTGGCCATGCTGACTGGACTGGTGAGGGATCATATGCAGAAGGCTCAGACTAAGGATAAGAAGTACTACGACAGAGGTATCAGAAAGAGAGAGCTGAATGTGGGGATGAAGGTGTTAATGTTAGTTCCTCCTACTCAAGACAAGCTTCAAGCGGTGTGGGATGGTCCCTACCTCATCAGTAAGAAACTGAACCCCTATACCTAGGTAGTGGTTTTAGAGGCTGCTTCGAATGTCACCAGAATTGATCAGATTAACCGCCTCAAAGAAAATTAGGAGAGACCCAGAACTTGTTAGCTTATTTTTTATTTTTTTGAGTTACCCAGAGGAGGGCCTGCTGCCAGATATGTTGACCTCAGCTGAACAGGAATCCCTAGAAATAGATCTAGAACAGATAGACAGCCAAAATGAGACCAAGAGAAAGCAGCTAGCAGCAGATAGGGGTTATCAAGAGTTATTTACTACCAACCCTGGGTGAACCCCTATGGCAACCAATGAAGTACTTACAGGAAATTGCCCTCCCCTCAAACAATCTTCCTGTCGACTTCCCGAGGCTGTGAGAGAAAGCATTTATGATGTATTACGAAAAATGTTGCAGCTGGGTGTTATTGAACTATCAAGTAGCCCTTGGGCATCCCCAGTAGTACTGTGTGAATTATCGCAATCTAAATGACAAAACTAAAACAGAGGCTTACTCTATTCCATGAATGGATGAGTTGTTGGACCGTCTGGGTACAGCTAAGTACCTAAACACTTTGGATCTCTACAAGGGGTACTAGCAAATTTCCCTTGATGAGACAGCGATGGAGAAGTCTGCATTTATCACTCCATTTGGGCTTTACCAATTTAAGGTAATGCCTTTTGGAATGAAAAATGCCCCTTTTATATTTCAAAGATTAGTAGACTGATTGTTACAGGGTAACCAGGGATTCGCCCAGGCATACTTGAATGATATAGCCATCTGTAGTCACACCTACAACATATTCAACTTATTATGGGGACTATTAAGAAAGCTAAGCTCACTATTCACCCTGATAAGTGTCAGTGGGTCAGAGAAGAGGGGCAGTATCTGGGTCACTGGTCAGGCAGATGGGCAGATCAGACCAAAACCAGCCAAGATAGAGGGGATAGCCGCCTCGCCTATTCCTTACATAGTTATATAGTAATTGAGGTTGAAAAACACTTTAAATCCACCAAGTTCAACCTTTTAAGATCTCCTCTGATCAATATGGGCATTAGTTGTTAATTAATTGAATCCAGAAGAAGGCAAATAGAAAAAAAACAAGTGAAACTTAGCCAATCGTCTCAAAGGGAAAAAAATGATTTCCTTCCTGACCCTAGATACTGGTGATCAGATTCCTCCCTTGATCAATACTCTCTCTCTAATTATCCAGGATAACCCTGAATGCCCTTTTTGATTAGAAATAAATCCAGTCCCCTTTTAAAGTTATCTATCGAGTCTGCTGTCACCACCTCCTCTGGTAGAGAATTCCACAAATTAACCACACTTACTGCGAAGAACCCTTTTCTTTCTTTAAGGTGGAATCTTTTTAGTTCTAACCTCAAGGGGTGTCCTCTTGTCAGTTGAAAAACCTCTTGGCACAAAAAACTCCCTTGACAAATAATTATACTGACCCTGGATATATTTATATAAGGTAATCATATCCTCTCTTGATGCCTTTTTTCTGTCTTTCTTCATAACTAAGCCCCTCCATTACAATTAGTTTTGTAGCCCTTCTCTATGCCTTTCCCAGTTCTAAAATATCCTTTTAATGAAGTGGTGCCCAAAATTGTACTCAATATTCCAAATGATGGCATACTAGGGATTTTTATATTGGCAGAATTATATTTGCTTCCCTTGCTTCTATACTCTTCTTAATACATGCTAATATTTTATTTGCCTTTGCAGCTGATGCTTGGCATTGAGCACTTTTACCACAAGTACTCCCAAATCCCTTTCAATATGTGATACCCCTATATTTGCTCTATTAATTTTATAAATTACATGGGTATTTTCCCTACATTTATTCATATTAACTCTCATCTGCCTTGTAGATGCCCGTTCCTCTATTTTATGTAAATCCCTTTAGAGGGAAAGTACATGATTATCTGATTTAATTAACATGTACAACTTCATGTCATCAGCAAAAATTGAGACACTACTTTTTAATCCTACTTCTAAGTCATTAATAAATATGTTAAAAAGGAGAGGAATAATACTGAACCCTTATATTTTACTTGCCTTAGCAGATGCTGCTTGGCATTGAGCACTGTTACCTAGGTTGTTGTCCACAAGTACTCCCAAATCCCTTCAATATCTGATACCCCTATATTTGCTCCATTAAGATTATAAATTGCATGGCTATTTTTCTTTCCCAGATGCATAACTTTACATTTATTCGTATTAAATCTCATCTGCCACTTAGATGCCCATTCCTCTCATTTATGCAAATGCCTTTGGAGGGAAAGTATATCATTTTCTGATTTAATTACCTTGCACAACTTTGTGTCATCAGCAAAAATGGAGACACCAAACTCCAATCCCACTTCCAAGTCATTAATAAATATGTTAAAAAGGATGGGACCTAATACTGAGCTCTGAGGAACCCCACTTACCACATTAGTCCAATCGGAGTATGTTTCATTTACAACAACCCTTTGCTTCCTGTCTTTTAGCCAGCTCTCAATCCATAACCAAATATTTATGGCAATTCTTGTATCCTTTAGTTTGCTCAATAGTCACACATGTGGCACTGTATCAAAAGCCTGTGCAAAATCCAAATAGACTACATCCTTGATCCAAGTTCCTACTAACCTCCTCATAGAAACTAATAAGGTTTGTTTGCCATGACATATCCTTCATAAATCCATCTTGGGTCCTACATATAATCCTGTTTGAATAGACATATCCCAGTATATTATCCCTTATTAACCCTTCTAAAAGCTTTCCCACTATTGAAGTGAGACTCACTGGTCTATAATTCCCTGGATTTGCTCTTGCTCCCTTCTTAAATATTAGGTATCACCTCTGTCTTTCTCCAGTCATCTGGTAGAGACCCTGTGTTGAGTGAATCTTGAAAAATTAGATATAATGGTTTTGCTATTACAGAGCCTAGTTCCCTCAGTACCCTTGGATGTATTCCATCAGCCCCATTATGTTGCAATCACTGGTAACTCCCTTGTGAATACCGAAGAAAAGAACCTATTTAGCTCTTCTGCCTTTTCCTGGTCACTAATGTCACATTGTAATGTTCCTATTGCTTCCTTCCTGGCCTTCTTTCCATTCATATATTTAAAACATTTTTAGGGTTCGTCTTACTCTTTTTTGCAACTCATTTTTCATTTTCTATTTTAGCTAGTCTAATAGCCCTTTTGCAAGCCTTGTTGGTTTCCTTGTACTTACGTAAAGCAGTCTCTGTCCCCTCTTCTCTGTATAATTTAAATGCCTGTTTTTTTACCGTGTATCTTGATCTTTAAACCATTGTTAAGCTAGATTGGATGTGATTTACTCCTTTTACTTTTTCCCACATGGTATATGCCGATATGTATGTATATTTAGTAAGGATTCAAATGTTGTCCATTTATGTTCAGTATTTTTACATGCCAGTTCTTTGTTCCAGTCTATACGTAGTATTGCTACCGTTAGACTGTTAAAATCTGCCTTTTTAAAATTAAGAGTTTTTGTTGGCCCCTTACAGTTTTTAAAAAAATTCAATCTCAAGTGTTGTGATCACTGTTTCCCAAAATTTGCCCTATTTCAACATATGATACCATATTAATATTATTTGGGATAACTAAATGCAAGATAGCCTAATTTCTGATCCCTAATAATCCCTGAGTGTACTCAAGAACCTGCTCCCCTTAGCTGAACGGCTGATCTCATTTATCCAGATTCTTTCTGTGTAATTAAAATCTCCCATTATTAGAACTTGCCCATGCTTAGCTGCATTTCCAATCTGTAACAATAATTTTCGGTAATCCCTATTAAATCCCATTTTTTGTTAATTGCCAATAATTCTAGCTCTTCTATTTTTGCATACATCTTATGTTATGAGTTTGTAGTTTTGAGGTGCCTGCCTCTGTACATGAGTTACTTAGTAATAGCACACTATTGACTCTACTAACTCTCCCCCATCTCCTCCCACATGTATCCCCTCTACATTTACTACCCCATTACATTCAGCTAGTCATGAGATTCATCCCACCTTGTTTCTGTAATGACTATTAAATCCCATTTTTTGTTAATTTCCAATAATTCTGGCTCTCCCATTTTTCCTGGCAAGCTTCTTGCATTAGTAAGTATACATCCTATGTTATGAGTTTGTAGTTTTGAGGTGCCTGCCTCTGTACATGAGTTATTTAGTAATACCACACTATTGACTCTAGTAAATCTCTCCCATCTCCTCTCCCATGTATCCCCTCTACACTTACTACCTCATTACATTCATCTAGTCCCATCCCCCCCCCCACCTACTAGTTTATCAACTCCTCCAGCCTTTCTACCATCCTATCCCCTAGCACAAAAGCTCCCTTATCATTAAGGTGCAATCCATCCCTTCTATAGAGACTGTACTGAAGTGAGAAGTCAGTCCAGTGCTCTAAAAACCAAAACCCCTCCTTAGTGCACCTAATTTTTAGCCATGCATTAACCTCCCTAAGCTCCTTCTGTGTCCCTGGGCTAGCACATTGCACAGGTAGTATCTTGGAGGTCCTTTAAGCTTATTCCCTAGTTCTCTAAAATCATTCTTTAGGACACTCCACCTTCCACTAACTTTGTCATTGGTACCAATATGTACCAAGACCGCCGGTTCATTTCCAGCCCCTCCCAATAATTTATCTACCTGATCCACAACATGCCGAACCCCAGCACCCAGAAGACAGCAAACTGTTTGATTGCTGGTATCTTGGTGACAAATCACCCTGTCTACCAAATAATAGAGTCCCTTACCACCAAAACCTGTCTGTTGCTCTGCCTAAGCTGCCCTCCCACTTCTCCAGTAGAACTGCTCTCCCGGCTGTTAGAGGGAACAGCTCTATCTGGCATTGCCATTCCTGAATGGACATCCCCAACAGTTTCACTCAATCTGGCAAATCTGTTGGTGTTTGCCAACTCAGAACTGGCCTGCCTCCTCCTCCTTTTCCCCATGCTTCCCCTTCTAACTGTAACTCAGCTACCTCCCTAGATATTCTCACTAGCCAAATCTGCACCCTCCATGCTAGACCCAGCTAAACTGTGCTCCATTTCCAATGGAATATCAGTAGGTGCTGCAATTCTCCTCTCCAGTTATCCATTTTGAGCTTCCAGAGAGGCAACATGCTCACACCTGTCACAGAGGTATGGACCCTGGATCATCTGTTCCAGTATTGCATACATATGGCAGGATATACACTGAGTGAGGTTGCCATTGGACTGACTCCTAATTATTGTCTACAAAATTTCAGTGGGAAAAATAAACAGACAATAATAACACAGGCCAAACCACACCCACTCTCACCTGGACACTGATTACAGACCACAATACAGAGAAACACCCTTTAGTTTCTTGCACTGAATCCCATAGAGATTCACACAGAGCACCAAACTATTCCTCAAACTAAAAAGCAGGTGATGGCTTTCCTAGGCACCACTGGGTATTATAGCAAATGTATTCCTCATTACAGTGGTACCGCCAAGGCCCTGACTGACCTGACAAAGAAGAAGATGCCTAGGATGGTAGACTGGCCCCTGCCTGCAACAAAGCGTTTCAAGTCCTCAAGGATACGCTAACATGTTCACTTGCTGGCTTCCCAGATTATACAAAGGCTTTAGTAGTGCAGACAGATGTTTCTACTTTTGGATTGGGGGCAGTGTTGAGCTAACAGGATGAGCAGGGCTGTGAGCATCCCATAGCCTACCTCAGCTGAAAGTTATTGCATAGAGAGGTAGCATATGCTACCATGGAGAAAGAATGCTTGGCTGTGGTGTAGGCTTTGAAAAAACTACAACACTATCTGTATGGAAGGGAGTTTACAGTGGTCACTGATTACAATCCCCTGTTAAGACGGAGCCTAGCCCTGCAAACTTTCAATTTTGGCGTGCAGCATCGCAGGGGCATAGTCCATCAGAACGCTGATGGGTTATCCAGATGGGTTATCCAGAAAGAAGTGGAGAGGAGTTGACATGCCCAGGGCCTGACTAGACTGTTTTACACTATGGCCTGGGCTGACAAGAAGTTATCCTGTTTATTGTTATAGTTGTGTATTTTTTACTTCTGGTTAAAATTACATATAAATTGTATTTATTTTGATTATGTTACAGTGTGGTTATCTGGTGATGACTCACTCAGCCCCACCTAAATAAACAAAAACAGATAGGCTGAGTGTTTACAGCAAATGGTTATCATTAATATAATCGCCAGGATAAGTTTAAGGGCCTGAGCTCATCAGATGTACAGAGTTTCCCAGTAAGCAGGGGGGCCACCTATTGTTAATTGGCCCCTCCTCTATGTACCTAAACATTGAGCTTACTGTGATTGATCAGCCTGCGTGCCAGCAAATTATACAAAATGTGACAATTAATAAAGGTATGGCAGTTGTGTCTGGACTTACATAAACAAGGTGTAAGTGTCAGTCTGTGAATTTATCCTAATTCTAAAGGATTATATGGTGTTCCTGATATCCTGGTCTGTGGAAAGACGCTTCTGTGTTTGGTCCATCTTCTGCTATCAGAGATGTAAAATGACTGCATGATTCTGCTGGATAGGCTTTAACCAAGTTCTTACCAAGTCTAATTGAAGTAGCAGATTGTGACACCATCTTTCTGTACTTTATACAGAGATCCCACGACTGCCAACCTAGTTCAAACCTACCCCAGCAGAATTGTGTGGTTCTTGTTCTCTGTGGCACAAAAGATGGCTTCTGAAGAGAACAAAGCCCAAAGGTACAGGCGAGAATACTGGATACAGGTTACAAGTGGCCTCTGTGAAACTAGAACTGAACATTTATTGAATCATGGAACCAACATATTTATACTATAGACCCCATACCACACCATTTTGTATCTTTGTGTATGTGTGTGATTTCAGAACTAAGTTCCACCTGGCTTCCATCCTTGGTTGCTATAGAAGCTCTTGAGATAAAACTCACCAGATGTCTAAGCTACATGACAGGTGTCTATAGCTGGCTTTTGCAACAACCTTGATGTTAATCTCCAGTGTTTACTTAGGACTCCTGAAGAGCAGGCATCTGTCTTGGCTGCTGATTATCAAGGCCTTTATGTGTGAGTATGCAATGTTCTGCAGTTAAACTTATGTGCAGAGCATTTGTACCTTTTCCTCATGTATTCTCCTGTTCTATATCACATTTTCCCTCTATAACATATTATAACTAGTAGACATGATAACAATGTACAGGCAACATATATCCACACAAAAATAAAACATAATCACATGCAACAATGTCGTGCGCCCTTGGCCATATCACTAATTAATGATAATATTACAGTCACAAAACAATGTAGTCATGACAATGACTGAGCGGAAGGAAGACACTAGGGCAAATTGAAGCATCAAGATGCAAGTGCTGGCCTGCTTGGAGAAAGGGAAGCACCAAGTGGAAATTGGAGCGGATTTAATGCTTCCAACCTCCATAATCCGCACCATCCTAAAAAACAAGGAGAAGATCAAGTTTTTGGCACCCGCCAACACTGCATCTTCTGATAAGAACATTATCTATGTTGCTATGCCCTTGAGGAAATGGAGAAGCAGCGTTGATCTGTACTAATGATGAGCTCCATAGCTGCATCCTAGTGGAAGCAGTTTTCCTGCCACCCAAAACTACATCTCTTATCAAGCCAATGGATCAGGGGGTGATTGCAACCTTCAAGACCTATTATTTTCATCTCACATTTCGCCAGCTCATTGACCAAACAGACAGCAAGTACAAACAATACATGGTGGATTTCTGGACAAAGTATACCATAATGAACATCAATTTGTCCTGGAAGGAGGTGACACAACAACGTCTCAGAGCAGTTTTGAGGAAGATTTGGCCATAGCTGTGTGCTGATGTGCAACCAGAATGGCTCATTGTAGTGGAGATTGTAGACCTAGTTAGTACGGTTGGACTGGGAGATGCAGAAACCTAGGACATTGAGGAATTGGTACAAGCTTCAGGCTAGAGCCTGACCAATGTGGACTTCCACCAATTGGCAGAACAGGGTTTTCAGGAAGCTCAGGAATGAAAATAACCTTACACTGAGTTCTTCAGCAAGGTGTTGCGTTCCATCCATAACCTTAAGAATGATTTAGTGGCAAATAATCTATATGCTGTGAGGAGCGGAAATGTGAGATGTAGTGTTATTGGGGACATGTCTTGTTAACAGCATCTGCTGGATGGCTGCAAAAAAAAAAAAAAAAGACAAACCTACAAAGTTCATAATTCTGCATAGCAGAGAAAGTTTGGATACATCCTGAAATCACTAGCTTAGAAAGGACATGGAACATTTCCTGTTTTTAATATTAAAATAAATCTAAATATAATTGTATTAACAGGGGATTAAAAGCTCTGTTTTTACTCATTGAAACCTTCAACAGCCCAGCATTATAGCCCAGCAGCTCATGCACACAGTGTTTCTGTAGTAATTGTCGTACTAGCTAATTAAATGCTGCTGAGAGACCATCTGTGATTGGCTTGTATATCTAGTACCAATAGTACTGTGTGCATGAGCTGCTTGGTTCAGACCTATGTTGGGACTATTTGGAAGGTCTCCGTGATTTAAAACAAAGCTTTTAAACACTTGTGAATAAAATGGTATTTAGATATGAAAACAAGCACTTAGGTAGTTTATTTTGATTTTTAAAACAGGGAACGTTCCATATCCATTTAAAGGTACCTTTCCCTTTAGAGGCAATTTTAAAAGGCTAATCCCTTTTCTGCATGTTTCTGTCTCCTATCTAATGGCGCAGATCACACGAGGTGATTTCAGTGCTCCTTTAGTACAGTGTTCTCCAATATATTATGAAGTTGGCATATAATTAAAAGCTTTCAGTAAACATGTTAGTAATCATCAAACTCAGATGGTAAATAAATAAAAAAAATCTGTCAACAACTGTTTATTACAACGACCTGCAGAAGTGTTGGTGACTATTTCTCTTTAATCTCAGTGATTCAGTTGCAGAAAATGCAATTTTACTGGTAATTGCTTGTCAAGCCATCCTGCTCTTGAGTCCCAGTGACTCCTTATCAGATCTTCCCACCTCAACACTTGAGATTTAATATCCTATGGACGTCAAATAAATCTCTGATAGAAGCCACAGCCAGAATACATGATATCCTCTTTGTACCAGGGGAACCTGATTATTGTGTGATTAGAATTAAATAGAACAATTGTACTCAGGAGCATTAGTTTCCAGGATAATAATCCTAAAGATTGAGATAAACCTCTGTGAGCATCAAGACCACCGCTTGTTAGTTGATGGAATGTGTGTTTATAAAATCAACAAACAGTCATCTTAAAATTAAATTCATTTAATATAAAGCATATCTGCCTGATATTCTGTGTCTTTCTCCATCTCCCTTCTTCGCATGACTCACATTGGGCCTCATTCTATTAGCGGCCGCAGCCGTTGCGGGGCCGCAAGGACAGGCCGCAAGCTATTCTGCTATTCTATTCCCTTACGGCCGGGGATTCCGGCAGGCTTGCGGCCGGTGCCTTGCTATCTCTTGCGGCCGCTCGCGCCGGAGGAAAGCCTTTGATCTAAAACGGCCGCAAGAGATTTGCAATTCAATTGCTCCGGGAAACCTCACTGCAAGGCTAAAAGCGAGCCGCAGCTTACTTGCAGGAAAGAGGTCTCGCTAGCACCAATTAAGCACATAAAATAGCTCAAATAAAGCCATCCTGCACTTTGAGAAGACTATAAAGGGATTTTAGGTGTTAGAAAAAATAGCACATAATTATCCTGTACTCAAATCCGTAAAATATTTTATTTTTAATATCCATAAAATATCCATGTAAAAAGTCCAGAGTGCTTGGAGCACCTCAGACACACCCACGCCGCAGCCGGAAAATAAACAGTTAATTTGAACTCGGGTTTGGGCAGATGTGCAAGCTTGAGAGTGGGTTCCTTTTAATCCTCATGTCCCCCAATATGATCCCTAGCATTTACAGAGCTGTACAGTGCAGGCTTGAATTTATTTTTGAGTTTTTATATTTCACAGCTTACGGCCGGTTCCAAGATATGCGGCCGGCCGTAAAAGGAGATCCTTGCGGGGCCGTATAATAGAATCGCGAGTTAACTGAACCCCCGCAAGGAATCGCAGCCTTACGGCCGATTTACGGCCGATAATAGAATGAGGCCCATTGTTTGTATGGGGACCATTATATGCAGTTCATTTAATTCAGAAGGAGTGTTAAAAAAATATTTTTTTTGGAAAAAAGATTGAGCAAAAAAAATAAAAAAAAGAAGAAAAGTTCCCATTTTGATGACATACTATAATCTAAGATTAATTACTATAGCAAAACCGAGAAAATGAAAATCATTAAAACTTCACCTCTATTAGCAAAATGATTCACTAATTAAAATCTATAAAAACTTGGAGTGTTTTTTTTTGTATTGATTTATGTGGTGGAAATGATGCTTAAAGGCAAGTTTAAGTTTAATAGATTATGAGTGCATCTGATAGAGGAGAACATGAAAAAATGTTTGCATAAAAAATACCAAAATAAACATTATTATACTTACGCTAAAGCTTGCTAAATCTCTTGAGTTTGCAAGCAGTTGAGCTAGTTAGCTAACACCCCTGGAAATCCCTGCAAAAATTTGTATACCATTTATAATACTTTTTTGGCCAATTACAGGCGGCTAATACATTGTTTCAAGCTGTGATGGCAGTTTGTGCAGCTATATATATATATATATATATATATATATATATATATATACATTTATATATGTTCCATTCTATTGCAGACAGAGTAGTGACTCCTTAAACAGTTTTCAGTTCTGTATATTAAATTTTTTCCCAAATAGCATCCTAGATTATGAGAATTACTTTAAGTTGCATATATTGTTGCTCTGTCTTAAAAACATTTTTTCTCTAGGTAGCAGTTTTTTTTTACACACACTTTTACACAATGTGATGCTGGTGCATCTTAATTACATCCCCAGAGTAGAAACAGCATAAGGATAGGGAAAAATATAAAAAAAAAAAATGATTATTTACAATATTCCAAAAATTAAAAATTAGAATTTTTTAGCAGATTAAAGGCTTGCTTTCTTTATTTTTACTTTCTAAAAATAATTTAAATGTGAGCAATTATGTTTGGATAGTAAAGTACCAATAAAATATGAAGATTTGCAATTAAACTATTTTTATTTTTATTTTACTTTTATTCAAGTTTCACAATACATTTAAAATATTAGTGCATGAAATGCACAGAATACATATACATTGTATTCATGGTGTAAACATATTGTAAGATATTTAAGAATCATGATTATTTGAAGTTGGACATTAATAAAAAAATGAACAAATAATGTCACAATCAGTGGGCTTGAAATGGGCCAGCAATACCCAATCCGATTTGCAGATCGACATGGTTCTTCCAAATCCCTTCGCTCAGGACAAGTTGCAGAATTTAGGTAAACAAATAATAAAAGCCTTCCCTCTAAATGAAACACACCATTTCTATATGTCCCAGAAATATTAATATCAATATTTACATAGTTACATAGTTACATAGTATTTAAGGTTGAAAAAAGGCTTTCAGTCCATCAAGTTTAACCTTTTAAGATCTCCTCTGATCTGCAATATGCAAATTAATTATTAATCAATTATTTTCTTTAGTTATTTTTTTAATTTAATTTTAAATTATTAATTAATCCAGAAGAAGGCAAAAAAAAGGGAAGGAAAAATAATAAAAAAATTAATTCCTTCCTGACCCCAGATACTGGCAATCGGATTTCTCCCTGGATCAATACTGTCTCTCTAAATATCCATGATGACCCTGAATTCCTTTTTTAATTAGAAATAAACCCAGTCCCCTTTTAAAGTTATCTATCGAATCTGCTGCCACCACCTCCTCTGGTAGAGAATTCCACAGATTAACCACCCTTACTGTGAAGAACCCTTTTCTTTCTTTAAGGTGGAATCTTTTTACTTCTAACCTCAAGGGATGTTCTCTTGTCAGTTGAAAACCTCTTGGCATAAAAAGCTATTATGATTATTAACTTTTATTTGTTATGCACCAACATATTCCATAGCGCTGTACAGGGGATAAGAAGAAGGAAATACAATATACAATGTTGACAACTGCAGAAAATGGAGGGCCCTGTTTTGAGCCTCACATCTTGTAAAAAGTGCTTTTTTCCAAAGCACCTTACAAGATTGGAAACTTGCTGCTTACAATCTAAAGGGAATGGAAGAAACAGAAACCTGGAGAGGAGCAGATAAGTAAGAGCAAGGTTTGGAAAGAAGTCAAAGTTGACATAGGAAGGAAGTTGTGACAAGTTAGATGGTTAATCATTAGTTGGAGAGGGAAGGGATTTGATGTAGAGTGAATGGCACGATTATATAATTTGGTATTTGCCCCTAGTGGACAGATAATGTAGCCTGCAGATGGGAATGTCAAGAGACACATCGTTTAACTACAGCTTGAGTAAAATTATCACATGGGAGAGTAAAGCAGGGGAGGGCAGGAAAGGTGAGATGGTTATGTTGGAGACATGAAGGGGAAGAGTTGGGAGGAAGAACCTGAGGAAAAGGCAGGTGGATATGAGGAAGAAGAAGGCAGGACAAAACATTGTGTAAAGAGTTGATAGGGATATTTAGCAGATGCTGCTAATTGGTCAGGTGTAGGAGATTTGTGTGATTCAATAAATTAAGACTAAACAGGGGCGCGTTGGGTGTGAAGTGGAATCAGTCAGAGAGAGACAAGAGACTAGAGAGCAGTCTTAGTTTAGCCATGGAGATGTTTAGGAGCCAGGAATCAGTCAGAGAGAAACCAGAGACTAGAGTGCAGTCATAGCTTAGCCGTGGAGATGTTTAGGAGCCAGGAATCTGTCAGAGTGAGACCAGAGACTAGAGAGCAGTCTGAAATAAAAGAATATAGCTTCAGGATGTGATAAGAGTTACAGCAGTTAACATAGGGCTGGGGTTAGGAGACTATGCAAACTATGGGGGAGGGTACAGAGACATTCAGAGATACACAATTATATCTAGACTAGCGACTTGCCCGTCAAAAAATGACGGTCAATAAAATAAAGTGTTGAAATGCTGTTTGTCACACAATGTAAGTGTATTTGGTGCCTCAACTGAATAGACCCCTCTAACACACTAATGAACGCATGTAATAACACTATAAGTGCCATGAAGGTCATCTAGCACCCTCATGACCCAAAGTGTAAGCACTACACCATTTTAACCCAGTCACTTATGGGGGTCTATCCAGACCCTCATAAGCCTCTATTTAACCCCATCAGTCCCATAAGGGAATATTATGACCATTATGGGCCTGTTACAACCCAACATTAACCACATAAGTGCCATGACGGTCCTCAAGGACCATCATGACACTAAGTATAAACACTACACTGCACTATACCCCCCAATAAAACATTAAATATCAACTAAACACCCTCTACACTAACCTATTAACACCTACACTACCTACCTACACTACCTACCTAACCCCTAATAACCCCACCTCTCTAATTACAGTAAACAAAAAACTAAAGTCATCAAAAATAAAATATCTACATTACATAAAATAAAAAACCTAAGTCACAAAAAATAAAAAATCTACATTACAGAAAATAAAAAAACCTAAGTCACAAAAAATAAAAAAAGAACATTACAGAAAATAACAAAATACATTACAACCTCCCCCCACTACAGAAAAATAAATAAAAAATTACACACCTAAAAAAGGAAATACATATAATACATACAATACAATACAATATATACAATACAAATAAAATGAAATACAATACAATACACCCCTATGTAATATACAATACATCCTATATATCTAATATACATCCCCAATCTATCTAATATACAATAAATACTATCTATCTAAAATACATCATCCAATCTATCTAATATACTATATAACCTATGTATGTAATATACATCCCCCTATCTATCTATTATACAATAAATACTATATATGTAATATACATCCCCCTATCTATCTAATATACAATAAATACTATCTATGTAATATACATCCCCCAATCTATCTAATATGCAATACATGATATCTCTATATAGCAACCCTAATTCTAAGCTAAAATAAAATAATTAAGACCACTTACCTTTGCAGATGTCCCTTCAGATCAGCAACCTAGGGTAAAAAAAGATTTAAAAAATTACTACAACACATTTACATAAAATAAATAAACATAGTACATATTCTAAATATTCTACTCACCTTTCCAACATTGAAACTTTGCCAATTGTCTCATAAGGGGAAAAAAAAGCAAAATTCCTTCCTTTTTGGTGACTTTATTTTTTTTGTTTTCTGTAATTAGAGTGGTGGGGGGTTATTAGGGGGTAAGTAGTGTAGGCAGGTAGTGTGGGTGTTAATAGGTTAGTGTAGAGGGTGTTTAGTTGATATTTAATGTTTTATTGGGGGGGTATAGTGCAGTGTAGTGTTTATACTTAGTGTCATGATGGTCGTTGAGGACCGTCATGGCACTTATGTGGTTAATGTTGGGTTGTAACAGGCCCATAATGGTCATAATATACCCTTATGGGACTGAATAGAGGCTATGAGGGTCTCTATAGACCCCCATGAGTGACACAATTAATAATTATGGATTTATGGGGCTCTGTATTGACCCCCATGAGTGAGGTGGTTAATTAAGGGCTGATTGGGGTCTGTATTGACCCCCATGAGTGACAGGATAATTAGGGGTTTCTGGGGGTCTGTATTGACCCCATGAGCGAGAGTGTTAATTAAGTGCTTATGGGGGTCTGTATTGACTCCCATGAGTGACAGGGTTAATGAAGGGCTTATGGGGGTCTGTATTGACCCCCATGAGTGACAGAGTTAATTAAGGGCTTATGGGGGTCTATATTGACCCCCATGAGTAACAGGATTAATTAGGGGTTTATGGGGGTCTGTATTGACCCCCATCAGTGAGGGGGTTAATTAAGTGCTTATGGGGGTCTGTATTGACCCCCATGAGTGAGGGGGTTAATTAAGGGCTGATGGGGGTCTGTATTGACCTCCATGAGTGACAGGGTTATTTAGGGGTCTATGGGGATCTGTATTGACCCCCATGAGTGAGATTGTTAATTAAGTTCTTATGGGGGTCTGTATTGACCCCCATGAGTGACAGGGTTAATGAAGGGCTTATGGGGTTTGTATTGACCCCCATGAGTGAGGGGGTTAATTAAGGGCTGATGGGGGTCTGTATTGACCTCCATGAGTGACAGGGTTATTTAGGGGTCTATGGGGATCTGTATTGACCCCCATGAGTGAGATTGTTAATTAAGTTCTTATGGGGGTCTGTATTGACCCCCATGAGTGACAGGGTTAATGAAGGGCTTATGGGGTTTGTATTGACCCCCATGAGTGACAGGGTTAATTAGGGCTTATGGGGGTCTATATTGACCCCCATGAGTGACAGGGTTAATTAGGGGTTTATGGGGGTCTGTATTGACCCCCATCAGTGAGGGGGTTAATGAAGTGCTTATGGGGGTCTGTGTTGACCCCCATGAGTGAGGGGGTTAATTAAGTGCTGATGGGGGTCTGTATTGACCCCCATGAGTGACAGAGTTAATTAGGGTTTATGGTGGTCTGTATTGACCCCCATGAGTGAGGGTGTTAATTAAGTGCTTATGGGGGTCTGTATTGACCGCAATGAGTGACAGGGTTAGTGAAGGGCTTGTGGGGGTCTATATTGACCCCTATGAGTGACAGGATTAATTAGGGGTTTATGGGGGTCTGTATTGACCCCCATGAGTGACAGGGTTAATTATATGTATTATGGGGGTCTGTATTGAATGTCAATGCAAAGCGTGACGACGATACGTTGTTTGACAACGATTATATGTGATAAAGGAACTATCAGCCTTATTAAATTGAGATTCAGCCAATTGAATAGGGCTCTATATAAGCACAGAGCATATTTTTTTTCACAGAAGTTTTTAGTTAGTGAAAACCTTGCTTTTGGATAGAAGTTCACTAACTGAAAACTTCTGTAAAGTAAATATTCTATTTGCTTATACAGAGCCCTATTCAATTGGCTGAATCACAATTTAATAAGGCTGTATGTCAGTAGTTATAATAACAGATATATAATCACAATAATTAATAATCAGTAACAGTGCCAGCGAATCTTCAGTTGTCCAGGTACCATAGCTTAGCCGTGGAGATGTTTAGGAGCCAAGAATCAGTCAGAGAGAGAGAGAGACCAGAGACTAGAGAACAGTCTTAGCTTAGCCATGGAGATGTTTAGGAACCAGGAATCAGTCAGAGAGAGACCAGAGACTAGAGAGCAGTCATCTTAGCCATGGAGATATTTAGAAGCCAGGAATAAGTCAGAGAGACCAGAGACCAGTGTAATCTTTATTCCTTGGCTCTAATTTTTATACATATCTTCCATACCATAAAACAATGGCACTTTTGCATAGGCACAAACAACTTCAGCAACAGAGTCAGCTCTAGTCAGTACTGACGGGATTGGTCTGTTTGGCAAAGCCTGAACCAATCAAGAAGCAACCTTGTGAGTGCTGATTGTTGAGAAATCCAAATATAGTTCCAGAGAAGGGGCTACAGGGTTTTCGCCAACAGCAGCGATGCCAGGATGTCTACTTCCCCAGTCAGGTGTTGGCTTAGACTTAGAGAGGTAGCTGGCCCAGAGGAGTAGGGTAGACTTTTATCCAACCAGGGATTCCAGGCTATTTTCTATAGAGTGCATGGGGGCTTGGGCTGATTGACAAGTTCAAGCATATACAAAAGTGGTGGTTAACTGCAAGACAATGGATCAAAGGGTTATCACTTACAAAGCACATGAAACCTCTTGACAAAGTGTTTCAATTGTTGTCTGACAAACTAATTAACTCTGATTGATGTCTCAATCAGTTCCGCAGCTCCCAAAACCGTCTTGGACACGAGTTTGCATCTGCTCAAAGACCTGGCCAGATCTCTGTACTGGGAGATACCTGGGTATCAAGGTTGACTGCTGGAAGTGGCCACTTATCTGTCTTAAAGTTGAACTACCCCTAAATGTTTATTGAGTTGACACATTATATGCAAAACAGAAAACACATCACAGGGAAAGCCAGGAAATTGGCTCCAGAGGGCTAGGTGCTTAGGGAACTAGTCTTATGAGTCTTTGGGGTCAATGAGGGCCACCTTGGGTTGGGTTTATAGCAAGTCCAGTTTCTAAACACATTATCCAGGGGAATCAGAATCAGTGATTTCAGTCTTTTAAGATAGCTTGGATGGTTGTTAGAACAACCAGGGAGAACACATAGTCTATGGCTGAAGAAAAGTTATCTAATCTTTACAAGTAATAAAATTAAATCCTCAAATTTATAACATCTCAGAATCCATGTACAAAAGGAAGTCATTAATCCAGTAATTATGTAATTATTACTCTTTATTTATAAAGCACCAGCATTTTCTGTAGTACTATTTGAATACAGTACAGTACCATTATTGATACATTTTAATACAAGCAGAGATATAATATGATATAATAAAATATAATATAAATGGATAAACACGTTAGAAAGTTGAGATTCCAGAACTTAATTAGCCAATTATAAGAAGACTTGTCTGGTGGGAGGATTTCTTGAGCTGTGTGGCAATCAAAACACATTCATTTCAAAGCTGTTTTTGCTATTATTAAATCAAATTGACTTTAATAACTTCCAATTGCAAATTTCCATGATTTAGTCTACTATCATAACATAATGCTACATTGACCCTTTAAATCATGTTTTTACTCTATTATCCTACAATAATGCTGTTGTGGCATTTTAATTCATGTTTTTACCCTACTATCCTAACATACAGCCTTATTAAATTGCAATTCAGCCAAATGTATAGGGCTCTATATAAGCACATAGCATTTTTTTTTTACAGACGTTTTTAGTTAGTGAAGACCTTGCTTTTGGATAGAAGTTCACTAACTAAAAGCATCTGTAAAAATAATATGATGTGTGCTTATATAGAGCCCTTTTCATTTGGCTGATAATGCTTATGTGGCCCGGTAATTCATGTTTTTACTAGAGTAATAATAGATTATCATACCATAATATAATAATAGATAATAAAAATAATAGATACCAGATTATAGATACAGTAATTATAGATTAAAGATAATAAAGATAATAATAGATACAAGATGGAGTGTCCTAAGTAATGATTTTAGAGAACTAGGGAATAGGCTTAGAGCAAGGACCTCCAAGGTAGTATTTTCTGAAATACTACATGTGCCACATGCTAGCACATGGAGACCGAAGGAGTTTAGGGGTTAATGCGTGGCTAAAAATGTTGGGAAACAGTGGTCACAACACAGTCTCATTTGAGATTGAATTAAAAAAAAAAGCCCCTGTAAGGGGCCAACAAAAACTCTTAATTTTGGACCCTGTTCTAGTAGTGCATACATGTGGCAGGATGTACACTCTGTGAGGTTGCCACTGGACTGACTCATGACTATCAGTTACAAAGATACAGTGAGAAAACAAATCAATGTATTTGTATAAAGATTGCTTTTCTACACCTTAACGCAAACAAAACAGAAAAAAAAATATATGTTTGTTTTCTATTTTTTCTTATAATACCCCTTTTCTTTGAATTCCCTCCTTTTATTCAATCTCCTACACACTAACTACATTTACACTAGAAATGATTGCAAGCTCCCAAGCTCTTTCTTCCCTTGTTAAAATAGACCCTGCCCACTCACCTGTACAATGATAAATGAGCACAGGACAGAAAACACTGCCCTGCCTCACAGAACTGATTCAGCAGAACACAGCAAAATGCACACAGATAAACCTTTACACAGGCCAAACCACACCTGCTCTCACCTGGACACTGATTACAGCCCACAGGACAGAAAACACTGCACTGATTTACAGAACGGATTCTAACAGAACCTCACACAAATGCACACAGATATACCTTTACACAGGCCAAACCACACCCACTCTTATCTGGACCCTGATTACAGCAACAGGACAGAAAACACTGCAATGATTTACAGAACAGATTCAAACAGAACCCCACACAAATGCACACAGATAAACCTTTACACAGGTCAAACCACACCCACTCTCACCTGGACACTGATTATAGCTCACAGGACAGAAACACTGCACTGATTTACAGAACTGATTAAAAAAAGATAACATATTTATTAATGGCTTAGAAGTAGGATTGGAAAGTAGTGTCTCCATTTTTGCTGATGACACTAAGTTGTGCAAGGTAATTAAATCAGATAATCCTGTACTTTCCCTCCAAAGGGATTTACATAAAATAGAGGAATGGGCATCTACATGGCAGATGAGATTTAATACGAATAAATGTAAAGTTATGCTTCTGGGAAGGAAAAATAGCTATGTAATTTATAAAATTAATGGAGCAAATATAGGGATATCAGATATTGAAAGGGATTTGGGAGTACTTGTGGACAACCACCTAGGTAACAGTGCTCTATGCCAAGCAGCAGCTGCAAAGGCAAATAAAATATTAACATGTATTAAGAAGGGTATAGAAGCAAGGCAACCGTACTAAACAACCCACATATCACCAAGCAAGACTATATAGGCCCCGGGCGGACCTTAAAAACCCACATTACACCAAATGAGTCCATATAGGCCACAACCAGACCTTAAAAACCCACATTACACCAAGCGGTACCTGATAGGCCCCAACTAGACTTTAAAAACCCACATTACACCAACCGGGATCATATAGGTCCCAACCGTACTAAACAACCCACATATCACCAAGCAAGACTATATAGGCCCTGGACGGACCTTAAAACCCCACATTACACCAAATGGGAACATATAGGCCACAACCAGACCTTAAAAACCCACATTACACCAAGTGGGACCATATAGGCCCCAATCGGACCTTAAAAACCCACATTACACCAACCGGGACCATATAGACCCCAACAGTACCTGTAATACCTTAAAATACCAAGTGGGACTATATAGGCCATAACTGTACCGAAAAAACTTTAAAGTATGAAGCAGGACGATATAGGCCCTAACCGGACCTTAAAAACCCAAATTACACAAAGCAGGACCTGATAGGCCCCGGCCGGACCTTAAAAACCCACATTACACCAAATGGGACCATATAGGCCCCAACCGGGAATTTTAAACACTCACATTACACTAAGCGGGACCATGTAGGCCCCAACCGGACCTTAAAAACTAACATTACACAAAGCATTACCATATAGGCACTAAGCGGACCATAAAAACTCACATTACCCCAAGCAAGACAATATAGGCCCTAACCGGACCTTAAAAACCCACATTACACCAAGTGGGACCATATAGGCCCCAATCGGACCTTAAAAACCCACATTACACCAACCGGGACCATATAGACCCCAACAGTACCTGTAATACCTTAAAATACCAAGTGGGACTATATAGGCCATAACTGTACCGAAAAAACTTTAAAGTATGAAGCAGGACGATATAGGCCCTAACCGGACCTTAAAAACCCAAATTACACAAAGCAGGACCTGATAGGCCCCGGCCGGACCTTAAAAACCCACATTACACCAAATGGGACCATATAGGCCCCAACCGGGAATTTTAAACACTCACATTACACCAAGCGGGACCATGTAGGCCCCAACCGGACCTTAAAAACTAACATTACACAAAGCATTACCATATAGGCACTAAGCGGACCATAAAAACTCACATTACCCCAAGCAAGACAATATAGGCCCTAACCGGACCTTAAAAACCCACATTACACCAAGCGAGACTATATTGGCCCCAACCAGACCTTTAAAACCTTAAAACATCAAGCAGGACTACATAGGCCCAAACTGAACCTTAAAAACGCACATTAAACCCAACGGGAGCATATAGGCCCCAACTGGGCCTTAAAAAAACACATTACACCAAGCGGGACCAGATAGGCCCCAACCGGACTATAAAAACTAACATCACACAAAGCATTTCCATATACATTATACCAAGCGGGATAATATCTGCCCTAACCGGGCCTTAAAAACCCACATTACACCAACCGGGACCATATAGACCCCAACCGTACCGATAAAACCTTAAAATACCAAGTGGGACTATATAGGCCAAAACCATACCTAAAAAACCTTAAAATATCAAGCGGGACTATAGAGACCGCAACCGGACCTTAAAAACTTTAAAATACAAAGCAGGACTATAAAGTCCCAAACCAGACCTTAAAATCCCACATTACACTAAACAGGACCATATAGGCCCCAACCGGACTTTAAAAACCAACATAAAACCAAGCGGAACTATATAGGCCCCAACCGGACCTTAACAACCCACATTACACCAAGTGTCACCATAAGGGCCTAAACCGGACCATTAAAACCTTAAAATACCAAGTGGGACTATAGACGCCCCAACCGGACTTTAAAATCCCACATTACACCAAGAACGACAATATAGGCCCTAACCGGACCTTAAAAACCTACATTACACCAACCGGGACCATATAGGCCCGAACCGGACCTTAACAACCCACATTACACCAAGTGTGACTATAAAGGCCTAAGCCGGACCATTAAATCCTTAAAATACCAAGATGGACTATATAGGCCCAAACCGGACATTAAAATCCCACTTTACACCAAGCAAGACCATATAGGCCCCAACCGGACCTTAAAAACCCACATTACATCAACCGGGACCATATAGACCCCAACCGTAATTTTAAAACCTTAAAATACCAAGCGGGACTAACCGGAACTTAATAACCCACATTACACCAAGCGGTACCTGATAGGCCCCAACCAGACTTTAAAAACCCATATTACACCAAGGGAGACCATATAGGCCACAACCAGACCTTAAAAACCCACATTACACCAAGCGGGACCATATAGGCACCAACCAGACCTAAACAACCCACATTACACCAAGCAAGAACCATATAGGCCCCAGCCGGACCTTAAAAACCCACATTACATCAAATGGCACCATATAGGCCCCAAACGGAATTTTAAACTCCCACATTACACAAAGCGGGACCATGCAGGCCCCAACGGACCTTAAAAACTAACATTACACAAATCATGACCATATAGGGCCTAAGCAGACCTTAAAAACTCACATTACCCCAAGCAGGACAATATAGGCCCTAACCGGACCTTAAAAACCTACATTACACCAACCGGGACCATATAGGTCCCAATCGAACCTTTAAAACCTTAAAATACCACATGGGACTGTATAGGCCAAAACCATACATAAAAAACCTTAAAATAACAAGTGGGTCTATTTAGTCCCCAACCGGAAGCTTAATAGCCCACATTACACCAAACGGGACCATATAAGCCCCAACCGGACCTTAAAATCCAACATTACACCAAGCAGGATTATATAGGCCCCAACCGGACCTTAACAACCCACATTACACCAAGTGTGACTATAAAGGCCTAAGCCAGACCATTAAATCCTTAAAATACCAAGCGGGACTATAGAGGCCCCAACCGGACCTTAAAATCCCACATTACACCAAGCAAAACCATGTAGGCCCCAACCGGACCTTAACAACCCACATTACACCAAACGGGACTATATAGGCCCAAACCGGACCTTAAAAACCCACATTACACCAAGCGGGACCATATAGGCCCCAACCGGACCTTAACAACCCACATTACACCAAGTGTGACTATAAAGGCCCAAACCGGACCTTAAAAACCAACATTACACCAAGCGGGACCACATAGGCCCGAACCGGAAATTAACAACTCACATTACACCAAACGGGACTATATAGGCCCAAACCGAACCTTAAAAACCTGCATTACACCAAGCGGGACCATATAGGCCCCAACCGGACATTAACAGCCCACATTACACCAAGTGTGACTATAAAGGCCCAAACCGGACCTTAAAATCCCACATTACACCAAGTGTGACTATAAAGGCCTAAGCCAGACCATTAAATCCTTAAAATACCAAGCGGGAGTATAGAGGCCCCAACGGGACCTTAAAATCCCACATTACACCAAGCAAAACCATATAGGCCCCAACCGGACCTTAACAACCCACATTACACCAAACGGGACTATATAGGCCCAAACCGGACCTTAAAAACCCACATTACACCAAGCGGGACCATATAGGCCCCAACCGGTCCTTAACAACCCACATTACACCAAGTTTGACTATAAAGGCCCAAACCGGACCTTAAAAACCCACATTACACCAAGCAGGACCACATAGGCCCGAACCGGACCTTAACAACCCACATTACACCAAACGGGACTATATAGGCCCAAACCGGACCTTAAAAACCCACATTACACCAAGCGGGACCATATAGGCCCCAACCGGACATTAACAACCCACATTACACCAAGTGTGACTATAAAGGCCCAAACCGGAACTTAAAAACCCACATTACACCAAGAGGGACCATATAGGCCCGAACCGGACCTTAACAACCCACATTACACCAAGTGTGACTATAAAGGCCTAAGCCGGACCATTAAATCCTTAAAATACCAAGCAGGACTATAAAGGCCCCAACCGGACCTTAAAAACTAACATTACTCCAAGCAGGACTATATAGGCCCCAACTGGACCTTAACAACCCACATTACACCAAGTGTCACCATAAAGGCCTAAACCGAACCATTTAAACCTTAAAATATCAAGCGGGCCTATAGAGGTCCCAACCGGACTTTAAAATCCCACATTACACCAAGCAGGACAATATAGGCCCTAACCGGACCTTAAAAACCCACATTACACCAACCGGGACCATATAGGTCCCAACCGGACCTTTAAAATCTTAAAATAACACGTGGGACTATATAGGCCCCAAACGGAATCTTAAAAACCCACATTACACATTACATTACATGTAGTACCCCAACCGGACCTTAAAAGCTAACATTACACAAAGCATGACCATATAGGCCCTAAGCGGACCTGAAAAACTCACATTACACCAAGTGGGACCAAACAGGCCTCAACCGGACCTTAAAAACCCACTTTACACTAAGCGGGACCACATAGGGCCCAACCGGACCTTTAAAAACTTAAAATACTAAGCAGGACTAAACCGTACCTAAAAAACTTAAAATACCAACCTGGACTATATAGGCCCCAACCGGAGCTTAAAAACCCACATTACACCAAGCGGGACCATATTGTCCCCAATCAGACCTTTAAAACCTTAAAATACCAAGCAGGAGTATTAAGGCCCAAACCGGACCTTAACAACCCACATTACACCAAGTGTGACTATAAAGGCCTATGCCAAACCATTAAATCCTTAAAATACCAAGCGGGACTATATAGGCCCAAAGCGGACCTTAAAATCCCACATTACACCAAGCAAGACCATATAGGCCACACCCGGACCTTAAAAACCCACATTAAACCAAACGGGACCATATAGGCCCCAACCGGACCTTAAAAACCCACATTACATCAACCGGGACCATATAGACCCCAACCGTAATTTTAAAACCTTAAAATACCAAGCGGGACTATATAAGCCCTAACCGGAACTTAATAACCCACATTACACCAAGCGGTACCTGATAGGCCCCAACCAGACTTTAAAAACCCATATTACACCAAGGGAGACCATATAGGCCACAACCAGACCTTATAAACCCACATTACACCAAGCGGGACCATATAGGCACCAACCAGACCTAAACAACCCACATTACACCAAGCAAGAACCATATAGGCCCCAGCCGGACCTTAAAAACCCACATTACATCAAATGGCACCATATAGGCCCCAAACGGAATTTTAAACTCCCACATTACACAAAGCGGGACCATGCAGGCCCCAACGAACCTTAAAAACTAACATTACACAAAGCATGACCATATAGGGCCTAAGCAGACCTTAAAAACTCACATTACCCCAAGCAGGACAATATAGGCCCTAACCGGACCTTAAAAACCTACATTACACCAACCGGGAACCATATAGGTCCCAATCGAACCTTTAAAACCTTAAAATACCACATGGGACTGTATAGTCCAAAACCATACCTAAAAAACCTTAAAATACCAAGTGGGTCTATTTAGTCCCCAACCGGAAGCTTAATAGCATACATTACACCAAACGGGACCATATAAGCCCAAACCGGACCTTAAAATCCAACATTACACCAAGCAGGATTATATAGGCCCCAACCGGACCTTAACAACCCACATTACACCAAGTGTGACTATAAAGGCCTAAGCCGGACCATTAAATCCTTAAAATACCAAGCGGGACTATAGAGGCCCCAACCGGACCTTAAAATCCCACATTACACCAAGCAAAACCATGTAGGCCCCAACTGGACCTTAACAACCCACATTACACCAAACGGGACTATATAGGCCCAAACCGGACCTTAAAAACCCACATTACACCAAGCGGGAGCATATAGGCCCCAACCGGACCATAACAACCCACATAACACCAAGTGTGACTATAAAGGCCCAAACTGGACCTTAAAAACCCACATTACACCAAGCGGGACCACATAGGCCCGAACCGGACCTTAACAACCCACATTACACAAAACGGGACTATATAGGCCCAAACCGGACCTTAAAAACCCACATTACACCAAGCGGGACCATATAGGCCCCAACCGGACATTAACAACCCACATTACACCAAGTGTGACTATAAAGGCCCAAACCGGACCTTAAAAACCCACATTACACCAAGAGGGACCATATAGGCCCGAACCGGACCTTAACAACCCACATTACACCAAGTGTGACTATAAAGGCCTAAGCCGGACCATTAAATCCTTAAAATACCAAGCGGGACTATATAGGCCCAAACCGGACATTAAAATCCCACATTACACCAAGCAAGACAATATAGGCCCCAACCGGACCTTAACAACCCACATTACACCAAACGGGACTATATAGGCCCATACCGGACCTTAAAAACCCACATTACACCAAGCCGGACCATATAGGCCCTAAAGGGACCTTAACAACCCACATTACACCAAGTGTGACTATAAAGGCCTAAGCCGGACCATTAAATCCTTAAAATACCAAGCAGGACTATATAGGCCCAAACCGGACCTTAAAATCCCACATTACACCAAGCAAGACCATATAGGCCACAACCGGACCTTAAAAACCCACATTAAACCAAACGGGACCATATAGGCCCCAACCGGACCTTAAAAACCCACATTACATCAACCGGGACCATATAGACCCCAACCGTAATTTTAAAACCTTAAAATACCAAGCGGGACTATATAGGCCCTAACCGGAACTAAATAACCCACATTACACCAAACGGTACCTGATAGGCCCCAACTAGACTTTAAAAACCCATATTACACCAAGGGAGACCATATAGGCCACAACCAGACCTTAAAAACCCACATTACACCAAGCGGGACCATATAGGCACCAACCAGACTTTAAAAACCCATATTACACCAAGGGAGACCATATAGGCCACAACCAGACCTTATGAACCCACATTACACCAAGCGGGACCATATAGGCACCAACCAGACCTAAATTTTTCATTTTCTATTTTAGCCAGTCTAATCGCGCTTTTGCAAGCCTTGTTGATTTCCTTGTATTCCCGTAAAGCAGTCTCTGTCCCCTCTTGTTTGTATAATTTAAATGCCTGTTTTTTACTCCGTATCTTGATCTTTAAATCATTGTTAAGCCACATGGGTTGTGATTTACTCCTTTTACTTTTATTCCCACACGGTATATGCCGATGTGTATGTATATTTAGTAATGATTTAAATGTTGTCCATTTATGTTCAGTGTTTTTACCTATCAGTTCTCTGTCCCAGTCTATACTTTGTATTGCTGCCCTTAAAATCTGCCCTTTTAAAATTAAGAGTTTTTGTTGGCCCCTTAAAATGTTGTTTTTTTAATTCAATCTCAAATGAGACTGTGTTGTGATCACTGTTTCCCAAAGGTTGCCCTATTTCAACATTTGATACAATATCAATATTATTTGTAATGAGTAAATCTAAGATAGCTTCATTTCTAGTAGGCTCCTGTATAACCTGGGCCAGATAATGATCCCTCAGTGTACTCAAGAACCTGCTCCCCTTAGCTGAACTGCTGGTCTCATTTATCCAGTTTATTTCAGGGTAATTAAAATCTCCCATTATTAGAACTTGCCCGTGCTTAGCTGCATTTCCAATCTGTAACAATAATTGTATTTCCTCACTTCCAGCTATATTTGGGGGTTTATAGCATACTCCTACTAATATTCTTTTGGAATTTGCTGCTCCGCTATTTAACTCTACCCACAAACATTCAACTTTATCACTAGGTCCACCATAAATATCTTCTCTGACTATAGCCTTAAATTCAGGCTTAACATACAGACAAATCCCTCCTCCTCGTTTACCATTGCCTCTATCTTTCCTAAATAGGTTATAACCATCCAGATTAACAGTCCAGTCATGAGATTCATCCCACCACGTTTCGGTAATGCCTATTAAATCCCATTTTTCATTAATTGCTAATAATTCTAACTCTCCCATTTTTCCTGGCAAGCTTCTGGCAT
Organism: Discoglossus pictus; assembly: GCA_027410445.1. Lineage (NCBI taxonomy): Eukaryota > Metazoa > Chordata > Amphibia > Anura > Alytidae > Discoglossus > Discoglossus pictus. Next base: position 51,646,405 of record CM050174.1, read on the forward strand.
TAGCAAGCATACACCTTATGTTATGAGTCTGTAGTTCTGAAGTGCCTGCCACTGAACTTGAATTACTTAGTACTACCTCCATATTGACTATACTACCCCTCCCCCCATCTCCTCCCACATTACACCAAGTGTGACTATAAAGGCCTAAGCCGGACCATTAAATCCTTAAAATACCAAGCGGGACTATATAGGCCCAAACCGGACATTAAAATCCCACATTACACCAAGCAAGACCATATAGACCTAACCGGACCTTAACAACCCACCTTACACCAAACGGGACTATATAGGCCCATACCGGACCTTAAAAACCCACATTACACCAAGCCAGACCATATAGGCCCTAACCGGACCTTAACAACCCACATTACACCAAGTGTGACTATAAAGGCCTAAGCCGGACCATTAAATCCTTAAAATACCAAGCGGGACTATATAGGCCCAAACCGGACCTTAAAATCCCACATTACACCAAGCAAGACCATATAGGCCACAACCGGACCTTAAAAACCCACATTAAACCAAACGGGACCATATAGGCCCCAACCGGAACATAAAAACCCACATTACATCAACCGGGACCATATAGACCCCAACCGTAATTTTAAAACCTTAAAATACCAAGCGGGACTATATAGGCCCTAACCGGAACTTAATAACCCACATTACACCAAGCGGTACCTGATAGGCCCCAACCAGACTTTAAAAATCCATATTACACCAAGGGAGACCATATAGGTCACAACCAGACCTTAAAAACCCACATTACACCAAGCGGGACCATATAGGCACCAACCAGACTTTAAAAACCCATATTACACCAAGGGATACCATATAGGCCACAACCAGACCTTATGAACCCACATTACACCAAGCGGGACCATATAGGCACCAACCAGACCTAAACAACCCACATTACATCAAGCAAGAACCATATAGGCCCCAGCCGGACCTTAAAAACCCACATTACATCAAATGGCACCATATAGGCCCGAACCGGACCTTAACAACCCACATTACACCAAGTGTGACTATAAAGGCCTAAGCCGGACCATTAAATCCTTAAAATACCAAGCGGGACTATATAGGCCCAAACCGGATCTTAAAATCCCACATTACACCAAGCAAGACCACATAGGCCACAACCGGACCTTAAAATCCCACATTACACCAAGGAAAACCATGTAGGCCCCAACCGGACCTTAACGACCCACATTACACCAAACGGGACTATATAGGCCCAAACCGGACCTTAAAAACCCACATTAAACCAAACGGGACCATATAGGCCCCAACCGGACCTTAAAAACCCACATTACATCAACCGGGACCATATAGACCCCAACCGTAATTTTAAAACCTTAAAATACCAAGCGGGACTATATAAGCCCTAACCGGAACTTAATAACCCACATTACACCAAGCGGTACCTGATAGGCCCCAACCAGACTTTAAAAACCCATATTACACCAAGGGAGACCATATAGGCCACAACCAGACCTTATAAACCCACATTACACCAAGCGGGACCATATAGGCACCAACCAGACCTAAACAACCCACATTACACCAAGCAAGAACCATATAGGCCCCAGCCGGACCTTAAAAACCCACATTACATCAAATGGCACCATATAGGCCCCAAACGGAATTTTAAACTCCCACATTACACAAAGCGGGACCATGCAGGCCCCAACGAACCTTAAAAACTAACATTACACAAAGCATGACCATATAGGGCCTAAGCAGACCTTAAAAACTCACATTACCCCAAGCAGGACAATATAGGCCCTAACCGGACCTTAAAAACCTACATTACACCAACCGGGAACCATATAGGTCCCAATCGAACCTTTAAAACCTTAAAATACCACATGTGACTGTATAGTCCAAAACCATACCTAAAAAACCTTAAAATACCAAGTGGGTCTATTTAGTCCCCAACCGGAAGCTTAATAGCATACATTACACCAAACGGGACCATATAAGCCCAAACCGGACCTTAAGATCCAACATTACACCAAGCAGGATTATATAGGCCCCAACCGGACCTTAACAACCCACATTACACCAAGTGTGACTATAAAGGCCTAAGCCGGACCATTAAATCCTTAAAATACCAAGCGGGACTATAGAGGCCCCAACCGGACCTTAAAATCCCACATTACACCAAGCAAAACCATGTAGGCCCCAACTGGACCTTAACAACCCACATTACACCAAACGGGACTATATAGGCCCAAACCGGACCTTAAAAACCCACATTACACCAAGCGGGAGCATATAGGCCCCAACCGGACCTTAACAACCCACATAACACCAAGTGTGACTATAAAGGCCCAAACTGGACCTTAAAAACCCACATTACACCAAGCGGGACCACATAGGCCCGAACCGGACCTTAACAACCCACATTACACAAAACGGGACTATATAGGCCCAAACCGGACCTTAAAAACCCACATTACACCAAGCGGGACCATATAGGCCCCAACCGGACATTAACAACCCACATTACCCCAAGTGTGACTATAAAGGCCCAAACCGGACCTTAAAAACCCACATTACACCAAGAGGGACCATATAGGCCCGAACCGGACCTTAACAACCCACATTACACCAAGTGTGACTATAAAGGCCTAAGCCGGACCATTAAATCCTTAAAATACCAAGCGGGACTATATAGGCCCAAACCGGACATTAAAATCCCACATTACACCAAGCAAGACAATATAGGCCCCAACCGGACCTTAACAACCCACATTACACCAAACGGGACTATATAGGCCCATACCGGACCTTAAAAACCCACATTACACCAAGCCGGACCATATAGGCCCTAAAGGGACCTTAACAACCCACATTACACCAAGTGTGACTATAAAGGCCTAAGCCGGACCATTAAATCCTTAAAATACCAAGCGGGACTATATAGGCCCAAACCGGACCTTAAAATCCCACATTACACCAAGCAAGACCATATAGGCCACAACCGGACCTTAAAAACCCACATTAAACCAAACGGGACCATATAGGCCCCAACCGGACCTTAAAAACCCACATTACATCAACCGGGACCATATAGACCCCAACCGTAATTTTAAAACCTTAAAATACCAAGCGGGACTATATAGGCCCTAACCGGAACTAAATAACCCACATTACACCAAACGGTACCTGATAGGCCCCAACTAGACTTTAAAAAACCATATTACACCAAGGGAGACCATATAGGCCACAACCAGACCTTAAAAACCCACATTACACCAAGCGGGACCATATAGGCACCAACCAGACTTTAAAAACCCATATTACACCAAGGGAGACCATATAGGCCACAACCAGACCTTATGAACCCACATTACACCAAGCGGGACCATATAGGCACCAACCAGACCTAAATTTTTCATTTTCTATTTTAGCCAGTCTAATCGCGCTTTTGCAAGCCTTGTTGATTTCCTTGTATTCCCGTAAAGCAGTCTCTGTCCCCTCTTGTTTGTATAATTTAAATGCCTGTTTTTTACTCCGTATCTTGATCTTTAAATCATTGTTAAGCCACATGGGTTGTGATTTACTCCTTTTACTTTTATTCCCACACGGTATATGCCGATGTGTATGTATATTTAGTAATGATTTAAATGTTGTCCATTTATGTTCAGTGTTTTTACCTATCAGTTCTCTGTCCCAGTCTATACTTTGTATTGCTGCCCTTAAAATCTGCCCTTTTAAAATTAAGAGTTTTTGTTGGCCCCTTAAAATGTTTTTTTTTTAATTCAATCTCAAATGAGACTGTGTTGTGATCACTGTTTCCCAAAGGTTGTCCTATTTCAACATTTGATACAATATCAATATTATTTGTAATGAGTAAATCTAAGATAGCTTCATTTCTAGTAGGCTCCTGTATAACCTGGGCCAGATAATGATCCCTCAGTGTACTCAAGAACCTGCTCCCCTTAGCTGAACTGCTGGTCTCATTTATCCAGTTTATTTCAGGGTAATTAAAATCTCCCATTATTAGAACTTGCCCGTGCTTAGCTGCATTTCCAATCTGTAACAATAATTGTATTTCCTCACTTCCAGCTATATTTGGGGGTTTATAGCATACTCCTACTAATATTCTTTTGGAATTTGCTGCTCCGCTATTTAACTCTACCCACAAACATTCAACTTTATCACTAGGTCCACCATAAATATCTTCTCTGACTATAGCCTTAAATTCAGGCTTAACATACAGACAAATCCCTCCTCCTCGTTTACCATTGCCTCTATCTTTCCTAAATAGGTTATAACCATCCAGATTAACAGTCCAGTCATGAGATTCATCCCACCACGTTTCGGTAATGCCTATTAAATCCCATTTTTCATTAATTGCTAATAATTCTAACTCTCCCATTTTTCCTGGCAAGCTTCTGGCATTAGCAAGCATACACCTTATGTTATGAGTCTGTAGTTCTGAAGTGCCTGCCACTGAACTTGAATTACTTAGTACTACCTCCATATTGACTATACTACCCCTCCCCCCATCTCCTCCCACATTACACCAAGTGTGACTATAAAGGCCTAAGCCGGACCATTAAATCCTTAAAATACCAAGCGGGACTATATAGGCCCAAACCGGACATTAAAATCCCACATTACACCAAGCAAGACCATATAGACCTAACCGGACCTTAACAACCCACCTTACACCAAACGGGACTATATAGGCCCATACCGGACCTTAAAAACCCACATTACACCAAGCCGGACCATATAGGCCCTAACCGGACCTTAACAACCCACATTACACCAAGTGTGACTATAAAGGCCTAAGCCGGACCATTAAATCCTTAAAATACCAAGCGGGACTATATAGGCCCAAACCGGACCTTAAAATCCCACATTACACCAAGCAAGACCATATAGGCCACAACCGGACCTTAAAAACCCACATTAAACCAAACGGGACCATATAGGCCCCAACCGGAACATAAAAACCCACATTACATCAACCGGGACCATATAGACCCCAACCGTAATTTTAAAACCTTAAAATACCAAGCGGGACTATATAGGCCCTAACCGGAACTTAATAACCCACATTACACCAAGCGGTACCTGATGGGCCCCAACCAGACTTTAAAAACCCATATTACACCAAGGGAGACCATATAGGTCACAACCAGACCTTAAAAACCCACATTACACCAAGCGGGACCATATAGGCACCAACCAGACTTTAAAAACCCATATTACACCAAGGGATACCATATAGGCCACAACCAGACCTTATGAACCCACATTACACCAAGCGGGACCATATAGGCACCAACCAGACCTAAACAACCCACATTACATCAAGCAAGAACCATATAGGCCCCAGCCGGACCTTAAAAACCCACATTACATCAAATGGCACCATATAGGCCCGAACCGGACCTTAACAACCCACATTACACCAAGTGTGACTATAAAGGCCTAAGCCGGACCATTAAATCCTTAAAATACCAAGCGGGACTATATAGGCCCAAACCGGATCTTAAAATCCCACATTACACCAAGCAAGACCACATAGGCCACAACCGGACCTTAAAATCCCACATTACACCAAGGAAAACCATGTAGGCCCCAACCGGACCTTAACGACCCACATTACACCAAACGGGACTATATAGGCCCAAACCGGACCTTAAAAACCCACATTACACCAAGCGGGAGCATATAGGCCCCAACCGGACCTTAACGACCCACATAACACCAAGTGTGACTATAAAGGCCCAAACTGGACCTTAAAAACCCACATTACACCAAGCGGGAACACATAGGCCCGAACCGGACCTTAACAACCCACATTACACCAAACGGGACTATATAGGCCCAAACCGGACCTCAAAAACCCACATTACACCAAGCGGGACCATATAAGCCCCAACCGGACATTAACAACCCACATTACACCAAGTGTGACTATAAAGGCCCAAACCGGACCTTAAAAACCCACATTATACCAAAAGGGACCATATAGGCCTGAACCGGACCTTAACAACCCACATTACACCAAGTGTGACTATAAAGGCCTAAGCCGGACCATTAAATCCTTAAAATACCAAGATGGACTATATAGGCCCAAACCGGACATTAAAATCCCACTTTACACCAAGCAAGACCATATAGGCCCCAACCGGACCTTAAAAACCCACATTACATCAACCGGGACCATATAGACCCCAACCGTAATTTTAAAACCTTAAAATGCCAAGCGGGACTATATAGGCCCTAACCGGAACTTAATAACCCACATTACACCAAGCGGTACCTGATAGGCCCCAACCAGACTTTAAAAACCCATATTACACCAAGGGAGACCATATAGGCCCCAACCGGACCTTAAAAACCCACATTACATCAACCGGGACCATATAGACCCCAACCGTAATTTTAAAACCTTAAAATACCAAGCGGGACTATATAAGCCCTAACCGGAACTTAATAACCCACATTACAGCAAGCGGTACCTGATAGGCCCCAACCAGACTTTAAAAACCCATATTACACCAAGGGAGACCATATAGGCCACAACCAGACCTTAAAAACCCACATTACACCAAGCGGGACCATATAGGCACCAACCAGACCTAAACAACCCACATTACACCAAGCAAGAACCATATAGGCCCCAGCCGGACCTTAAAAACCCACATTACATCAAATGGCACCATATAGGTCCCAAACGGAATTTTAAACTCCCACATTACACAAAGCGGGACCATGCAGGCCCCAACGGACCTTAAAAACTAACATTACACAAATCATGACCATATAGGGCCTAAGTAGACCTTAAAAACTCACATTACCCCAAGCAGGACAATATAGGCCCTAACCGGACCTTAAAAACCTACATTACACCAACCGGGACCATATAGGTCCCAATCGAACCTTTAAAACCTTAAAATACCACATGGGACTGTATAGGCCAAAACCATACATAAAAAACCTTAAAATACCAAGTGGGTCTATTTAGTCCCCAACCGGAAGCTTAATAGCCCACATTACACCAAACGGGACCATATAAGCCCCAACCGGACCTTAAAATCCAACATTACACCAAGCAGGATTATATAGGCCCCAACCGGACCTTAACAACCCACATTACACCAAGTGTGACTATAAAGGCCCAAACCGGACCTTAAAATCCCACATTACACCAAGTGTGACTATAAAGGCCTAAGCCAGACCATTAAATCCTTAAAATACCAAGCGGGACTATAGAGGCCCCAACGGGACCTTAAAATCCCACATTACACCAAGCAAAACCATATAGGCCCCAACCGGACCTTAACAACCCACATTACACCAAACGGGACTATATAGGCCCAAACTGGACCTTAAAAACCCACATTACACCAAGCGGGACCATATAGGCCCCAACCGGACCTTAACAACCCACATTACACCAAGTGTGACTATAAAGGCCCAAACCGGACCTTAAAAACCCACATTACACCAAGCAGGACCACATAGGCCCGAACCGGACCTTAACAACCCACATTACACCAAACGGGACTATATAGGCCCAAACCGGACCTTAAAAACCCACATTACACCAAGCGGGACCATATAGGCCCCAACCGGACATTAACAACCCACATTACACCAAGTGTGACTATAAAGGCCCAAACCGGAACTTAAAAACCCACATTACACCAAGAGGGACCATATAGGCCCGAACCGGACCTTAACAACCCACATTACACCAAGTGTGACTATAAAGGCCTAAGCCGGACCATTAAATCCTTAAAATACCAAGCAGGACTATAAAGGCCCCAACCGGACCTTAAAAACTAACATTACTCCAAGCAGGACTATATAGGCCCCCACTGGACCTTAACAACCCACATTACACCAAGTGTCACCATAAAGGCCTAAACCGAACCATTTAAACCTTAAAATATCAAGCGGGCCTATAGAGGTCCCAACCGGACTTTAAAATCCCACATTACACCAAGCAGGACAATATAGGCCCTAACCGGACCTTAAAAACCCACATTACACCAACCGGGACCATATAGGTCCCAACCGGACCTTTAAAATCTTAAAATAACACGTGGGACTATATAGGCCCCAAACGGAATCTTAAAAACCCACATTACACATTACATTACATGTAGTACCCCAACCGGACCTTAAAAGCTAACATTACACAAAGCATGACCATATAGGCCCTAAGCGGACCTGAAAAACTCACATTACACCAAGTGGGACCAAACAGGCCTCAACCGGACCTTAAAAACCCACTTTACACTAAGCGGGACCACATAGGGCCCAACCGGACCTTTAAAAACTTAAAATACTAAGCAGGACTAAACCGTACCTAAAAAACTTAAAATACCAACCTGGACTATATAGGCCCCAACCGGAGCTTAAAAACCCACATTACACCAAGCGGGACCATATTGTCCCCAATCAGACCTTTAAAACCTTAAAATACCAAGCAGGAGTATTAAGGCCCAAACCGGACCTTAACAACCCACATTACACCAAGTGTGACTATAAAGGCCTAAGCCGGACCATTAAATCCTTAAAATACCAAGCGGGACTATATAGGCCCAAAGCGGACCTTAAAATCCCACATTACACCAAGCAAGACCATATAGGCAACACCCGGACCTTAAAAAACCCACATTAAACCAAACGGGACCATATAGGCCCCAACCGGACCTTAAAAACCCACATTACATCAACCGGGACCATATAGACCCCAACCGTAATTTTAAAACTTTAAAATACCAAGCGGGACTATATAGGCCCTAACCGGAACTTAATAACCCACATTACACCAAGCGGTACCTGATAGGCCCCAAACAGACTTTAAAAACCCATATTACACCAAGCGAGACCATATAGGCCACAACCAGACCTTATAAACCCACATTACACCAAGCGGGACCATATAGGCACCAACCAGACCTAAACAACCCACATTACACCAAGCAAGAACCATATAGGCCCCAGCCGGACCTTAAAAACCCACATTACATCAAATGGCACCATATAGGCCCCAAACGGAATTTTAAACTCCCACATTACACAAAGCGGGACCATGCAGGCCCCAACGAACCTTAAAAACTAACATTACACAAAGCATGACCATATAGGGCCTAAGCAGACCTTAAAAACTCACATTACCCCAAGCAGGACAATATAGGCCCTAACCGGACCTTAAAAACCTACATTACACCAACCGGGAACCATATAGGTCCCAATCGAACCTTTAAAACCTTAAAATACCACATGGGACTGTATAGTCCAAAACCATACCTAAAAAACCTTAAAATACCAAGTGGGTCTATTTAGTCCCCAACCGGAAGCTTAATAGCATACATTACACCAAACGGGACCATATAAGCCCAAACCGGACCTTAAAATCCAACATTACACCAAGCAGGATTATATAGGCCCCAACCGGACCTTAACAACCCACATTACACCAAGTGTGACTATAAAGGCCTAAGCCGGACCATTAAATCCTTAAAATACCAAGCGGGACTATAGAGGCCCCAACCGGACCTTAAAATCCCACATTACACCAAGCAAAACCATGTAGGCCCCAACTGGACCTTAACAACCCACATTAAACCAAACAGGACTATATAGGCCCAAACCGGACCTTAAAAACCCACATTACACCAAGCGGGAGCATATAGGCCCCAACCGGACCTTAACAACCCACATAACACCAAGTGTGACTATAAAGGCCCAAACTGGACCTTAAAAACCCACATTACACCAAGCGGGACCACATAGGCCCGAACCGGACCTTAACAACCCACATTACACCAAACGGGACTATATAGGCCCAAACCGGACCTTAAAAACCCACATTACACCAAGCGGGACCATATAGGCCCCAACCGGACATTAACAACCCACATTACACCAAGTGTGACTATAAAGGCCCAAACCGGACCTTAAAAACTCACATTACACCAAGAGGGACTATATAGGCCCGAACCGGACCTTAACAACCCACATTACACCAAGAGTGACTATAAAGGTCTAAGCCGGACCATTAAATAATTAAAATACCAAGCGGGACTATATAGGCCCAAACCGGACATTAAAATCCCACATTACACCAAGCAAGACCATATAGACCTAACTGGACCTTAACAACCCACCTTACACCAAACGGGACTATATAGGCCCATACCGGACCTTAAAAACCCACATTACACCAAGCCGGACCATATAGGCCCTAACCGGACCTTAACAACACACATTACACCAAGTGTGACTATAAAGGCCTAAGCCGGACCATTAAATCCTTAAAATACCAAGCGGGACTATATAGGCCCAAACCGGACCTTAAAATCCCACATTAAACCAAACGGGACCATATAGGCCCCAACCGGACCTTAACAACCCACATTACACCAAGTGTGACTATAAAGGCCTAAGCCGGACCATTAAATCCTTAAAATACCAAGCGGGACTATATAGGCCCAAACCGGAATTTAAAATCCCACATTACACCAAGCAAGACCATATAGGCCACAACCAGACCTTAAAAACCCACATTAAACCAAACGGGACCATATAGGCCCCAACCGGACCTTAATAACCCACATTACACCAAACGGGACTATATAGGCCCAAACCGGAGCTTAAAAACCCACATTACACCAAGCGGGACCATATAGGCCCCAAGTGTGACTATAAAGGCCTAAACCGGACCATTAAATCCTTAAAATACCAAGCGGGACTATATAGGCCCAAACCGGACCTTAAAAAGCCACATTACACCAAGTGTGACTATAAAGGCCCCAACCGGACCTTAAAAACGCACATTACACCAAGCGGGACCACATAGGCCCGAACCGGACCTTAACAACCCACATTACACCAAACGGGACTATATAGGCCCAAACCGGACCTTAAAAACCCACATTACACCAAGCCGGACCATATAGGCCCTAACCGGACCTTAACAACCCACATTACACCAAGTGTGACTATAAAGGCCTAAGCCGGACCATTAAATCCTTAAAATACCAAGCGGGACTATATAGGCCCAAACCGGACCTTAAAATCCCACATTACACCAAGCAAGACCATATAGGCCACAACCGGACCTTAAAAACCCACATTAAACCAAACGGGACCATATAGGCCCCAACCGGAACATAAAAACCCACATTACATCAACCGGGACCATATAGACCCCAACCGTAATTTTAAAACCTTAAAATACCAAGCGGGACTATATAGGCCCTAACCGGAACTTAATAACCCACATTACACCAAGCGGTACCTGATAGGCCCCAACCAGACTTTAAAAACCCATATTACACCAAGGGAGACCATATAGGTCACAACCAGACCTTAAAAACCCACATTACACCAAGCGGGACCATATAGGCACCAACCAGACTTTAAAAACCCATATTACACCAAGGGAGACCATATAGGCCACAACCAGGCCTTATGAACCCACATTACACCAAGCGGGACCATATAGGCACCAACCAGACCTAAACAACCCACATTACACCAAGCAAGAACCATATAGGCCCCAGCCGGACCTTAAAAACCCACATTACATCAAATGGCACCATATAGGCCCGAACCGGACCTTAACAACCCACATTACACCAAGTGTGACTATAAAGGCCTAAGCCGGACCATTAAATCCTTAAAATACCAAGCGGGACTATATAGGCCCAAACCGGACCTTAAAATCCCACATTACACCAAGCAAGACCACATAGGCCACAACCGGACCTTAAAATCCCACATTACACCAAGCAAAACCATGTAGGCCCCAACCGGACCTTAACGACCCACATTACACCAAACGGGACTATATAGGCCCAAACCGGACCTTAAAAACCCACATTACACCAAGCGGGAGCATATAGGCCCCAACCGGACCTTAACGACCCACATAACACCAAGTGTGACTATAAAGGCCCAAACCGGACCTTAAAAACCCACATTACACCAAGCGGGACCACATAGGCCCGAACCGGACCTTAACAACCCACATTACACCAAACGGGACTATCTAGGCCCAAACCGGACCTCAAAAACCCACATTACACCAAGCGGGACCATATAGGCCCCAACCGGACATTAACAACCCACATTACACCAAGTGTGACTATAAAGGCCCAAACCGGACCTTAAAAACCCACATTACAACAAAAGGGACCATATAGGCCCGAACCGGACCTTAACAACCCACATTACACCAAGTGTGACTATAAAGGCCTAAGCCGGACCATTAAATCCTTAAAATACCAAGCGAGACTATATTGGCCCAATCCGGACATTAAAATCCCACATTACACCAAGCAAGACCATATAGGCCCCAACCGGACCTTAACAACCCACATTACACCAAACGGGACTATATAGGCCCATACCGGACCTTAAAAACCCACATTACACCAAGCCGGACCATATAGGCCCTAACCGGACCTTAACAACCCACATTACACCAAGTGTGACTATAAAGGCCTAAGCCGGACCATTAAATCCTTAAAATACCAAGCGGGACTATATAGGCCCAAACCGGACCTTAAAATCCCACATTACACCAAGCAAGACCATATAGGCCACAACCGGACCTTAAAAACCCACATTAAACCAAACTGGACCATATAGGCCCCAACCGGACCTTAAAAACCCACATTACATCAACCGGGACCATATAGACCCCAAGCGTAATTTTAAAACCATAAAATACCAAGCGGGACTATATAGGCCCTAACCGGAACTAAATAACCCACATTACACCAAACGGTACCTGATAGGCCCCAACCAGACTTTAAAAACCCATATTACACCAAGGGAGACCATAAAGGCCACAACCAGACCTTAAAAACCCACATTACACCAAGCGGGACCATATAGGCACCAACCAGACTTTAAAAACCCATATTACACCAAGGGAGACCATATAGGCCACAACCAGACCTTATGAACCCACATTACACCATGCGGGACCATATAGGCACCAACCAGACCTAAACAACCCACATTACACCAAGCAAGAACCATATAGGCCCCAGCCGGACCTTAAAAATCCACATTACATCAAATGGCACCATATAGGCCCTAACCGGACCTTAACAACCCACATTACACCAAGTGTGATTATAAAGGCCTAAGCCGGACCATTAAATCCTTAAAATACCAAGCGGGACTATATAGGCCCAAACCGGACCTTAAAATCCCACATTACACCAAGCAAGACCACATAGGCCACAACCGGACCTTAAAAACCCACATTAAACCAAAAGGGACCATATAGGCCCGACCGGACCTTAACAACCCACATTACACCAAACGGGACTATCTAGGCCCAAACCGGACCTCAAAAACCCACATTACACCAAGCGGGACCATATAGGCCCCAACCGGACATTAACAACCCACATTACACCAAGTGTGACTATAAAGGCCCAAACCGGACCTTAAAAACCCACATTACACCAAAAGGGACCATATAGGCCCGAACCGGACCTTAACAACCCACATTACACCAAGTGTGACTATAAAGGCCTAAGCCGGACCATTAAATCCTTAAAATACCAAGCGAGACTATATTGGCCCAATCCGGACATTAAAATCCCACATTACACCAAGCAAGACCATATAGGCCCAAACCGGACCTTAACAACCCACATTACACCAAACGGGACTATATAGGCCCATACCGGACCTTAAAAACCCACATTACACCAAGCCGGACCATATAGGCCCTAACCGGACCTTAACAACCCACATTACACCAAGTGTGACTATAAAGGCCTAAGCCGGACCATTAAATCCTTAAAATACCAAGCGGGACTATATAGGCCCAAACCGGACCTTAAAATCCCACATTACACCAAGCAAGACCATATAGGCCACAACCGGACCTTAAAAACCCACATTAAACCAAACGGGACCATATAGGCCCCAACCGGACCTTAAAAACCCACATTACATCAACCGGGACCATATAGACCCCAACCGTAATTTTAAAACCATAAAATACCAAGCGGGACTATATAGGCCCTAACCGGAACTAAATAACCCACATTACACCAAACGGTACCTGATAGGCCCCAACCAGACTTTAAAAACCCATATTACACCAAGGGAGACCATAAAGGCCACAACCAGACCTTAAAAACCCACATTACACCAAGCGGGACCATATAGGCACCAACCAGACTTTAAAAACCCATATTACACCAAGGGAGACCATATAGGCCACAACCAGACCTTATGAACCCACATTACACCAAGCGGGACCATATAGGCACCAACCAGACCTAAACAACCCACATTACACCAAGCAAGAACCATATAGGCCCCAGCCGGACCTTAAAAATCCACATTACATCAAATGGCACCATATAGGCCCTAACCGGACCTTAACAACCCACATTACACCAAGTGTGATTATAAAGGCCTAAGCCGGACCATTAAATCCTTAAAATACCAAGCGGGACTATATAGGCCCAAACCGGACCTTAAAATCCCACATTACACCAAGCAAGACCACATAGGCCACAACCGGACCTTAAAAACCCACATTAAACCAAAAGGGACCATATAGGCCCGACCGGACCTTAACAACCCACATTACACCAAACGGGACTATATAGGCCCAAACCGGAGCTTAAAAACCCACATTACACCAAGCGGGACCATATAGGCCCCAACCGGACCTTAACAACCCACATTACACCAAGTGTGACTATAAAGGCCTAAGCCGGACCATTAAATCCTTAAAATACCAAGCGGGACTATATAGGCCCAAACCGGACCTTAAAATCCCACATTACACCAAGCAAAACCATATAGGCCCCAACCGGACCTTAACAACCCACATTACACCAAACGGGACTATATAGGCCCAAACCGGACCTTAAAAACCCACATTACACCAAGCGGGACCATATAGGCCCCAACCGGACCTTAACAACCCACATTACACCAAGTGTGACTATAAAGGCCCAAACCGGACCTTAAAACCCCACATTACACCAAGCGGGACCACATAGGCCCGAACCGGACCTTAACAACCCACATTACACCAAACGGGACTATATAGGCTTAATCCGGACCTTAAAAACCCACATTAAACCAAAAGGGACCATATAGGCCCGACCGGACCTTAACAACCCACATTACACCAAACGGGACTATCTAGGCCCAAACCGGACCTCAAAAACCCACATTACACCAAGCGGGACCATATAGGCCCCAACCGGACATTAACAACCCACATTACACCAAGTGTGACTATAAAGGCCCAAACCGGACCTTAAAAACCCACATTACACCAAAAGGGACCATATAGGCCCGAACCGGACCTTAACAACCCACATTACACCAAGTGTGACTATAAAGGCCTAAGCCGGACCATTAAATCCTTAAAATACCAAGCGAGACTATATTAGCCCAATCCGGACATTAAAATCCCACATTACACCAAGCAAGACCATATAGGCCCAAACCGGACCTTAACAACCCACATTACACCAAACGGGACTATATAGGCCCATACCGGACCTTAAAAACCCACATTACACCAAGCCGGACCATATAGGCCCTAACCGGACCTTAACAACCCACATTACACCAAGTGTGACTATAAAGGCCTAAGCCGGACCATTAAATCCTTAAAATACCAAGCGGGACTATATAGGCCCAAACCGGACCTTAAAATCCCACATTACACCAAGCAAGACCATATAGGCCACAACCGGACCTTAAAAACCCACATTAAACCAAACGGGACCATATAGGCCCCAACCGGACCTTAAAAACCCACATTACATCAACCGGGACCATATAGACCCCAACCGTAATTTTAAAACCATAAAATACCAAGCGGGACTATATAGGCCCTAACCGGAACTAAATAACCCACATTACACCAAACGGTACCTGATAGGCCCCAACCAGACTTTAAAAACCCATATTACACCAAGGGAGACCATAAAGGCCACAACCAGACCTTAAAAACCCACATTACACCAAGCGGGACCATATAGGCACCAACCAGACTTTAAAAACCCATATTACACCAAGGGAGACCATATAGGCCACAACCAGACCTTATGAACCCACATTACACCAAGCGGGACCATATAGGCACCAACCAGACCTAAACAACCCACATTACACCAAGCAAGAACCATATAGGCCCCAGCCGGACCTTAAAAATCCACATTACATCAAATGGCACCATATAGGCCCTAACCGGACCTTAACAACCCACATTACACCAAGTGTGATTATAAAGGCCTAAGCCGGACCATTAAATCCTTAAAATACCAAGCGGGACTATATAGGCCCAAACCGGACCTTAAAATCCCACATTACACCAAGCAAGACCACATAGGCCACAACCGGACCTTAAAAACCCACATTAAACCAAAAGGGACCATATAGGCCCGACCGGACCTTAACAACCCACATTACACCAAACGGGACTATATAGGCCCAAACCGGAGCTTAAAAACCCACATTACACCAAGCGGGACCATATAGGCCCCAACCGGACCTTAACAACCCACATTACACCAAGTGTGACTATAAAGGCCTAAGCCGGACCATTAAATCCTTAAAATACCAAGCGGGACTATATAGGCCCAAACCGGACCTTAAAATCCCACATTACACCAAGCAAAACCATATAGGCCCCAACCGGACCTTAACAACCCACATTACACCAAACGGGACTATATAGGCCCAAACCGGACCTTAAAAACCCACATTACACCAAGCGGGACCATATAGGCCCCAACCGGACCTTAACAACCCACATTACACCAAGTGTGACTATAAAGGCCCAAACCGGACCTTAAAACCCCACATTACACCAAGCGGGACCACATAGGCCCGAACCGGACCTTAACAACCCACATTACACCAAACGGGACTATATAGGCTTAATCCGGACCTTAAAAACCCACATTACACCAAGCGGGACCATATAGGCCCCAACCCCACATTAACAACCCACATTACACCAAGTGTGACTATAAAGGCCCCAACCGGACCTTAAAAACCCACATTACACCAAGCGGGACCACATAGGCCCGAACCGGACCTTAAAAACCCACATTACACCAAGCCGGACCATATAGGCCCTAACCGGACCTTAACAACCCACATTACACCAAGTGTGACTATAAAGGCCTAAGCCGGACCATTAAATCCTTAAAATACCAAGCGGGACTATATAGGCCCAAACCGGACATTAAAATCCCACATTACACCAAGCAAGACCATATAGCCCTAACCGGACCTTAACAACCCACCTTACACCAAACGGGACTATATAGGCCCATACCGGACCTTAAAAACCCACATTACACCAAGCCGGACCATATAGGCCCTAACCGGACCTTAACAACCCACATTACACCAAGTGTGACTATAAAGGCCTAAGCCGGACCATTAAATCCTGAAAATACCAAGCGGGACTATAAAGGCCCAAACCGGACCTTAAAATCCCACATTAAACCAAACGGGACCATATATGCCCCAACCGGACCTTAACAACCCACATTACACCAAGTGTGACTATAAAGGCCTAAGCCGGACCATTAAATCCTTAAAATACCAAGCGGGACTATATAGGCCCAAACCGGACCTTAAAATCCCACATTACACCAAGCAAGACCATATAGGCCACAACCGGACCTTAAAAACCCACATTAAACCAAACGGGACCATATAGGCCCCAACCGGACCTTAACAACCCACATTACACCAAGTGTGACTATAAAGGCCTAAGCCGGACCATTAAATCCTTAAAATACCAAGCGGGACTATATAGGCCCAAACCGGACCTTAAAATCCCACATTACACCAAGCAAGACCATATAGGCCACAACCGGACCTTAAAAACCCACATTAAACCAAACGGGACCATATAGGCCCCAACCGGAACATAAAAACCCACATTACATCAACTGGGACCATATAGACCCCAACCGTAATTTTAAAACCTTAAAATACCAAGCGGGACTATATAGGCCCTAACCGGAACTTAATAACCCACATTACACCAAGCGGTACCTGATAGGCCCCAACCAGACTGAAAAAACCCATATTACACCAAGGGAGACCATATAGGCCACAACCAGACCTTAAAAACCCACATTACACCAAGCGGGACCATATAGGCACCAACCAGACTTTAAAAACCCATATTACACCAAGGGAGACCATATAGGCCACAACCAGACCTTATAAACCCACATTACACCAAGCGGGACCATATAGGCACCACCCAGACCTTAACAACCCAGATTACACCAAGCAAGAACCATATAGGCCCCAGCCGGACCTTAAAAACCCACATTACATCAAATGGCACCATATAGGCCCCAAACGGAATTTTAAACTCCCACATTACACAAAGCGGGACCATGCAGGCCCCAACGGACCTTAAAAACTAACATTACACAAAGCATGACCATATAGGGCCTAAGCAGACCTTAAAAACTCACATTACCCCAAGCAGGACAATATAGGCCCTAACCGGACCTTAAAAGCCTACATTACACCAACCGGGACCATATAGGTCCCAATCGAACCTTTAAAACCTTAAAATACCACATGGGACTGTATAGGCCAAAACCATACCTAAAAAACCTTAAAATACCAAGTGGGTCTATTTAGTCCCCAACCGGAAGCTTAATAGCCCACATTACACCAAACGGGACCATATAAGCCCCAACCGGACCTTAAAATCCAACATTACACCAAGCAGGATTATATAGGCCCCAACCAGACTTTAACAACCCACATTACACCATGTGTGACTATAAAGGCCTAAGCCGGACCATTAAATCCTTAAAATACCAAGCGGGACTATAGAGGCCCCAACCGGACCTTAAAATCCCACATTACACCAAGCAAAACCATATAGGCCCCAACCGGACCTTAACAACCCACATTACACAAAACGGGACTATATAGGCCCAAACCGGACCTTAAAAACCCACATTACACCAAGCGGGACCATATAGGCCCCAACCGGACCTTAACAACCCACATTACACCAAGTGTGACTATAAAGGCCCAAACCGGACCTTAAAAACCCACATTACACCAAGCGGGACCACATAGGCCCGAACCGGACCTTAACAACCTACATTACACCACACGGGACTATATAGGCCCAAACCGGACCTTAAAAACCCACATTACACCAAGCGGGACCATATAGGCCCCAACCGGACATTAACAACCCACATTACACCAAGTGTGACTATAAAGGCCCAAACCGGACCTTAAAAACCCACATTACCCCAAGAGGGACCATATAGGCCCGAACCGCACCTTAACAACCCACATTACACCAAGTGTGACTATAAAGGCCTAAGCCGGACCATTAAATCCTTAAAATACCAAGCGGGACTATATAGGCCCAAACCGGACATTAAAATCCCACATTAAACCAAGCAAGACCATATAGGCCCCAACCGGACCTTAACAACCCACATTACACCAAACGGGACTATATAGGCCCATACCGGACCTTAAAAACCCACATTACACCAAGCCGGACCATATAGGCCCTTACCGGACCTTAACAACCCACATTACACCAAGTGTGACTATAAAGGCCCAAACCGGAACTTAAAAACCCACATTACACCAAGCGGGACCACATGGGCCCGAACCGGACCTTAACAACCCACATTACACCAAACGGGACTATATAGGCCCAAACCGGACCTTAAAAACCCACATTACACCAAGCGGGACCATATAGGCCCCAACCGGACATTAACAACCCACATTACACCAAGTGTGAATATAAAGGCCCAAACCGGACCTTAAAAACCCACATAACACCAAGAGGGACCATATAGGCCCGAACCGGACCTTAACAACCCACATTACACCAAGTGTGACTATAAAGGCCTAAGCCGGACCATTAAATCCTTAAAATACCAAGCGGGACTATATAGGCCCAAACCGGACATTAAAATCCCACATTACACCAAGCAAGACCATATAGGCCCCAACCGGACCTTAACAACCCATATTACACCAAACAGGACTATATAGGCCCATACCGGACCTTAAAAACCCACATTACACCAAGCGGGACCATATAGGCCCTAACCGGACCTTAAAAACCCACATTACACCAAGTGTGACTATAAACGCCTAAGCCCGACCATTAAATCCTTGAAATACCAAGCGGGACTATATAGGCCCAAACCGGACCTTAAAATTCCACATTACACCAAGCAAAACCATATAGGCCCCAACCAGACCTTAACAACCCACATTACACCAAACGGGACTATATAGGCCCAAACCGGACCTTAAAAACCCACATTACACCAAGCGGGACCATATAGGCCCCAACCGGACCTTAACAACCCACATTACACCAAGTGTGACTATAAAGGCCTAAGCCGGACCATTAAATCCTTAAAATACCAAGCGGGACTATATAGGCCCAAACCGGACCTTAAAATCCCACATTACACCAAGCAAGACCATATAGGCCACAACCGGACCTTAAAAACCCACATTAAACCAAACGGGACCATATAGGCCCCAACCGGAACATAAAAACCCACATTACATCAACTGGGACCATATAGACCCCAACCGTAATTTTAAAACCTTAAAATACCAAGCGGGACTATATAGGCCCTAACCGGAACTTAATAACCCACATTACACCAAGCGGTACCTGATAGGCCCCAACCAGACTTAAAAAACCCATATTACACCAAGGGAGACCATATAGGCCACAACCAGACCTTAAAAACCCACATTACACCAAGCGGGACCATATAGGCACCAACCAGACTTTAAAAACCCATATTACACCAAGGGAGACCATATAGGCCACAACCAGACCTTATAAACCCACATTACACCAAGCGGGACCACATAGGCCCGAACCGGACCTTACCAACCCACATTACACCAAACAGGACAATATAGGCCCCAACCGGACCTTAAAAACCCACATTACACCAAGCGGGACCATATAGGCCCCAAACGGACATTAACAACCCACATTACACCAAGTGTGACTATAAAGGCCCAAACCGGACCTTAAAAACCCACATTACATCAAGCGGGACCACATAGGCCCGAACCGGACCTTAGCAACCCACATTACACCAAACGGGACTATATAGGCCCAAACCGGACCTTAAAAACCCACATTACACCAAGCGGGACCATATAGGCCGCAACCGGACATTAACAACCCACATTACACCAAGTGTGAATATAAAGGCCGAAACCGGACCTTAAAAACCCACATTACACCAAGAGGGACCATATAGGCCCGAACCGGACCTTAACAACCCACATTACACCAAGTGTGACTATAAAGGCCTAAGCCGGACCATTAAATCCTTAAAATACCAAGCGGGACTATATAGGCCCAAACCGGACCTTAAAATCCCACATTACACCAAGCAAAACCATATAGGCCCCAACCGGACCTTAACAACCCACATTACACCAAACGGGACTATATAGGCCCAAACCGGACCTTAAAAACCCACATTACACCAAGCGGGACCATATAGGCCCCAACCGGACATTAACAACCCACATTACACCAAGTGTGACTATAAAGGCCTAAGCCCGACCATTAAATCCTTGAAATACCAAGCGGGACTATATAGGCCCAAACAGGACCTTAAAATTCCACATTACACCAAGCAAAACCATATAGGCCCCAACCAGACCTTAACAACCCACATTACACCAAACGGGACTATATAGGCCCAAACCGGACCTTAAAAACCCACATTACACCAAGCGGGACCATATAGGCCCCAACCGGACCTTAACAACCCACATTACACCAAGTGAGACTATAAAGGCCGAAACCGGACCCTTAAAAACCCACATTACACCAAGCGGGACCACATAGGCCCGAACCGGACCTTACCAACCCACATTACACCAAACAGAACTATATAGGCCCCAACCGGACCTTAAAAACCCACATTACACCAAGCGGGACCATATAGGCTGCAACCGGACATTAACAACCCACATTACACCAAGTGTGACTATAAAGGCCCAAACCGGACCTTAAAAACCCACATTACATCAAGCGGGACCACATAGGCCCGAACCGGACCTTAACAACCCACATTACACCAAACGGGACTATATAGGCCCAAACCGGACCTTAAAAACCCACATTACACCAAGCGGGACCATATAGGCCGCAACCGGACATTAACAACCCACATTACACCAAACGGGACTATATAGGCCCAAACCGGACCTTAAAAACCCACATTACATCAAGCAGGACCACATAGGCCCGAACCGGACCTTAACAACCCACATTACACCAAACGGGACTATATAGGCCCAAACCGGACCTTAAAAACCCACATTACACCAAGCGGGACCATATAGGCCGCAACCGGACATTAACAACCCACATTACACCAAGTGTGAATATAAAGGCCGAAACCGGACCTTAAAAACCCACATTACACCAAGCGGGAGCATATAGGCCGCAACCGGACATTAACAACCCACATTACACCAAGTGTGAATATAAAGGCCGAAACCGGACCTTAAAAACCCACATTACACCAAGAGGGACCATATAGGCCCGAACCGGACCTTAACAACCCACATTACACCAAGTGTGACTATAAAGGCCTAAGCCGGACCATTAAATCCTTAAAATACCAAGCGGGACTATATAGGCCCAAACCGGACCTTAAAATCCCACATTACACCAAGCAAAACCATATAGGCCCCAACCGGACCTTAACAACCCACATTACACCAAACGGGACTATATAGGCCCAAACCGGACCTTAAAAACCCACATTACACCAAGCGGGACCATATAGGCCCCAACCAAACATTAACAACCCACATTACACCAAGTGTGACTATAAAGGCCCAAACCGGACCTTAAAAACCCACATTACATCAAGCGGGACCACATAGGCCCGAACCGGACCTTAACAACCCATATTACACCAAACGGGACTATATAGGCCCAAACCGGACCTTAAAAACCCACATTACACCAAGCGGGACCATATAGGCCGCAACCGGACATTAACAACCCACATTACACCAAGTGTGAATATAAAGGCCGAAACCGGACCTTAAAAACCCACATTACACCAAGAGGGACCATATAGGCCCGAACCGGACCTTAACAACCCACATTACACCAAGTGTGACTAAAAAGGCCTAAGCCGGACCATTAAATCCTTAAAATACCAAGCGGGACTATATAGGCCCAAACCGGACCTTAAAAACCCACATTACACCAAGCGGGACCATATAGGCCCCAACCGGACATTAACAACTCACATTACACCAAGTGTGACTATAAAGGCCTAAGCCGGACCATTAAATCCTTAAAATACCAAGCGGGACTATATAGGCCCAAACCGGACCTTAAAATCCCACATTACACCAAGCAAAACCATATAGGCCCCAACCGGACCTTAACAACCCACATTACACCAAACGGGACTATATAGGCCCAAACCGGACCTTAAAAACCCACATTACACCAAGCGGGACCATATAGGCCCGAAACGGACCTTAACAACCCACATTACACAAAACGGGACTATATAGGCCCAAACCGGACCTTAAAAACCAACATTACACCAAGCGGGACCATATAGGTCCCAACCGGACATTAACAACCCACATTACACCAAGTGTGACTATAAAGGCCCCAACCGGACCATTAAATCCTTAAAATACCAAGCGGGACTATATAGGCCCAAACCGGACCTTAAAATCCCACATTACACCAAGCAAAACCATATAGGCCCCAACCGGACCTTAACAACCCACATTACACCAAACGGGACTATATAGGCACCAACCGGACCTTAAAAACTCACATTACACCAAGCGGGACCACATAGGCCCGAACCGGACCTTAACAACCCACAATACACAAAACGGGACTATATAGGCCCAAACCGGACCTTAAAAACCCACATTACACCAAGCGGGATCATATAGGCCCCAACCGGACATTAACAACCCACATTACACCAAGTGTGACTATAAAGGCCCCAACCGGACCTTAAAAACCCACATTACACCAAGCGGGACCACATAGGCCCGAACCGGACCTTAACAACCCACATTACACCAAACGGGACTATATAGGCCCAAACCGGACCTTAAAAACCCACATTACACCAAGCCGGACCATATAGGCCCTAACCGGACCTTAACAACCCACATTACACCAAATGTGACTATAAAGGCCTAAGCTGGACCATTAAATCCTTAAAATACCAAGTGTGACTATATAGGCCCAAACCGGACATTAAAATCCCTTATTACACCAAGCAAGACCATATAGGCCCTAACCGGACCTTAACAACCCACATTACACCAAGTGTGACTATAAAGGCCTAAGCCGGACCATTAAATCCTTAAAATACCAAGCAGGACTATATAGGCCCAAACCGGACCTTAAAATCCCACATTACACTAAGCAAGACCATATAGGCCACAACCGGACCTTAAAAACCCACATTAAACCAAACGGGACCATATAGGCCCCAACCGGACCTTAACAACCCACATTACACCAAGTGAGACTATAAAGGCCTAAGCCGGACCATTAAATCCTTAAAATACCAAGCGGGACTATATAGGCCCAAACCGGACCTTAAAATCCCACATTACACCAAGCAAGACCATATAGGCCACAACCGGACCTTAAAAACCCACATTAAACCAAACGGGGCCATATAGGCCCCAACCGGACCTTAACAACCCACATTACACCAAACGGGACTATATAGGCCCAAACCGGACCTTAAAAACCCACATTACACCAAGCGGGACCATATAGGCCCCAACCGGACCTTAACAACCCACATTACACCAAGTGTGACTATAAAGGCCTAAGCCGGACCATTAAATCCTTAAAATACCAAGCGGGACTATATAGGCCCAAACCGGACCTTAAAATCCCACATTACACCAAGCAAAACCATATAGGCCCCAACCGGACCTTAACAACCCACATTACACCAAACGGGACTATATAGGCCCAAACCGGACCTTAAAAACCCACATTACACCAAGCGGGACCATATAGGCACCAAACGGACCTTAACAACCTACATTACACGAAGTGTGACTATAAAGGCCCAAACCGGACCTTAAAAACCCACATTACACCAAGCGGAACCACATAGGCCCGAACCGGACCTCAACAACCCACATTACACCAAACGGGACTATATAGACCCAAACCGGACCTTAAAAACCCACATTACACCAAGTGGGACCATATAGGCCCCAACCGGACATTAACAACCCACATTACACCAAGTGTGACTATAAAGGCCCCAACCGGACCTTAAAAACCCACATTACACCAAGCGGGACCACATAGGCCCGAACCGGACCTTAACAACCCACATTACACCAAGTGTGACTATATAGGCCCATACCGGACCTTAAAAACCCACATTACACCAAGCCGGACCATATAGGCCCTAACCGGACCTTAACAACCCACATTACACCAAGTGTGACTATAAAGGCCTAAGCCGGACCATTAAATCCTTAAAATACCAAGCGGGACTATATAGGCCCAAACCGGACCTTAAAATCCCACATTACACCAAGCAAGACCATATAGGCCACAACCGGACCTTAAAAATCCACATTAAACCAAACGGGACCATATAGGCCCCAACCGGACCTTAAAAACCCACATTACATCAACCGGGACCATATAGACCCCAACCGTAATTTTAAAACCTTAAAATACCAAGCGGGACTATATAGGCCCTAACCGGAACTTAATAACCCACATTACACCAAGCGGTACCTGATAGGCCCCAACCAGACTTTAAAAACCCATATTACACCAAGGGAGACCATATAGGCCACAACCAGACCTTAAAAACCCACATTACACCAAGCGGGACCATATAGGCACCAACCAGACTTTAAAAACCCATATTACACCAAGGGAGACCATATAGGCCACAACCAGACCTTATAAACCCACATTACACCAAGCGGGACTATAAAGGCCCAAACCGGACCTTAAAAACCCACATTACACCAAGCGGGACCACATAGGCCCGAACCGGACCTTAACAACCCACATTACACAAAACGGGACTATATAGGCCCAAACCGGACCTTAAAAACCCACATTACACCAAGCGGGACCATATAGGCCCCAATCGGACATTAACAACTCACATTACACCAAGTGTGACTATAAAGGCCCAAACCGGACCTTAAAAACCCACATTACACCAAGAGGGACCATATAGGCCCGAACCGGACCTTAACAATACACATTACACCAAGTGTGACTATAAAGGCCTAAGCCGGACCATTAAATCCTTAAAATACCAAGCGGGACTATATAGACCCAAACCGGACATTAAAATCCCACATTACACCAAGCAAGACCATATAGGCCCCAACCGGACCTTAACAACCCACATTACACCAAACGGGACTATATAGGCCCATACCGGACCTTAAAAACCCACATTACATCAAATGGCACCATATAGGCCCCAAACGGAATTTTAAACTCCCACATTACACAAAGCGGGACCATGCAGGCCCCAACGGACCTTAAAAACTAACATTACACAAAGCATGACCATATAGGGCCTAAGCAGACCTTAAAAACTCACATTACCCCAAGCAGGACAATATAGGCCCTAACCGGACCTTAAAAACCGACATTACACCAACCGGAACCATATAGGTCCCAATCGAACCTTTAAAACCTTAAAATACCACATGGGACTGTATAGGCCAAAACCATACCTAAAAAACCTTAAAATACCAAGTGGGTCTATTTAGTCCCCAACCGGAAGCTTAATAGCCCACATTATACCAAACGGGACCATATAAGCCCCAACCGGATCTTAAAATCCCACATTACACCAAGCAGGATTATATAGGCCCCAACCGGACCTTAACAACCCACATTACACCAAGTGTGACTATAAAGGCCTAAGCCGGACCATTAAATCCTTAAAATACCAAGCGGGACTATAGAGGCCCCAACCGGACCTTAAAATCCCACATTACACCAAGCAAAACCATATAGGCCCCAACCGGACCTTAACAACCCACATTACACCAAACGGGACTATATAGGCCCAAACCGGACCTTAAAAACCCACATTACACCAAGCGGGACCAGATAGACCCCAACCGGACCTTAACAACCCACATTACACCAAGTGTGACTATAAAGGCCCAAACCGGACCTTAAAAACCCACATTACACCAAGCGGGACCACATAGGCCCGAACCGGACCTTAACAACCCACATTACACCAAACGGGACTATATAGGCCCAAACCGGACCTTAAAAACCCACATTACACCAAGCGGGACCATATAGGCCCCAATCGGACATTGACAAACCACATTACACCAAGTGTGACTATAAAGGCCCAAACCGGACCTTAAAAACCCACATTACACCAAGAGGGACCATATAGGCCTGAACCGGACCTTAACAATACACATTACACCAAGTGTGACTATAAAGGCCCAAACCGGACCTTAAAAACCCACATTACACCAAGAGGGACCATATAGGCCCGAACCGGACCTTAACAATACACATTACACCAAGTGTGACTATAAAGGCCTAAGCCGGACCATTAAATCCTTAAAATACCAAGCGGGACTATATAGACCCAAACCGGACATTAAAATCCCACATTACACCAAGCAAGACCATATAGGCCCCAACCGGACCTTAACAACCCACATTACACCAAACGGGACTATATAGGCCCATACCGGACCTTAAAAACCCACATTACATCAAATGGCACCATATAGGCCCCAAACGGAATTTTAAACTCCCACATTACACAAAGCGGGACCATGCAGGCCCCAACGGACCTTAAAAACTAACATTACACAAAGCATGACCATATAGGGCCTAAGCAGACCTTAAAAACTCACATTACCCCAAGCAGGACAATATAGGCCCTAACCGGACCTTAAAAACCGACATTACACCAACCGGAACCATATAGGTCCCAATCGAACCTTTAAAACCTTAAAATACCACATGGGACTGTATAGGCCAAAACCATACCTAAAAAACCTTAAAATACCAAGTGGGTCTATTTAGTCCCCAACCGGAAGCTTAATAGCCCACATTATACCAAACGGGACCATATAAGCCCCAACCGGATCTTAAAATCCCACATTACACCAAGCAGGATTATATAGGCCCCAACCGGACCTTAACAACCCACATTACACCAAGTGTGACTATAAAGGCCTAAGCCGGACCATTAAATCCTTAAAATACCAAGCGGGACTATAGAGGCCCCAACCGGACCTTAAAATCCCACATTACACCAAGCAAAACCATATAGGCCCCAACCGGACCTTAACAACCCACATTACACCAAACGGGACTATATAGGCCCAAACCGGACCTTAAAAACCCACATTACACCAAGCGGGACCAGATAGACCCCAACCGGACCTTAACAACCCACATTACACCAAGTGTGACTATAAAGGCCCAAACCGGACCTTAAAAACCCACATTACACCAAGCGGGACCACATAGGCCCGAACCGGACCTTAACAACCCACATTACACCAAACGGGACTATATAGGCCCAAACCGGACCTTAAAAACCCACATTACACCAAGCGGGACCATATAGGCCCCAATCGGACATTGACAAACCACATTACACCAAGTGTGACTATAAAGGCCCAAACCGGACCTTAAAAACCCACATTACACCAAGAGGGACCATATAGGCCTGAACCGGACCTTAACAATACACATTACACCAAGTGTGACTATAAAGGCCTAAGCCGGACCATTAAATCCTTAAAATACCAAGCGGGACTATATAGGCCCAAACCGAACATTAAAATCCCACATTACACCAAGCAAGACCATATAGGCCCCAACCGGACCTTAACAACCCACATTACACCAAACGGGACTATATAGGCCCATACCGGACCTTAAAAACCCACATTACACCAAGCCGGACCGTATAGGCCCTAACCGGACCTTAACAACCCACATTACACCAAGTGTGACTATAAAGGCCTAAGCCGGACCATTAAATCCTTAAAATACCAAGCGGGACTATATAGGCCCAAACCGGACATTAAAATCCCACATTACACCAAGCAAGACCATATAGGCCACAACCGGACCTTAAAAACCCACATTAAACCAAACGGGACCATATAGGCCCCCAACCGGACCTTAAAAACCCACATTACATCAACCGGGACCATATAGACCCCAACCGTAATTTTAAAACCTTAAAATACCAAGCGGTACTATATAGGCCCTAACCGGAACTTAATAACCCACATTACACCAAGCGGTACCTGATAGGCCCCAACCAGACTTTAAAAACCCATATTACACCAAGGGAGACCATATAGGCCACAACCAGACCTTAAAAACCCACATTACACCAAGCGGGACCATATAGGCACCAACCAGACTTTAAAAACCCATATTACACCAAGGGAGACCATATAGGCCACAACCAGACCTTATAAACCCACATTACACCAAGCGGGACCATATAGGCACCATCCAGACCTAAACAACCCACATTACACCAAGCAAGAACCATATAGGCCCCAGCCGGACCTTAAAAACCCACATTACATCAAATGGCACCATATAGGCCCCAAACGAAATTTTAAACTCCCACATTACACAAAGCGGGACCATGCAGGCCCCAACGGACCTTAAAAACTAACATTACACAAAGCATGACCATATAGGGCCTAAGCAGACCTTAAAAACCTACATTACACCAACCGGGACCATATAGGTCCCAATCGAACCTTTAAAACCTTAAATTACCACATGGGACTGTATAGGCCAAAACAATACCTAAAAAACCTTAAAATACCAAGTGGGTCTATTTAGTCCCCAACCGGAAGCTTAATAGCCCACATTACACCAAACGGGACCATATAAGCCCCAACGGGACCTTAAAATCAAACATTACACCAAGCAGGATTATATAGGCCCCAACCGGACCTTAACAACCCACATTACACCAAGTGTCACCATAAAGGCCTAAACCGGACCATTTAAACCTTCAAATATGAAGTGGGACTATAGAGGCCCCAACCGAACTTTAAAATCCCACATTACACTAAGCAGGACAATATAGGCCCTAACCGGACCTTAAAAAC
Organism: Discoglossus pictus; assembly: GCA_027410445.1. Taxonomy (NCBI): domain Eukaryota; kingdom Metazoa; phylum Chordata; class Amphibia; order Anura; family Alytidae; genus Discoglossus; species Discoglossus pictus. Next base: position 51,676,627 of record CM050174.1, read on the forward strand.
CCATATTACACCAACCGGGACCATATAGGTCCCAACTGGACCTTTAAAACCTTAAAATACCACGTATGACTATATAGGCCCCAAACAGAATCTTAAAAACCCACATTACACTAAACAAGACATTTAGGCCCCAATCAGACCTTTAAAACCTTAAAATACCAAGCAGGACTATAAAGGCCCAACCCAGACCTTAACATCCCACATTACACTAATTGGGTCCATATAGCCCCCAACCGGAGCTTAAAAAACCCACATTACACCAAATGGGACCATATAGGCCCCAACCTGACCTTTGAAACCTTAAAATACCAAGTGGGATTATATAGGCCCAAAGCAAACTTAATAACCCACATTACACCAAGCGGTACCTGATAGGCCCCAACCAGACATTAAAAACCCATATTACACCAAGGGAAACCATATAGGCCACAACCAGACCTTAAAAACCCAGATTACAGCAAGCGGGACCATATAGGCACCAACCAGACCTAAACAACCCACATTACACCGAGCAAGACCATATAGGCCCGAGCCGGACCTTAAAAACCCACATTACACCAAATGGGACCATATAGGCCCCAACCGGAATTTTAAACACCCACATTACACCAAGCGGGACCTTGTAGGCCCCAACCAGACCTTAAAAACTAACATTACACAAAGCATGACCATATAGGGCCTAAGCGGACCTTAAAAACCCAAATTACACCAAGTGGGACCATACAGGCCCCAACCAGATCTTAAAAACTAAAATTACATAAAGCATGACCATATAGGCCCTAAGCGGACCTTAAAAACCCATATTACACCAAGTGGTACCATACAGGCCCCAATCGGACCTTAAAAACCCAAATTACACTAAGCGGGACCATATTGGCCCCAACGGACCTTTAAAACTATAAATACCAAGTGGGACTATATAGGCCTAAACCATACCTAAAAAAACATAAAATACCAACCGGGACTACAGTATATAGGCCCCAACCAGACCTTAAAAACCCACATTACACCAACCGGGACCATATAGGTCCCAACCGGACCTTTAAAACCTTAAAATACCACGTGGGACTATATAGGCCAAAACCGTACCTAAAAAAACTTAAAATATCAAATGGGACTTTAGAGGCCGCAAGCGGACCTTAAAAATCCACATTACACCAATCTGGTCCATATAGGGCCCAACTGGACCTTTAAAACCTTAAAATATCAAGTGGGACCATATAGGCCCCAACCGGACCTTAAAAACCCACATTACACCAAGCGGGACCATATAGGCCCCAACCGGTCCTTAACAACCCACATTACACCTTGCAGTACCATATAGGCTCAAACCGGACCTTTAAAAAGTTAAAATACCAAGTGGGACCATAAAGGCCCTAACCAGACCTTAAAAACCCACATTACACTGAACGGGACTATATAAGCCCCAACCGGACCTTAAAAACCGACATTACAAAAAACAGGACCATATAGGTCCCAACCGGACCTGAAAAACACACATTACACCAAGCGGGACCATATAGGCCATAACCGGACCTTTAAAAAACACATTACACCAACCGGGACCTTATAGGCCCCAACTGTACCTTTAAAACTTTAAAATACCCAGCGGGACTATATAGGCCAAAGCCATACCTAAAAAAACGTAAAATACCAAACAGGACCATATGTGCCCCAACCGGACCTTAAAAAACCCACATTACACCAAGCGGTACATATAGGCCCCAACCAGACCTTTAAAACCTTAAAATACCAAGTGAAACCATATAGGCCCCAAATGGACCTTAAAAACCCACCTTACACCAACCGGGACCATATAGGCCTCAACCGTTCCTTTAAAACCTTATAATAAAAAACAAAATATGAGCAAATATGACGGGATGCTGGTGCAGCAGGTACAAAGTACCAGGGCCCACAGCAATGCTTTCTGCTTTCTGTACTGAAGGTGATCTGATTGCCCTGTGGGTGGACTGATCAACTACATACATACTGGGCTTTTTATTGACCCCTCTAGGTGTATAAGAGATGTACAAATTATTTTGCACCGGGGCTCTCCATTCACTAGCTTCCCTCTAATGCAATCTTAGATATCTATGCAGTGAAACATGACAGCCTGTATCTGAGACACAAGCATCGTCACAATGAGAATGTGGCAGCTAAAACTGCCAGTGCGTTCAGAGTAATGGAAAGTTTGTTATTATACACCTTCCAGAGTAAAGGAAATGGAAGTCTGCAGTAAAGACTAATTACATACAAATGGAGGCTGTGTTTAATTTATTTTTTATTTGGCCCATTTTCAAGTTTTATTCAAAAGATGATCTAGAAAATATAGGCCTCTTAATATGTTTAAATGAACAAGTTGCAATGCACCATACCACCACTAGATGGCCATAACATTCCATTTATTTTATTCTATATTTTACTGTATATGTTAAATTCTAACCATCACTTTTACATTGTAATATATTAAACCCCAGTGATCTGCGGCATTTATAGATTCATTAAAATGTAATACAAGGTTGTTAAGGCAATAAAATACCACAGGAGATGTTTTATGCCCTAGCAAATCTTTTGCTGTTATACAAATCAAAGGGAGAGAGGTCAGAGAATCTATGAGGCGGATGAGGAAAGATTTCCTGTGTGTCTGTCGCTGCCACACAGTTAGAAGTGAAACATTACTGTTTCCAAGTTAAACATTGTTTATATTCACTAAAATTACCTGTTGACTTGAGTAAACAACATGGCCACTGGAGCCATCTTTGCTACTTAAATTTGGGGCAAGTTCTGCCCGATTTATATTAACGAGGATTGTATGGAGGATTAAACTTTTATGAAAATTAGAGAACGGAAGTTACCATTTTAAGTTACATTTTAGTCACTAACACTTAGAATGCTGAGCTGATTGACTTAGCAGCCAATCAAATTGCATGCTGCAATGCTTACATTCATGTTCTGTATTCTTCAGCAACTCATGTCACATTATATACAGAAGTTCTTTTCACGATGCAAGACATTGATGTGTTCCATATAAATACAAAAATAAAATATACTGTAACATCCTGAAGGCAGATATGAACCAAAAGGCTTGTCTAATCTGCTCATTATATCTACCAAATTTATTTTATTCTTAGGATGACTTTATGCTTTTCATGCAAAATGTAGATTTGCAGGACTGTCTCAAACTACATATTTTTTATTGACTGCCAGCTTGGAAACTAAGGCTTTTGTACATTTTATCTATGAGTGGAAGGAAGAGTGTTTAGTTGTTTTATACCTACCCCCTTCCCCCACAAATGTCCAGAAGCAGGCAGTCGTAAAAATAATTTTATGACACACATATCTATACCAAAGTATCATGGATGCCTGCAGTGTCCAACAGTGGCATAATTTCATGTCTAAATATATTTTTAGTCCGAATTTAATTTTCTAAATATATATATTTTTTCCTACTTCAGAAGTCCTTTAATTACACTTTTTTTTTTAAGAGATAAGAGAATGGGCTTATTAGATTGATCTATTGGGTCTTAAAAACATCTTATACAGAATAGTAGAAAAAAGCCACTGTAATGATTTAATTTGTATAATAATGTATACAGTACAATACAATCAGGATCTGAAGAATACATAACACAGTAGTCTTAAAAAACTTACATTTAAACTTTTGAGGTTCCCTCCACTGTCTATTAGGTGTCCAAGTTGTGTGAGAGGATCTACTTGGGCTTTCCTGATAGGAGTCTTTATAAGCCTCCAGAGCAGATAAAGTAAAGCTAGACAGGTTAGAAAAAAACACTATAATAGTTATGAACTTGTGCGTAAGGCCTGTGTGGTGCGTTCTGCGCAGGCGTTACTCACAAGCTACTACCGCTAAATAGTGGCAAATCTCATAAGAGTGCATGCAAGGCAAAGTTGAGCATGCGCAGTTGCGTCCTCTTGCGCAATAGCCAATGCACATGAGTGACGCATATGCAGTTGCTTCTAATTTGTGCCAGAGAGGGGGAGGGCGGCAGAGAGGGAGAGAGAGAGAGAGGGAGAGAGAGAGAGAGAGAGAGAGAGATAGGGAGGCAGAGAGGGAGGGAGGGATAGAGAGGGGGGAGGCAGAGGGAGAGAGGGAGACAGAGAGGGAGGGAGGCCAAGAGAGAGCGAGGGAGAGAGATGGAGGGAGAGAGGAAGAGAGAGGGAGAGAGAGGGAGGCAGAGAGAGACGGAGAGTAGATAGGAAAAGAGTGGAGGGAGAAAGAGAGAGGGAGAAGGGAGAGAGACAGAGGACAGAGAGAGGGAAAGAGAGAGGGCACAGAGAAAGAGAGAGTGCACACACAAAGAGAGGGTGCACAGAGAGAGAGAGTAAGAGCACAGAGAGAGAGAGGGCACAGAGAGAGAGATGGCATACAGAGAGATAGGGTGCACAGAGAGAGAGATAGCGCTCAGAGAGAGAGAGACAGTGCACAGAGAGGGTGCACAGAGAGAGACAGCACAGACAATTAAACATAATATATGATACCGTCATTTATGACAAGCAAGTTACTAGTTTATTAAATAAACAAATTAAACTCTATTTCTGAACACTACAGTGACCCTTTAAAAAATATAAGCATGCCAGGAATAAACATAAGGCTGTCTTGAGAATAAATCAAGCCACACTGTTTAAGTAGCTAGGATTAGCCAGAGTAAATGGCTCTTTTTTTTTATCTGCAGTCAAATCTATATTTTTATTTGGAAGTAGATCAAGAATCTGTAGGCGTTCAATATGTGTGAACAATTCATTCAGGCTGAGAGCCTAGAGAATTCAGGTCATAAAATCCTGAGCCGGATTGTGCAGTGCGCATACATGAGCTCTCTTTATTCTTTATGACTTCTCCTCGTTCAGTTGAATTTTTCATGCTCTGTAGCGTCCCACTTCCCTGCTTTCCCTTTGAAGAATTTAGATTATTTTTCAGAAACTTACTTTAGTGCTGAGTAACTTACCATCTATAACCCAGATAGTGTCTGATAAGGAAAGAAAACTAAAATGGGTGTTAAAGGGACAGTCAAGACTGGACTCTGGGGGGACAGGGGGACCATTGTGAACTCCACTATTTACAGCTCTGACCAGCTTACAGCCTTTTCAGTCAGGATTAAGTCCAAGGGGACCATTAAGCCTTAACCAGAACTATTACCATAAAAGTATATTGGAAAGATTTCCCCTTGTTATTCCCAAAGAAGGTAAGTGTAACTCCCAGGGGCCCATACAATTTGGTATTAGTGAATCATGAGGGATCCTGGACTGACATGGGTTAACTGGGCAAGTGTTTCCCTTATTCCAGAAAGATGTCCTAACTGCCTGGATACTTGACAGCCATGTTGTGTAACCATGTTCTTTGGTATTGCTTTAATATTTAATAGTCTGTTCTGACATGTAATTATTGGCATGTGAATAGTACCCATCATGCTTAGTTTTAAAATGTTGTATTTTCCCCAGGAAATTTAATAAGGTATATTATCAAGTTTCCCTGGGGAAAGTGGGTCACAATTCACAAGGTACTCAGTTAAAGGGCCCAGTAAGACCAGAGGAAGGACTGGCAGACACACAAGAAAAATGGACATCCAGTTAAGAATGGGGTGGTGAGATAGGATTAACCGCCATTGTTCTGCCTGATGACACCTTGGGAGATTGAGAACAAAGAGAGGATTACTCAGCCCCGTTCCTGGTCAGCAGAGGGTGATCTGGACAAAGTTGTGTCTTGTTTTGATTGGGTGATGTTTTGTATTAATATAATGTAGGTTCATCAATAAACGAGTTGCACAGTTTGGCTGTACATAACCACAGTGTACTTGCCATTGTCGAGGAAAGGCTTGAGTTATGTCATTGTCTGGTATCCTGATATTTCTACTGCCATGTTCTATCTTAAAGGGACCTACAACTGCTCCTGTTGTTTGTGTATCCTGATCCTATCTTTCTGGTACCTGGAGAAGACAGCTTGGTGGGCTGAGATTTCCAACCCATCACAAACCCAAGGGTGGTCCTGTAAGCTGGAAGCAGGAAAGTTTTTGTCACCTGGTTCCCTCACGCTGGGTCGTGCCAGGAAAAGTAAAAAATCTTCAGACCCTAAACATGGATTGGTATGCTTAGGGTAATGGTATAGTTACATAGTTACATAGTATTTCAGGTTAAAAAAATATATTTTAGTCCATTAAGTTCAACTTTTTTAGATTTCCTCTGATCTGCAATATGCAGTTTATTTGTTAATTGATTCAAAGCAGACAAGCAGAAAAAAGTGAAACGTTGCCAATTGTCTCAAAAGGGAAAAACAATCCTTCATGACTCCAGATCCTGGCAATCTGATTCTTCCCTGGATCAATACTCCCTTTCTAATTAACCAGGATAACCCTGAATGCTCTTTGTATTTAAAAATATATCTCTTTTTAAAGTTATCTATAAAATCTGCTGTCACCACCTCCTTTGGTAGATAATTCTATAGTTTAACCACCCTTACTGTGAAGAAACCTTTTCTTTCTTTAAGGTGCAATCTTTTTACTTCTAACCTCAAGGGATGTCCTCTTGTCAGCTGAAAACCTCTTGGCACAAACAGTTCAATTGACTAAGCCTTGTATTGACCCTGGATGTATTTATATAATGTAATTGTCATGATTTCAGTGCTTAAGGACTGATATTGCCAGTAATTGTGGATGTGGCCAATGGGGGCATAACATTGTTACATTGTGATTAAGTATTATTGTGTATGTTATATGTTGCCTTTTGCCTGTACATGGTTATTATGTATACTAGTTATTATATATGAGGGAAAATGTTATATATATAACATATGTGGAAATGGTAAAAAATGCTCTGCACAGAAGTTATCTGCAGATCATTGTACCCTCACAGATACAGGCCTTGAGTCAAAGCAGATAACTGCTCCTTAGCAGTCCTGAGTAAACACTTGAGTTTAACATCAAGGTTGGTACTCCTAGTTAACTAGAGAAATCTTTCATGTAGATTTATCTTAATTATGCTTATGGTAATTAAGGCTGCAAGCCAGATGGGATTTAGTGCTGACATCACACATACACAAATGTACACAAGGGTGTGGTATGGGATGAGGTATAAATATGTTGGGTTTATGATTATATATTCAGATATAGTTTTCACATATCCAAGGTGTGAGACTGTTTCTGCGTTTTGTATTCTGACTTGGGGAGTGGTCTTGCCATAGGCCACTTCTAACAGTATTCTCTGCCTGTACCTTTGGGCCTTGCCCTCTTCAGAAGCCATCTTTTGTGCGACAGAGTACAAGAACTACACGATTAAAGAAGCAGATGGTGACAGTGGTGGGATATCTGTATAAAGTTCAGAAGGATGGCAAATTATGATGGCAACTTATGAAGAGATGTCTGCAACAGAGGAGAAGGAAGTGTCCAGATTGAACCAAAGATGGATGGAGATAATGCCTGCAGATTCAACCAAGGATCAGCAGAGTGAACTCCGGATACAGATCATACAGGTGGTACAGGAGAAGTGGAGAGGGGTAAGCAATGGTCCTGTCTCAGCTCCTGTGGAGTGGAAATGCTTATCCACAGTAGAGATAATTTTTTAGTGATTGGAAAGGACTGAATGGGCCTTCTAAACATATGGATGGCGTTCCTGGGACTATGGCCAGGTCACAAGCTAATGGAATGGTTGGAACTATTAGTATGTGAAGAGGTCGCCCTGGAAGAGCAATATGCTGTTTAAGGTGGGACCTGTTGGGATACCTCATGAGGGGCCCTGTTTTTCATTGGGGCTGGAAGAGGCACTTTGATCCATTGCCCATGGGGATCATAGGCCGGCTGAAAATTAGTGACCAGGAAAAGGCAGATGAGTTAAATAGGTTATTTTCTTCGGTATACACAAGGGAGGTACCAGTGGTTGGGACACTGCAACACAATGGAGCTACACTACCTTTGCCAAATAATTGGTTAACGCAGAAAGTAATCCAAAAGTGGTTGAAAAAAATTAATGTTAATAAAGCCCTGTGCCCTGATGGAATACACCCATGGGTACTGAGAGAACTGGGTTCTGTAATAGCCAAACCATTATATTTAATATTATAAATAATGATTCACTCAACACAGGGTCTCTACCAGATGACTGGAGAAAAGCAGATGTGATACCTATATTTAAAGAGGGAGCAAGTGCAAATCCGGGGAATAATGGACCAGTGAGCCTCACGTCTATAGTGAGGAAGCTTTTAGAAGGGTTAATAAGGAATAATATACAAGAATATGTCTATCTGAAAATGATTATGAGTAGGAGTCAACATTGATTTCTGAAGGATAAGTCATGCCAAACAAATCTAATTAGTTTCTATGAGGAGGTTAGTAGGAACCTGGATCAAAGCAACTCAGTGGATGTAGTCTTTTTGGGTTTTGCAAAGGCTTTTGATACAGTGTCACATGGGAGACTATTGAGCAACCTAAGAGATACATGAATTGCAGTAAATATATGCTCATGGATTGAGAGCTGGCTAAAAGACAGGAAGCAAATGGTTGTTGTAAATGGAACATACTCTGATTGGACTAATGTGGTAAGTGGGGTTCCTGAGGGTTCAGTATTAGGTCCTCTCCTTTTTAACATATTTGTTAATGACTTAGAGGGGTAACTGGAAAGTAGTGTCTCCATTTTTGCTGATGACATGAAGTTGTGCAAGGTAATTAAATCAGATAATGATGTGCTTTCCCTCCAAAGGGATTTACATAAAATTGAGGAATGGACATCTAAATGGCAGATGAGATTTAATATGAATAAATGTAAAGTTATGCATCTGGGAAGGAAAAATAGCCATGCAATTTATAATCTTAATGGAGCAAATCTAGGGGTATCAGATATTGAAAGGGATTTGGGAATGCTTGTGGACAACCACCTAGGTAACAGTGCTCACAGCCAAGCAGCAGCTGCAAAGGCAAATAAAAAATTAGCATGTATTAAGAAGGGTAGAGAAGCAAGGGAAGCAAATATAATTCTGCCACTATACAAATCTCTAGTACACCCTCATTTGGAATATGGAGTACAGCTTTGGGTACCAATTCATAAAAAGGACATTTTAGACCTGGAAAAGGTACAGAGGAGGTCAACAAAATGAATAAGGGAAATGGGGGGCTAAGTTATGAAGAAAGACTAATCAAATGAAGCTTATTTTCTCTAGAAAAAAGGCGTCTAAGAGGAGATATGATTACCTTATATAAATACATCCAGGGTCAGTATAAATATTTGTCAACGGAGCTTATTGTGCCAAGAGGTTTTCTACTGACAAGAGGACATCCCATGAGGTTAGAAGTAACAATATTCCACCTTAAAGAAAGAAAAGGGTTCTTCACCGTAAGGGTGGTTTATCTGTGGAATTCTCTGCCAGAGGAGGTGGTGACAGATGATTCAATAGATAACTTTAAAAGGGGACTGGATTTATTTATAATTAAAAAGGGAATTCATTGTTATCCTGGATAAATAGAGAGAGAGTATTGATCCAGGGAAAAATCTCATCGCCAGTATCTGGGGTTAGGAAGGAATTCATTTTTTTCCCTTTGAGACGATTGGCTAAGTTTCACTTGTTTTTTTTTTTCTGTTTCCCTTCCTCTGGATTAAGTAATAATTAAGATAAATAAATAAACAAATAAATAATTAAATAATTGATTAATAATTAACAACTAATTATTAATAACTAAGCTGCATATTGCAGATCAGAGGAGATCTTAAAAGATTGAACTTGATGGACTGAAAGTCTTTTTTCAACCTTAATTACTATGTAACTATGTAACTATTTAACTATGGATCTGGATTGTGGCTTGGGGACAAAGAAAAGACAGCTGTGTTTGTTTGCCAAGTGCTGACACATGCTGAGACTGGAGACAGGCTCTCAGGCAGCTAACTTACTTTGGCTTTTGATCCAGCAGTAGCTACAGCTGGAGGTGGATTATACAGTCTTTCTGGATGAAGCATCCCTGTATGGGTTTTGGCCACACAGTTGGGAGAATGCGAATCTCAGGGATTCTAAAGGTAACAAGGACGCCTTCAGGCATGGGGCTGACTGGGAAGAAGAAGAACTGGTCCCTATCTTTAGGGGACTGAGTCTCACCCAGTTATAGGCATTGGGACAGGGCCAAACCACAGCAGTGCCAGGTCCAGGGGAAGAATTGGAAAAAAGCTACCCTGCTCCTAGAGTCAGAGAAGAACCTAGTGAGCACTGGGCCCTACCATTGGACTATGAAAATAGGGGGGAGGTTCTTTGGATGACCATTGTCCAGGAGCCAGCCACATACCCTGAAGCAGAAACAGAAAGTAGCCCCTGCTCTTCAGCCTGAACAAGAGGCAGTAGCAGCTGCTTCTCAAGGGCTGCCTGTATCTACACATCAGGCAGTCTCAGAAGGAGAGAGTCAGGAGGTTCCATCTGAGAATCCAGAGACCAAAGAGCGAGAGGGTACCCCAGAATGTGGTTTGTCTCCTGGTCTCCCTACAGTAACTCCCCTGCAGCTGCCCAAATACAGTGTTTGTATCCCTTTAACCCTGGAAATGAGGGGCCACTGGCCAAGCTTGTTGGGAGGGGGGTTGGCTACTGAATCCCGGTGGCTTGTGTCCAAACTGCCCATTAATCCAGCATGGATTACACCAGAGAAGGTCACTAGCCCATGTTGCAACTTCATCGTCCCAATTTATTCAGGAGAAAGCTCAGGACTGACAAAGGGAAACTTGTACTTCTCAATTGTATGCAGGGGACTGAGTACTGATCCAGAATCAGCAGGACAGGAGGTCTCACTAGCCTGGAAGGAGAGGGTTTTGCTGGGTAAGGATCCTTCTCAAGTTTATCTCGGACTTACTAGCCGGGGTATACTGTTGCCCCTAGACTACCTTGAAGGGTCCTCCAAGGCAGTTGTATTATAAGTCTCCCCAGGGGCTTGGGAAGGTCACTAGGCCACTGGGAAGGAGTGAGTATTCACCCTATACAGGGGGAGGCAGGGTATCCAGAGAGCCACTGAGGTTATCACATGGATGGACATATGCCAAGAGGACCGGTAACCACCTGTATAGATGGAAAGTTATCCAACAGGATAAACTTCCCATGCTATACTAGAAAGGAAAGTGGAAGAAAGTGTCATGATTTCAGTGTGTAAGGACTGATATTGCCAATAATTTTGGATGTTGCCAAGGGGGCATGACATTGTTACATTGGGATTATGTATTATTGTGTGTGTTATATGTTGCCTGTACATGGTTATTAAGCATATTAGTTATTATATATTATAAGTGGGAGAATGTTATATAACATATGTGGAAATGGTAAAAATGCTCTGCAGATCACAGATACAGGCCTTGAGTCAAGGCAGATAACTGCTCATTAGCAGTCCTGAGTAAACAAGTTTGGTACTCCTACTTAGATAGAGAAACATTTAATGTAGTTTTATCTCAAGTATGTCTATGGTAATCAAGGCTGCAAATCAGATGGGACTTAGTGCTGACATCACACATACACAAATGTAAACAAAGGTGTGGTATAAGGTATAAATATGTTGGCTTTATGATTCAATAAAGGTTCAGATATAGTTTTCACATATCCAAGGTGTGAGACTGTCTCTGTATTTTGTATCCTGACTTGGGGAGTGGTCTTGTGCCAAAGAGAACAAGAACTACACAATTCTGCTGGGGTAGGTTTGAACTAGAGTCATATAAAGACCCCTTGAAGAAGCAGATCGTGACAGTAATCATATCCCTTCTTAGGCACATTTTTTCTAGAAGAAATATGTTTAATTTGGTTAGTCTTTCTTCATAACTTAGCCCCTCCATTCCCTTTATTAGTTTTGTTGCCCTTCTCTGTACTTTTTCCAGCGCTAAAATATATTTTATTTAAGGAAGTGGTGGCCAAAATTGTACTTCATATTCCAAATGAGGGTATACTAGGGATTTGTAAAATGGCATAATTATATTTGCTTCCCTTGCTTCTCTACCCTTCTTAATATATGCTAATATTTTACTTGCCTTTTGTATATGCTGCTAAGTATTGAAGACTGTTACATAGGCAGTTGTCCACTAGTACTCCCAAATGCCTTTCAATATCTGATACCCCTAGATTTGCTCCATTAAGAATATGCATTTTATGGCTATTTTTCTTTCCCAGATGCATAACTAAACTTGTATTCATATTAAATCTCATCTGCCATTTAGTCGGACATTTCTCTAATTTATGCAAATCCCTTTGAAAGAAAGGTACATTCTTTTCTGATTTAATTACCTTGCACAACTTTGTGTCAGCAGCGAAAATGGAGACAATACTTTCTAATCTTTCTTCTAAGTCATTAATAAATATGTTAAAAAGGAAAATACCTAATATTGAACCCTGGGGAACCCCACTTACCACATTAGTCCAATCAGAGTATGTTCCATTTACAACTACCATTTGCTTTCTTTTATTTTAACCAGCTCTCAATCCATGAGTAGATATTTACTGCAGTTCCGGTATCCCTTAGTTTGCACAATAGTCTTCCATGTAGCATTGTATCAGAAGCCTGTGCAAGATCCAAAAAGACTATATCCACAAAGTTGACTTGATCCATGTTCTTACTAACCTCCTCAAAGAAACGTATTAGTTTTTTTTTACATAACCTAACCCTCATATATCCCTGTTGACTCCTACGTATTATCTTGTTTAAACAGACACATTCTTGTATACTATCCCTTAGTAACTCTTCTAAAAGGCTTTCCCACTACAGAAATTAGGCTTACATGTGGAAGGGTGAAAGGGTAATCGTTAGTTTAGGGCTATTGCAGGTGATTACGGTTTGGAGTGTGGTTAGGCTCAGGGCTATGGCTTGGGTTTAGGGTGGGACTATAGTTACTCTTTGTGCTGTGTTTGGGGGTTAGTATTTCACTGGTGTTTAGGTTTCGGGTTAGGGTTGGGAGTTAGTGCTTGTGTTTAGGTTTTGGGTAAACGTCAAGGTTAGGGTTTGTGTTGTGTTTAGGTTTTGGCTTAAGGTTGGGTTTGTTTGGTATTTAGGTTTAGGGTTAAGGTTGAGGACTAGTGTTAGTGTCGTGTTTAGTTTGTGGGTTAAGGATGGGGGTTAGGGTTTTTGTTGTGTTTAGATTTTTTGTTAAGGTTGGAGGTTAGGATTTGTGTGGTATTTAGTTTTGGTTTAAGGTTGGGGATTAGGTTTTAGAACTATGGTTGAGGAGTAAGGTTTAGATAGTGTTTAGGCTTTATATGGTTGTGGGATAGGATTTGGACTGTGGTTAGGCTTAATGTTGTGGTTTGGTTGCTAGGGTTAGGATGGTGGTTAGGCTTTATGTTGTGGTTGGGGTCGATTTTTTAATTTTTAGGTGTAGGGTAAATCTGAGGAATATGCTTTAGATAGTGGATAATAATGTGTTTTGTTGGCTAGGTTCAGGGATATGGTAATTGTAGGACTTAGGTTGTGGTTGGTCATTGATTAAAGTTTGAATGTTAATATTGGGATTATTGTTATGTCTGAGTATATGATAGCAGTTCATCTAAGGGGAGCAGGCTCTTGAGTACACTCAGGGATCATTATCTGGCCAAGGTTGTACAAGAGCCTACTAGAAATGAAGCTATCTTAGATTTAGTCATCACAAATAATATTGGTATAGTATCAAATGTTGAAATAGGGCAACCTTTGGGAAACAGTGATCACAACACAATCTCATTTGAGATTGAATTAAAAAAACAAAACTGTAAGTGGCCAACAAAAACTCTTAATTTTAAAAGGGCAGATTTTAACGGTCTAAGGGCAGCAATACAAAGTCTAGACTGGGACAGAGAGCTGATAGGTAAAAACACTGAACATAAATGGACAACATTTAAATCCTTACTAAATATACATACACATCGGCATATACCAAGTGGGAATAAAAGTAAAAGGAGTAAATCCCATCCAATGTGCCTTGACAAAGATTTAAAGATCAAGGTACGGAGTAAAAAACAGGCATTTAAATTATACAAACAAGAGGGGACAGAGACTGCTTTACGTGAATACAAGGTAATCAACAAGGCTTGCAAAAGCGCTATTAGACTGGCTAAAATAGAAAATGAAACATTAATTGCAAATGAAGGTAAGACTAACCCTAAAATATTTTTTAAGTATATTAATGAGAAGAAGGCGAGGAAGGAAGCTATAGGAACATTACAATGTGACACAATCCATCTGAAAATTGACCAGGAAAAGGCAGATGAGCTAAATAGGTTATTTTCTTCGGTATACACAAGGGAGGTACCAGTGGTTGGGACACTGCGACATAATGGGGCTACACTACCTTTGCCAAATAATTGGTTAACACAGGAAGTAATCCAAAAGAGGTTGGAAAAAATAAATGTTAATAAAGCCCCGGGTCCTGATGGAATACATCCACGGGTACTAAGGGAACTGGGTTCTGTAATAGCCAAACTATTATATCTAATTTTTCAAGATTCACTCAACACAGGGTCTCTACCAGAAAAAAAAAAAAATTGATTAATATTTAATTAACAACTAATTAATTAATAGTTAATCCGCATATTGCAGATCAGAGATCTTAAAAGGTTGAACTTGATGGACTGAAAGTCTTTTTTCAACCTTAAATACTATGGCCCTCATTCAATTGCAATTTGGCCAATTGAATAGGGGTCTAAATAAGCACATATTTTTTTTAAAGAAGTTTTTAGTTAGTAAAAACCTTGATTTTGGATAGATGCTTGCTAACTAAAAACTTCTTTAAAAAAAATATGTTATGTGCTTATTTAGACCCCTATTCAATTGGCCAAATTGCAATTGAATGAGGGCCTATGTAACTATGTACTATGTAACTATGATTGGGGCTAAGGTATAGGATGTAGTTAGTCGTAATATTGTGGTTGGAGGAAAGGCTTTGAATTATTGTTAGGCATAGGACTATGATTGGGAGTAAGGGTATTAGGATTGGATTTATGGGGCCAACTGAAGGAATCAGTTTAATCCCTCCTAAAACTAACATCAATGGCCTCCATCACAAGCTATTACTAGTGAGGGTTGGACATACTTTATATGATTCTGAGGTGAGATCTGACGCCCCAGGAGCACACACATGCCTTATAAAACTGTCATTTACCACCCACTTCCAGTAACAAAAAAAAAACAAAAAAATAATTCTACAGTAATATACTGACATCCCCTTATCTAGTTGGAACCCTATAAAAAGTCAAGTGCATGTGCAGTACTATTTTAGGGTTTGTCTTTCACAAAAAAAGAGTGTGGGCACATTCCTATTGTGTGTAGCATAAAATATGAAAAAGCTCTGTTGAGGATGAAACAAAAGAAAATCAACACTTAGTGCAAGGCAAAGTTTTGTCCGTATATATATATATATATATATATATCACATATTATAATTGTCCAACTATGAGACGTCGTCACGCTGTTTGCGTGGTGGGTACGACTTAGCGATGAGGCCGCATAGCGATGCGAGCCGTTAAACTAGGAGCACTTAGACTTGAAAAAAAAAAATACGAGATGAAAAAAATACGAGATTAGTGGACGAACCAAAAACACGAGACGCGTGCCACATTAATAAGATTATGACTATACAATGCCGCTTTACACAATAAACCAACGGCTTTACCTCACGCACGCAGCCTATTTAAAATGCACACTTCAAGCATTCATTGCACTTTATAGGCAGGGCACTAACACTCACAATGAATATTCTATGCAGACGCAAAAAAATACAAACAGATTGTTTGCTCTTCAGCCTATTGCTCGCTGCATATATGAATTATAAATAATTCAAGTATATTAATTTATTGCATAAATAATTAATTAATTATTATTTAATTAATTAATTTAAAAAAATCATTAATTATTACTTAATTACATATACATCGAAATATATCTCTCTCTCAGGGGACCGAAAGTACACGACATGAGAGCCTCGCAATGAGCGCCGAAGGTCCTCACAGTACAATTATGTCTCAAACAGCATTTCCATGGCTTCAAATTTTATTGACCGTCATTTTTTGATGGGGAAATCGCTAGTATATATATATATATATATATATATATATATATATATATATATATATATATATATTATTAGTATTATTTATGTTTCATTGGTTTATTTTGATGCCTGGAATTGATAAAGTTCTTAAAACTTAGTATGTGCATTTTATGCCACTCAAGTTGAGAATAATCAAATGTGTACTTTCCAGTTTTTTGGCTTGTGTTGGCCACAAAATTGCTAATTCACTCCCTACTCCCTATGACTAATGCAACCCCTGCTTTGTTGGTGTTCTAGCTCATTTATTCAACCTATTCCAACAAATCCAACAGGCATCCACCTGCATCATATCCAATGTTTTCATATAACCGTCAATTCCACTCTCCTGGTCTAACTCAAATGGTTTCCTATTTACTACAGCTCCCTTTACATATTCCTAGCCCTTGTCTATTATACCTTACATTGGCCAGGCTCCCCCATAACTCGCTCATGTATCTCATCCTATGAGCCCAACACTCTTTGAGATCTGAGACCCTGTCAACACTGACATTCCCACATGCCCAATCCCACTTCCCAATTGTACCCACTTCACTGGAATAAACTCCAACCCTGATACAACTTACATTGCCCTATCTTTCCTCTCCTGATGTCTCTGCTTGGCCTTGTGTCCATGACCCTGACCTTGCATCTGATATCTTGTACTATTTCACCAACTGATCCAAACCACAAGGTATGCTCTGTCTATTTCAAGGGGCCAACAAAAACTCTTACTTTTAAAAGGGCAGATTTTAACGGTCTAAGGGCAGCAATACAAAGTATATACTGGGACAGAGAACCGGCAGGAAAAATACTAAACATAAATGGACAACATTTAAATCCTTACTAAATATACGTACACATCAGCATATAAATCCCATCCAATGTGGCTTAACAATGATTTAAAGATCAAGATACGGAGTAAAAAACAGGCATTTAAATTATACAAACAAGAGGGGACAGAGACTGCTTTACGTGAATACAAGGAAATCAACAAGGCTTGCAAAAGGGTGATTATACTGGCTAATATAGAAAATGAAAAATTAATTGCAAAAGAGAGTAAGACTAACCCTAAAATATTTTTTAAGTATATTAATAGGAAGAAGGCGAGGAAGGAAGCTATAGGAACATTACAATGTAACACAGGCCATCTGATAATTAGTGACCAAGAAAAAGCAGATGAGCTAAATAGGTTATTTTCTTCGGTATACACAAGGGAGGTACCAGTGGTTGGGACACGGCAACATAATGGGCCTACACTACCTTTGCCAAATAATTGGTTAACACAGGAAGTAATCCAAAAGAGGTTGGAATAAATACATTTTAAGAAAGCCCCGGGTCCTGATGGAATACATCCAAGGGTACTAAGGGAACTGGGTTCTGTAATAGCCAAACCATTATATTTAATTTTTCAAGATTCACTCAACACAGGGTCTCTACCAGATGACTGGAGAAAAGCTGATGTGATACCTATATTTAAAAAGGGAGCAAGAGCAAATTCAGGGAATTATAGACCAGTGAGCCTCACTTCAGTAGTGAGGAAGCTTTTAGAAGGGTTAATAAGGGATAATATACAAGATTACGTCTATTTGAACAGGCAGGATTATAAGTAGGAGTCAACATGGATTTATGAGGGATAGGTCATGTCAAACAAATCTAATTAGTTTCTATGAGGAGGTTAGTAGCAACCTGGATCAAGGCAACTCAGTGGATGTAGTCTTTTTGGATTTTGCAAAGGCTTTTGATACAGTACCACATGGAAGACTATTGTGCAAACTAAGAGATACAGGAATTGTAGTAAATATCTGCTCATGGATTGAGAGCTGGCTAAAAGACAGGAAGCAAAGGGTTGTTGTAAATGGAACATACTCCGATTGGACTAATGTGGTAAGTGGGGTTCCTCAGGGTTCAGTATTAGGTCCTCTCCGTTTTAACATATTTATTAATGACTAAAAGGTAGGATTGGAGTGTGGTGTCTCCATTTTCGCTGATAAAACGAAGTTGTGCAAGGTAATTAAATCAGATAGTGATGTGCTTTCCCTCCAAAGGGATTTACATAAAATTGAGGAATGGGCATCTAAATGGCAGATGAGATTTAATATGAATAAATGTAAAGTTATGCATCTGGGAAGGAAAAATAGCCATGCAATTTATAATCTTAATGGAGCAAATCTAGGTGTATCAGATATTGAAAGGGATTTGGGAGTGCTTGTGGACAACCACCTAGGTAACAGTGCTAAAAGCCAAGCAGCAGTTGCAAAGGCAAATAAAATATGAGCATGTATTAAGAAGGGTATAGAAGCCAGGGAAGCAAATATAATTCTGCCACTATAAAAATCTCTAGTACACCCTCATTTGGAATATGGAGTACAATTTTGGGCATCACTTCATAAAAAGGGCATTTTAGAGCTGGAAAAGGTACAGAGGAGGGCAACAAAACTAATAAGGGGAATGGAGGGGCTAAGTTATGAAGAAAGACTAACCAAATTAAACTTATTTTCTCTAGAAAAAAGGCGTCTAAGAGAAGATATGATAACCTTATATAAATACATTCAGGGTCAGTATAAAGATTAGTCAAGGGAGCTTTTTGTGCCAAGAGGTTTTCAACTAACAAGAGGACATCCCT